>CP125974.1:536558867-537183069 GCA_030063025.1 Avena longiglumis | reverse complement strand
TACGACGTTCGGACACACCATTACGTTGTGGTGCTCCCGGCGGTGTCAATTGTGAAAGTATTCCGCATTTCTTCAAATGCTTGCCAAACTCGTAACTTAGATATTCACCTCCACGATCAAAACGTAGAAATTTAATCTTCTTGTTACGTTGATTCTCCACCTCACTTTGAAATTCCTTAAACTTCTCGAAAGTTTCGGACTTATGTTTCATGAAATAGATATACCCATATCTACTCAAGTCATCCGTGAAGGTAAGAACATAACGATAACCACCGCGTGATGCTACACTCATTGGACCACACACATTGGTATGTACGATTTCCAATAAGTCCGTAGCTCGCTCCATCATACCAGAAAATGGAGTCTTAGTCATTTTACCCATCAGACATGCTTCACATCTTTAAAGTGATTCGAAATCAAGTGATTCAAGAAGTCCATCGGAATGGAGTTTCTTCATACGCTTCACTCCAATGTGACTAAGACGACATTGCCACATATAGGTCGAGTTATCGCTCGATTTCAAACGTTTAGCTTCAATGTTATTAATATGTGTATTTCCACTATCGAGATTCAATAAGAATAGACCATCTATCAATGGTGCATGTGCATAAAACATATTACTCATATAAATCGAACAAACATTATTCTCGGACTTAAACAAGTAACCGTCTCGCAATAAACAAGATCCCAATATAATGTTCATTCTTAACGCAGGCACCAAATAACAATTATTTAAGTATAAAACTAATCCCGATGGTAGATGAAGAGGTAGCATGCCGACCGCGATCACATCAACCTTTGATCCATTTCCCACGCGCATCGTCACCTTGTTATTCGCTAGCTTCCGTTTATTCTGCAGCACCTGTTTCGAGTTACAAATATGAGCAACCGAACCAATATCAAATACCCAGGCACTACTACGAGTACTAGTGAGATACACATCAATAACATGTATATCGGATATACCTTTCTTCTTGATGTTGCCGTTCTTCAAATCCTCCAAGTACTTTGGGAAATTCCGCTTCCAGTGACCTTTTCCCTTGTAGTAAAAGCACTCAGTATCAGGCTTAGGTCCAGCCTTGGTCTTCTTCGTCGGTGCGGTAACTTTCTTACCACCCTTCTTGAAGTGTCCCTTTTGCTTAGACTTGCCTTTCTTGAATTTGGTGGTCTTATTGACCATCAACACTTGGTGCTCTTTATTGATCTCCACTTCTGTAGATTTTAACACGGAGAAGTCCGGGTCCGGGTCGGAGGCGGCGAGGCGGCTTCGAGGCAGCGGTGGGAAGCGTCTTGGTGATCGCGAGCAGGCGGCAGCGGGCAGCGGGAAGGGGCTGCTCGCGACGGGAGGAGGCGGCGATGATGCTCGGGCGGAGGCGGGCTGGAGCCTTGAGGCGGGAGCCGGCGGAGGCGGGAAGAACTGGCGGCCTTGGCCGGGAGGCGGGCGGAGGCCGGGGAGGAGATAGGCGTGGCGTCGGTGGGGCTTGGTGTGGCCCAGGCGCCTTCATGGGAAGGAGAGAAGGGGAGGGCGACGGCGGGCTCAGAGAGAGGTGGGGACGAGGTGAGCGGCGCGGGAGGAGCTCTGGGGGAAGAGGAGGTGGGAGCGGCGGGACAGGGTGTGACCCGTGGGGCAGAGGGGTGGGGATCGGTGTGGTGGGCGCGTGTGTGGCCTGGGTGTGTGGGGTGTGGTGCTGGGATGTGGGGGTGAGAGGGAGAGGGAGGCCAAGTGGCAGCTTCTGGGTGGATAGGGGGAGGGGAGAGGGTGAGGTGGCAGGTTGCTATTGGGGGGGTGGTGGTGATGTGGAGGGGGGGTGTGGGTAGATAGGTGGGTAGCTGTAGGATTTAGAAGGGCGGGTTAGGTGGACCGATTTAATTTTCTGGGGGGTGGTCGTTCGGGTCGATTCGGCCCGTTCGACTGCCCCCACTAAAAACAATTAAATGTTTTATTTAATTCCAACAAGCCTTTTGCAAACTAATAGCAGACAAAGTAAAATATTCCGGCGACCCGGTTTTGATATTTGAATAAAGATGGGGCGTCTTAGAAAACAAAACGGGCTTTGCGTAAATAGTTTTAGACAAACAACATATGATGATGACGATGCAATGCACAAATTCAACGCGATTTTCTAGTAGTGGTTTTGCGGGATGCCACAATTCGACACCACTAACAATGGATCTCGCCCTCGAGATCCGCCTCATGGTACCGGAAAGAAGGTCGGCGATCTGCGTCTTCTCGCTTTGTGTAGATCCTGGCGACACCACTAACAAGAGGTCGTTGTCCGTGATCGTCGAGAGGACACTCCGGAAACAAAAGGTCGAAGGTAGAGGCATCAACAAATAAAGCCACCTCTAGCTTCCGTGAATGGAGTAAAATTGCTGGATCCACTGATTCGATGTACAAGAGCGAATGAGAAGAGTAGTCGGATGGTGATCAGTCCATCGCGCACCCAAACCATTACTCTGCACACGAATAGGCGGATTATGCAACCAACTCTCGGAATTAGACTGAAGATCTCGACAAGCGAGGTACAGAACAAGGGAGTGATGCAGACTCTGCATCGGATCTGGCGTAGATGATGTTGTCGCGTCGGAAAACACCGGAAGGCACAAACAAGGAACAAAGAATGGTACCGCAGTAGACGGATTCCTCAGGCAGCTTGAACACCGGATGATAGATCACCGTTATCAGAGGAGGAAGCGAAACCCTGAAGGTACGACGGAAACCCAACCACGAGAATTCCTGGACTCGAAGAAAGAGAAGAGAGCGGATTCAAACGTGTAGAGATAAGAGGAGAATAACAGAGGGGTAAGGAGTAAAATCAGACCTATTTAGAACTATCCAACCGATTTTCAAAAATAGTTTGGACACTCTACTTCGGCCGTTAGCTAGGTTATCCTACAGGCTGGAATTGTGGGTATCTGGCCGATGAGCTCGATACCACTCAGAACACCTCGAATCGGCCCTATGCAAGTTTTAGCGAAACCGCCAAACCCGCATAGAAAGCGATTCAAAGGTGCCCACCAGCACTTTCGTGCGGGTGGAAACGAAGTAATAACATTACACAACAGTCCTCGATGGGACCCACAGAGCAGATATATATATAACGACTCCATGAGTCAAGAATACGAATATGCAAGACAAAGATCCAAATCACCTTGAGAACGATATAGCGTCCAGCTACGGCCAAGATGCAAATGGGGCTAAGAGCCCTGAAGAATAACCAATGGCGTCCATAACCCTGCCAAGCCGGAAGGGTAACCCTGCTAACGACGTCGATCTCAAAACCTGCTTAAACAAAAGGGTGCCGACAAAGGGCAAAGGAAAAGAGGAGGCGTCGATCTGAGGCGGCTGCAGCGAGACTAGAATTTGGCGGTCCTCGCCTACATAGGTATGGTGGATCAAGAGGCGGCGGCATGCACTAGACAACCTATAGAGACTCGATACAACCGTCGGCAATCGAGAGGGTAAGAAAGACCTATTCGAACCAACACGATACTACCACCAAACAAAACCCATCTGGTGTTTCCCTACACCGATCGAGGAAGTCAACCGAGAACTCACCGGTTGGCGGTTTACTTATTCAGTTATCGTTGCAGCAATTACTAGTCAGGTTTAGATAATCATCCTGATAAAATAAGCAGTGGGCACTTTTAGTTAACCATTCCGTTATAGTTGCAACACTTACTAATCAGATACAAATAGCATGAGATAACCCAAAAACCCAGCAGTTGTTGGTACTTTTATTCAGCCATTCCATTGTAGTTGCAATATTTACTAGTCAGGTACAATGGTCGCAAGCGACACTCCAAGCAAGCAATTGTGGGCAGTATTAATTAGCCATTCCGTTATAGTGAAGCTGATTACTAGTCATTATAAAGTCAGATTATAACAATAAACTTTAGTTATAGTTGTCTATGGTCGAGATACTGTGCTCCAAGTCGTCCATAACCGCGGACACGGCTTTCAGAAAGTTTTAACCCGGCCGGGGTGCACAAATAGCAACACACACACGATCAACCTCGGAAAAACCAAATCAAAACCCAACGAGGTCTTCACGACAGAGCAATCACAAGATTCAGAAATATTTCAGGGGGCCACCCCTTGGAGTACACCCAAGCAAGTAAGCAAGCTCGAGACGGACTCAAGGTTTGCGACAATGGTACAGCGACAAATCCCCAAACGGACTCGATACCGCGAAAACATTCCGCTTCCAAAACAGTACAGCGTGCTCCTCACACAATCGTAAATAAAGCAGTAAAGCATGGCATAGGTACAGGATAGTAAATAAAACCTCAAACTAGTTGTGGCCCCAAGAAATAAGACGGAATCAAGCTCTGGCTAAGGGGGGCCCATACTCCCCGTATGTGGATAGCGCGATAAATCAAGGAACAGGTATCAAGTACTCGGGGTCCTACGGGACACAAGTGGGCGTTCGGAAACCAAATATTATCTATCACCCACCGATGCCTCTGCTTACTTCAATTTTAGTTGTTAAACAGGAATTAAAGTGAACAATAAGTAAAGCTATGATCATCTCCAACAACAACATGTGGCAAGGCTCCAACAACTGTGGCATTTGACAACACGCAACAGCACTTGAGCAAGCTACTACGACGCGCAAGTCCCACTATCTACCAAACAACAGGTAATAGGAGGTGTCCATGGCAATATAGGGCTACAAGGGATATCTCGGGTACGAAAACTAGAGCATCGCAACACAGATAGCAATAGATCAACAGGAGGGAATAAATACTATAAAAGTAAGATAGGTAGAAAGGGGGAGATGCTCGCCTGAAAACATTGCCGAAGGTTCAACCGAAGATCGGGGCGAAGCTCACATCAACTCAACGGCCTTATCCGCGAAGAACCAAAACACTAGAAAAAACACCGGATGCAATATTTAATACAACGGCAGAAGATCGGCATGATGCATGTATGATGGATGACATGGCAAAGGTGCGATGCAATTAGGTCATATTAAGCGGAACCGGGGTCCCGACAATTAGTTAGATGGTTCCAGTTGTTTAACTACCCCGCAATTTAAATGTTGTTATAACAAGGCAAGATAAGATACCGATTCACTACACAAATTTAAATGAGACCGATATGAGACTAGATTTGCCCGCATATGGGCCCCATATTTAATTATGAGGTGAATCGACATAAGGCCCCCAAACCAATGATATGCATGCGAGATGAATGACAATTTAATATGCGACAAGGTTATATTTCATTTATAAAATAGGGTTTGCGGGAAGGGGTTCACACATTAGGGGGTCTCGACGAACTTGGGAGTTCCGGGGTTCGGGGTCGGTCTTAGGGTCCAGGGTTCGACGGATCGGTCTCGACGGGATCGTTCTCGGATAACGGGGTAGGTCTTGGCGTTTCGGAAGCAGGACTTGGTTCAGCGGTAGATCTTGTTGGTCCGTGAAGGCGTTCTCGAGGTCGACGGCGAACTTGTCCGGTACCGGGGTTCTTGGCGCGGCACCGGGCACGGAATCGATCTTCGGGTTCGGGGGTCTCGGCGAACTTGGCGTGTCGAGGTGTGGTCTTCGGGTCCGTGACGAGGCACTTGCCGTCTAAGAAGGAGAATTCGGGGTATTGCAATTCCGTGTAGAGGTTCTTGGCGTGCGGCAGCAACGCATACAAAACTGCCACGAGCGTTGAACCACACCCAGCTCGCAGGGAAAAACATCATAGAGGCCACGGTCGGAGGTAGAGCTTGGAGGGAAGCGACCACTCGCTGGTCATGGCGACAAGCGCACTTGTAGACAGCGACAAGGGCGCAGACTTCCTGGGTGCCCGTCGGAAGACGGCGCGAGCGAGCCATGGGGCTTGAGGGCGAGCTTGGGGGGGGGGTACCGCCGATGGGGACTCGCTGGGCCGGCGAGGCGCAGACAACTGGGGCATCCGGCAGCGGAGGACAGGTCCGTCGGAAGCCCTGCAGAGAGCGGACAGGGAGGGCTCGGGTGGCACCGGTGCCGGTCTCTGAGCTCGACGAGGTGGGGCGGCCTGCGGGCGGGCCGCGAGGTACTGCGTGGGGAGGCAGCGGGGAAGGAGGGACGGGACGCTGGCGAGGCCGGCGGCTCGGGTCGAGGCGGCGGCAGCGGCGAGGCTTCGGAGGCGGTGGGAGCGTGCGTGCGCGGATGCAGGCAGCGGCGCGGCGAGCAGCGGGAAGGGGCTGCTCGCGACGGGAGGAGGCGAGGCGTCTGATCGCGGGCTCGGGCGGAGCGGGCGGGCTTCAGCAGGCGCGGGAGAAGACGCCATGGGCGGAAGAACTGGCGGCGGCCGGCCAGGCGGAGGCGGGAGGAGATAGGCGTGGCGTCGGAGGCTTGCAGCCGTGGCGGCAAGCCTTCGCTGGAAGGAGAGAAGGGAGAGGCGGGCTCGAGAGAGAGGTGGGGACGAGGTGGAGCGGGGGAGGAGGGAGAGAGAGGGAGGTGGGGACAGGGTGGGACGGTGGGGCCAGGGCAGAGGTGGGGATCGATGTGGTGGGCGTGTGTGGCCAGGTGTGTGGGGTGTGGTGTGGGAAGTGGGGTGAGAGAGAGAGGAGGCCAAGTGGCGCCAGGTGGATAGGGGAGGAGAGGGTGAGGTGGCAGGTTGCTATTGGGGGTGGTGGTGATGTGGAGGGGGTGTGGGTAGATATGGGTGGTGTAGGATTTAGAAGGGCGGGTTAGGTGGACCGATTTAATTTTCTGGGGGGTGGTCGTTCGGGTCGATTCGGCCCGTTCGACTGCCCCCACTAAAAACAATTAAATGTTTTATTTAATTCCAACAAGCCTTTTGCAAACTAATAGCAGACAAAGTAAAATATTCCGGCGACCCGGTTTTGATATTTGAATAAAGATGGGGCGTCTTAGAAAACAAAACGGGCTTTGCGTAAATAGTTTTAGACAAACAACATATGATGATGACGATGCAATGCACAAATTCAACGCGATTTTCTAGTAGTGGTTTTGCGGGATGCCACATACAGGCGGGTCACCCAGCGGTGCATCCAGCACATAGGTCAAATTACCAGCATTGAGGACAATCCTCAAATTGCGGAACCAATCCGCGAAGTTGCTTCCATTGTTTTTCAACTTTTCTTTCTCTAGGAACTCATTAAAATTGATGGTAGGGGCCGCCATTGATCTACAACATATTTGCAATAGTTTAGACTAAGTTTATGACAAATTGAGTTCTAATTAATAGTTACATTAATCTAGGTGAACTCCCACTCAAAACAATATCCCTCACATTGTTTTAGTGATCACACGAACCAAATCCACCACATCAAAACCGATCATCACGAGAGTTGATGTAGCTTCAATGGCGAACAATCGACATGTTCATCATATCTACTATATGATTAATGCTTTACCTTTCTGTGATCCATGTTCCGAGACCGTGTCTATACATGCTAGGCTCGTCAAGATCAAACCTTAGCTTCCGCATGAGCAAATCTGGCTTGCTTACGTTGTATACACTTGCAGAATCTAACACACCCGATCATCACGTGGTGCTTCGAAACAACAAGCTTTAGCAACGGTGCTTACTAAGGATGAAAACTTTAGAACTTGAAATTTATGTGCATGAGGGATCATCTTATAATGCTACCGTCGTTAACTAAGCAATACAAGATGCATAAAGGATTAACATCACATGCAATTCATAATATGTGATATGATATGGCCTTTCTTCTTTGTGCTTCCGATCTCCATCTTCAAGCACGAACATGATCTCCATCATCACCGACATTGCATCAGGGTCAATGACGCTGCTCCATGGTTGTCGTCCACCGGCTTCAACTGTTACAACTACTTTGAATAGACACGCGGGTCTTAACAGAAATTAAAGACAACCATATGGCTCCTGCCGGTTGCCAACTTACAATAAGGAACATTGCATACATCAAATATAATCACAATCATGGCCATATCACATCACAGCACACCCCTGCAAAACAAAGTTAGACGCCTCTAATTTCTTTGCATATTTTACGTGGTTTGGGGCTTTCAATAAGTGTCGATCTAACTTACGAACAAGAACCACAACGTTGATGTTTGAACTATCAAGTGCCTGTTGTAAATTGGATCTATACTATAATGGGAGAGACAGACACCCGCATAGCCACTTATGCAATACAAGTTGCATGTTGAGCGTGGAGCAAGTCTCATGAACGATGTCATGTAAGGTTAGACCGGGCCGCTTCATCCCATCATACCGCAAGATGCAAAGTACACAAGAAGCAATTGATAATAAAAGCACCACCGCCCATAATGACCATTATGTTTTACTCATGCAACATATCTACATATAGACACGGCTCTGATACCACTGTAGGGGTTCGTAGCATGGAAAACAAAAAAAATTTACCGCATACAAACAAACAAGCCAAGATCTATCTACTAGATTGTAGAAACGAGTCGATGGAATAACTCACCCTCGAAGATTCCAAAGTGTTTAACGAGAGCGGATTCTCGTGGGTGATGAAGTCGTACTCTTGCCGATCTCAAGATTGTGTAGATGATCCTTCCGGCGTTGCGTTCCAGCAGTGCTCCCGCAATCGGTCACACGTTCGGTACTCGATGGAGACCTTCCTCTCCCTTGTTCCAGCAGGCAGCGGAGGTTATAGCACTCTCCTCGCGATTCCGGCAGCACAACGGCGTGGTACCAGAAGTAGAGGGGAGATCTTGCAGGGCTTCGCCTTAAGCCGGAGCGAGTATGGTGGACTATGAGAGAGGCCTTGGCGATCTAGGGTTTATACACACCAAGGAGAGAGGGCTAGGCCGGCGGCTAGGGCTTGGGGAAGCCCAAGTCGGCGGCTAGGGTTTGCCCTAGGCAGTGGCGGCAACAGCAGGAGGTGGTGGCGCCGACGGCTTAGGGCTAGGGTTTTGGTGAGGCAAGGTGTGGTCTTGGAGGGCCAGCCCTGCCCCTCCTTATATAGGTGGGAGGGCGCGGCCAAGGGGAGGGGAGTCCCTCCCCAACTCGGCTTCCAAGGCCGGCGGTGGAGGGAGAGGAACTCCTCCCCAAGTAGGTTTCCTACTCTCCCTCCACCAAGCAAACTTGCCGTTTGACTTTTCAAATTGGCGTTTGACTTTTCAAACTAGGATTTGATTTATCCCTTTATTTTGCTCAGCGATGACACCTAGTACATGATGCAACCATTCCAACTTGTTATGACACATTCATGTACCCTTCTCCTCCAGGGTGCCGGACCTTCCGGAACTTTCTAGAACATTCCCGATGAAAACACCGGAACCATTCTCCAACCCCAAAACAGGACTTTCCTTATATGAATCTTATTCTCCGGACCATTCCGGATCTCCTCGTGATATCCCAGATCCCATACGAGACTCCGAACAACATTCGGTCTCTTACTCATCATTCCATAACTACTCAACAACATTGAATCCTTAAGTGTGTCTCCCTACGGTTCGTGAATTATGCGGACATGATCGAGACACTTCTCCAAACAACAACCAATAGAGGAATCTAGAAATTCATATGGTTCCCACATATTTCTACGATTACTTTGCGATCGAATGAACCACTTACATACGATACCAATTTCCCTTTGTATCACGATAGTTTACTTATCCGAGGTTTTGATCGTCGGTATCTCTGCATACCTAGTTCAACCTTGTTACTGATAAGTACTCTTTTCTCGTTCCCGTGATATGTGATCCCTTGTGAGCCAGTCACATGCTTGCAAGCCAATTGGATGACATTCCACCTTTATAACCACCCAGTTACGGTGTGGTGTTTGATGCCATCAAAGCATCCTTCCGGTGATGGTGATAAGCATGATCTCATGGTCGAAGGAATTAGGTTACTATGTATTAGAAAGCATATAACAATTGAACTATTAAAATGACTTGATCTTTATGCTATGCTTATCTATAGGAGTATGTCTATCATACCATTCTCCTAACGATATGATCTTGTTGTTAATAAATTCTCAATGTTCATGATAGGGAAACCACAATCATTCATTAACCAACAAGCTAGTATTATAAAGAGGCTTTACCAAGGACTCTAATTTAGTTTACAAATCACACAAGTATTAATGTTTCCTTGTTAATACTGTTATAGCATGAATGTAAACATTTATCATAAACACAAACATATAATAATAACTATATTTATTATTACCTCTAGGGCATATCTCCAATAGTTTTTCTAGAAAGAGTTCCGCTACGTCGCCACCACCAGAAACTGCAATTCGGAACCAGAAACTCTGTTCTGGCACCCTGCTGGGACGGGAAATTTGGGGAGGATCATCGCCATCGTCATCACGAACGTCTCTCCATCAACCATCAATGTTTACCTCATCCATGAGTGAGTAATCTCCCGTTGTAGGCTATGGGGATGGTAGGGATTGGATGAGTTCTATCATATAATCGAATAAGATTGTTAGGGCATGGTGCCTAGTATCTCTATTAGTGCTATTTGACTTTGTTGCAACTTGTTGTGCTTAATGCTTGTCACTAGGGTCTGAGTGACATGATCTCAGATCTGAACTTATTATTGAATCATTATGATAGTATTGTTTGTGATCTTATCTGTAGGGTTCGCAGCATAGAAAATATAAAATTTCCTACGATGGGAACATCTATGTACCCAGATCTATCTACTAGATACAAGCAACGGGTGGATATACATCCATAGAATACATACCCTCGAAGACCGAATAGCGTTAACGAGGTTGTACTCGTGGATGATGTAGACGAACGCTTGCCGATCTCAAGATCGTGATGAAGTCCATCTGGTCCAGCCGGTCCAGCACGATCAAGTCCAGCACCTCAAAGCAGTGGTGCATCCGTGATCGCACACACGTTCGAGGCACCGAGCAACCTCCGCCTCCTTGCTCCAGCGATGCAGCGGAAGCACAACTCTTTCTTGCCGAAAAGCCACCGGGAACATGTATCTCGCTAGTCCGAGACCATGGGGGATAAATTCTAGAGGGGGACAGAGATCCTTCACGAGGACGTGTGAGTGAGAGAGAGGGAGGGGGCTCCTTTTATAGGGAGAGAGGGGCACCCAAGGGGCCATGCGCCCAGCCATGGGGCTTCCCCACCTCTTCCACATTCATGTGGGTGGACACTCCACTCACTCAAATGCCTTTCAATTCCCTCTACTCAAAAACCCACTCAAATTCCCATTAAATTTCCACCAAATTTAATGCAAACTCTCATTAAATAAAAGTCCTTTTATTTATTCAGAATTTTGTCAATTACTTTAATGACAAACATTCACATATAACCCCTTGCTAGTATTTCATTTCACATGCAGAAACACTTTCTGCAATTTCACCCGAAAACCCGTTTCGGTATCTAGTGAAATAAATTCCTGTGCTTGTTATTCTTTTCGGCATGAAACTTTTGCTCCAAATGGATGTCGGTGTTGAAGGGTTTCTCGGCATAGTAAATAAAAATTTTCTACGGATGCGAACAGAGGGAAAGCCAAGATTTAATCTAGGAGATGCAATCAACGAGAGAGATTGGATTAGATCTTCATACCCTTGAATATTCGCCGCAATGAGCGTTAAATGGAGCGTGGGTGATGTAGTCGTACTCGCTTCTCCT
This sequence comes from Avena longiglumis, assembly GCA_030063025.1. NCBI lineage: Eukaryota > Viridiplantae > Streptophyta > Magnoliopsida > Poales > Poaceae > Avena > Avena longiglumis. Next base: position 537,171,504 of record CP125974.1, on the reverse strand, counting down.
CCTCGCGATCCGATCCGATCTAGCACCACAAGTGGCGGTGCCTCCGTGAGATGCACACGTGCAGCACCTCGACATCTCCTCCTTCCTCGGACCAGCAAGTATGGTGGAGAGATAGATTGGATCTACAACACGACGGCGTGGTGTATATGGTGGAGAATTTATGCAGCAGGGCTTCGCCTACAAACAGTCGGGAGGGAGAGAGGAAAGCTAGCAAGGCGGCTAGGGTTTGGAGGAGAGGTGTAGGGGGTTGGTGCGCCCCCCTCTTTATATAGAGGCGCGACTAGCCCTCCCCAAGCCCAAAGGATAAGGAGTGGGGGCATGGACTCTCCCTCTTCTAGAAACCCTATCTCTAGTTTAAACGATTTAAACTCTCTAGGATCGGTGGGCCCTATGGGGCCTTGTGCCCCCGCCCAATGCGGCCAGGACACTCCCTCATAGGCCCATGCCCCTCCCGGAAGGTGGGGCCACGTTGGTCCCCTTCCGAAGGTTCTAGAAGCTTCTGCAATACCGATTAACCGAACAATTCGAACTCCAAAACTGCCTTGCCTTATATGAATCTTATTCTCGGACCATTCCGGAACCTCTCGTGATGTCCGGATCCTATCCGAGACTCGAACAAAAATTCATAAACCAATTATCCAATCTATCCTAGCGTCGAGATACGTTAAGTGTGTGACCTGCGGGTTCGAGAATATGCGTACATGATCTTCTATCAATAATCAACAGGTCTGCAGGCACCCATATTGACTCCCACACATTCATCGATGATCATATCGGATGAACCATGATGCCAGGATTCAATCAATCCCATATATATATTCCCTTCGTCTCGCGATATTTTACTTGCCCGAGATTCGATCGTCGGTACCGTCATACCTATTTCAATCTCGTTCACAGCAAGTACTTTACTCGTTCCGTAATCCGATATCACTTTGTGATTAACTCCTTAACCACATGCTTGCAAGCGGTGTTGATATCGATTACCCAGTGGGCCTGAAGTATATCTCTCCGACTTGGGAGGGACAAATTCCATCTCGATACATACAACCCAACAGATACTTTCCGATCACCTGAGAGACACCTTTATGATCACCCTCTCATAGGATGACGTTTGATGACCTCAAAGCTTTCTTCCGATACCAGGGAGTTGTATTATCTCATGTTCTAAGGAATACAATATTTGACATAGGAAAAGCTTCGCAACGATGAACACGATGAAACGATCTAATTGCTTCGCTTAGTTTTGGTCTGTCCATCATATCATTCTCCAAATGATATGATCTCATTATCAATTGAAAACTCATGTCTATGGTTAGGAAACCTTAACCATCATTGATCAATGAGCTAGTCCTTAGAGGCGTACCAGGGACACGGTGTTGTTCACAAACCACACAAGTATTAATGTTTCCGCTTAATACAATTCTAGCATGGAATATAAACTTTATCATGAACAAGAATTATAATAATAACATATTTATTATTGCCTCTAGGGCATAATTCCAACAATCTCCCACTTGCACTAGAGTCAATAATCTAGTTTACATCTGGCAACAATCTCACACCCATGGCACTGAGGTGTTGATCATGTTTTACACATGGAAGAGGTTTAGTCAATGGATCTGCGACATTCAGATCCGTATGTACTTTGCTAATCTTCAGATCTCCATCTGCTATATAACCTCGGATTATATGAAACTTGCGGTTGATATGCTTGGTCTTTGGATGATATCTTGGTTCCTTAGCGAGTGCTATGGCGCCAGTGTTGTCACACAATATCTCCAGTGGGTCCAATGCACTTGGAACCACGCCAAGCTCAGTGATGAAGTTTCTGATCCAAACTCCTTCACTTGACGCTTCTGCAGTAGCCATGTATTCCGCTTCCACTGTAGATCCGCGATCACGCTTTGCTTGCTTCTCCACTCACGCTCCTCCATTCAAAATATAAACGTATCACATCGAGATTTGGAATCATCCTTGTCGGTTATAAACTAGCATCGACGTAACATTTTACGACAAGTCGCTCATCACCCCATAGACTAAGAACATTTCTTTAGTTCTATTTAGGTACTTTAGGATGTTCTTCACGGCTGTCTAGTGTTCCACTCCTGGATCACTTTGATATCTGCTCGTCAAACTAAGAGCATTGGACACATCCGGTCTAGTACACAACATGGCATACATGATGGAACCTATGGCCGAGGCATAAGGCACTTTGCTCATAGCTTCCCTATCATTTACCGTAGCTGGACACTGAGCCTTGCTCAATATCTTACCTGACAACATAGGCACTGAACCTTTCTTTGCCTTATGCATTCTGAACCTTTTTAGAACTTTGTCTAGGTATGTACTCTGGCTTAAAGCTATCAGGCGTATTTGTCTATCTCTATAGATTTTGATGCCCAATATATAAGCAGCTTAACCTAGGTCTTTCATTGAAAAACACTTATTCAAATAACTCTTCACATCGTTAAGCATGTTGATGTCATTTCCGATAATCAATATGTCATCCACATACGATTGTAAACGTCACCGAGCTCCCACTCACTTTCTTGTAGATACAAGCTTGAGCAATTTGGAACAAATCCAAAACTCTTGATCACTTGATCAAAACGAAGGTTCCAACTCCAAGATGCTTGCTTGATCCATAAATGGAGCTGAAGTTTGCATACTTTACTAGCATCCTTAGGATCGACAAAACCTTGGGTTGCATCATATACAACTCTTCATCAATGTTCCCATTGAGGAAAGCGATCTTGACATCCATCTTCCATATTTCATAATCATGAAAAGCAGCAATTGCTAATAAAATCGAATGGACTTAAACATCGCTACGGAGAGAAAGTCTCATCGTAGTCAACACCTTGAACTTGTCGAAAACCTTTTGCGACAAGCGTGCTATAGACGGTAACATTACCATCGCGTCCGCTTTCTTCTTGAAGATCCATTTGCACTCAACGGCCTTTCGGTCGCTAGGAGGGTCCACCAAAGTCCATCCTCGGTTTTCCAACATGGATAAAAATTAGGCTTTCGTGGCAACCAGACCTTTTTCAGAGTCTGGGCTCATCATCGCTTCCTCATAGTTCGTAGGTTCACTATCTTCTACCAACAAGACAGTCAAGACAGGGTTGCCGTACCACTCAGGAGGGGCACGCGACCTTGTCGACCTGCGATGTTCAGTAGCAGCATCGTCCGAAGCTTCATGATACTTGTCATTAGCTTCCTCTATTGTTGGTGCGGTGACCTTTGAACAATTTCAGGTGCTGCGCTACTCTCCAATTCAAGAGAAGGTTCAATAACCTCGTCTAGCTCTACTTTCCTCCCACTCACTTCTTTCGAGAGAAACTCCTTCTCAAGAAAGGAACCGTTCTTTGCGACAAACACTTTGCCTTCGGTTCTGTGATAGAAGGTATACCCAATAGTTTCCTTAGGGTATCCTATGAAGACGCATTTCTCCGCTTTGGGTTCGAGCTTGTCCGGCAGCAACTTCTTGACGTAAGCTTCGCATCCCCAAACTTTAAGAAACGACAACTTAGCTTTAGCACCAAACCACAATTCATACGGTGTCGTCTCAACGGATTTAGATGGATCCCTATTTAAAGTGAATGCAGCGGTTTCTAATGCATAACCCCAAAATGATAATGGCAAATCAGTAAGAGGCATCATTGATCGGACCATATCTAATAGGGTTCGATTCCGGCGTTCAGACACACCATTGCGCTGTGGTGTTCCGGGTGGCGTGAGTTGTGAAACGATTCCACTTGCTTTAAGATGCGTGAGAAAATCATAACTCAAATATTCACCTCCACGATCGGATCGTAGAAACTTAATCTTTCTGTTATGATGGTTCTCCACTTCATTCTGAAATTCCTTGAACTTTTCAAATGTTTCAGATTTATGTTTCATTAAATAGATATACCCATATCTACTTAAGTCATCGGTAAAAGTGAGGAAATAGCGATATCCACCGCACGTCGAAACACTCATCGGTCCGCATACATCGGTATGTATGATTTCCAACAAGTCCGTTGCTCGCTCCATCATACCGGAGAACGGGGTTTTGATCATCTTGCCCATGAGGCATGGTTCGCATGTGTCAAATGATTCAAAATCAAGAGACTCCAAAAGTCCATCAGAATGGAGTTTCTTCATGCGCTTTACACCAATATGACCTAGACGACAGTGCCACCAATAAGTAGTATTATCACTATCTACTTTGCATCTCTTAGCCTCAATGTTATGGATGTGTGTTTCATCCCTTTCGAGATTTAGAAGAAATAAACCATTCACAAGAGGTGCATGACTGTAACACCCTCAGAATCGGACCTATGCAAGTTTTAGCGAAACCCGCCAAACCCGCATAGAAACGATTCAAAGGTGCCCACCAGGCACTTTCGTGCGGGTGGAAAACGAAGTAATAACATTACACAACAGTCCTCGATGGGACCCACAGAACAGATATATATAACAGCGACTCCAAGAGTCAAGAATACAGATATACAGTACAAAGATCCAAATCACCTTGAAACGATAGAGCGTCTAGCTACGGACAAGATGCAAATGGGGCTAAGAGCCCTGAAGAATAACCAATGGCGTCCATAACCCTGCTGCCTGTGCCAGGAAGGGTAACCTCGCTAACGCGTCGATCTCAAAACCTGCTTAAACAAAAGGGTGCCGACAAGGGCAAAGGAAGAGGAGCGTCGATCGAGGCCAAGACAGCGAGGCTAGAATTCGGCGGTCCTCGCCTACATAGGTATGGTGGAAGCGGCAAAGATGAACTAAACAATCTATAGAGACTCGATACAACTGGCGGTTATCAGAGAGGGATAAGAATGACCTATCCGGATCCAACCTGAAACTAACACCAAACAAACCCACCCTGGTGTTTCCCCCTCGATACCAAACGAGGAAGTCAACCGAGGAACTCACACAGTTGGCAGTTTTATTTATTCAGTTATCGTTGCAGCAATTACTAGTCAGGTATAGATAATTGTCCTGGTAAAAGAAGCAGTGGGCCCTTTTAGTTAACCATTCCGTTATAGTTGCAACACTTACTAATCAGATACATTTAGCATGAGATAACCCAAAACCCAGCAGTTGTTGGCACTTTTATTTAGCCGTTCCGTTGTAGTTGCAATATTTACTAGTCAGGTACAATGGTCGCAACGACAACCCAAACAAGCAATTGTTGGCAGTTTTATTTAGCCATTCCATTATAGTGAAGCTGATTACTAGTCATTATAAAGTCAAATTTATAGCACTAATTTAGTTATAGTTGTCTATGATCGAGATACCGTGCTCCAAGTCGTCCATAACCATGACACGGCTTTGAAAAGTTTTACCCGGCCGGGGTGCACCAATAGCAACACACACTCGATCAACCTCGGAAAAACCAAATCAAAACCCAACGAGGCCTTCACGACAAAGCAATCACAGGATTCAGAAATATTTCAGGGGGCCACCCCTTAAAGTAGATCTGCAACGAAGTTAGCTGACTTCGAGACGGCCTCAAGGTTTGTGGGGCCGGCTGTAAACGACTGGGAACCCGAAAGTGTGACTGGGCTTGTCGATACCGCGAAAACGGGTCACAATTCCTAAACAGTACAGTGTGCTCCTCGCACAATCGTAAATACAGAAGTAGCATGGCATAAGTACAGGATAGTAAATAAAACCTCAAACTAGTTTGTGGCCCCAAGAAATAAGACTGAATCAAGCTCTGGCTCAGGGGGGTCCCATATACCTCCCGGATGTGGATAGCGCGATAAATCAAGGAACAAGTATCAAGTACTCGGGGTCCTACGGGACACAAGTGGGCGTTCGGAAACCAAATATTTTCTATCACCCACCGATGCCTCTGCTTATTTCAATTTTAGTAGTTAAACAGGAATTAAAGTGAGCGATAAGTAAAGGCATGACCATCTCCAACATCAAACATGTGGCAATACTCCAACAACTGTGGTACATGGCGACACGCAACAGCACTGGAGCAAGCGACTACGACGCGCAAGTCCAACTATCTACCAAACAACAGGTAATAGGAGGTGGCCATGGCAATATAGGGCTGCAAGGGGTATCACGGGTACGAAAACTAGAGCAACGCAACACAGATAGCAATAGATCAACAGGAGGGAATAAATACTATAAAAGTAAGATAGGTAGAAAGGGGAAGATGCTCGCCTGAAAACATTGTCGGAGGTTTAACCGAAGATCGGGTCGACACTCGCATCAACTCAACGGCCTTATCCGCGAAGAAGCAAAACACTAGAATAAACACCGGATGCACTATTTAATACAACGACAGAAGATCGGCATGATGCATGTATGATGTATGACATGGCAAAGGTGCGATGCGATTAGGTCATATTAAGCGGAACCGGGGTCCCATTAATTAAATGGTTCATGTTGTTTAGATACCCCACAATTTAAATGTTGTCTTAACATGGCAAGATAAGTTAACGGTTCGTTACACAAATTTAAATGAGGCCAATATGAGACTAGATTTGCCCGCATATGGGCCCCATATTTAATTATTAGGTGAATCGGCATAAGGCCCCCAAACCACATGACAAGGATGCATGCATGAACAATTTAATATGCAACAAGTTTTATATTTAGCATTTATAAAAATAGGGTTCGAGAAAGGGTCACACATTTAGGGTTCGGCAGATCTTGGTGTTCCGGGGTTCGGGGTTCGGTCTCAGGTCCAGGGTTCGACGAGATCGTTCTCGGACTCCGGGGGTAGGTCTTGTCGCATCCGGGAGCAGGACTTGGGTCGGTGTCGGGGCGCGTCGGATTCTTCCGGTCGACGCCGTGGTCTTCGGGTCCGTGTAGGCGGTCATGGCGTCCGAGAGATGATCTTGTTGCATCCGCGGCCTTCGGGTACGGTTTCTCCGGCTCCCATGTAGGAGATCTTGTCGTTGCGTCGAAGAACTCGGGTTCGGGTTCGGTGAACTACTTGGTGTTTCCCCTTAGAAGATCCACGGGTACGGGTGGCAGAACTCGGCGTTCCGTGATGAAGATCTTGTTCGGTCCCCGGTTGTTGGCATTGTGGTGATTGTTCCGTTCCTTGGCAGTGGCTTGGATTGGCACCGAACTGGACAAGACAGACACGTACACGGGCACCTGCAACTTCCTACACACACGCACAGGAGGCTACAGGGAGAAACCGGCGGCTCACAGCCGCTTGGTGGAAGCGACGGGTGTAAGCCATGGGCCGAGGCAGCTGGACCAGAAGGAGGCCGACGAGCGGGACCCGCCGGCGGCAGCGGCGAGCAGAGGCAATGACGAGGGAGGCTCGGGGCCTTGGCGCGAGGGCGGAGCGGGGAGAATGGCGGGAGGCGGGCTCATCGCGGGAGGTGGAGCCGGACGATGGTGGCGGCCGCGAGGGGGCTGCAGGAGCAGAGGCGGGCAAAGGCGGGCGCGTGAGAGGCGGAGGAGAAGGCGGGATGAGGTGGAGGCGAGGCCGGGGAGAGGTGGAGGCGAGGCAGGGGGCAGCCTTGAGCGGAGGTGGGCGGGAGGCGGCGGGCGGTGTGTGGCGGCTGAGGAGGTCGGGGAGGGTCCAGCGAGTGGGGCGGTGGGGAGGCGAGGTGGTGGCGGGAGGAGGCGGTGGTGGGAGGAGGGCTGTGGCGATGGGGTGCTCGGGCGGAGGCAGTGAGGCGGGTGGGTGGTGGGGTCCACGCGGGAGTGCGTGCAGGTGGCGGTGGGGTTGGGCCAGGGGAAGGCGCGTGGGGAGGTTGCGTGTGTGTGGTGGTGGGTGTGTTGAGTGGGTGAGGTGGAGGGGAGTGGGGGTGAGTTAGTCTAGGTGGCATAGTCTGATTGGCTAGGGGGAAAGGGTAGGTGAGGTGGCGGTCAAGGATTGGTCCGGGTGAGGTGGCCAGAGGGGTGGGTAGATTAGGTTGGGTGAACTTAGGATTTAGAGGGGCCGGTTTGGGTGGACCGATTTTGGAACTGGGGTGGTCGTTCGGGTCTATCCGGCCCGTTCGATTGCCCCACTAAAAATAATATAATATTTTATTTGTTTTGCAATAAACTTTGATAAATATATTTTAGACAAACAAAATATCCGGAAGCATCCGGGGCTTTGAATTTGAAAACAAAACGGGGCGTTTTAGAAAAAAAAATCAGGCTTTGCGAAAATAGTTTTAGGCAAACAATGCATGATGATGACGATGCAATGCACAAATTCAACGCGATTTTCTAGTAGTGGTTTTGCGGGATGCCACAATGACCATAAAAGATGTTACTCATATAAATAGAACAACCATTATTCTCCGATTTAAATGAATAACCGTCTTGCAATAAACACGATCCAGAAATAATGTTCATGCTCAACGCAGGCACATAATAACACTTATTAAGGTTTAAAACTAATCCCGAAGGTAAAACTAAGGAGGCGTGCGCCATCACATCAACTCTTGATCCGTTGCCAACGCGATCGTCACCTCATCCTTCGCAAGCCGCTCATTCCGTAGCTCTGTTTGAGTTACAAATATTAGCAACTGAACCGTATCAAATACCCGTGCACTACAACGAGGGATAGTAAGGAAAACATCAATAACATGTATATCAAATATACCTTTGATGGTGCCACCTTCTTGTCCGCTAAGTACTTCGGACGATTGCCTCAATGACCCTTGTCCTTGCAATAGAAGCACTCAGTGTCAAATTTACGACCGGACTTGAGCTTCTTCTCGCCAGAGCATTGCGCTTGCCGCCCTTCTTGAACGGCTTCTTTGCTCCCTTACCTTTCTTAAAGGAGGGATTGTTGACCATCAACACATGATTATCCTTCTTGATGTCCACCTCCGCAGCCTTCAGCTTTGCGAAGAGCTCGGTGATCGTATCAGTGGAGCCAATCTGATTATGAGTCACTACGAAACTTTTGTAGCTGGGAGGGAGTGATTGCAGAACCCTGTCAATCTTGAGCTCCTCTGGAATCGTGCATTCCAGTTGCTCAAGGCGTTGAGTGTAGCCCGACATCTTTATGGCGTGCTCACTAACGGAACTCCCTTCCTCCATCTTGTAGTTAAAGAACTTCTCGGAGATCTCATATCTCTCAGAACGGGCCTAAGTCTGAAACATGGTTTTCAGCTCCTCGAGAATCTCAAAGGGCCCGGGATACTCTTCAAAACGATTTTGAAGTTCCGGTTCCATAGCAAACAACATGGTGCTCTTAATCACACCATAATCATCTTTGCTTGCCGATAGACAGCTTTCTCATCAGCCGTAGCGATTTGCAAAGGGTCACCTAACGCTTTCCCAAGGACATAGTCCTTTTGTTCGCCAGACATAATGATTCTTAGATTGCGGAACCAATTGGTGAAGTTAGACCCATTGTTTCTAAGCTTTTCCTTCTCAGCAAAAACGTTGAAGTTGAAGTTGGACTTGGCCATGTGATCTACAGTATTTGCAAGTACAATTTAGACTATGTTCATGATAAATACTTTAATTTAATCAAATTACTAGATGAACTCCCACTAAATTCAACATCCCTCAAGTTGTTTAGTGAACACGATCCAAATTCACCACACCTAATCCGATCATCACGAGAAGAGATGTGGTTTCAATGGTGGAAAACAAAGTGTCGATCATATCACTCATATGACTTATGCTTAACCTTTCGGTTCTTGTGTTCCGAGGCCATGTCTGTACATGCTAGGCTCGTCAAGCTAGACCCAAGTATTTCTGCGTGTGCAAAACTCGCTTGCACCCGTTGTATGTGAGCGTAGAGTCTATAGCACCCGATCATCACGTGATGCTTGGACACGACAAACTTTCGCAACGGTGCATACTTGGGGAGAACACAGTTTTTATCTTGCTCTTTAAGTGAGGAATCATCTTATAATGCTACCGTCGCGATCTAAGCATAATAAGATACATAAAGGGATAAACATCACATGCATATAACTTTATGTGACATGGTATAGCCAATCCTCGCACAATGATCTCCATCTTGTGCGTTCCGGCATGATCTCCATCACTCCACCATGATTGTCTCCACCACGAATAGCAACTACAACTATTGCTAACTACTTAGCGATAAAGTAAATCTATTACATGGCGTATAAGAAGTTGACTCGCAGGTCATACACAATTATAAAGACAACCATATGGCTCCTGCCGGTTGTGTACTCATCGACATGCAAGTCGTGAAACATTACAAAACATGATCATCGCATACAATATACACATCACATCTTGGGCCATACCATATCACAGAAAACACTCCTGCAAAAACAAGTTAGACGCCTCTACTTTGTTGTTGCATGTTTTATGGGCTTATGGGAGTAGATGCTAAGAACGATTCTTACCTACGGAAATCCACAACGGTGATATTATGGTTGCCAAACTCGGTGTTAATCCCATGACAACTATAGTGAGAGAAATCGACATCCACCGGCCGCATGTGTGGAACAAGCCACCGCGTCAAGTGCGGAGCCGGTCTCATGACGGCGTCGCGTAAGGTTGGCCTGGACCGCTTCAATCTCACTATCCCGCGTCATAAGAAGAACACAAACAAGAGACTTGCAAGAAAACATCAACGCCCAACAACCATGTTATGCGTTACTCGTGAAACACATCTACGCATAGATCTAGCTCGATACCACCGAAGGGTTTCGCGGCATAGTAAATCAAAATTTTCTGGATGCGAGAGGGAAAGCCAAGATCTAATCTAGGAGATGAAATCAACGAGAGATTGGATTAGATCTTCATACCCTTGAAGATTCAAGAGCCTAACGCGTTAAATCGGAACGTGGGTGATGTAGTCGTACTCGCTTCTCCTCCTCGCGATCCGATCCGATCTAGCACCACAAGTGGCAGTGCCTCCGTGAGATGCACACGTGCAGCACCTCGACATCTCCTCCTTCCTCGTACCAACAAGTATGGTGGAGAGATAGATTGGATCTACAACACGACGGCGTGGTGTATATGGTGGAGAATTTCTGCAGCAGGGCTTCACCTACAAACAGTCGGGAGGGAGAGAGGAAAGCTAGCAAGGCGGCTAGGGTTTGGAGGAGAGGTGTGTGGGGTTGGTGCGCCCCCACCCCTCTTTATATAGAGGGGGGGCGCAGCCCTAGCCCCTCCCCCAAGCCCAAAGGATAAGGAGTGGGGGGCATGGACTTTCCCCTCTTCTAGAAACCCTATCTCTAGTTTAAACGATTTAAACTCTCTAGGATCGGCTGGGCCCTATGGGGCCTTGTGCCCCTGTCTGCCAGGACACTCCCTCATAGGCCCATTCCCCCTCCCGGAAGGTGGGGCCACGTTGGTCCCCTTCCGGAAGGTTCTAGAAGCTTCTGGTACAATACCGATTAACCCGGAACAATTCCGAACTCCAAAAACTGCACTACCTTATATGAATCTTATTCTCCGGACCATTCCGGAACCTCTCGTGATGTCCCGGATCCTATCCGAGACTCCGAACAAAAATTCATAAACCAATTATCCAATCTATCCTAGCGTCGAGATACGTTAAGTGTGTGACCCTGCGGGTTCGAGAATATGCAGACATGATCTTCTATCAATAATCAACAGCGGGGTCTAGGCACCCATATTGACTCCCACACATTCATCGATGATCATATCGGATGAACCATGATGCCAGGATTCAATCAATCCCATATATATATTCCCTTCGTCTCGCGATATTTTACTTGCCCGAGATTCGATCGTCGGTACCGTCATACCTAGTTCAATCTCGTTCACAGCAAGTACTTTACTCGTTCCGTAATCCTATATCACTTTGTGATTAACTCCTTAAACACATGCTTGCAAGCGGTGTTGATATCGATTACCAAGTGGGCCCGAAGTATATCTCTCCGACTTGGGAGGGACAAATTCCATCTCGATACATACAACCCAACAGATACTTTCCGATCACCTGAGAGACACCTTTATGATCACCCTCTCATAGGATGACGTTTGATGACCTCAAAGCTTTCTTCCGATACCAGGGAGTTGTATTATCTCATGGTCTAAGGAATACAATATTTGACATAGGAAAAGCTTCGCAACGATGAACACGATGCACAGATATAATTGCTTCGCTTAGTTTGGTTACATCCATCATATCATTCTCCAAATGATATGATCTCATTATCAATTGACAACTCATGTCTATGGTTAGGAAACCTTAACCATCATTGATCAATGAGCTAGTCCTTAGAGGCGTACCAGGGACATGGTGTTGTTCACAAACCACACAAGTATTAATGTTTCCGCTTAATACAATTCTAGCATGGAATATAAACTTTATCATGAACAAGAATTATAATAATAACATCTTTATTATTGCCTCTAGGGCATAATTCCAACAGGTGTCTCTTAAGTGTGTCACCCTACGGTTCGCGAATAATGTGGACATGCTTGAGACTCCTCTCGGATCAATAATCAGAAGCGGGATCTGGAGACCCATACTGACTCCCACACATTCAACGATGACTTTCTTGTGATCGTCGGAACCTTTTACGCTAGTATCTTAATCCCTTTGTTTCGCGATATATTACATGTCCGAGATTCGATCATCGGTATCTCCATACCTAGTTTGATCTCGTTACTGACATGCACTCTTTTCTCGTTCCCGTGATATAAAATTCTAGTGATCAAATCACTTGCTTGCAAGCTAACTAATATGATATCACCGAGAGGGCCCAGAGTATATCTATCTGTCATCGATATGAACAAATTCCACTCTCGATCCATGGGCCTCAACATAACACTTTATTAGTTCTGAATCCATCTTTATAATCACCCTGTTATGGTGTGACGTTTGATGTTATCAAGAAACTCTTTCGGTGTTAGTGATTGACATGATCTCATGGTCTAAGGATTAGGATCACTTCGTAAGTTGTTATAGCAATATAAACTCAATGACTTTGATCGTAATGCTATACTTCGGATGAATGTTCATCACACCATTACACTAATGTTGTGATCCCGTTATTAACAACATCCAATGTCCATGATCAGGAAACCTTGATCATCTTGTTAACCAACGAGCTAGTTTATGAGAGAGGCATAACTAGGAACTTTCTGTTTGTTTATTAAACACACATGTATTAACGTTTCCGTATTAATACAATTATAGCATGCAAAATAAACATTTATCATAAATAAGGAATACGATAATAACCACTTTATTATTGCCTCTCGGGCATATTCCCTTCAGTCTCCCACTTGCACTAGAGACAATAATCTAGTTTGAAAACTTTGCGTATTGAACACCTATGGCTTTCTGGTGTTCCATATACGCAATTGCAAGTGGTTAACATAATCTACAGATCTGACGCTTCAGGTCCGTGTGTATTTGCATGTCTTTGCGTCTTCACGCATCACTCATTCTCCAATGAGATGGCATTGTATAAATTTGGTCTTGGTGAGACCTTTAGTTCCTTGGGGTTAAATCATGTCGATACTATTGTGATACAATATATCTTTAGTGTTGGCCCGTTACGAACCACACCTTAGTTTGATAATAAACTTCTTGACACAAATTCCCTCCTTTGCTGCTACTATAGCAGTCATATACTTAGCCTTTTTGTTGTAGTATTCGTTACAATGTCTTAACTATGGATTTCATCCAAATCCTTCATGGAATCTTCTTTCCATTACATTGTGCCATGCATAGTTTAAATTGAGATAAACTTAATTTGTATCTTGTGAAAAAACTAGTGTCAATGTAACGCTTTACAATGAACTATTTGTAATTGTTTGTCACCTCTACACAAATATATTCTTAGTTCTTCCAAAAGATCATAAGAATATCCTCACTATCGTCCAATGATCAATTTATGATTCATTCTGGTATATGCTCATAACACTTAGAGCATAGGACATATCTGGATGTGTACATATCATGGTATGATTGATCAAAACATCCTCGTGATTTCACTCATCAAGTGTCAAAGCACTTGAATCTTGTTTCACTTATCAAGTGTCAATACACTTGAATCTTGATTCAATTCCTTTCCATGCGACAAGAACCGTTTCTTGCTGTTTCTATATTGAACTCCTTCAATATCTCATATATGTACGTTTGGCACAACCATATTAGCGTCACAGTCTATCCACTATAGACATTCATGCTAAATATTCGGGTTTTGCCTAAGTTTTTCATCGAAATGAAATTCTTAACCTTTATCAATAAAAATTACATCATTTCTAATCAACAAGATGTCCTCCACATAATGTATTAGAAATATGTCTCAGCGCTCCCACTTAATTTCTTGCAAATGCAAGCATCTTCATCGTCTCCTGATGAAAAACTCCTTTTTCATCATGGTAAAGATTCCAAGTCCACGATGCTTACTTAAACCATTGAAGTTTGCATGCCCCTTTTAGCATCCTTTGAATTAACAAAACCCTTTGGATCGTGTCATGTACACGTCCTAGGTAACCATTCTATTAGAAGAACTTTGTTTTGTTTATTCATCTACCATATACCAAATTATATGTAGTGGTTGCTACTTTAATCCGTCCAGACTAAATATCGCTATGAAAGATCAAATCTTGTCATAGTCAACTCCTTGAACATTGTCGTAAAATACTTTACGATATGTCGACTATTTCATAGATATGAAACATCCATGTTTGTTTCTTTATAGATCCAAATACGACTGATAGGTTTTTACACCTTTCCGGAGGGTCTTCCAAGTTCAAAACTTGATTTCTCGTGTATGGAACTATCATGGATTTTATGGCTTCAAGCCATTTGACGGAGTCAGGGCCCATCATCGCTTCTTTGCATATAGTCGGTTCATCATTGTCAAACAATAATGATTTACTCTCAAATCTTAATCATTTGATTGTTTATCCGACCTTCTTGGTTCAATAGGAACTTTAGACCTCCGTGGCCGCAACCTTTGAGGCACATAAGCTATGAGCATTATGGCAGCCTCCAGAACCATTTCCGTGCCAAGCAACTCAAGACATTTAGCTAAGGTTCGTTAACCTTATAAAAGTTCTATTGTCCTCCCACTTAACATTTATGAAAAATTCCTTCTTCAAGAAACTTCATGTTTCAAGCGACAAACCCTTTTTGTCCTTGGTGTTATGGAGGAATAACCAATTGTTATTTGAAATAACCTACAAAGACATGCTCATCCGACTTTGGTTGTAAACATCTTACTTATGTTTAGCATACCAAAATTTAAGAAATGACAACTTGGGTTTTACCCCAAACCATAACTTCCATGGTGTCATTTCAACGGATCAAGATGGATCTCTTTTCAGTGTAAAAGCGGAAGTCTCTAAAGCTTTAATATTTTAAAACATAATGGCAGTTTTATAAATAACACCTTTGATCCAACCATGTCAAACAAGGTTTCATTACAAATCTCAAACACTCCATACTCCTATGGTGTTTCGGGAGATGTAAATCTAGGTGTTTTGCTAAACTTGCAACTCAAATAAATCCCTTTATGATAAAATCATAATTCATTTATTTTCTTGTTACACTTGTAACTCAAACAAATCCCTTATGATAAAATCATAAACCATTTATTTTCTTGTTACAATGATTTTGCACTTCATCTTGAAAGTCTTTGAAAAACATTTTTCAAATATTTCATACTTCTTTCTCATTAAGTGAACATTCACTCAAATTTCCGGAGAAAGCATATGAAGTTGAAACCCATCGCTTACCACTACACATAATGGACTACATACATCGATATGTATAAATTCCAATATTTTAGTCGTTCGTTCTTCTTTGGCCTTTGAAGGAAGTTTTAATTATCCCGAGGAAAGTCTCACAAGCGTCACTTGATCAAACCAAAGACTCCAAAAAATCCATGAATATGGAGATTCTTCATGTTTTCTTTTCATTATAATTTAAACGGCAATGCCACTTCGTAAGTGATCTTTCAATCATTTGTCTTGAGACATTTTAGCATTAGGTTTTATGGATGTGATTTCTCCAACTAGATTTGTAAATCATCCATCTTATATGGAATACGATAATTATTTGAACAACCTTTGTTCTCATAATACCTGATTCAAATAACAATTATTAAAACAAATCTTGAAGTCAAGCTTTGATGTCAACGAGAAATACAAACAACGGTTTGTTTGTTTTCGATGAACATCATCACATATTCTCTTGCTAGTTATTTAGGCCATTGTGGTTCATGAATTGCGTCGTTCTGTATGAAATTTCATACCAACCAATTCGGTATCCAATACCCAAGAACCACATTGTTTAACAAGCAAAGAATATAACCATAACATGTATATCATCCATATACCTAAATTGGATATTTCCAATCTTTTCTTTTCTGCCAAATATATTTTATAGATTCTCTTTCAGCATTTCCTTTTTCTTTTTAAAAGAATCTATCAACATCAAAAGTGGCGTCATATACATGACACATAGTCCAAAGCGTGTATATTCAAATAATAATACCTTTGGACTTGCACTTTGAAGTAGATCACCATCATCAAAATGATCGGTATTCTTTTAAAATCCATTCTTTAGTAATATTTTAGTGTAGTAAACACTTTACATACATTTTCTATTCACCCTTATCATGACGACTTTCATGATCAAGCTATTGTAGCTTATAAAGGCGAATCATGAGTATAATATTACTTTCCAAAATCCTTTTGGATGATTAGGATGTCTAGCATCTCCAACCTTTGCAAATTCTCATCCAATATGAGAACATATATTATACTCTAGCATATTGAAACCAATTCATTGTTTCAGATATCGTTATATCTGCCACATATGATGGTTTCTAAAACAATTATTTCAGCTCCTAGATAAACTTGATATTAAAACAATCAAGAATCATGGAGGCAAACATGATACTTAAGATACTAACACTGGAATTGTTACTCTCGATTTAATACTAATTATCAAAATTCACGGAGTAAAAAGAGTTTGCTGAAAGTTTGCAACAGGACTTTAAACTTTAGATTGACACTCAACACAATACGATACCAGTTCGTAAAGTAAATATCCAGAATTCTATAGTTCTATTATCTCAATTATAACTAAGCATGAGGTGGTGAACGAATGCCAATGACTACAACAAATTATGCAAATTCACTTTAATTTAATTTATGATAAATTGAGTTCTACTAATCCAAATTAGAAATAAACTCCCACTCAAAAAAACATCCCTCGTGTCTTTTTGGTGATTACATGAACCAAATCCACTACAACAAGTCCGATCATCACGTGAGTCGGTGTAGCTTCAAAGGCGAGCATCCATATGGTCATCATATCAAAACATATGACTCATGCTTAACCTTTCGGTCCGTGTTCCGAGGCCATGTCTGTACATGCTAGGCTCGCCAAGTAAGAACCTTAGTATTCGCGTGTGTAACTGTCTTACACCCGAGATATGCGCGTGGATTCAAGTACACCCGATCATCACGTGATGTATTGAAGCGACGAAACATTGTCGGTGCATACTTAAGGAAGAACACATTCTTATCTCGATATCTAAATGAGGGATCATCTTATTATTCTAATAAAACGCCAAACAAGCAATATAAGATGCAATCAAAACATCTCATGTTTATTAGTGAAATGATATGGTTCCCGCATATGATCTCCATCATGTGCACCGTGGTATGATCACTATCATACCTATATGTGTAAGTCCAAGGTCTATGGAGATTACACGTTATGTGTGTTGTAAGAGTATCATCTCATACTTCTACTTACAACATCACCATATCATAACACTAGCCCAGCAACAATCTAAACTAGACGCCTCTAATTTATCCATTGCAAATTTTACGTGGCTTAGGGCTTTCGTAGATAGAACCGTTCTTACCTACGAACATAAACCACAACGAGGATAACCAAATTGTTGAAAACTCGTTGCAAATTAGATATTGACTATAGTAGGAGAGACAGACACCCGCTAGCCACTTACGCAAAACTAGTTGCATGTCAAGCGTGGAACAGGTCTCATGTGCGAGGACATGTAAAGTTTGCCCGGGCCGGTTCATCCCACTATGCCACCAATATCCAAAGTACAACTAAGAAGCAATAAAATGATCATCATCGCCCACATACTCATATGTGTACTACCCGTGCAAAGTATCTACACATAGATCCGGCTCTGATACCACTATAGGGTTCGCAACATAGAAAACAAAAATTTTCCTACGATGGGAACATCTATGTACCAAGATCTATCTACTAGATACAAGCAACAGATGGATATACATCCATAGAATACATACCCTCGAAGACCGAATAGCGTTAACGAGGTTGTACTCGTGGATGATGTAGACGAACACTTGCCGATCTCAAGATCGTGATGAAGTCCATCTGATCCAGCTGGTCCATCACGATCAAGTCCAGCACCTCAAAGTAGTGGTGCATCCGTGATCGTACACACATTCGAGGCACCGAAAAACCTCCGCCTCCTCGCTCCAGCGATGCAGTGGAAGCACAACTCTTTCTTGCCGAAAAGCCACCGGGAACATGTATCTCGCTAGTCCGAGACCATGGGGGATAAATTCTAGAGGGGGAGAGAGATCCTTCACGAGGACGTGTGAGTGAGAGAGAGGGAGGGGGCTCCTTTTATAGGGAGAAGGGAGGCACCCAAGGGGCCATGTGCCCAGCCATGGGGCTGCCCCCACCTCTTCCACATTCATGTGGGTGGACACTCCACTCACTCAAATGCCTTTCAATTCCCTCTACTCAAAAATCCACTCAAATTCCCATTAAATTTCCACCAAATTTAATGCAAACTCTCATTAAATAAAACTCCTTTTATTTATTCAGAATTTTATCAATTACTTTAATGACAAACATTCACATATAACCCCTTGCTAGTATTTCATTTCACATGCAGAAACACTTTCTGCAATTTCACCCGAAAACCCGTTTCGGTATCTAGTGAAATAAATTCCTGCGCTTGTTATTCTTTTCGGCATGAAACTTTTGCTCCAAATGGATGTCGGTGTCTCTTAAGTGTGTCACCCTACGGTTCGCGAATAATGCGGACATGATCGAGACCCCTCTCGGATCAATAATCAGAAGCGGGATCTGGAGACCCATACTGACTTCCACACATTCAACGATGACTTTCTTGTGATCGTCGGAACCTTTTACGCTAGTATCTTAATCCCTTTGTTTCGCGATATATTACATGTTTGAGATTTGATCATCGGTATCTCCATACCTAGTTTGATCTCGTTACTGACATGCACTCTTTTCTCGTTCCCGTGATATAACATTCTAGTGATCAAATCACTTGCTTGCAAGCTAACCAATGTGATATCACCGAGAGGGCCCAGAGTATATCTATCCTTCATCGGTATGAACAAATTCCACTCTCGATCCATGGGCCTCAACATAACACTTTATTAGTTCTGAATCCATCTTTATAATCATCCTATTACGGTGTAACGTTTGATGTTATCAAGAAACTCTTCCGGTGTTAGTGATTGACATGATCTCATGGTCTAAGGATTAGGATCACTTCGTAAGTTGTTATAGCAATATAAACTCAATGACTTTGATCGTAATGCTATACTTTGGATGAATGTTCATCACACCATTACACTAATGTTGTGATCCCGTTATTAACAACATCCAATGTCCATGATCAGGAAACCTTGATCATCTTATTAACCAACGAGCTAGTTTATGAGAGAGGCATAACTAGAAACTTTCTGTTTGTTTATTAAACACACATGTATTAACGTTTCCGTATTAATACAATTATAGCATGCAAAATAAACATTTATCATAAATAAGAAATACGATAATAACCACTTTATTATTGCCTCTCGGGCATATTCCCTTTATTATCTACAAATTGTATACACATATCATTGTCCGGATCCAAAGGCCCCGAAGTGACAGAAATTGGGACAACCGGAGGGGATGGTTGTGATGTGAGGATCACATGTGTTCACAGAGTGTTAATGCTTTGCTCCGGTGCTCTATTAAAAGGAGAACCTTAATTGCTAGTAGTTCCCTTAAGGCCCCGCTCCAACGAGCTGGCAGGACAAAAGATGTTATGCAAGTTCTCACTGCGAGCACGCATGACTATATATGGAGCACATGTCTATGATTGTTTAGTACTTGGATGCTTATTCTTATTTATCTGTAATTGTTCTAGATTTTGAAGTTACATGTTTAGACTCGTTCATGCAACGATCGTGCATCCATTCCTATGCCTACCGTGCTCATATCCTATTGTTTACTGCTACTGTTACTATTGCTTCTGTTTTACTGTTGATGTTGATTTGCTTTTGCTACTATAAAACTATTGCTACTGATAAACTTCTGTGAGCAAGAACTAGTTTTAGGTGCAGCTGAATTGACAATTGAGTTGTTAAGGCTTGCAAGTATTCTTTGGCTCCCCTTGTGTCAAATCAATAAATTGGGTAATACTACCCTCAAAGACTGTTGTGATCCTCTATACTTGTGGGTCATCATACTTCTCCAGGATGTAGTGCACGGTGTCAGCGCTATCGACTTCGCCCTCCGTCGCCTCCGCCTCGGCCTGCGCCTGCTCGGCCTCCTCCTCCGCGTCCGCCTCGGCCTGCCCCACCAACTCCGCCTCGCTCGGCACCACTCTCCCATGTCCTTGTTTCCCTCCGAAGATTCACCGACGCCCGGAGGGGTAGGGGAAGGGGGAGAAGGGAGTACACGGTGAGGACGAACTTGCTGAGGTCAGCCCAGTTCACAAGGAGGTTGTCCATGGCGAGGAAGGGAGGGAACGGCGAGGGGTTGGTGCTGGTGCTCCGTCCCGGCGGTTGGCTCCTATTTATATTCGCGGGGCTCGGCGGGAACGGCGAGCGGGATCACGGGCGGGAAATGGTGCGGCCTAGGTAGAAAATGCCGAGCAGTAGGCGGGAACTAAAGTTCTAACGAGACAATCATCGGCCGCCATTAGCGCTGATACTCCCATCAGCTCGAGTTTGATGGCTCTCGGCGGACAAAAAGAGCCCGCATATGGGGTATCCAGTTGCGACCACATACCATCGCAACTAGGCTAACCTCGGACCTCCATCCTGCCAACGGACCGATTCGGACGAAACCGATGTGCAAAATGCGAGGCCCGTTGGAACGGCCTTATCTACGAATTCACGAGCCGCAATAGGAAAGGGCCCAGCAGAGAGAACAGTCAGGATAACGAGCGCGGAGCCCACTTGGCTGTGAAGGGGTAGTGGAGGACATAGACCATGTTCTGGTGAAGTGCACAGTAGCTAATCAAGTGTGGATGGTTGGTCTTCCTGAACTCTTTGAGCTGGAGCTTTGGACTCTACGAGGTATTGGGTGCTTGCCCTATTGAGAGTATCTTACATTCTTTCTTCACCAGACAGATAGACAAATAGGCCTCCCTGTCTCAAAAGCAGGCCGCCAAGGGTGCTCGCATGAAGCATTTCTCACCTTGAACACGTTTCCACCGACGAAAAAGAAAAGAGAACAATTGGTGAACACGGTCAGCAATCAACGGCAGCCACACGTACACTACAGAGACGGAGAATGGTATACCCGATCGCGTCCCAGAAATTTCCGCGTCGCGTTGCCGCCCACCCGCCCCGAACCACCGCCGAACCAGCCCCGATCCGACCCGGTCACCGGTCCCACTCGCTTTTGATTTCCGCCGCCCACCCGTCCGTCGTCCCCACGCGCATCACGCCAGCGCGGCGACGAACCCGTGTCCGATAAGGAATCAGTTGGCGCCAGCGAAGGCCTTCCGCCGGCTATAAAAAGCGCCCAGGTGCGCACCCCTCTTCCCCGCGCTCTGGTCCGGCCCTCTCTCGCCGTCTCGGTGGCCAGCGCCTCGTTCTTGCCTTCCTCGCGTCTGCGGAACTCTTCCTCGATTTCTCCTCCTGTTTCGGTGGCCAGCGCCTTCCTCTCGTCTGCGGAACACTTCCTCGATTCCCCCTCCTGTCCCCTCGATTCGTTTTCGATCGAATCGCGTTGGTCTCGATTGATTTTTGCTCCTCGTCGCCTCCTGTTATCGCAGGTTCCTCGGCCCGTCTCGTCTGCCTCCGTCGTTGCGACTCGGCGAAGGATCGAATTCGATCGGTATCTCTGGATCAACCGAGTTCTGGTTCCGCGATCTCTGTCTTCCATGGTTGATTCCTGCATATGTCTCTAGTTCCGGTTCGGACCGCCGGTGTTCCCTCGTCGGTTGTGCAGGACTAGATGTAGTTTTTTTTAAATTGGAGCTCCGCGTAGCGAGGCCTGCAAGCATGGCGATCGACGCAGGTCAGTTTCTCGTGCTCAGTCAGATCGGTTCTATTGGTTCCGTCACCCTGCAATCGGTGATTTCAGATTCCAGTTCAAATGGATTCTGGATCGATGTCCCGTGAGCGCTCACCGCCTGAACTCCGCATTCCGTTGACCCGAGGTGGATTCGGTCAACGCCCCGGTCGATTTCTTAATTTTTTCAGCTGATCTCGTTTCTGGGATGTTCCTATGCTCCTCCTTAGATTCAGCAGCCCGGGATTGGTCGTTCTGGAGGGATGAATCGAGGCTTGGAGGTTTGCTCTGTTATTATATCCATGGTCATTTCGATTGGTTATTGTTCAACTATATTTTGGTATATATATGGTCAGATCTCCCGAGGTGAAGCTTTAGTGTTGCATTGGATTGGTCATCGTAGGATCGGACAACTGCTGATTGTGATCTGTGTTTGGATATTCTTCCCTCCTTGAATTAATTTCTTCGTTTGCACTAGTTGTCCGTCAATTCTGACTGTTGGTGGTTCTCAGAGATTGAAATTATACGAATTGGACCGGGGATCGTAGGATTGGGAAACATCCGTTCTGTGTTTTGGATAATCAGCCCCCTCTCAGACTCAACTTCTTCCTCTATAGTTTGAAATATCTGTCGATTCTGATTTGGGACTCTTCTGGTTGTCCAGAGATCAAAGTTACATGGATTGGACCGGTGATCCTAGGATTGGGAAACTTCCGTTCTACCTTTGGATAATCAGCCCCCTCTCAGACTCGACTTCTCCTGTAGTTTGATTTTGTTTCCCGGCAATTCTGATTCAGATTTTTGCTGGTTCTCCAGAAATTGGAATTATACTTCTTAGCGGGAGCCTGGAGATCTATTTTGGTTCAGCAATCAGCATGCTGTGGCGGTTCCTTGTTGCACTTGGCTTTTCAGACTTATTTCATCCATAATACACTAGTTCTCTCCCTTTGTCAGTAACATTAGCTCTTGCAGATATTGCCATGGAAGACAATTAACAATCTCGAACCGCTGCCATCGTCTGCCTGATCCCCTGCCTATAACTGTCCACACTCTTGTCCCATGCTTATGCTTTTCTAAATTTTCTTATGAGTCCCCCTAACCGAAATTTCATAGGAATATCTCTTGCTTGTTGCAGGTTCTAGTTGCCGAATTCATGTCCAACCTGATGCCGAGTGCTATCTGTTTGAAGACACTTCCAAATCTACTTACCTTTTCGATTTGTCACAACTCACATGTATATAAAATTATCTTACCAAAACAATATTTGAACATTCAGATTGATCTGCACTCTGAGTGGCGGAGGGTGACACCAAATGAAGGATGGGCCGGCTCAATGTAGACTGGGCCAATTGATGTTACTGGGCCGATTTATTATTAAATCCTAAAGGAAATTAAGATATCAGGGTGGGCCACGGCCAAGTATGGCCTCCATTACGCGCCGCCCGTCTCTGAGGATGATCTGGAGCTTCAAACTATCGCCATCCTACAACCGAGAAAACTCTGTGCTCTCTATTTCACTTCCTTTTGCTCGTATTTAGAGTCCATCTGTTTGTTTATTTTGGTTAGTTGCCCTCTGTTCATAGCTTTACTATCGTTTGTGCCCGACATGTTGCAGATCCTTCTTATCCTGGACACGCGGCTAGCTTGGTAGTGGCCTGAAATCTGACAGATCGTTTGTTTTGCTATCCATCTCTTTATAGTTTGGTTCGTTATGTCCTCCCGATCCTTGTGATTTGTAGCCTGCTACGCGTCTTGGCTGCAGGGTACTGTAGGGAGTTTGACCTACCTCGGTTTTGTAGCTGAAGTCAGGTTAGTGTTCCATGGGCAGTCTGTTCGGTTCATTTGTGTTCGCCTCCAATGTCCATTGATTTCAGGATATGGAACTAGAGATTAGCCATCACATGGGGAAGGAAACCTGAGGAGGTCAGTTTCCTGTGCTCCGCCAGATCAGTTTGTTGGTTGTGTTACCTGATTTCAGTGATTACAGCTATGAATATAATTAGCCGTGCAATGCTCTGGATTACTGTTCCTTGGCATTCTCTTCTGATGGCTGGTCATGTCCCTTGATCTGAGGTTGATTTGAGGCCCTGTGTTGATTATATATTATTGTGACAGCTGATCTCGCTTCTGGTATTTGTTTGTGCTCCATGAGTTGATAGATGAATTGGAGGATAGAAGTTTGCTATTTGCTTATTACTGTTCAATGGTTAATTTGATTTATTATTGGTTCAGAATGGTATTGTAGTATGGTTTGATACTCTGAGCCGAAGTTCTGTTGTGGAAGCTGGATTAGATGTTTGATCATTTGTATCAGAAAAACCTTGAATCTGTGTTTGGATAATCAACCCTCCTCAATTTGATATTTTTTTCTATGCAGTTCAATTTTAGTGTGCAGTAAGTCTGATTTGGATCATTGGTTGTTGTCCTCAATAGAATATTATGTGTGGCTGGGCGGGTTTTCCTGTTTTTCCTTTTTGTGTCTTCAACCATCTTTTCAAACTCATCAACAATTAACTTTCCAGACAAAAGTATTCTATTCTCTGTTTTTTGCAGATAATCTGGATGAACTATAATTTACAGTTTGATATAGGTATACCTGATTTCTCTTGGTCTAAGCTTGAGCCAGGCTTACCCCTACCCCTCAGGATTTTGGATAATCAACCCCACTTCATTAACCATCTTTCCAAACTCATCAACAATTTAACTTTCCAGACAAAAGTATTATATTCTCTGTTTTTTGCAGATATGAACTATAATTTACAGTTTGATATAATCAACCTCCCTAGATTATTTTTCCATCCCCTCAGTTAAAATTTAGTCTCCCGCAGTCAGTAGTTCTGATTTGGAGTTATTGGTGATTTTCTAGAAATTGCTATTGGCAGATGATCTTGTTTACCCTGGCATGAAGGTTCCTTGTTATGACTAAACTTTAACTTGCTTACTTCTTTTACAATTATACAATTACAAACACTAGTTTTCTCGCCTTAATAAACCCTCACTTATTGCAGCTCGACTCAAAAGTGATAAAATTGCATTTTGGAGCCAATGTTGTCTAGCTGAACCTTACCAACTGAGACAGGCCTATCCTTCTGCCCACTCTTCATCATCATTTGATGCATGCTTTAGCTGTTTTTAATGAAAAGTTTATGGAAATTCCTCTTGCTAGATGCAGGTCTTGGATTCCTAGTTGACGAGTTCAAATCAATCTGTTACTGAGTTTTAATCTGTTTATAGAGCTTCTTATTCTACTATCTTTTCAGTTCATCATAACATAGATAACCTATCTTACATGAGGTAATGATCTAAATTCAGATTGATCTTGAAAGGTGCACGAATATACGGATAGTCTGGAGCATCCTACAACCGATTAAGACTTTCTGATCTCTTACACTCTTCATTTCAATCCTATAACTTACTCTTCTGTCTTTATGTTATGTAGCTTCTTGTCAATCCATATCCTTGATTTGGGTTTTGCTTCTACCCTTGCTATGGTTGCAGATTCTTTTGCCAACGCCATGCTGCTAGTCACTGAAAATCTGTTAAATTGTTGGTTTGCAATCTGTCGTCCATCTTTCTGTTCGATTTGTTTTCTGTCTTTAGATGTGATTTTGGTTTTCTGCATTAGGATTATCCCCTAGGGAAAATATTTACTCTCTGCATGGAGCCAGGTCAGTGTTTAGTGGATGTGGTCTGTTTGGTACATGTTGTGTCTGCCTCAGCGAGTTGGTTACAGGTCCTGGATCTTGTCTGAAACATGAGCTCCTTATGGCGACGGTCAGTTTCCCATGCTCGGTCACATGGGTTCACTGGATCTGTTAGGTCATATTCTTATGGTAAGAGCTCTGTTGTCCGTTGGATTAGAAGACCTTTGTTGATTCTAAGTTGGAACAGCTGATTCTCCCTCGTGGTATGTGTTTGGGCTACTTGAGGTGCAGGAGGGTGATGGTTGTGGAGAGATGAATGGAAGGGTCGAGGTTTGCTTTCTGCTCATGATTATCATTATTGGTTATGATCTTGGTGATTTATTTCATTTGGTCGGAACTTGTGAGCTAGTGCTGGATTGGATTGTTGATCATGGGATGAAACCAGAGAAGCTATATATGGGATAGTCGGTCCTTCTGAATTCAATTTCTTTCCCTGTAAAGTTCAGCTTCGGTGTACACCAATTTCAACCCTGATATGGATTGTTCGTTCTCCAGATATTGGACTTGCGCAACTTGGCGGAGGTGCCCTATTTTGCTTCATCATGTTATCGGTGGTTCCTTTTTGTGACTTCAAGGAACTTTCGTGGCCTCATTTGATAATCAACTTCGTAGTCATGGTTTTCTCTCCCTTCGTCCGTAATTATGTGCTCTTGCAGATATTGAAATGGAGGACTTCATTCTGGAACCAAGGGTTGTTTCCTATCTTCTAACCAATAAAGCTAATCTTATCCCCTCAATATAAGTAGCTTCTTTTCCCCGAACAGTTATGTCCTAAGTCCAACCTGATGCTGAGTTATATCTGTTTGGAGTTCTTCTAAACCAACTACCTTTTCAATTCACAATAACTTCTATCTAAAACCTGTAAAATTATCACAGTATCTCATGGACAGGCAATATTTGGACATTCAGATTGATCTGGGGAGGTAGAATGATTCTGAGGCTGCTTTGGAGCTTCAAGACGGCACATCCTACAACAGAAAAAACTCAGTGCTCTCTATTCAAAACTCTTATTTTGTATGAACTTATATTTTGTCACAGTTTCTTGCTTTGATTGGGGGTTTCGCTTCCTCCTTCCCGTGGTTGCAGATTGTGCTTTCAGTTGCTTGGGATGTGTTATATTGTTTGGTTTGCAAACTTTCTCGCTGTCGTTGAATTTGTTATATATGTAAGCTTCATCCCTGTGTTTCTATATCTGAGTGTTTTGTTTGCAGTACATGTTTTGGATTGGTGGAAAAAAATGCCCTGTATGGGAAGTCAGGTCTTGGTTTGGTCACCCTGTCAGCTTCAGTGATTTCTAGACTCTCAATGCAAAAATTGCTTTATCCCTTTCTCCGGTGGCAAATCCTTGTAATTCAAGGTGTGTCTGGATTCTAGAACCCTGGATTGGTTTGCACTGATACAGTTGATCTTGTTTGTGATATGTGCATATGCTCCTCTAGCTATAACACAGTGGTTTTGGAGATTGGATTGAAGGCTAGAGGTTTTGTTATAGTTCATGCTCTTTCTTCAGATCACATCATAATTTTGTGATGTTAATTTATCGGTTTTGGTGGCAACCCAGATTGGAATTGTTGGTCAGACCTGCATAGTTGAGGATTTGAAGGTATCATGAAGCTTGTCTGAACTATAGAACATAGAACTGGACTGTAGATCAAACCTTGATTTGGATATATTCTTCCTTTGAAGCTCCTTTCTTGACTACGGATTGTATCATGAAGTTCGATTTCATCCCAAAGCGCATTGGTTAATTTTTAGGATATAAATGATAAATGATCATAGGGTACTTGCAGATGTCAATCGGATATGCATTGTGGACGGAATGGTAGGCTCGACAGTTCTTTCACACATCATAACATTTATTCCAGTTGAGAGTTCTTATATCTGACTTTTGAAGTAATAGGGTTATATATTTGATCTGCTCATTGATTTGCACTTTTGCAGTGTTGGAGATTCTTAGTGCAAGGATGCAGAGTTGGAAAGTCTATGCTGGTTTTCTGACTGTCATGTCTGCTTTCATGACTGTTCTGACTTCTAATCAAAAAATCTTGATGCATTTTGTCCCTTGATTTGATCTTCTGCGGCAGCTTACAGTTTCAACTTTCAACTTGCATTCAGTGGCCTCATATCTTCTTGATGACTTGGAGTCTTTAGTTGCGTGCACATCTGGATCTTCTCATTAGTAATCCTGAAGCTTATTAACTGGTCTCTATTGTGTTCCAACTTTGTTTGGATGGAATCTGTTCTCATCCGTTTTTACGACTCAACACAGGAGATGCGAGAAGTCACTTAGGGCCTCTTTTGCTAGAAGTCTTGGTTACTTTGTTACCATTTTTATTTCTGGAAGTTGGGTTTCATGCCAATATTTGACTGTTTGTATCTTCAGTTTTATTAGTGCACTTAGATGTGTTCTGTTCCTCAAGCAGTAGGTCACAGATTTATCACCTGATAGGAATGCATGTACATGAGCTCTGAAAGCAATAAAACATTCCTAATGTTATAGACTTGAATTATTTTGGGATCATGTCTGGATGTGCTGGTTATATTGTTATGCATGATCACAATTGGTTTGTCCACTTAACAATTTTCCTGGTCAGTTCAATAGGCCAACTCACATCTAATCAGTTTCTGGTATGTGCGGATATTGAACTTCTACAAATTAAGATCCACCTAATCTGCTGTCTTTTTCGATTTGTTAGTTATTGAATTGATTTTTCAGAAGTGATGTTCTTCTCGTTAGTGTTTCTTCAGTGGGATCTGGACTGCATTTCTCGGTTTCCTGGGGAATTTACTTCCAGTTTGATTGTGGCTTATCTGATGATTCCTACTGACTGCATACTTTTTGTCTCTACAATTATCTTTTACCAGAATTCAGAAATTGCTCTCCATGCCATTCTGTTTCGTACTTCGTGCCCCTCTGTCTTCTTTGCTTTAGAGAGTAAACTTGTTGTTTATGCCATTTTGTTCTCATTAACTGCAGTTTCTCTATGCCTAGTGATGAAGATAGCACACCCTCTTAACTGTTGGTATATTCTTTATTTTCGAAACCAAAGATATGAATTCATGCAACTTATTGTCTGGATGGATCTAGCTATTCAGGTTCTGAAATCTGTAAGTTGATTTGCTTACTTTGGGTATCTAACTCCTACATTAGCAATTTATACTTGTGCCTCCATGTCTTTGTTACTGTATGTGTTATGATCTTGTCTGCAAAGTTCCATTGTGTGTCTGAATATTGCCTTTGATCGATTATGTAAGCTTGTATGCTTTGCTGAGTGTTGGTTTGGAGTGTTTGCTAATTTGTGTTTTGTAGTTTAACACTGCCTTTGCCGGTCCCAAGCCCGGATGAGAAAATGTGGAGGGAACTGCAGTTAGCTCGTTTGTATAAGTTTGTATTGGCATTCTCATGTGGTCTCAAGATATTTTGAATTGAATAGCAGTGAATGAAATGAACAAGTTAACATATTCTAAATCTGGGAGTGCAACTGTGGTCATATATGGTTCAAACCCTGAAATGCATCCTTGCTGTTATGGGGTCCAACCGGCAAAATCAAGGGAGGTGTAGTTGTTGTTAGAGCAATATAACATCATTTTTCTCCCGATCCCAAATGGAAATAAAACCAGGTAAGACCGGATATATTAGCAAAACCAGGTAAGACAGGATACATCTGGAGTAGTATGAGGCATTAGCGCAGGGCTCCTGCAAGGATCAAAATCTACAGTTCTCTAGAAATACTCCCGCCGTCCACTTTTCTAAGTCGCGGAAGATGTCGACAGTGAAATTGTGGCATGTATGCAACATTTTCTGGTTTTCTAGTTATGCCCTTGTTCGGACCGCACTTCCGCACTTCCTCTCCCTCGTCTGGCATTGCTCGCTCACTCCTGTAGCCTGCCCACTCCTTTCCACCGCATTAGTGGCGCCGTCTCCCCCTCAAGTCCGCTTTGCCGCCACCCTCTCCCCGGTCTTCTTTGCCGCTGCCCTCTCCCTCACCCGGCCTCCGGCACCGGTACTCTCTCCCTTGCGTAGCCCTCTTCCCCCTCGTGTTCACGATGGGTTTTTCCCCTCCGCCGGCTAAATCAGCAACGATGCTGTTGGATCTTCATAGGGTGTGTTTGATCTTTTGATCCAAGGGCATGGTCGAGCGGTGGTTGTGGCCAGTTCGTTCGCTTGCCTGTAACTTGCCAACCCCGCACCTCCAGCCTCAACGTCGCTTTGTCTCTCTCTGTCTCTTCTAGTGTCCCCTCTCCGCACCGTGCGCTACTCTCTCCGATGTCGCAGGAGCTCCCAACGTGTATATGGATGTTTTTGAGGAGGACTGTCAACAATATCGTAGCAGCAGCTCGAGAAGCACACCCCAGGACGGCGCTTGACAAGCAGTGGTACCCGCTCTGTAGGCAGCGGGACTAGGAGCTCCTGGATAGCACTCTGCGGGCGCTGAGTGTGACGGCACATCGCTTCTCGGCACGTGATCCCCCGTGAGCATCCGAGGGGGCTGACTGTCGACCATCTCATTCCACGCCTTCTGCCACCTTTTTTGTACTTTGTTGGGCTAGGTTGTGCTGAGGCCCAAGCGAACGGTCTCTTTTCATCCTTTTTTATTTTTATTTTCTCTCTCTTTCTCCTCGGCTTCAGACCGTTGTTTATGGAACTTGTGGTACTTGGTTGGTGCTTTATTTATAAAGCAGGCGGAAGTCTGTTTCTAAGAGAGATAATATGTTGTACAACTTATCTCTAATGATTTCTCTAGATGATGTAAAGAGCTAAAGAAAGACATGCTCTCAACCATTGTACTGCCCTTACAAATAAAATTTATTAGCGAGCACTCCATCAATTGTGTAAACACGTTAGCTGATTCGACAGACCACGTTCTGCACTAGAGACAACGACCCTCCTGCTCCCCACCTCCTTTTCCACGTTCTCATCCAGTTCGTCGTGGCTCGTGGACATGGTGATCAATCAATGCACAGAGATGGGGTATCATATGCCCGATCACGTCTCCCGAGCAACCTAGAATTTACGTGTCACGTTGCTGACGTACCAGCCGTCCACCCGCCCTGAACCACAGCCGAACTAGCCTGGATCTGACCCGGTCACCAGTCCCACTCCCTTTTGATTTCCGCCCCAAACTCGGATTTATGTTATGTGCTTGGTAAATTAAATGCTAGTTTTATTTTATATTTATTAGAGCCAAAACTATAAATAGTTTTAAATCGCCTATTCACCCCTGTAGGGGACATCAGAGTCCTTTCACACATGAGGGTAACAAACAAGCTATAAAGGGTCGACAAAGTCTTAGATTTTAGTGACAAACCCTTTGAGTTTTGGAAATTATACTTAATGATCAGAGTATTGGCCCCCAAAATAAAGGAAATTTTAGTTTCCCAAAACCAATTAGAATTAGTCGATTGAGGACGGGTGTAGATATATGCTAGTATGCTGGTACATAAAGCTAACTTGTTAGAATTGGACCGATATTTTATCTCTAATTCAAGCAAAGCCAAGTAACTAAAATATATCTGAAATGTAATTGGTATCTCTATTATTAATATATTATCTTTGTTGAAGTAAAAGAAAAATAAACTATAGTGCATACCAGGATTAATACAATCAGTATATCTATTAGGCAGCTACTTTAGCAAGGGATTGGATGCTCGCAACAATATGGTACCGCCCACGTGCCTCGTACCACAATATTGGATGAAAGCATAATTGCATGGTTGTTTTTTCCCTCGTGTGTTCCTATTTAAGCACGAGAAGGGAGATGGAGCGAGGGCATACTTCGTATAGAACCAATCATCCTTACATACCTGAGTTCGAGCAATGAGTACAATCCAGTCATCGCTAGATTCACATCAACATATATCCCATGCGCAATGTATATATGCACTTCTTGGACTTAGTTGGAATTTCTTTTGTAATGTTATTGAAACCCAGATACATCTTAGGAGTTAGAGGCATTGGGATTTGTACGGATGTTGACCTAACTTGTCTATACACGAAGTAGCATTTTCCTGATGATCCGATGGAGATAAACAGTTCTTTAATGTTTCATCACGGTACTGCGACCGTGGTTCAGTCTAGTACTATATGAGTTTGGAGTACTTTAATCCGCTAGGACACTCTAGTTTATTTTGTGAAGGCACATTGTAAGGTAGCCAATGGTCTCTTTCAAATATGTATGTTGGCTGAGTCAGTAGATATGTTGGAAGTGTAAGAACATTGGTGGACAGATATTCCACGCAGAATTAAGGGTTAAGTGATTTCCCAACCTATGATATTAGCTCAAAGGCTAAATGTTTTTTACAATGAAAAACTCTACGTTAAAGCACATGAACAAAGACAAAATCCAATCTATATCGCAAGTTCTTCAGACATCGAAATTAAGCAGCCTAACTAAAGAGACTATCTTCTCCAAACTTGGGATAATTACTGCAGAAAGTGTCTTTTGCTCCTGTGCACTTCGGTGCTCCCTTCATTTTAAAATTCAAAAATCTTATTTATAGGTCTAAAAAATGAAAATAATTCTGGACGTTGTTAATGTTGCATGCAAAATCGCAACACGAAATTATTTGCATTATGGTCCACATAAAAATGACAAAATCGATAAAGTTTGAGGATTTAAAAATGCATGCACGGATCTATACTCTTGTCATTTTTGTGTAGCTTAAAATACAAAGTATTTAAAATTGATATTTTGCACATTTGTAGGAAAATCATTGGCTATGTTCGATATTTTTTCCGAAAAACTAAATTAAAAGTATGATTTTTATTTTTTTAAATAGCCAAAAATCTCTACACTCTAATTACCGGGGACAAAATATCAAACCTGCATTAATGCGGACGGCCAGACCCAAAAGTGACAATTTAACCGAGTGAGAGCTTGTGGACTAAAGTGAAGCTGCCTGCCAACTCAAACGACCCTCGTGTGTTGTGTGTTTCACGTCAACAAAACTAGTTTGTTGGTCCAAATAGAACAGTGATCCAAAAAGTAGCCCCTAGCCAGCAAAAGGTCTTTTTAACCAAAAACTATAGTCAATCCAGGTCAAATATATAGGCCCTAAAAAAATCAGATCGTTCATGTGACGACTGGATGGGTTATGTTATAGCTATCCCAAACCAAGAGGAACAATCGTGTGATCTTTGATCGCATAAATAAAAATCATCAGAGAGTATATCCATTAGGTAAAGAGTTAAATATAGTAGAAGTTTCTATACTTTGTGTATCATTTGATTTAGTCCTCGCACTCGCAAGTTATAAAATTTTAGATACTTGGCGGTTGGACTCGATTTAGTCCTAAACCATGTTTGTCATCAAAATTACGCGGACATGGACGCCATATGGACATGGGTCCCACTCATAGTAGATAGCTGCTTGGAAATTTGGACCTAACCCCTTCCATGTAACCCGTTAGTTAATCTTTGGTCAGACAAAAAATATAAACCACTAGTTGTTAATTATAGATATCCTCTGCTCTAAAATCGCTGGTACCTCTAATCTCTAACCCTAGTTTATCTGTTCGTCCCATGTCCTCCTCACCGATCTTCCTTTGGCCAACGGCTCGCGTGGTTGGAGCTTGAGCATGACAAGTGTCTTCCGTGGTTCCAGCTCAAGTGTGAAGGAGTATCGTGTCCCCACAGAGCTATCCATCGTCAAGTGCGACCCATAAGGGCCTAAGTGCAAATTTCCAGAGTTGTTGTCTCCTGCAAGTAGGATCCATATCCACGTAACATATCGATGAAAAACATAATTTATAACTAAATCGAGGCCAATTGATAAATCTAGCTAAAATTCTACAAATTGCGAGCACGATAGATCAAACCCACGAATAAGTATAGAGACTCGATCACTACATTTAACTTTAGTAAACATTCCACATACCGCCTTTTCCAGGTTCTTAGGCCATCCCCAACGTCCCCCGCAAAAGCCGCGTGTCCGATCACGTCCTTCCAGACCGAGGCCAAGGCCCAACATGTACCCGCAAACGGATCGGACTGCGCGGCGGGGGTCGATTCGGTGCAAACCTGGCTAAAACCTAGGGCTGGTTTGCTGGGGCTCGGCCGCCGGCCTCGACCGCCTACGTCCATAGCTGGACCCATGCGTTATACACACAAAAATCGCTAAATAACTGTCTGTCGTTGCATAAATTTCTGGGTCCGCGTGTGGTATATACAAAATTACTAGTAGCATTAATTAAACTAACTAAATATTGCCCCGTCCTGGCCGCCAAAGGCCGCGTCCTGGCCGAAGGTTTCGTCCATAGCCGCCTACACCCGTCGGGCCGCCAAGGCAGCGGTCTTGACCTTTGTTGCCTGCCTCCGGCGATGGCGCGTCAGGGTCTCCACCTTCCTCATCATGTCAGTCTTTGTTGCTTGTCTCCTCTCTTGCCTTCCGGTTGGCCGTGGCCAGGAGCACCTCTCGTTGGGCCGCCGCCACCACCGCAACACGCAAGGTGGCCGCGTCCGCCAACACCTCCTATTTGACCACCGCACACACCTCCGCCAAGTCCTCCCGTTGGGCGGCAGCGTTCTTGGACAAGGCTGCGACCTCCTCCAGCACCTCCCGCTTGACCGCATCCGCCAGCTCCAGCTTGACCGCATCCGCCAGCTTGCCCCGTTTGGCGGAGGCCTTGGACAAGACGCTACCCAAGGCCGCGGCCTCCGCCGTCTCATGCGCCTCCTCCATCATGGCTTCAGCGGCGAGCCGACAGTTGATGTCTATGCACTTCTATTCTTGTAGACAATTGTTGGGCCTCCAAGTGCAGAGGTTTGTAGAACAACAGTAAGTTTTCCCTTAAGTGGATTACCCAAGGTTCATCGAATTCGGGGAGGAAGTGGTCAAAGATATTCCCTCTCAAGTAACCCTGCAATCAAGATACAAGAAGTCTCTTATGTCCCCAATACACCCAATACACTTGTCATGTGTATAGGTGCACTAGTTCAGCGAAGAGATAGTAAAATACAAGTGGTAACGGTATCATAAAATAGCTTCTGACTTGTTGTTGACGTAGGGTAACGTGTGTGAAACTGAAATAAATATGGAAGCAAGCACACATGCAACAGATCAAGATGCAAACGGTGTTTTAATGTGTAGAAACAATGCCTAGGGATCATACTTTCACTAGCGAACACTCTCTCATATAAATATCTTCTCTTTATGATACTACTCTTAACTACTCTCCGGTTGAACACTAATCCATGGTAGGGCCTTCCCCAATCTAGATAACCCCACACTGTCACCTTAAGCGCTAGATGGTTCCAACAAACACCACAATTTCATATCGACATTCAACTCAAAATATAACTCATAACAAATATATATGTAGTCTAGCTTAAGTGCCCTACATGGCATGCACACTGTCACTTTCACACACATGGGGAAAACCATAGACCTATTAAAGCACAATGAGTATTTATGTAGACTCAAGCCTAAGTGCCACCATGGCGTGCACGCTGTCACTTTCACATACATGGGAAGAGCAGAGATCTATTGAAGCACTTGAGTAGCAAGGTAGATCTACTTGATTACAAAGCTCATGACCACAACAATATCATGCATAGAGAGAGAGATGAACACATAGCTACCGGTAGATCCCTTAGCCTCGAGGAAGAACTACTCCCTCCTTATCATGGGAATCAGCAACGGTGATGAAGATGGTGGTGGAGATCGATGGATATGGCTCCAGGGGCACTTCCCCGTCCCGGCAGGTCTTGGCCTAACAGACTTCTCCCAATCTCCCTTTGGTGGTGGCGGCATGGAACTTTTTCTGGAAGTATGATGGATTATTTAGGGTTTTCTCCCCGGGGGATTTTTATAGGCGAAGGAGGCAAGGTCGATGGAGGGCCAGGGGGCGCACACCCCTATAGGCGCCACCAGGACTTGCCCGCGCCAAGGGGGTGCGGTGATGGTTGTACACGTAGTTGACGTGGATCCTGTTGGGAATCCCAAGAGCAAGGTGTGAAGCAGCACAGCAGCAAGTTTCCCTCAGTAAGAAACCGAGGTTATCAAACCAGTAGGAGGAAGGAAACGTCACACAGGTGTTATAAGCAACGTAAAGACCTGCACAACACAAACTCAAGACTTTTCCCCAACGAATCAGTGAGGTTGCCAATCTCACCGGTTTGCTGTAAAAAAGGTTAAATGTATGGTGTGAAAGGTAATGATGGTTTGCAACAAGTAAACAAGTAACGGTGGAAGATGTATCAATGGTAAAGATTGGACCGGGGTTCATAGTTTACTAGAGGTGCTCTCCTTAGATAAACAACATGGCATGAAGGGTAAACAAATTACAGCAGGGCAATTGACAAGAACTGAGCAAGGCATAACAATGCAATACCGGACAAAAATATCCTATGAGATTCGATTAGGCAATACAACAATATACATAGACCGCCATCCAACTACATCTATGACTAGAAGTCCATCTTCAGGTTATCGTCCAAACCCCCTCCAGTATTAAGTTGCAAGCAACAGACAACTGTTTTAAGCAAAGTGTGTAAGGTAAACAATCCACATGTTCCATGAACAAGAGACCGTTGTTTTATCCCTAGTGGCAACATCACATCTAGCATAAATACCTCCTCTTGGAGTCACTAGCAACTACTTGGCCAAGATAGCTACTAAAAACGGAGTGTTGGAGATATGCCCTAGAGGAAATAATAAATGTAGTTATTATTATATCTTTGTGTTTATGATAAATGTTTATGATAAATGTTTACATTCATGCTATAATAGTATCAACAAGGAAACATTAATACTTGTGTGATTTGTAAACTTAAATTGAAGTCCCTAGTAAAGCCTCTTTATAATACTAGCTTGTTGGTTAATAAATGATTGTGGTTTCCCTATCATGAACATTGAGATGTTATTAACAACAAGATCATATCGTTAGGAGAATGATATGATGGACATACTCCTATAGATAAGCGTAGCATAAAGATCAAGTCATTTTAATAGTTCAATTGCTATATGCTTTCTGATACATAGTAACCTAATTCCTTCGACCATGAGATCATGCATATCACCATTACCGGAAGGATGCTTTGATGACATCAAACACCACACCATAACTGGGTGGCTATAAAGGTGGCATTGAGTGTTCGGAAAGTATTGGTTGAGACACATGGATCAAGAGTGGGATTTGTCCATCCATATGACGAATAGATATACTTTGGGCCCTCTCGGTGGAATGTCATCCAATTAGCTTGCAAGCATGTGACTGGCTCACCAGGGATCACATATCACGGGAACGATAAAAGAGTACTTATCAGTAACAAGGTTGAACTAGGTATGCAGAGATACCGACGATCAAAACCCCGGATAAGTAAACTATCGTGAGACAAAGGGAAATTGGTATCGTATGTAAGTGGTTCATTCGATCGCAAAGTAATCGTAGAAATATGTGGGAGCCATATGAATTTCCAGATTCCTCTATTGGTTATTGTTCGGAGAAGTCTCTCGATCATGTCCGCATAATTCACGAACCGTAGGAAGACACACTTAAGGATTCGATGTTGTTGAGTAGTTATGGAATGATGAGTAAGAGACCGAATGTTGTTCGGAGTCTCGGATGGGATCCGGGATATCACTAAGAGATCCGGAATGGTCCGGAGAATAAGATTCATATAAGGAAAGTCCTATTTCGGGGTTGGAGAATGGTTCCGGTGTTTTCATCGGGAATGTTCTAGAAGGTTCCGGAATGTCCGGTGCTCCGGAGGGGAAGGGTACATGAATGTGTCATAACAAGTTGGAATGGTTGCATCATGTACTAGGTGTCATCGCTGAACAAAATAAATGGATAAATCAAATCCTAGTTTGAAAAGTCAAACGACTATTTTGTTTGGTGGAGGGAGAGTAGGAAACCTACTTGGGGAGGAAGTCCCTCTCCCTCCACCGCCGGCCAAGGAGGTCGATTTGGGGAGGGACTCCCCTCCCCTTGGTCGCGCCCTCCCACCTATATAAGGAGGGGCAGGGCTGCCCCTCCTAGACCTACACCTTGCCCCACTAAACCCTAACCCTAGCCACCGGCCACCAAACCGCCGCCGCCGCCCTAGGGTTTCTCCCAAGCCGCCGATTTGGGGCTTCTACTTGCCCTAGCCTCCGGCCTAGCTTCCTATACTTGGTGTGTCTAAACCCTAGATCACCGAGGCTCTCTCATAGTCCACCATACTCGCTTCGGCTTAAGGCGAAGCCCTGTGAGATCTCCCCTCTACTTCCGGTACCACGCCGTCGTGCTGCCGGAATCGCGAGGAGAGTGCTACAACCTCCGCTGCCTGCTAGAACAAGGGAAAGGAAGGTCTTCATCCAGTATCGAACGTGTGACCGTCTGCGGAAGCGCTTCCGGAACGCAGCGCCGGAAGGATCGTCTACACGATCTTGAGATCGGGTAGAGTACGACTACATCACCCACGAGAATCCGCTCTCGTTAAACACTTTGGAATCTTCGAGGGTGAGTTATTCTATCGACTCGTTGCTACAATCTAGTAGATAGATCTTGGCTTGTTTGTTTGTATGCGGTACAACATTTTTGTTTTCCATGCTACGAACCCCTACAGTGGTATCAGAGCCGTGTCTATATGTAGATATGTTGCACGAGTAGAACATAATTGATGGAGGGGTTAACCTCTTGGGTGCCCGATCTTCATGGATCTCGTGGTCAAATCGATGGGAAAGCGAGGGGAAAGGGAGAAGGTAGCGAAAGCGAACACACACCTCGAGAAGAACACGATGAACACACGCAAAACTCACACGATACAAGGCCGATTGCTCCCGAACGGCGGCCACCGGTCCGATAGAATCCTCGTAAGGAAAGATCGGTCAACGTGCTCCCTCAAATCCACATCGGAGAGGGAAGAACACCTTGAGGAGGGTCTTGACGACTTGGGGGCGAGAAACCGAGAACCCAAGGCCTTGTTCAACGATGGATGCGTGATGCAAAGTCCAATCGAGGTTGGTGACGATAGTCGGTCCCCTTGGTAAAGGGGATGATGCAAAACTAGAGATTCCACAATGGGGGTTGTCTTTAGTCTATCATCTATGCCTAAGGGATACATGAGGGGTGGAGGCTCTATTTATAGACCAACCACATAAACAAGGGTAGTTTGGGGATAAACTAGGCGAATAGGTAAGTAAAGGGGGATACATGGGCTATGGCCCAACTAGTGCGCGCAGGCACTGCCAGGAGCGGTAGTACTGCTCTGGGACCGGTAGTACCGCTTGTGGTCGTGGAGCTTCCGTCGGCGTCTTCAGCGGGGAGCGGTAGTAAGGCGGTAGTCGCAGGCGGTAATCTTGGTTCAGTCCGTAGTACCGCCGAGACAGAGTGTTTGGCTTCATTGGAGTCGTCATTCTTGTGATAGCAGAGGGCTGTGCGGTAGTGCAGTCGTCGCCAGTCCTGTAGTACCGGGCTGAGAGCATTTGGCGATCTGTCTTCTTCGCCTCCTCTTCCAAGCCTCCGTCTTGTCGGGCTTGATGCTCAAGCTTCCTCCCTTGCCTCCGTACTTGTCAATGTGAACCTATCATGCATATGTGACGGAGTATGAAGTAGCATACCATTCAATAGGGTAGGAAGGGGGCTCGCATAGAGGAACGGATTCACCTTTGGAGTCCATGACGACTTGGCGTAAGTTGGAGACCAAGATGTGGTAACGACCGTAGTTCGGGTTGTAGGGGTTCGTAGCATGGAAAACAAAATTTTCTATCGCATACAAACAAACAAGCCAAGATCTATCTACTAGATTGTAGCAATGAGTCGATGGAATAACTTACCCTCGAAGATTCCAAAGCGTTTAACGAGAGCGGATTCTCGTGGGTGATGTAGTCATACTCTTCCCGATCTCAAGATCGTGTAGACGATCCTTCCGGCCAGGCTCGTTAGCGCTCCATGATCGGTCACACGTTGGTACTCGTGAAGACCTTCCTCTCCTTGTTCCAAAGAAATGGAGGTTGTAGCACTCTCCTCGCGATTCCGGCAGCACAACGGCGTGGTACCGGAAGTAGAGGGGAAATCCCGCAGGCCTTCGCCTTAAGCCGGAGCGAGTATGGTGGATTATGAGAGAGGGTAATTAGTGGTCTAGAGATTAGACACACCAATTAGAAGGCTCTAAACCGCTGGCTAAAGCAATTAGAAGCTCTAAACCAAAACGGCTCTAAACCGGAGATTTAGAGGTGGAAACTTGTGTGTATAGAGGAGGGGGCCTTGCCCCTCCTTTTATAGGTGGGGAGGCGCGGCCAGGGGAGGGGAGTCCCTCCCCAAGTCGGCCTTGGGTGGCGCGCCGGCTTGGGGAGGAGACTCCTCCCTCAAGTCGGTTCCCAACTCCTCTTGCTTGTTTCCCACAGTTTCTTGTTTTAGCCGTTTGACTTTCAAACTGGACATTTGACTTTTCTGTTTTAGGATTCAATTTAATCCTTTATTTGGGACAGCAAGAACACTTAGTACATGATGCAATCATTCCAATATGTAATGACACATTCATGTAACTTCCCCCGGTCTTGGGACAATCCGGAACCTTCTAGAACATTCCCGATGAAAACACCGGAATCATTCCCGAACTCCGAAACGGGACTTTCCTTATATGAATCTTATTCTCCGGACCATTCCGGATCACCTCGTGATATCACAGATCCCATACGAGACTCCGAACAACATTCGGTCTCTTTCTCATAATACCATAACTACTCAAACAACGTCGAATCCTTAAGTGTGTCTCCCTACGGTTCGTGAATTATGAGGACATGATCGAGACACTTCTCCGAACAATAACCAATAGAGGAATCTGGAAATTCATATGGCTCCCACATATTTCTACGATTACTTTGCGATCGAATGAACCACTTACATACGATACCAATTTCCCTTTGTCTCACGATATGTTACTTATCCGAGGTTATGATCGTCGGTATCTCTCTGCATACCTAGTTCAACCTCATTCTTGATAAGTACTCTTTCTCGTTCCGATATGATATGATCCCTTGTGACCAAGTCACATGCTTGCAAGCTAATTGGATGACATTCCACCGAGAGGGCCCAGAGTATATCTATCCGTCATATGGATGGACAAATCCCACTCTTGATCCATGTGTCTCAACCAAAACTTTCCAAACACTCAATGCCACCTTTATAACCACCCGATTACGGTGTGGTGTTTGATGTCATCAAAGCATCCATCCGGTAAGGTGATATGCATGATCTCATGGTCGAAGGAATTAGGTTACTATGTATCGTAAAGCATATAGCAATTGAACTATTGAAATGACTTGATCTTTATGCTACGCTTATCTATAGGAGTATGTCCACCATATCATTCTCCTAACGATATGATCTTGTTGTTGATAACATCTCAATGTTCATGATAGGAAACCACAATCATTAATCAACCAACAAGCTAGTGAAGTATAGAGGCTATACTAGGGACTTCAAATTAAGTTTACAAATCACACAAGTATCAATGTTTCCTTGTTAATACTATTATAGCATGAATGTAAACATTTATCATAAACACAAAGATATAATAATAACTACATTTATTATTGCCTCTAGGGCATATCTCCAACAGTCTCCCACTTGCACTAGAGTCATCTAATCTAGATTACATGGTAATATACCGAACACCCATGGCAGTTTGGTGTTGGTCATGTTTTGCCCTCGGGAGAGGTTTAGTCAACGGATCCGCCACATTCAGATCTGTGTGTACTTTGCAAATCTTTATATCCCCATCCTTGATATGTTCTCGAATAGCGTGAAAACGTAGCTTGATATGCTTCAGCTTCTTGTGTGACCTTGGTTCTTGCGCATTGGCTATGGCGCCCATGTTATCACAGTAGATAGACATTGGGTCCAGCGCACTAGGAACCACACCCAGCTCTGTAATGAACTCTTTCATCCATATTGCTTCTTGTGAAGCCTCTGAAGCAGCCATGTATTCCGATTCAGTTGAAGATCTCGCCACAACGCTTTGCTTTTCACTCCTCCAGCTAACTGCTGCACCATTGAAAATAAATACGTATCCGGATTGCGATTTAGAATCATCTGGATCGGTGTTCCAACTAGCATCGGTGTAACCATTAACAACGAGCTGTTCATCACCTCCATAAGAAAGAACCATATCCTTAGTTCTTCTCAAGTACTTAAGGATGTTTTTGACCGCTGTCCAATGATCCACTCCTGGATCACTTTGATATCTGCTAGTTAAACTAACAGCATATGCAATGTCGGGTCTAGTACATAGCATGGCATACATTAGAGATCCTATGGCTGAGGCATAGGGAGTCTTACTCATCATTTCTCTATCTTACCCGATGTCGGACTTTGAGTTTTACTCAAGGTCGTATTGAGCAACATGGGCAAGAACCCTTTCTTGCTTTCTTCCATTCCAAACCTCTTTAGAACTTTGTCCAAATATGTACTCTGTGACAATGATATTTGGCGTTTGATCTATCTCTATAAATCTTTATGCCTAATATGTAAGCTGCTCGCCAAGATCCTTCATTGAAAAACTATTATTCAAATATTCCTTGACACTATTAAGAAGGTCTACATCATTCCCAATCAACAATATGTCATCCACATATAGTATTAAGAATGCTACTGAGCTCCCTCACTTTCTTGTAAATACAAGCTTCTCCATAAGTTTGTATAAAACCAAAACTTTGATTACCTTATCAAAGCGTTGATTCCAACTTCGAGATGCTTGCTTCAATCCATAGATGGACCGCTGAAGTTTGCATACCTTGTTAGCATCTTTAGGATCGACAAAACCTTTGGGTTGCATCATATACAACTCTTCATCAATGTCTCCATTGAGGAATGCTGTTTGACATCCATCGCCATATCTCATAATCATAATATGCAGCGATTGCTAACATAATCCTCACAGACTTTAACCGCTTCACCGGTGAGAAAGTCTCATCGTAGTCAACTCCTTGAATTTGTCGAAACCCTTTTGCGACAAGTCGAGCTTTATAGACGATAATATTACCATCATCTGTTTTCTTCTTGAAAATCCATTTGTTCTCGACAGCCTTTCGGCCATCCGGTAAGTCCACCAAAGTCCATACTTGGTTTTCGTACATGGATCCAATCTCGGATTTCATGGCTTCTTGCCATTTATTGGAATCTGGGCTCATCATCGCTTCCTCATATGTCTCGGGGTCATCGGTGTTGTCCACCAACATGACATTCATAACGGAATCATACCAATCTGGAGTGGTACGAGTTCTCGTTGACCTCCGAGGCTCTGTAGCAACTTCAACCGAAGTTTCATGATCACCATCATTAGCTTCCTCTCTTATTGGTGTAGGCACCACAGGAACTTCTTCCGGTGCTGCGCTACTCGCAATTTCAAGAGAAGGTTCGACAACCTCGTCAAGTTCTACTTTCCTTCCAGTCAATTATTTCGAGAAAAATTCCTTCTCTAGAAAGGATCCATTCTTGGCAACGAAGATTTTGCCTTCGGATCTATGATAGAAGGTATACCCAATAGTTTCCTTCGGGTATCCTATGAAGACGCATTTTTCCGCTTTGGGTTCAAGCTTGTCCGGTTGTAACTTCTTTACATAGGTCAGCATCCCCAAACTTTAAGGAACGACAATTTAGGTTTCTTCCCAAACCATAATTCATACGGTGTCGTTTCAACGGATTTAGATGGTGCCCTATTTAAAGTGAATGCGGCTGTTTCTAATGCATAACCCCAAAATGATAGCGGTAAATCTGTAAGTGACATCATAGAACGAACCATATCTAAGAGAGTTCGATTCGACGTTCGGA
Source organism: Avena longiglumis (assembly GCA_030063025.1). NCBI lineage: Eukaryota > Viridiplantae > Streptophyta > Magnoliopsida > Poales > Poaceae > Avena > Avena longiglumis. The sequence goes on along the minus strand of CP125974.1, from coordinate 537,127,857 downwards.
CACACCATTACTGTGTGGTGTTCCGGTGTCAATTGTGAAAGTATTCGCATTTCTTCAAATGCTCGCCAAACTCGTAACTTAGATATTCACCTCCACGATCGAACGTAGAAATTTAATCTTCTTCTTACGTTGATTCTCTACCTCACTTTGAAACTCCTTAAACTTCTCGAAAGTTTCGGACTTATGTTTCATGAAATAGATATACCCATATCTACTCAAGTCATCCGTGAAGGTAAGAACATAACGATAACCACATGATGCTACACTCATTGGACCACACATCGGTATGTATGATTTCCAATAAGTCCGTAGCTCGCTCCATCATACCGTAAAATGGAGTCTTAGTCATTTTTCCCATCGGACATGCTTCATCTTTCAAGTGATTCAAAATCAAGTGATTCAAGAAGTCCATCGAATGGAGTTTCTTCATACGTTTCACTCCGATGTGACCAAGACAGCGATGCCACATATAGGTCGAATTATCGCTGATTTCAAACGTTTAGCCTCAATGTTGTTGATATGTGTATTTCCACTATCGAGATTCAATAAGAATAGACCATCTATCAAAGGTGCATGTGCATAAAACATATTACTCATATAAATAGAACAACCATTATTCTCGGTTTAAACAAGTAACCGCCTCTACAATAAACAAGATCCCGATATAATGTTCATGCTCAACGCAAGCACCAAATAACAATTACTTAAGTATACACCTAATCCCGCTGGTAGATGAAGGGGTAGCGTGCAGCCAGCGATCACATCAACCTTTGATCTGTTTCCCCCGCGCATCGTCACCTCGTTCTTCGCTAGCTTCCGTTTATTCTGCAGCACCTTTTTCGAGTTACAAATATGAGCAACCGAACCAGTATCAAATACCCAGGCACTACTACGAGTACTAGTGAGATACACATCAATAACATGTATATCGGATATACCTTTCTTCTTGATGTTGTCGTTCTTCAAATCCGCCAAGTACTTTGGGCAATTCCGCTTCGATGACCTTCTCCCTTGCGGTAAAGCACTCGATGTCGGGCTTGGGTCCAGCCTTGGTCTTCTTCGGCGTAGTAACTTTCTTACCACCCTTCTTGAAGTGTCCCTTTGGCTTAGACTTGCCTTTCTTGAATTTGGTGGTCTTATTGACCAACAACACTTGGTGCTCTTTCTTGATCTCCACTTGCAGATTTCAACATGGCAAAGAGTTACGCAACGTCTTGTTCATGTTCTCGCATGTTGTAGTTCATCACAAAGTTCTTGTAACTTGGTGGTAGTGATTGGAGGACACGGTAAATCCCCAAAGCATTAGGAATCACTATACCCAAGCTTTGAAGTTTGTTTGCGTGCCGGACATCTTAAGCACATGCTCATTGGACGAGCTGCCCTCTTCCATCTTGCGGTTAAATAACTTTTGAAGCCTCATAACTTTCAATTGCCGCATGAGTCTCAAAAATCAATTTGAGATCCTCGACAATATCATATGGGTCTCAATCCTCAAACCTTTTCTCAAGCTCGATTCCAAACCATACAAGATAGCACCTTTGAACTATGGAGTACCGATTCTTCCGAGCGAGGTAAACATTCTTTACTTCATCGGAGCATCACCGCAGTGGGTCACCCAATGTGCATCCAAAGACATAGGTCAAATTACCAGCTGTGAGGACAATCCTTAAATTGCGGAACCAATCCGCGAAGTTGCTTCCATTGTTTTTCAACTTTTCTTTCTCTAGGAACGCATTAAAATTGATGGTAGGGGCTGCCATTGATCTACAACATATTTGCAATAGCTTAGACTAAGTTTATGACAAATTGAGTTCAAATTAATTAATGTAATTAAACTAGGTGAACTCCCACTCAAAACAATATCCCTCACATTGTTTTAGTGATCACATGAACCAAATCCACTACATCAACACCGATCATCACGAGAGTTGATATAGTTTCAATGGCGAACAATCGTCATGTTCATCATATCTACTATATGATTCATGCTTTACCTTTCGGTGATCCGTGTTCCGAGACCATGTCTGTACATGCTAGGCTCGTCAAGATCAAACCTTAGTTTCCGCATGAGCAAATCTGGCTTGCTCACGTTGTATACACTTGCGGAATCTAACACACCCGATCATCACGTGGTGCTTCGAAACAACAAGCTTTAGCAACGGTGCTAACTAAGGGTGAACACTTTATGACTTGAAATTCATGTGCATGAGGTATCATCTTATAATGCTACCGTCGTCTACTAAGCAATACAAGATGCATAAAGGATTAACATCACATGCAATTCAATATATATGTGATATGATATGGCCTTTCTTCTTTGTGCTTCCGATCTCCATCTTCAAGCACGAACATGATCTCCATCATCACCGGCATTGCATCAAGGTCAATGACGCTACTCCATGGTTGTCGTCCACCGGCTTCAACTATTACAACTACTTTGAATAGACACGCGGGTCTTAACATAAATTAAAGACAACCATATGGCTCCTGCCGGTTGCCGACTTACAATAAGGAACATTGCATACATCAAATATAATCACAATCATGGCCATATCACATCATCAGACACCCGCAAAACAAAGTTAGACCTCTACTTTCTTTGCATATTTTACGTGGTTTGGGGCTTTCAATAAGTGCCGTTCTAACTTACGAACAAGAACCACAACATTGATACTAGTATTGTTAATCACCCGTTGTAAATTGGATCTTAACTATGCTAGGAGAAAGCAGGCACCATAAAGCCACTTATGCAATACAAGTTGCATGTCAAGCGTGGAGCAAGTCTCATGAACGATGTCATGCAAGGTTAGCCGGCCGCTTCATCCCAACATACCGCAATATGCAAAGTACACAAGAAGCAATCGACAATAAAGCATCAACGCCCACAATGACCATTGTGTTCTACTCAGCAATGAGATCTACATATAGACACGGCTCGATACCCTTTGTAGGGGTTCGTAGCATGGAAAACAAAATTTTCTATCGCATACAACCAAACAAGCCAAGATCTATCTACTAGATTGTAGCGATTCGATGGAATAACTTACCTCAAAGATTCCAAAGCGTTTAACGAGAGCGATTCGTGGGTGATGTAGTCGTACTCTTCCCGATCTCAAGATCGTGTAGACGATCCTTCCGCTGCGTTACGGCGCTCCATGATCGGTCACACGTTGTACTCGGAAGACCTTCCTCTCCCTTGTTCCAAGGCAATGGAGGTTGTAGCACTCCTCGCGATTCCGGCAAGACAAAGCGTGGTACCTAAGTAGAGGGAAATCCCATGAGGCTTAAGCGGAGCGAGTATGGTGGATTATGAGAGAGGGCAATTAGTGGTCTAGAGATTAGACACACCAATTAGAAGGCTCTAAACCGCTGGCTAAAGCAATTAGAAGCTCTAAACCAAAACGGCTCTAAACCGGAGATTTAGAGGTGGAAACTTGTGTGTATAGAGGAGGGGGCCTTGCCCCTCCTTTTATATGTGGGGAGGCGCGGCCAGGGGAGGGGAGTCCCTCCCCAAGTCGTCCTTGGGTGGCGTGGCGGCTTGGGGAGGAGACTCCTCCCTCAAGTCGGTTCCCAACTCCTCTTGCTTGTTTCCCACAGTTTCTTGTTTTAGCCGTTTGACTTTCAAACTGGACATTTGACTTTTCTGTTTTAGGATTCAATTTAATCCTTTATTTGGGACAGCAAGAACACTTAGTACATGATGCAATCATTCCAATATGTAATGACACATTCATGTACCCCTCCCCGGAGTCTGGACAATCCGGAACCTTCTAGAACATTCCCGATGAAAACACCGGAATCATTCCCGAACTCCGAAACGGGACTTTCCTTATATGAATCTTATTCTCCGGACCATTCCGGATCACCTCGTGATATCACGGATCCCATCCGAGACTCCGAACAACATTCGGTCTCTTTCTCATAATACCATAACTACTCAAACAACGTCGAATCCTTAAGTGTGTCTCCCTACGGTTCGTGAATTATGAGGACATGATCGAGACACTTCTCCGAACAATAACCAATAGAGGAATCTGGAAATTCATATGGCTCCCACATATTTCTACGATTACTTTGCGATCGAATGAACCACTTACATACGATACCAATTTCCCTTTGTCTCATGATATGTTACTTATCCGAGGTTATGATCGTCGGTATCTCTGCATACCTAGTTCAACCTCGTTACTGATAAGTACTCTTTTCTCGTTCCCGTGATATGTGATCCCTTGTGACCAAGTCACATGCTTGCAAGCTAATTGGATGAAGTTCCACCGAGAGGGCCCAGAGTATATCTATTCGTCATATGGATGGACAAATCCCACTCTTGATCCATGTGTCTCAACCAAAACTTTCCAAACACTCAATGCCACCTTTATAACCACCCAGTTACGGTGTGGTGTTTGATGTCATCAAAGCATCCATCCGGTAAAGGTGATATGCATGATCTCATGGTCGAAGGAATTAGGTTACTATGTATCAGAAAGCATATAGCAATTGAACTATTGAAATGACTTGATCTTTATGCTACGCTTATCTATAGGAGTATGTCCACCATATCATTCTCCTAACGATATGATCTTGTTGTTGATAACATCTCAATGTTCATGATAGGGAAACCACAATCATTAATCAACCAACAAGCTAGTGAAGTATAGAGGCTATACTAGGGACTTCAAATTAAGTTTACAAATCACACAAGTATCAATGTTTCCTTGTTAATACTATTATAGCATGAATGTAAACATTTATCATAAACACAAAGATATAATAATAACTACATTTATTATTGCCTCTAGGGCATATCTCCAACACGGGCTACATCAGCTCCCCCCCCCCCCTTCAAAAAGAGTCGTCCTCGACTCTACATGTTCATCACAAAGTAGAAGCGGTCGAGAGACCTTCTTGATCCTGGGGTTCATCATATAGTCGTCCTCGGGAAGATTGACTTGACAACACTTCAATGTTCCTTCACCTTCCTTGAAGCCTACAAAGCTCACAACAAAAGCAAAGCAACACTCAAAGCGTAGCCAATTCATGAAGATTATAGCATGAGTCCTCAAGTGGAAGGAAGTCACCTTATCTTGTAGAGATAGCTCGATGAAGGGTAGCCATAGGTAACAACTCTCTTCGGTTCTTCTTGTCAACATATTGTCCATAGAGGTTGACGTGTATGCATTTGTACCTTCATACAACAAAGACCAAGCAACATATGTTTGTGTGTGATAGAGGAGCATGTCATTTGTGGCATGTCCATTCTTGTTCACAACACGATTAGCACAACTCAAGTATAGCAAATGGGATGCATATGCATGGCCAATGTGCATGGAAATCGTTTGAACATCATCCAAATGTGGAAACTCAAAAACTCCATATAACATAGTAGTGTGGCACTCAAAGCATTGGATCCAAATGTCAAACAACATCTTTGATGCAAGAATAGGAGAATTTGGCAAAAACACACAAGGAAGCATATCCAAAACAAAAGTATTATGTTTGCAAACAAACCAAATGAAAGAGCAAGTGGTCCTTATGTTTGTTGCAACAATAAGACGAGATTCTTGGAAGCTCTCATGACAATACATGTTCTTAAAGGAATTGTGGTTGCACACAAAACATCGGAAAGGTAAAATGTTCAACATTTTTGTTGCAACACACAAAGAATCATTATCTAAATGCGAAGAAACATGAATGTCACGAGGGGAGATAATACCATTAACATGCTTGCAATCAAACCATAGGAAAGAGCAATTTGCCAACATGAAAGATGCAAAGCATGCAAAAGGTATCAGAGCTGGGTTCGATCTTGAACTCACTTGTGGGATGCTCTCTAGAGCTCTTCTTGTCAACTCGTGCTCAACCGAGGTTGACATGATAATGCGGGTACCTACACACATCATACACAAAAGGGAGAATGTGTGTGCATGGTAGAGATACACATCATCCATCATGACGTATCTCTTCTTGTGCACATCACCATTAATGTCAATCAAGTATGAAAGTGATGCATGGTGAGTATGCAAGTGGGGAACATGCTTATCATGGCAATCATCAAAATCTCCAAAAATTGAGAAAGCTATGGGGGCCATCTCATTATAACGCATATGATCTTTATGGTTGCAAGCAAAACAAGTGAAATAGCAAGCATTCATCTTATCGCAAGCAACGGGAGAAATTGAATGACTAGCATGACAAGGCAAGTCCAAAGCAATTGGAGGATAGACACAAGATGCATAACATGGCATGTTTATGGCAATGATATCGCAATCAAACAATTCCACACGATCAATATTATGCAAAGGCAAATCATCACATGGGAAAGTGGATGAAGCATATGTAATGTCACAAGTATCATCCATAGCATGCATATCCTCACAATTCATCATGTCCACTAGTGGGATCATGGCATCATCAACACCCTTATTGTTACCTTGTTCATACCTCTCATATGAAGTGGGTGTTGTGGAAGTAGTGGCCTCCTTGTGGACGACTTCATCTTCTTGATGTATCCATGGCGTAGCATCTACCATGTACATCTTCTCCATTCGAGGCATCATTGCTTCATAGCATCGGGCGTCTTCCTCCATGGAACCTAGCACAACACAAGAGAACACACTAGAGGTAGAGGGTAAGTTGTTAGAAATCGAAATGGTCTCACTTGACCTATCAACTACCACTCTCAACTCACTAGGAGTATCATTCATGCCCTCCAAGTGGAAGCACTCAATCTCACATAAGTTGGAGTCACTCATCTCACTCTTGTTCTCACTCAAGTGGGCTAAGTGGCTCTCATACTCACATGGGATTGGTACCACATCATCACTCAAGCATATGGGGGTAGGCTCGGTTTCCTCAACTCCATGCGCCTCCTTTGGTGAAGGGAAAATCCCATGCTCACCATTCTTGACCTTGTCGCATCCAAGGTTGGATGCCATAAGATGGGCATCATTGCTCGCCTCCATGGTCGAAGGGAAAATCCCATGCTCGACTGTCTTGTGGCCATCTCATAGTAGTGGTGGAGGTAGGCTCATGCTATCCAACTTGGCGAAGTAGAGGTCTTCATTTTCCTCGGTCATGAGGTCTTCAAATGCAAGCATAGTCGTTGAAGCTTGATGGCGTGGACGAAGGCTTGCTCTTGGTGCCATTTTGGTGGTGGCATAAGAAGTTGAAGGTGCCCTGTGATGGTGTCGACGGAGGTCATTGGCGTGCCTTGCCGATGGTTGATGTAGGTGGCGCACTTGGTCATCCATATGACGCTCATGACGATGGCCCTTGACCTTGGAACTCTTCCTTGTAAGTTTTTCTAATGAGCGCAAAGCATCATTAGTCTTGGCGACCATCCTCATGTTTTTGTCGAAGTCGTTGTCCATGTCCTTCTTGAAGTTGTGGAGGTCGCTTTGGAACTTGTCCATTTGATGATGGACCTTGGCGCACTCGAGTTGGAGGCTCCGTCTTGGTCGGTGCGACTTGAGGAGCTTGTCGTTGTCGTTCTTGAAGTCTTCCATGCTTGGGGAGTCATTGTTGTTGTAGTACTCCATATCACCCAAGCATGTGGAGCCATTGTTGGTGTAGTGCTCCATCATGTTATCCCTGCTTGTGGAGACATATGCATGGTAGCTCATCATGGATTCTTCATGGAAATCATCCTCGGTCCCGGAGTCCCTAGACATGCTTCACAAGACCAAATGTTGTATATGGAAGTGGTAGAGGGTGTTAGGGATACAACGTCAAACCTTACTTTACCTTGGAAGATCGTATCGTGCAAGTGACCACACTTGAGAGCAATAAACCAAGCAAAGTGAAGTTCACGCGGAACACCAAAACCAACTACCAACAAAAAACACACACACACACAAGGCCTATGGTGGATAGGTATGGAAAGTGGCATGTCAAGAACCAATCCGAAATCGAGATGTTGTAATGGCAAGTAAAGAACTACAATGATCACAAAGCAAAACAAGTCAATCCACAATATAGGAAATATATACAAGGAAACACACACGGTGGGATAAATGGGACTTGTGCGACGGAGAAAGTGAGCTAAGAACCAAATGATTACCTAGCGAAGACTATAAGCTCGTGTCACACAAGTACAAGGAGAGATGCTAGTTCGATTGCACAAAATTGGTGGGCTACAAGATATGCACAAAAGTACCACCTATATGATGTTCATCGAGCTTGCGCTTCCTATTCTATGAGGCACATATATACTTCTTTCTTTTTCTCTTTTCTTTTTATTTTTCTATTTTTTTCTCTTTTTTTTCCTTTTTCACTTGCTTCTTCCTTGTGCCAACAACTATACAAGATAACTATATGAGATAGCGCTCAGAATGTGTGCTCTGAATTCTACAAGGTATCAAATGTGCATAGCCCAAGCAATCATAAGAGGAACTAGTCTCAATAGGTGTTTGTTGCTCGCAAAGATAGTGGGGTTCGCAAAGGAATGCAAGTGGGGATAAGTCGCGGAATGTTTATACCTTTCGTCGACGATCTTCACCCTTTATTGTTGGATTCCGCCTTGCTCACGGAATTTGGATGGAGTATATAGCATGAACAACGTGTATTATGATGTAGAGCTCCTTCTCCTCTTCGAAACGAGCTAAATAACACCAAAATCCGAGTTCGGATGCAAAAGTTATGCTCAAAACGGTGAGAGGCTGAAATCTGGAACTTGCTGTTTTCTTTCTGTCTTGGGCGGTAGTACCGGATTTTGGTACCGGTGGGCGGTAGTACCGTAGATTTGGAGCGGTAGAACCGCTCGAGACAGAGAAATCCACATCTGACGCGATTTCGCGAGTTTGGGGCGATTTGGGCGGAAAATCTTCAAGAAAAACACCAAATCGACGGGGGAAATCAAGGAATTAGGCTATGGGAACGCAAAGGAAGGTAGATCAACAAGTTTAGCAAGTAATCAACGGATCAAAACCTACCAAAACGCACTCAAATCACAGATCAATCCAAAACACGAATTGGGGCTATTTTTGTGGAATTTTCGAATTTATGGGGAAAAGACCAAATCGATGAGAAATCCGTGGCAACCAAAAGCTGCTGATATCAGATGATGGAGGGGTTAACCTCTTGGGTGCCCGATCTTCACGGATCTCGTGGTCAAATCGATGGGAAAGTGAGGGGAAAGGGAGAAGGTAGCGGAAGCAAACACACACCTCGCGAAGAACACGATGAACACACGCAAAACTCACACGATACAAGGCCGATTGCTCGAGCGGCCACGGTCGATAGAATCCTCGCAAGGAAAGATCGGTCAACGTGCTCCCTCAAATCCACATCGGAGAGGGAAGAACACCTTGAGGAGGGTCTTGACGACTTGGGGGCGAGAAACCGAGAACCCAAGGCCTTGTTCAACGATGGATGCGTGATGCAAAGTCCAATCAAGGTTGGTGACGATAGTCGGTCCCCTTGGTAAAGGGGATGAGGCAAAACTAGAGATTCCACAATGGGGGTTGTCTTTAGTCTATCATCTATGCCTAAGGGATACATGAGGGGTGGAGGCTCTATTTATAGGCCAACCACATAAACAAGGGTAGTTTGGGGATAAACTAGGCGAATAGGTAAGTAAAGGGGGATACATGGGCTGTGGCCCAACTAGTGCGCGCAGGCACTGCCAGGAGCGGTAGTACCGCTCTGGGACCGGTAGTACCGCTTGCGGTCCTGGGGCTTCCGTCGGCGTCTTCAGCGGGGAGCGGTAGTAAGGGGCGGTAGTGCCGCAGGGCGGTAGTACCGGTTCCAGGTCCGGTAGTACCGCCGGAGACAGAGAGTATTTGGCTTCTGTTGGCGTCGTCTGTTGCTGGCGGTAGCAGAGGGCGGTAGTGCCGCCGGGCGGTAGTACCGGTCGCCAGGTCCGGTAGTACCGCTGGCGACAGAGAGCATTTGGCGATCTGTCTTCTTCCGCCTCCTCTTCCAAGCCTCCGTCTTGTCGGGCTTGATGCTCCGGGCTTCCTCCCTTGCCTCCGTACTTGTCAATGTGAACCTATCATGCATATGTGACGGAGTATGAAGTAGCATACCATTCAATAGGGTAGGAAGGGGGCTCGCATAGAGGAACGGATTCACCTTTGGAGTCCATGACGACTTGGCGTAAGTTGGAGACCAAGATGTGGTAACGACCGTAGGTCGGGCTACATCAACAATGGTCATTGTGGGCGGTGGTGATTTTATTATCAATTTCTTCTTGTGTACTTTGCATCTTGCGGTATGATGGGATGAAGCGGCCCGGGCTAACCTTACATGACATCGTTCATGAGACTTGCTCCACGCTCAACATGCAACTTGTATTGCATAAGTGGCTTTGCGGGTGTCTGTCTCTCCCATTATAGTATAGATCCAATTTACAATAGGCACTTGATAGTTAAAACATCAACGTTGTGGTTCTTGTTCGTAAGTTAGATTAACACTCATTGAAATCCCCAAACCACGTAAAACATGCGAAGAAATTAGAGGCGTCTAACTTTGTTTTGCAGGGGTGTGCTATGATGTGATATGGCCATGATTGTGATTATATTTGATGTATGCAATGTTCCTTATTGTAAGTTGGCAACCGGCAGGAGCCATATGGTTGTCTTTAATTTCTGTTAAGACCCGCGTGTCTATTCAAAGTAGTTGTAATAGTTGAAGCCAGTGGACGACAACCATGGAGCAGCGTCATTGACCTTGATGCAATGCCGGTGATGATGGAGATCATGTTCGTGCTTGAAGATGGAGATCGGAAGCACAAAGAAGAAAGGCCATATCATATCACATATTATGAATTGCATGTGATGTTAATCCTTTATGCATCTTGTATTGCTTAGTTAACGACGGTAGCATTATAAGATGATCCCTCATGCACATAAATTTCAAGTTCTAAAGTGTTCATCCTTAGTAAGGACCGTTCTTGTTGTTTCGAAGCACCACGTGATGATCGGGTGTGTTAGATTCTGCAAGTGTATACAACGTGAGCAAGCCAGATTTGCTCATGCGGAAGCTAAGGTTTGATCTTGACGAGCCTAGCATGTATAGACATGGTCTCGGAACACGGATCACCGAAAGGTAAAGCATGAATCATATAGCAGATATGATGAACATGTCGATTGTTCGCCATTGAAACTACATCAACTCTCGTGATGATCGGTTTTGATGTGGTGGATTTGGTTCGTGTGATCACTAAAACAATGTGAGGGATATTTTTTTGAGTGGGAGTTCACCTAGATTAATTTAACTATTAATTAGAACTCAATTTGTCATAAACTTAGTCTAAACTATTGCAAATATGTTGTAGATCAATGGCGGCCCCTACCATAAATTTTAATGCGTTCCTAGAGAAAGAAAAGTTGAAAAACAATGGAAGCAACTTGGATTGGTTCGCAATTTGAGGATTATCCTCAATGCTGGTAATTTGACCTATGTCTTTGGATGTACTGGGTGACCGCTGCGGTGATGCTACCGATGAAGTAAAGAATGTTTACCTCGCTCGGAAGAATCGTACTCCACGATTCGATGTGCTATCTTGTATGGTTTGGAATCGGAGCTTTAGAAAAGGTTTGAGAATTCAGACCCACATGATATTGTCCGTGAACTCAAATTGATTTTTGAGACTCACGCGACAGTTGAGAGCTATGAGGCTTCTGAAAAGTTCTTTAACTGCAAGATGGAAGAGGGCAGCTCCGTCAGTGAGCATGTGCTTAAGATGTCTGGGCACGCAAACAAACTCCAAAGCTTGGGTATAGTGATTCCTAATGCTTTGGGGATTTACCATGTCCTCCAATCATTACCACCAAGTTATAAGAACTTTGTGATGAACTACAATATGCAAAGCATGAACAAGCAGTTGCCAGAACTCTTCTCCATGTTAAAATCTGCAGAAGTGGAGATCAAGAAAGAGCACCAAGTGTTGATGGTCAATAAGACCACCAAATTCAAGAAAGGCAAGTCTAAGCAAAAGGGACACTTCAAGAAGGTTGGTAAGAAAGCTACCGCACCGACGAAGAAGACCAAGGCTGGACGTAAGCCTGATACAGAGTGCTTTTACTGCAAGGGAGAAGGTCACTAGAAGCGGAATTGCCCAAAGTACTTGGCGGATTTGAAGAACGGCAACATCAAGAAGAAAGGTATATCCGATATACATGTTATTGATGTGTATCTCACTAGTACTCGTAGTAGTGCCTGGGTATTTGATACTGGTTCGGTTGCTCATATTTGTAACTCAAAGCAGGTCTTTGAGAATAAAAGGAAGCTAGCGAAGAACGAGGTGACGATGCGCGTGGGAAATGGATCAAAGGTTGATGTGATCGCGGTCGGCACGCTACCTCTTCATCTACCATTGGGATTAATTTTATACTTAAATAATTGTTATTTGGTGCCTGCGTTAAGCATGAAAATTATATCAGGATCTTGTTTATTGCGAGACGGTTACTTGTTTAAGTCCGAGAATAATGGTTGTTCGATTTATATGAGTAATATGTTTTATGCACATGCACCTTTGATAGATGGTCTATTCTTATTGAATCTCGATAGTGGAAATACACATATTAATAAAATTGAGGCTAAACGTTTGAAATCGAGCGGTAACTCAACCTATATGTGGCACTGTCGTCTTGGTCACATTGGAGTGAAGCGTATGAAGAAACTCCATTCCGATGGACTTCTTGAATCACTTGATTTCGAATCACTTGAAAGATGTGAAGCATGTCTGATGGGTAAAATGACTAAGACTCCATTTTCTGGCATGATGGAGCGAGCTACGGACTTATTGGAAATCATACATACCGATGTGTGTGGTCCAATGAGTGTAGCATCGCGCGGTGGTTATCGTTATGTTCTTACGTTCACGGATGACTTGAGTAGATATGGGTATATCTATTTCATGAAACATAAGTTCGAAACTTTCGAGAAGTTTAAGGAATTTCAAAGTGAGGTTGAGAATCAACGTAACAAGAAGATTAAATTTCTGTGTTCTGATCGTGGAGGTGAATATCTAAGTTACGAGTTCGGCGAGCATTTGAAGAAATGCGGAATACTTTCACAATTGACACCGCAGGGAACACCACAACGTAATGGTGTGTCCGAACATCATAATCGAACTCTCTTAGATATGGTTCGTTCTACGATGTCACTTAAAGATTTACCGCTATCATTTTGGGGTTATGCATTAGAAACAGCCGCATTCACTTTAAATAGGGCACCATCTAAATCCGTTGAAACGACACCGTATGAATTATGGTTTGGGAAGAAACCTAAATTGTCGTTCCTTAAAGTTTGGGGTTGCGAAGCCTACGTAAAGAAGTTACAGCCGGACAAGCTTGAACCCAAAGCGGAAAAATGCGTCTTCATAGGATACCCGAAGGAAACTATTGGGTATACCTTCTATCATAGATCCGAAGGCAAAATCTTCGTTGCCAAGAATGGATCCTTTCTAGAGAAGGAATTTCTCTCTAAGAAGTATTTGGAAGGAAAGTAGAACTCGACGAGGTTGTCGAACCTTCTCTCAAACTTCGAGTAGCGCACCAAGAAGTTCTGTGGTGCCTGTACCAATAAGAGAGGAAGCTAATGATGATGATCATGAAACTTGGTTGTAGTTTCTCTGAACCTCGAGGTCAACGAGAACTCGTACCACTCGATTGGTATGATCCGTTATGAGTGTCATGTTGGTGGACAACACCGATGACCCTGCGACATATGAGGAAGCAATGATGAGCCCAGATTCCAATAAATGGCAAGAAGCCATGAAATCCGAGATTGGATCCATGTACGAAAACCAAGTATGGACTTTGGTGGACTTACCGGATGGCCGAAAGGTTGTCGAGAACAAATGGATTTTCAAGAAGAAAACAGATGCTGATGGTAATGTTACTGTCTATAAAGCTCGACTTGTCGCAAAAGGGTTTCGACAAATTCAAGGAGTTGACTACGATGAGACTTTCTCACCTGTAGCGAAGCTAAAGTCTGTAAGGATTATGTTAGTAGTCGCTGCATATTATGATTATGAGATATGGCAGATGGATGTTAAAACAACATTCCTCAATGGAGACATTGATGAAGAATTGTATATGATGCAATCCAAAGGTTTTGTCGATCCTAAAGATGCTAACAAGGTATGCAAACTTCAACGGTCCATTTATGGATTGAAGCAAGCATCCCGAAGTTGGAATCAACGTTTTGATAAGGTGATCAAAAGTTTTGGGTTTATACAAACTTATGGAGAAGCTTGTATTTACAAGAAAGTGAGTGGGAGCTCTGTAGCATTCTTAATACTATATGTAGATGACATATTGTTGATTGGGAATGATGTAGACCTTCTTAACAGTGTCAAGGAATATTTGAATAATAGTTTTTAATGAAAGATCTTGGCGAAGCAGCTTACATATTAGGCATAAAGATTTATAGAGATAGATCGAGACACCTAATATCATTGTCTCAAAGTACATATTTGGACAAAGTTCTAAACAGGTTTGGAATGGAAGATAGCAAGAAAGGGTTCTTGCCCATGTTGCCCAATATGACCTTGAGTAAAACTCAAAGTCCAACAACGGCAGAAGATAGAGAAAGGATGAGTAAAACTCCCTATGCCTCAGCCATAGGATCTCTAATATATGCCATGCTATGTACTAGACCTGACATTGCATATGGTGTTAGTTTGACTAGAAGATATCAAAGTGATCCAGGAGTGGATCATTAGACATCGGTCAAAAACATCCTTAAGTACTTGAGAAGAACTAAGGATATGGTTCTTTCTTATGGAGGTGATGAACAACTCGTTGTTAATGGTTACACCGATGCTAGTTGGAACACCGATCCGGATGATTCTAAATCACAATCTGGATACGTATTTACTTTGAATGGTGTAGCAGTTAGCTGGAGGAGTGCAAAGCAAAGTGTTGTGGCGAGATCTTCAACTGAATCGGAATACATGGCTGCTTCGGAGGCTTCACAAGAAGCGATATGGATGAAGGAGTTCATTACAGAGCTCGGTGTGGTTCCAAGTGCGCTGGGCCCAATGTCTATCTACTGTGATAACATGGGCGCCATAGCCAACGCGCAAGAACCAAGGTCACACAAGAAGCTGAAGCACATCAAGCTACGTTTTCACGCTATTCGAGAACATGTCCAAGATGGTGACATAAAGATTTGCAAAGTACACACAGATCTGAATGTGGCGGATCCGTTGAATAAACCTCCGAGGGCAAAACATGACCAACACCAAACTGCCATGGGTGTTCGGTATATTACCATGTAATCTAGATTAGTTGACTCTAGTGCAAGTGGGAGACTGTTGGAGATATGCCCTAGAGGCAATAATAAATGTATTTATTATTATATCTTTGTGTTTATGATAAATGTTTACATTCATGCTATAATAGTATCAACAAGGAAACATTAATACTTGTGTGATTTGTAAACTTAAATTGAAGTCCCTAGTAAATCCTCTTTATAATACTAGCTTGTTGGTTAATAAATGATTGTGGTTTCCCTATCATGAACATTGAGATGTTATTAACAACAAGATCATATCATTAGGAGAATGATATGATGGACATACTCCTATAGATAAGCGTAGCATAAAGATCAAATCATTTTAATAGTTCAATTGCTATATGCTTTCTGATACATAGTAACATAATTCCTTCGACCATGAGATCATGCATATCACCATTACCGGAAGGATGCTTTGATGACATCAAACACCACACCGTAACTGGGTGGCTATAAAGGTGGCATTGAGTGTTCGGAAAGTATTGGTTGAGACACATGGATCAAGAGTGGGATTTGTCCATCCATATGACGGATAGATATACTCTGGGCCCTGTTGGTGGAATGTCATCCAATTATCTTGCAAGCATGTGACTGGCTCACAAGGGATCACATATCACGGGAACTAGAAAAGAGTACTTATCAGTAACAAGGTTGAACTAGGTATGCAGAGATACCGACGATCAAAACCTCAGATAAGTAAACTATCGTGAGACAAAGGGAAATTGGTATCGTATGTAAGTGGTTCATTCGATCGCAAAGTAATCATAGAAATATGTGGGAGCCATATGAATTTCCAGATTCCTCTATTGGTTATTGTTCGGAGAAGTGTCTCGATCATGTCCGCATAATTCACGAACCGTAGGGAGACACGCTTAAGGATTCGACGTTGTTGAGTAGTTATGGAATGATGAGTAAGAGACCGAATGTTGTTCGGAGTCTCGGATGGGATCCGGGATATCACGAGGAGATCCGGAATGGTCCGGAGAATAAGATTCATATAAGGAAAGTCCTGTTTCGGGGTTGGAGAATGGTTCCGGTGTTTTCATCGGGAATGTTCTAGAAGGTTCCGGAATGTCCGGCGCTCCGGCGGGGAAGGGTACATGAATGTGTCATAACAAGTTGGAATGGTTGCATCATGTACTCGGTGTCATCGCTGAACAAAATAAAGGGATAAATCAAATCCTAGTTTGAAAAGTCAAACACCAATTTGAAAAGTCAAACGGCTATTTTGTTTGGTGGAGGGAGAGTAGGAAACCTACTTCGGGAGGAAGTCCCTCTCCCTCCACCGCCGGACAAGGAGGCCGAGTTGGGGAGGGACTCCCCTCCCCTTGGCCACGCCCTCCCACCTATATAAGGAGGGGCAGGGCTGCCCCTCCTAGACCTACACCTTGCCCCTCTAAACCCTAACCCTAGCCGCCGGCCACCAAACCGCCGCCGCCGCCCTAGGGTCTCTCCCAAGCCGCCGAGTTGGGGCTTCTACTTGCCCTAGCCGCCGGCCTAGATCCCTCTACTTGGTGTGTCTAAACCCTAGATCACCTAGGCTCTCTCATAGTCCACCATACTCGCTCCGGCTTAAGGCGAAGCCCTGCGAGATCTCCCCTCTACTTCCGGTACCACGCCGTCGTGCTGCCGGAATCGCGAGGAGAGTGCTACAACCTCTGCTGCCTGCTAGAACAAGGGAGAGGAAGGTCTTCATCGAGTACCGAACGTGTGACCGACTGCGGAAGCGCTGCCGGAACGCAGCGCCGGAAGGATCGTCTACACGATCTTGAGATCGGAAGAGTACGACTACATCACCCATGAGAATCCGCTCTCGTTAAACACTTTGGAATCTTCGAGGGTGAGTTATTCTATCGAATCGTTGCTACAATCTAGTAGATAGATCTTGTCTTGTTTGTTTGTATGCGGTAGAAATTTTTTGTTTTCCATGCTACGAACCCCTACACGGAGAGCATGCAAGATCACAAGCAACACAGACATGATAGTATCATAAGACAAAACCATTAATCAATCTGATATAGTAATCTCAATATCCATCGGATTCCTGCAAACACAACATGTATGATTACAAATAGATTAGATCTTGATCATGAACGGAGCTCACAAGATCTATACATGAAAGCACAAAGGAGGAGATACAACCATCTAGCTACTACATGAACCCATAGTCTAAGGTGGAACTACTCACGCGTCATACCGGAGAGAAGGCCTCCGGGATGATCTCCCCTCCGATAGGGTGCCGGGAAGAACTCCAGATCCCCCCGATCTAGGGACGATGGTGGTGGCGGCTACTCATGGAATATTGATCGGGTACTTAGGGTTTCTGCATCGGGGAGCTAATAGGACTCCAGTTTCCAACTAAACGATACCGACCGACCGCTCCTGCATCGCTCCCCGCGGGCGACCAGGAGCCCCCAATCCTACCTGCCCCTGGCCCCTCCTTCCTCCCACCCCCCGCCGCCGCCGTCGGCGCTCGCCGTCGAGAAAAGCCCGTGCGGTGCCGACGGCGGTGGTTTCTCTTGGTTGTATGCTAGCATGGAGGGCAGCGCGGGGCGGATATGACAGCGGAAGCAACCTATTGCGACGACCCTATGGTCCCCAAATAAGCCGGCGAAACTCTGGCTGCGGTGGGTTCTCGAGGTGGCGGCGGCTCATGGCTGCAACTCCTCCCATGGACGAAGGCAACGGCTGCTGAGCGTCTTCTTGAGATCCTCGGCGGAGGCGAGGCTGTGGCGGCGACCTCCACCAGAGTTAGGGACGGCCAGGTCGGCCGGCAACCACGCTGGCCGGGCCTGAGCTGGCTCTGGCCTGCCTCGGCCCAGATCTAGGCCCATTCGGGCCCGATATGGGTTGGCGGGCCTACGCCCTATCCAGGTTTCAGGGGCATCCGAGCCCATTCCCTGGCCACGTAGTGGTTGGGGTGCCGGATCCGGGCTAGGAGGCCTGGTTCTGGTGACCGCCTAGCAGCCCCGCCCTGCGGGTGCTATGATTTTAATCGGCGGGTGCGCCCTGCTAGTTGAACCCCCGTTGTCCGAGCGTTTCCTAGCTGTCTTGGTTCTTCTCGCCCACTTTGTGGGGAGTGTTTTTGTGGCTTGTGCTGCACCGGAGGGCGAGATCTCGGATGCCGGGGCGGCGGCCCCGGAAGGTGGACTGCGCGGGTGGCTCGGCGGCGGGCGACGTGGAGGTGGTGATGGCCGTCTCCTGGGGCCATGAGGGTGGCGAGGAGTGGGCGTCGGGGGTTCCTGGTGTTGGCGGCGTCTCGGCGTGGTTAGTGCCCAGATCGTGTGGAAGCTCAGTTCGGAGATGGCTGTCGTCTGAGGTACCAAGTGCAATGAAGGTTTTTCCGGGAGAAATCCCTGCTCTTCGGCGCCAACGGCGGCGACGCCTGCGGGCGTCGTGACCCTCTTGAGGGCGTCATTATGGCTACCTCTCCGCATTAGGGCTCCGGTTGAAAACCCTAGACTTTCGTGGTCTCGGCGACGGCGACGCTTGTTATGTCCTCACCTCCTTGGGGACGTTGTCGTGGAGCTCTGGTCTCCTTAGTCGTTCGGCGTCTTTAGTGGCAAGCTTGTTGCTTCCTAGTTCTTTGTTGCTTATCTTTTGATCTGCCTGTAAGGGGAATTCCTCATCACCTTGTATCGGTTTGGCCGTTTGGCTTTATCTATAAAGTGGGGCGAAAGCCTATTTCGAGGGTTTTTGCATCGGGTGATTCTTATAGGCGAAGTGGTGAGGCTGGGAGGCGGCCAGGGGCCCCACACCCTATCCAGGCGTGGGGCAGGGCCCACCCGCGCCTAGGGGGGTCTGGCCGCCCTGGTTCGCGTCTCCGTCTCGTCTTCTAGATCCGTGTCCCTCACGATACGGGCAAAGCCCGTGCGGTGCCGACGGCGGTGGTTTCTCTTGGTTGTATGCTAGCATGGAGGGCGGCACAGGACGGATCTGACAGCGGAAGCGACCTATCGCGACGACCCTATGGTCCCCAGCGCAGCGGGCCGGCGAGCTACGGCTGCGGTGGGTTCTCGAGGTGGAGGCGGCGGCTCTCCGCGGCGCTGCAGCTCCTCCCATGGACGAAGGCAACGGCTGCTGGAGCGTCTTCTTGAGATCCTCGCCGGCGGAGAGGCAGGGCTCGCGGCGACGACCTCCACCGGAGTCGGGGACGACGGCTGGGTCGGCAGGCAACCACGCGACCGCGGGCCGGCGGAGCTGGCCTGGGTAGCGCTGGGCCTGCCTCGGCCCAGATCTAGGCCCATTCGGGCCCAATCTGGGTTGGCGGGCCTACGCCCTATGCAGGTTTCAGGGGCATCCGAGCCCATCCCCTGGCCACGTAGTGGTTGGGGTGCCGGATCTGGGCTAGGAGGCTGCCGGTGACGCTTAGCAGCCTTCATGGTGCTGTGAGTTTAATCGGCGGGTGCGCCCTGCTAGTTGAACGCCCGTTGTCCGAGCGTTGCCTAGCTGTCTTGGTTCTTCTCGCCCACTTTGTGGGGAGTGTTTTTGTGGCTTGTGCTGCACCGGAGGGCGAGATCTCGGATGCCGGGGCGGCGGCCCTGGAAGGTGGACTGCGCGGGTGGCTCGGCGGCGGGCGACGTGGAGGTGGTGATGGCCGTCTCCTGGGGCCATGAGGGTGGCGAGGAGTGGGCGTCGGGGGTTCCTGGTGTTGGCGGCGTCTCGGCGTGGTCAGTGCCCAGATCGTGTGGAAGCTCAGTTCGGAGATGGCTGTCGTCTGAGGTACCAAGTGCGATGAAGGTTTTTCCGGGAGAAATCCCTGCTCTTCGGCGCCAACGGCGGCGACGCCTGCGGGCGTCGTGACCCTCTTGAGGGCGTCATTGTGGCTACCTCTCCGCATTAGGGCTCCGGTTGAAAACCCTAGACTTTCGTGGTCTCGGCGACGACGGCGCTTGTTGTGTCGTCACCTCCTTGGGGACGTTGTCGTGGAGCTCTGGTCTCCTTAGTCGTTCGGCGTCTTTAGTGGCAAGCTTGTTGCTTCCTAGTTCTTTGTTGCTTATCTTTTGATCTGCCTGTAAGGGTAATTCCTCATCACCTTGTATCGGTTTGGCCGTTTGGCTTTATCTATAAAGCGGGGCGAAAGCCTATTTCGAGGGTTTTTGCATCGGGTGATTCTTATAGGCGAAGTGGCGAGGCCGGGAGGCGGCCAGGGGCCCCACACCCTACCCATGCGTGGGGCAGGGCCCACCCGCACCTAGGGGGGTCTGGCCGTCCTGGTTCGCGTCTCCGTCTCGTCTTCTAGATCCGTGTCCCTCACGATAAAATATTGACTTTGGCTTATGTCCTGTCCAATTCCGAGAATATTGATTTTCTGCCTTTCTGGAATCAAAAATAGAAGAAAACATGCAACTAGCAATGTGACAACTTGTTAATAGGTTAGTTCCAAAAAAGATATAAAAACACCTCAAAGTGTAGACAAAGCAAAGCAAAGTAGATACTAAACAAGCATGGAACATCAAAAATTATAAATACGTTTCCGACGTATCATGCGGCCACCCTGGTGTCCTCCTCCACCTATGCTTCGTGGTTCTGTGTTGCTCCGAAAAAATAATGACTTTGGCTTCAGTCCCGTCCAATTCCGAGAATATTAGGTTTCTGCCTTTTCTGGAACCAAAAACAGAAGAAAACAGACAACTGGCACTGTGGCATCTTATTAATAGATTAGTCCAGAAAAACATATAAAATACCTCAAAGTGTAGAGAAAAAACATAAGACAAATGATACAAAACAAGCATGGAACATAAAAAATTATAGATACGTTTACGACGTATCAACGATCTTCTCGACCGCCAGCGACTGATGCGATTCCCAGTCGTCGCGGTTCTCGATGGCCGCCACCGCTTCCCTCGCCGCCTCCTCAACCTTCAGCCGAAGCCGCTCGGTGGGTTGCCGATCGGCGACCTTCCTGGTCTTGAAGGCCATGTATAGCTCGCAGACATACTTCTCTAGGATGTAGTGCACGATGTCGGCGCTGTCGACTTCGCCCCCCGCCGCCTCCGCCTCGGCATGCGCCTGCTCGGCCTCCTCCTCCGCGTCCGCCTCGGCCTGCACCACCAACTTCGCCTCGCTCGGCACCAACTCTCACATGTCCTTGTTGCCCTCCAAAGATTCACCGATGCCCGGAGGGGTAGGGGAAGGGGGAGAAGGGGGTACGCGACGAGGGCGAACTTGCCGAGGTCGGCCCAGGTCACAGGAAGGTTGTCCATGGCGAGGGAGGGAGGGGTTGGTGCTGGTGCTCTGTCCCGGCGACCGGTCCCTATTTATATTCGCGGGGCTCGGCGGGAACGACGAGCAAGATCGGATGAAAAATGATACATCCTAGACAGGAAAGTGGACGGAAACTAGAGTTCTGACGGAACAATCATCGGCCGTCATTAGCACTGATATTCCCGTAGTCCCATCAGCTTGAGCTTGATGGCACCCGACGAATAGGAAGACCGCATATGGGTAGCCGATTGAAAACACATGTCACCGCAACTAGACTAAGATAGCACGAATGGCCTGTCCTCCACCCGTAAACGGACCGGTTACGGACGAAACTGGTGTCCGAAATACGGACCTGTTTGGGATGGCCTTGTCCACGAGTTCACGTGACTCGCGGACACGGTCAGCAATCAACGGCAGCCACACGTACAGTAAATCTCCGGTCGCGTTGCCGACCTGCCAGCCGCCCACCCGCCCCGAACCAGCCCCGATCCGACCGGTCTGCAGTCCCACTCGCTTTTGAATTCCGCCGCCAACCCGTCCGTCGCCCCCACGCGCATCACGCCAGCGCGGCGACGAACCCGTGTCCGGTAACGAATCGGTTGGCGCCAGCGAAGGCCTTCCGCCGGCTATAAAAGGCGCCCAGGTGCGCACCCCTCTTCCCCGCGCTCTGGTCCGGCCCTCTCTCACCGTCTCGGTGGCCAGCGCCTTCCTCTCGTCTGCGGAACTCTTCCTCGATTCCCCCTCCTGTCCCCTCGATTCGTTTTCGATCGAATCGCGTTGGTCTCGATTGATTTTTGCTCCTCGTCGCCTCTCCGTCCTGTTCTCGCAGGTTCCTCGGCCCGTCTCGTCCGCCCCCGTCGTTGCGACTCGGCCAAGGATCGGATTCGATCGGTATCTCTGGATCAACCCGAGTTCTGGTTCCGCGATTTCTGTCTTCTCTTGATGTCTCTAGTTCCGGTTTGGACCGCCGGTGTTCCCTCGTCGGTTGTGCAGGACTGGATGTAGTTTTCGAAATTGGAGCTCCGCGTGGCGAGGCCCGCAAGGATGGCGATCGACGCAGGTCAGTTTCTCGTGCTCGGTCAGATCGGTTCTATTGGTTCCGTCACCCTGCAATCGGTGATTTCAGATTCCAGTTCAAATGGATTCTGGATCGATGCCCCGTGAGCGCTCACCGCCTGAACTCCGCATTCCGTTGACCCGAGGTGGATTCAGTCAACGCCCCGGTCGATTTCTTAATTTTTTCAGCTGATCTCGTTTCTGGGATGTTCCTATGCTCCTCCTTAGATGCAGCAGCCCGGGATTGGTCGTTCTGGAGGGATGAATCGAGGCTTGGAGGTCTGCTCTGTTATGTCCATGGTCATTTCGATTGGTTATTGTTCAACTATATTTTGGTATATATATGGTCAGATCTCCCGAGGTGAAGCTTTAGTGTTGCAAATTGGATTGTTCATCGTAGGATCGGACAACTGCTGATTGTGATCTGTGTTTGGATATTCTTCCCTCCTCGAATTAATTTCTTCATTTGCACTAGTTGTCCGTCAATTCTGACTTGGGACTGTTGGTGGTTCTCCACAGATACTGAAATTATACGAATTGGACCGGGGATCATAGGATTGGGAAACATCCGTTCTGTGTTTTGGATAATCAGCCCCCTCTCAGACTCAACTTCTTCCTCTATAGTTTGAAATATCTGTCGATTCTGATTTGGGACTCTTCTGGTTGTCCAGAGATCAAAGTTACATGGATTGGACCGGTGATCCTAGGATTGGGAAACTTCCGTTCTACCTTTGGATAATCAGCCCCCTCTCAGACTCGACTTCTCCTGTAGTTTGATTTTGTTTCCCGGCAATTCTGATTCAGACTTTTGCTGGTTCTCCAGAAATTGGAATTATACTTCTTAGAGGGAGCCTGGAGATCTATTTTGGTTCAGCAATCAGCATGCTGTGGCGGTTCCTTATTGCACTTGGCTTTTCAGACTTATTTCATCCATAATACATTAGTTCTCTCCCTTTGTCAGTAACATTAGCTCTTGCAGATATTGCCATGGAAGACAATTAACAATCTCGAACCGCTGCCATCGTCTGCCTGATCCCCTGCCTATAACTGTCCACACTCTTGTCCCATGCTTATGCTTTTCTAAATTTTCTTATAAGCCCCCCTAACCGAAATTTCATAGGAATATCTCTTGCTTGTTGCAGGTTCTAGTTGCCGAATTCATGTCCAACCTGATGCCGAGTGCTATCTGTTTGAAGACACTTCCAAATCTACTTACCTTTTCGATTTGTCACAACTCACATGTATATAAAATTATCTTACAAAAACAATATTTGAACATTCAGATTGATCTGCACTCTGAGTGGCGGAGGGTGACACCAAATGAAGGATGGGCCGGCTCAATGTAGACTGGGCCAATTGATGTTACTGGGCCGATTTATTATTAAATCCTAAAGGAAATTAAGATATCAGGGTGGGCCACGGCCAAGTATGGCCTCCCTTACGCGCTGCCCGTCTCTGAGGATGATCTGGAGCTTCAAACTATCGCCATCCTACAACCGAGAAAACTCTGTGCTCTCTATTTCACTTCTTTTTGCTCGTATTTAGAGTCCATCTGTTTGTTTATTTTGGTTAGTTGCCCTCTGTTCATAGCTTTACTATCGTTTGTGCCCGACATGTTGCAGATCCTTCTTATCCTGGACACGCGGCTAGCTTGGTAGTGGCCTGAAATCTGACAGATCGTTTGTTTTGCTATCCATCTCTTTATAGTTTGGTTCGTTATGTCCTCCCGGTCCTTGTGATTTGTAGCCTGCTACGCGTCTTGGCTGCAGGGTACTGTAGGGAGTTGGACCTACCTCGGTTTTGTAGCTGAAGTCAGGTTAGTGTTCCATGGGCAGTCTGTTCGGTTCATTTGTGTTCGCCTCCAATGTCCATTGATTTGAGGATATGGAACTAGAGATTAGTCATCACATGGGGAAGGAAACCTGAGGAGGTCAGTTTCCTGTGCTCCTCCAGATCAGTTTGTTGGTTGTGTTACCTGATTTCAGTGATTACAGCTATGAATATAATTAGCCGTGCAATGCTCTGGATTACTGTTCCTTGGCATTCTCTTCTGATGGCTGGTCATGTCCCTTGATCTGAGGTTGATTTGAGGCCCTGTGTTGATTATATATTATTGTGACAGCTGATCTCGATTCTGGTATTTGTTTGTGCTCCATGAGTTGCACAGGAGGGAAATGGTTGTTGATAGATGAATTGGAGGATAGAGGTTTGCTATTTGCTTATTACTGTTCAATGGTTAATTTGATTTATTATTGGTTCAGAATGGTATTGTAGTATGGTCTGATACTCTGAGCTGAAGTTCTGTTGTGGTAGCTGGATTAGATGTTGATCATTTGTATCAGAAAAACCTTGAATCTGTGTTTGGATAATCAACCCTCCTCAATTTGATATTTTTTTCTATGCAGTTCAATTTTAGTGTGCAGTAAGTCTGATTTGGATCATTGGTTGTTGTCCTCAATAGAATATTATGTGTGGCTGGGCGGGTTTTCCTGTTTTTCCTTTTTGTGTCTTCAACCATCTTTTCAAACTCATCAACAATTTAACTTTCCAGACAAAAGTATTCTATTCTCTGTTTTTTGCAGATAATCTGGATGAACTATAATTTACAGTTTGATATAGGTATACCTGATTTCTCTTGGTCTAAGCTTGAGCCAGGCTTACCCCTACCCCTCAGGATTTTGGATAATCAACCCCACTTCATTAACCATCTTTCCAAACTCATCAACAATTTAACTTTCCAGACAAAAGTATTATATTCTCTGTTTTTTGCAGATATGAACTATAATTTACAGTTTGATATAATCAACCTCCCTAGATTATTTTTTCCATCCCCTCAGTTAAAATTTAGTCTCCCGCAGTCAGTAGTTCTGATTTGGAGTTATTGGTGATTTTCTAGAAATTGCTATTGGCAGATGATCTTGTTTACCCTGGCATGAAGGTTCCTTGTTATGACTAAACTTTAACTTGCTTACTTCTTTTACAATTATACAATTACAAACACTAGTTTTCTCTGCCTTAATAAACCCTCACTTATTGCAGCTACTGACTCAAAAGTGATAAAATTGCATTTTGGAGCCAATGTTGTCTAGCTGAACCTTACCAACTGAGACAGGCCTATCCTTCTGCCCACTCTTCATCATCATTTGATGCATGCTTTAGCTGTTTTTAATGAAAAGTTTATGGAAATTCCTCTTGCTAGATGCAGGTCTTGGATTCCTAGTTGACGAGTTCAAATCAATCTGTTACTGAGTTTTAATCTGTTTATAGAGCTTCTTATTCTACTATCTTTTCAGTTCATCATAACATAGATAACCTATCTTACATGAGGTAATGATCTAAATTCAGATTGATCTTGAAAGGTGCACGAATATACGGATAGTCTGGAGCATCCTACAACCGATTAAGACTTTCTGATCTCTTACACTCTTCATTTCAATCCTATAACTTACTCTTCTGTCTTTATGTTATGTAGCTTCTTCTCAATCCATATCCTTGATTTGGGTTTTGCTTCTACCCTTGCTATGGTTGCAGATTCTTTTGCCAACGCCATGTCGCTAGTCCTTAAAATCATTAAATTGTTGGTTTGCAATCTGTCGTCCATCTTTCTGTTCGATTTGTTTTCTGTCTTTAGATGTGATTTCGGTCTTCTGCATTAGGATTATCCCCTAGGAAAAATATTTACTCTCTGCATGGAGCCAGGTCAGTGTTTAGTGGATGTGGTCTGTTTGGTACATGTTGTGTCTGCCTCAGCGAGTTGGTTACAGGTCATGGATCTTGTCTGAAACATGAGCTCCTTATGGCGACGGTCAGTTTCCCATGCTCGGTCACATGGGTTCACTGGATCTGTTAGGTCATATTCTTATGGTAAGAGCTCTGTTGTCCGTTGGATTAGAAGACCTTTGTTGATTCTAAGTTGGAACAGCTGATTCTCCCTCGTGGTATGTGTTTGGGCTACTTGAGGTGCAGGAGGGTGATGGTTGTGGAGAGATGAATGGAAGGGTCGAGGTTTGCTTTCTGCTCGTGATTATCATTATTGGTTATGATCTTGGTGCTTTATTTCATTTGGTCGGAACTTGTGAGCTAGTGATGGATTGGATTGCTGATCATGGGATGAAACCAGAGAAGCTATATATGGGATAGTCGGTCCTTCTGAATTCAATTTCTTTCCCTGTAAAGTTCAGCTTCAGTGTACACCAATTTCAACCCTGATATGGATTGTTCGTTCTCCATATATTGGACTTGCGCAACTTGGCGGAGGTGCCCTATTTTGCTTCATCATGTTATTGGTGGTTCCTTTTTGTGACTTCAAGGAACTTTCGTGGCCTCATTTGATAATCAACTTCGTAGTCATGGTTTTCTCTCCCTTCGTCCGTAATTATGTGCTCTTGCAGATATTGAAATGGAGAACTTCATTCTGGAACCAAGGGTTGTTTCCTATCTTCTAACCAAGAAAGCTAATCTTATTCCCTCAATATAAGTAGCTTATTTTCCCCGAACAAAAAAGTACAGTTATGTCCTAGGTCCAACCTGATGCTGAGTTATATCTGTTTGGAGTTCTTCTAAACCAACTACCTTTTCAATTCACAATAACTTCTAAAACCTGTAAAATTATCACAGTATCTCATGGACAGGCAATATTTGGACATTCAGATTGATCTGCGGAGGTAGAATGATTCTGAGGCTGCTTTGGAGCTTCAAGATGGCACATCCTACAATGTAAAAAACTCAAGGTTTCTATTCAAAACTCTTATTTTGTATGAACTTATATTTTGTCACAGTTTCTTGCTTTGATTGGGGGTTTCGCTTCCTCCTTCCCGTGGTTGCAGATTGTGCTTTCAGTTGCTTGGGATGTGTTATATTGTTTGGTTTGCAAACTTTCTCGCTGTGGTTGAATTTGTTATATATGTAAGCTTCATCCTTGTGTTTCTATATCTGAGTGTTTTGTTTGCAGTACATGTTTTGGATTGGTGGAAAAAAATGCCCTGTATGGGAAGTCAGGTCTTGGTTTGGTCACCCTGTCAGCTTCAGTGATTTCTAGACTCTCAATGCAAAAATTGCTTTATCCCTTTCTCCGGTGGCAAATCCTTGTAATTCAAGGTGTGTCTGATTGGTTTGCACTAATACAGTTGATCTTGTTTGTGATATGTGCATATGCTCCTCTAGCTATAACACACTGGTTTTGGAGATTGGATTGAAGGCTAGAGGTTTTGTTATAGTTCATGCTCTTTCTTCAGATCACATCATAATTTTGTGATGTTAATTTATCGGTTTTGGTGGCAACCCAGATTGGAATTGTTGGTCAGACCTGTATAGTTGAGGATTTAAAGGTATCATGAAGCTTGTCTGAACTATAGAACATAGAACTGGACTGTAGATCAAACCTTGATTTGGATATATTCTTCCTTTGAAGCTCCTTTCTTGACTACGGATTGTATCATGAAGTTCGATTTCATCCCAAATCGCATTGGTTAATATTTAGGATATAAATGATAAATGATCATAGGGTACTTGCAGATGTCAATCAGATATGCATTGTGGACGGAATGGTAGGCTTGACAGTTCTTTCACACATCATAACATTTATTCCAGTTGAGAGTTCTTATATCTGACTTTTGAAGTAATAGGGTTATATATTTGATCTGCTCATTGATTTGCACTTTTGCAGTGTTGGAGATTCTTAGTGCAAGGATGCAGAGTTGGAAAGTCTATGCTGGTTTTCTGACTGTCATGTCTGCTTTCCTGACTGTTCTGACTTCTAATCAAAAAATCTTGATGCATTTTGTCCCTTGATTTGATCTTCTGCGGCAGCTTACAGTTTCAACTTTCAACTTGCATTCAGTGGCCTCATATCTTCGGTACAGCTTGGAGTCTTTAGTTGCGTGCACATCTGGATCTTCTCATTAGTAATCCTGAAGCTTATTAACTGGTCTCTATTGTGTTCCAACTTTGTTTGGATGGAATCTGTTCTCATCCGTTTTTACGACTCAACACAGGAGATGCGAGAAGTCACTTAGGGCCTCTTTTTCTAGAAGTCTTGGTTACTTTCTTACCATGTTTATTTCTGGAAGTTGGGTTTCATGCCAACATTTGACTGTTTGTATCTTCAGTTTTATTAGTGCACTTAGATGTGTTCTGTTCCTCAAGCAGTAGGTCGCAGATTTATCACCTGATAGGAATGCATGTACATGAGCTCTGAAAGCAATAAAACATTCCTAATGTTATAGACTTGAATTATTTTGGGATCATGTCTGGATGTGCTGGTTATATTGTTATGCATGATCACAATTGGTTTGTCCACTTAACAATTTTCCTGGTCAGTTCAATAGGCCAACTCACATCTAATCAATTTCTGGTATGTGCGGATATTGAACTTCTACAAATTAAGATCCACCTAATCTGCTGTCTCTCTTCAGCTGTATATTAAAAAATATTAATTAATTCAAAGATCCCTCTTGAATCTAGTTGGCAATGTTGTTATTGAGAGAAAGGTTAGGAATTACTGCTATGTATATGCTAAAACAAGGCAGAGGCGAAGGTTCTGAATTGGATGCTTGAACAGGATATAGTTTGCCCTGAACTTTTATTGTTACTTCCTCTTCTTGATTAATGTCTTCTCTGCTTAATATGATTTTCGATTTGTTAGTTATTGAATTGATTTTTCAGAAGTGATGTTCTTCTCGTTAGTGTTTCTTCAGTGGGATCTGGACTGCATTTCTCGGTTTCCTGGGGAATTTACTTCCAGTTTGATTGTGGCTTATCTGATGATTCCTACTGACTGCATACTTTTTGTCTCTACAATTATCTTTTACCAGAATTCAGAAATTGCTCTTCATGCCATTCTGTTTCGTACTTCGTGCCCCTCTGTCTTCTTTGCTTTAGAGAGTAAACTTGTTGTTTATGCCATTTTGTTCTCATTAACTGCAGTTTCTCTATGCCTAGTGATGAAGATAGCACACCCTCTTAACTGTTGGTATATTCTTTATTTTCGAGACCAAAGATATGAATTCATGCAACTTATTGTCCGGATGGATCTAGCTACTCAGGTTCTGAAATCTGTAGGTTGATTTGCTTACTTTGGGTATCTAACCCCTACATTAGCAATTTATACTTGTGCCTCCATGTCTTTGTTACTGTATGTGTTATGATCTTGTCTGCAAAGTTCCATTGTGTGTCTGAATATTGCCTTTGATCGATTATGTAAGCTTGTATGCTTTGCTGAGTGTTGGTTTGGAGTGTTTGCTAATTTGTGTTTTGTAGTTTTATAGTTTAACACTGCCTTTGCCGGTCCCAAGCCAGGATGAGAAAATGTGGAGGGAACTGCAGTTAGCTCGTTTGTATAAGTTTGTATTGGCATTCTCATGTGGTCTCCAGATATTTTGAATTGAATAGCAGTGAATGAAATGAACAAGTTAACATATTCTAAATCTGGGAGTGCAACTGTGGTCATATATGGTTCAAACCCTGAAATGCATCCTTGCTGTTATGGGGTCCAACCGGCAAAATCAAGGCAGGTGTAGTTGTTGTTAGAGCAATATAACATCATTTTTCTCCCGATCCCAAATGGAAATAAAACCAGGTAAGACCGGATATATCAGCAAAACCAGGTAAGACAGGATACATCTGGAGTAGTATGAGGCATTAGCGCAGGGCTCCTGCAAGGATCAAAATCTACAGTTCTCTAGAAATACTCCCGCCGTCCACTTTTCTAAGTCGCGGAAGATGTCGACAGTGAAATTGTGGCATGTTGCAACATTTTCTGGTTTTCTAGTTATGCCCTTGTTCGGACTGCACTTTCGCACTTCCTCTCCCTCGTCTGCACTTCCTCTCCCTCGTCTGGCATTGCTCGCTCACTCCTGTAGCCTGCCCACTCCTTTCCACCGCATCAGTGGCGCCGTCTCCCCCTCAAGTCCGCTTCGCCGCCACCCTCTCCCCGGTCTTCTTTGCCGCTGCCCTCTCCCTCACCCGGCCTCCGGCACCGGTACTCTCTCCCTTGCGTAGCCCTCTTCCCCCTCGTGTTCACGATGGGTTTTTCCCCTCCGCTGGCTAAATCAGCAACGGTGTTGTTGGATCTTCATAGGGTGTGTTTGATCTTTGATCCAAGGGCATGGTCGAGCGGTTGTTGTGGCCAGTTCGTTCGCTTGCCTGTAACTTGCCAACCCTGCACCTCCAGCCTCAACGTCTCTTTGTCTCTCTCTGTCTCTTCTAGTGTCCCCTCTCCGCACCGTGCGCTACTCTCTCCGATGTCGCAGGAGCTCCCAACGTGTATATGGATGTTTTCGAGGAGGACTGTCAACAATATCGTAGCAGCAGCTCGAGAAGCACACCTCAGGACGGCGCTTGACAAGCAGTGGTACCCGCTCTGTAGGCAGCGGGACTAGGAGCTCCTGGATAGCACTCTGCGGGCGCCGAGCGTGACGGCACATCGCTTCTCGGCACGTGATCCCCCGTGAGCATCCGAGGGGGCTGACCGTCGACCATCTCATTCCACGCCTTCTGCCACCTTTTTTGTACTTTGTTGGGCTAGGTTGTGCTGAGGCCCAAGCGAACGGTCTCTTTTCATCCTTTTTTATTTTTATTTTCTCTCTCTTTCTCCTCGGCTTCAGACCGTTGTTTATGGAACTTGTGGTACTTGGTTGGTGCTTTATTTATAAAGCATACGGAAGTCTGTTTCTAAGAGAGATAATATGTTGTACAACTTATCTCTAATAATTTCTCTAGATGATGTAAAGGGCTAAAAAAAGACATGCTCTCAACCATTGTACTGCCCTTACAAATAAAATTTATTAGCGAGCACTCCATCAATTGTGTAAACACGTTAGCTGATT
Organism: Avena longiglumis; assembly: GCA_030063025.1. Classification (NCBI taxonomy): domain Eukaryota; kingdom Viridiplantae; phylum Streptophyta; class Magnoliopsida; order Poales; family Poaceae; genus Avena; species Avena longiglumis. The sequence continues at coordinate 537,096,523 of CP125974.1, read as the reverse complement.
CGACAGACCACGTTCTGCACTAGAGACAACGACCCTCCTGCTCCCCACCTCCTTTTCCACGTTCTCATCCAGTTCGTCGTGGCTCGTGGACATGGTGATCAATCAATGCACAGAGATGGGGTATCATATGCCCGATCGCGTCTCCCGAGCAACCTAGAATTTAAGTGTCACGTTGCTAACGTACCAGCCGTCCACCGGCCCTGAACCACAACCGAACTAGCCTGGATCTGACCCGGTCACCAGTCCCACTCCCTTTTGATTTCCGCCCCAAACTCGGATTTATGTTATGTGCTTGGTAAATTAAATGCTAGTTTTATTTTATATTTATTAGAGCCAAAACTATAAATAGTTTTAAATCGCCTATTCACCCCTGTAGACGACATCTGAGTCCTTTCACACATGAGGGTGACAAACAAGCTATAAAGGGTCGACAAAGTCTTAGATTTTAGTGACAAACCCTTTGAGTTTTGGAAACTATACTTAATGATCTTGTTTGTATTCTCCAACAGTCATGCCGGCGTTGCGAGACAGGGGTTGTGATCATACCATCGGCGTATCTACAGAAGTACAATATGATGACTTCTACTTGATACATGATCATATATTATGAATATCGTGGTTGGTTAGCACTATTTCTGCTCTTTATTATCCATGAAACCCAAGACGGCAAATGCATAAGATTTCACGAAATATGTTCATTTAAAGAAAATAAAGTATACTCTGTACATGTATTAGTACAATCAATACATCTATTAGGAAGCTACTTCGGTGAGGGAATGGATGCTCACAACAATACGATACTACCCATGTGCTTCTTTCGATAATACTGAATTCAGTGGAAGCATAATTGCATGGTTGATGTCCCACATGTGTTTCTATTTAAGTAGGAGAAGGGAAATGGAGCGAGATCATACTTTACAAAGAAACCATCATGCTTATGCATACTTGAGATTGAGAAATGAGTAGAACCCATTCATCGCTGGGTTCACAACAGTCTACGTCACATACGCACACGTCTTGGACTTGATTGGAATTGCTTTTATAGTGTTGTTGAAATCTGGCCTGATACATCCTAGGAGCTAGAGGCATCAGGATTTGCTAGTGTGCTGACCTGAATTGTCTATACACTAAGTAGCATTATCATGATGATCGGATGGATATATACTACTCTTCAATGTTTCATCACGGTACCGGGAGTCAGGTCAAGTCTAGTACTATTTGACTTTGAAGAACTTTGATTTCGTGAGACACTCTAGGTTTATTTTGTTAAGACACGTTTTCAGGTAGCCAATGGTCATTTCAAAGATGTGTATGTTGGCCTGATCAGTAGATATATCGGAAATGTAAGAGCATTGGTGGATAGACTTAATTTCATAGAGAATTGAAGGTAGAGAAAAATCTTAATACGTCACATTAACTCAAAGACTAGAATCCTTTACAACAACAAACTATATGTTAAAGCACATGAACGAAGATAAAATTCCAATAGCTATGATAAGTTCTTCAAACATTGATATTAACCTGCCAAAATAAGGAGTCTAGCATGTTAAATTTTGCAATGACTATCGAAGACCAAATGCTAAAAGATTAAAGGGGCATACAGAAAAATTTAACATTTAACCAAAGTACGAGCTTGTGGACTAAAGTAAAGCCATATGCAAACTTAAAAGACCCTCGTGCACTCTATGTCAACAAATCAGAGTATTGGCCCCCAAAATAAAATAGTGATCTAGAAAATAGTCAATGGGCAACAAAAATAAATTTTAGTTTCCCAAAACCAATTAGTCGATTGAGGACGGGTGTAGATATATGCTAGTATGCTAGTACATAAAGCTAACTTGTTAGAATTGGACCGATATTTTATCTCTAATTCAAGCAAAGCCAAGTAACTAAAATATATCTGAAATGTAATTGGTATCTCTATTATTAATATATTATCTTTGTTGAAGAAAAATAAAAATAAACTATAGTGCATACCAGGATTAATACAATCAGTATATCTATTAGGCAGCTACTTCAGCAAGGGATTGGATGCTCGCAACAATATGGTACCGCCCACGTGCCTCCTACCACAATATTGGATGAAAGCATAATTGCATGGTTGTTTTTTCCTCATACGTGTTCCTATTTAAGCACGAGAAGGGAGATGGAGCGAGGGCATACTTCGTATAAAACCAATCATCCTTACATACCTGAGTTCGAGCAATGAGTAGAATCCAGTCATCGCTAGATTCACATCAACATACATCCCATGCGCAATGTATATATATGCACGTCTTGGACTTAGTTGGATTTTCTTTTGTAGTGTTATTGAAACCCAGATACTCCCTCTGTTCCGGAATATAAGACGTTTAAGAAAATTCCGACAGCAATCAAATTCAGCGAGTTGTACAGAAATACCCCTACTACTTGTCGGAAATTGGAGGATCGATGCCCAGCTCGCCGTCCCCGTCCACCCCTCCCACAGGCACAGGAACATCTCCACTCAGCTCAGATCAGATCGATTACACTCTGCATCTTTCCCGCGCCCGCCCAGCTCGCGGGCCGTGTCCACGCGCACAGGATCGATCCCACTCTGCACGCGCCGGCAACACCTTGAATCCAGATACGGCCAGCACCCAACAGGTCTGGCCAGCACCGCGCGCCCGACACCCACCCTGCACCGCCATGGCCGTCCACTCGTTGTCGTCCAGGGGAGAAGGCCAGGGCTCCTGTTGCGGTCCGGCGAGCACCCGCCTGGCACCCACCCTGCACCGCGCTGGCCCGTCCACGCGTTGTCGTCCAGGGGAGAAGGCCAGGGCTCCTGCTGAGGTCTGGCCAGCACCACATGCCCCGACACCCATCTTGCACCGTGCCGGCCGTCCACGCGTTGCTATCCAGGGGAGAAGGCCAGGGCTCCTGCTGAGGGTCGGAGATCTCGTGTTCCCGCAAGGTGCTCCCAAACGCCGACAGTCTCGGCTTGCACCGTCGTCCTCCAGGCTTGGGTGCACGTCCAGGCACAGTCTCGCCGCACCTCCAGGCTTCTCCTCTCCAGCTTCTCCTCATTGGCTCTTCCTCGTTGGCTCCTCCTATGCTCCCCAGCTGCAGCAGTTAATAACAGCATCAATTGATAGCAATAGCAGCAGTTCATAGCAATAGTAGTTCATAACAGCAACTATGGTGATTACTGATTCCAGACCTGAATTTTATGCCTCACGATGAAAATGTAGCTATACTCCTGTGATCGGCAACCATTGACATCATGAATCAGATACATGTACAAGAAAAGTAGTGCTAGTTTCATAAATCATGCACTAAAACAGAATATGCTCATGATTTGTTTGTAAGTAAATATAAACCGCAGCAAAACTGTAAAGCACTCCTAATTAAACCAATGACCTGAACTTGATCTTGTGGTTCAGTTCACATGATGTGTGCATGATCTGACAGTAAATTCTTGGATAATACTGATGCCCTAATAAATTCTTACAAATAAACATGACGTGTCCAGAACTAAAACTTTGCATCTTATAAAGCAAGCACAAAAGAACAAAGACTATCAGCAACAAATAAGGAAAAAATAATCAGCAACAAGACTATCATCTTACAACAAATATGATGGAGTTTAGCAACATTTTTTTACTCCATGTTCAGTTTGCTCATTCCCATAAATTCAAGATTAAGATACACTCAAGTTTGTACTACTTGTACCATGAAATATATTTAAATGCAAGTTCAACTTTAATTTTAGTGAACAAGTACAGTAATCCATGAATGGTTAAACAAGTACAGACTGATAACCTTTGCAATATAAGCAGGCAATACTCCAACATTAAATTGAATAATCTTTGAAGGAGTATAATCTGAGCGGTACTGAATATTAACAGTGCTACAATATTCATATAGTACTACATATACTCCAGCAATAATTTACTGAGTACTCCAACATCAGACAAGAAATTGCAGTTTACTGTTCTGGTATGATGTTCTACTCCTAGTTCCAAGTACTGGTTAACATCAGACAAGAGAGTACAAGCTACAGAGACACTTCCCTAATTAATTGAGCGACTCCTAGTTCCAAGTTCATGCTACATCACAAGTATCTACTCCAGCACAAGCCAATTTCTGCACAAGCAAATTGCAGTTCAAACAATTTTCAAGGAAAAAATGGAGTACTCCATCACAGAAACAGAAATAGTGACACGTATTGATAATCTATGCAAGCAAAATGTTAATGACTATAACAGAAAATTAGTGATAATCTATGCAAGCAGGACTGAACAGTACTCCATCAGAGAAAATCAGTGATTACCACAAGCAACAAGCAGGGAGCAACAATTTCCTAGAGTAGATTAATTGTTGTCCGTAGCTGGCTACAACGATTGGAACCTACTCCAATGATCGATCAAGGAGGACAAAACAAGAACGAGAATAAGATCATCCTTTTCTTCTTGTTCAAGAATTCATCAGCTAGACTGATCTACGTGGGCAAACTCTAGGAAGTTTTGATTGCACAATTGGCTAGACCAGTCATGGGCTAGACTGACGTACCTTGGAGAGCGCGAGGTCGAAGGCTACATGGGCGTGGTTTTGCAGTATCGAAACCGCGGCGCGCTGGAGACGGGCGGGCGGACACGGCCAGCCACCGGTGCTGCTGCTGCTGCATCTGCTCATGGGCATCACCCTCCTCGTCCTATTCCTCACCGTGCTCCGCGTCCGCGACCCTAGCCTCCTTCACCTCCCTCCTTCTCCTTCGTCTTCGGCCTCCTTTTCCTTCGTCTTCGGCCTCCTTCTCCTTCGATGTCGACGGATCGAGCACCGCCACTCAAAGATCTTGGGGCACCGCAGGTATCTTGCCCAAAAAATCTGATCTTGGAGCACTGCTGCTCACAGATCTTGGGGAACCGCCGAAGATTGAGCGAGGTCGCGTGGGGCGGCCAGGTGACGGCGTAGGGCACAGCGTGAGCGGAGCCAGGCAGCGGCGTCGGGGGAGGGGGCCAAAACAGCGACGTGTGGGAAGCAAGGCGGCGCTGCCGACGGTGGAGTGAGGCAGGGGCGAGAGCGAGAGCGGTCCGTCCGTGCGGGCGACGTGAGCAACGCGAGCAGGGGCAAAACCGGAAACCCAGAAAATCTCGTAACGTGACAAAATTTGTACACCAAACTCTTAAACGTCTTATATTCCGGAACGGAGAGAGTACATCTTAGGAGTTAGAAGCATTGGGATTTGTATGGGTATTGACCTAAGTTGTTTATACACGAAGTAGCATTTCCGTGATGATCTGATGGAGATAAACAGTTCTTCAATGTTTCATCACGGTATTGTGACATTGGTGCAGTCTAGTACTATTTGAGTTTGGAGTACTTTAATCCGCTACGACACTCTAGGTTTATTTTGTGAAGGCACAATATAAGGTAGCCAATGATCTCTTTCAAATATGTATGCTCCGGACTCCGTCCACTCTCGCCTTCGGCGCGCACGCTGGCTAGTGCAGAGATGGACTAGGACGCCGGTCCCCTCCCTCCCCTCTTCTGTACAAAGTTCCTCCATTAGATCTAGTGTAGGGTTTGCCCATGTGGCGTATTGGCTTCATGCCTTAGTTTGGAGTGCCTCGCCGGAGCTTGCGGGCCGCATCCGACGACTCTGGGTTGCACCGCTCATCTTCATTGAACTCCCATGGCGGGAGGCGGTTGCAAAGAAGGTCGGCATCGACAGCATCTCCCTAAATAAGGTTTGCTGCTCTCCAGGTATGGATCTAGAGACTTGGCGCGCTACAGGTGGCTCTCGACTGGAGCCTTGTTCTTGCTTTGTTGGTCATCAAGGTGATGATGGACAAGTGAGTTGGGATTCCATTTGGTGTCGATCTGCACGGCAGGGTGTTTGAGTTGCGTCTTCTCGGAGTTCATTATCAGAGGACATGCGACGACGGCCGGCCTTGCCTCTGCATCTTATGGCGGTTGGCCCTCCCGCCACGCTTTTTGTGGCTGCTCAACCTCCAGCGCAGGCCACCATGGAGGCCCTTCAGCCAAGCCAAGATCTCACAGCGGTGTTACCCCAAGTGGTTCGTCCCCGGGGTCGGCATCGCTGCTCCGGCCATCGAGCTTGTCTGCGTGTTTCGGTGGAGAAGGACTCGATTGCTTTTTTCAATTTTTTTCTCGACGGCCCTTGGTGTAAAAGTGAAGGTCATGTGTGTATTTTCCTTTTCTTCATGGACTTTCTTGTAAACTGTATCCCACCGTTTTAATATATGCAGCTCTGGGTCCTTCGGGACCCTACCCTTGTTCAGAAAAAATGTATGCTGGCTGAGTCAATAGATATGTTGGAAGTGTAAGAACATTGGTGGGTAGATATTCCACTCAGAATTAAGGATTAAGTGATTCCCAACCTATGATATTAGCTCAAAGGCTAAATGTTTTTTACAATGAAAAGCTCTGCGTTAAAGCACATGAACAAAGACAAAATCCAATCTAGCTATATCGCAAGTTCTTTAGTCATCGAAATTAAGCAGCCTAACTAAAGAGACTATCTTCTCCAAACTTGGGATAATTACTGCAGAAAGCGTCCTTTTCTCCTGTGTGCTCCGGTGCTCCCTTCATTTTAAAATTCAAAAATCTTATTTATAGGTTTACAAAAAATGAAAATAATTCAGGATGTTGTTAATGTTGCATACAAAATCGAAACATGAAATTATTTGCATTATGGTCCACATAAAAATGACAAAATCGATATAGTTTGAGGATTTAAAAATGCATGCACAAAGCTATACTCTTGTCATTTTTGTGTAGCTTAAAATATAAAGTATTTAAAATTGATATTTTGCACGTTCGTAGGAAAATCATTGGCTATGTCCGATATTTTTTCCAAAAAACTAAACTAAAAGTATGATTTTTTTAAAATAGCCAAAAATCTCTATGCTCTAATTACCGGGGACAAAATACCAAACCTGCATTAATGCGGACGGCCAGACCCAAAAGTGACAATTTAACCGAGTGAGAGCTTGTGGACTAAAGTAAAGCTGCCTGCCAACTCAAAAGACACTCGTGTGTTTCACGTCAACAAAACTAGTTTTTTTTTTGAACGGTAATAGGGTCCTCAGACCCCAGAAGCTGCATTAACCAAGACGGTGGGGACAAATTACAGAATAACCCCTAAAAGAGGGAAACAGCAAAAGCAGTACCACAAAATATGCAAAGAAGCCCTCAAAACTAAAATAGGAAAAGCAATCAGACCCACAGGCTTCTTCTCCACCGCCGACGACAGCGAGCACGTCTCGTCGGCCCTCAGAGCGGCGCCGGGGACGAAACCACTTGACGGCACTTGGGGGGAATCCTTCGAGGTGCTCCATACAGGGCCTCCACACCGGAGGTTTGAGCGTGCGCCAACATGGCGCAGCGGAGGGCTTGAAGATCTTCGAGCGTGGAGTGGCTTCTCAAGCCAGGAATAGCTCCGGCGACGACGCCTTTGCTTGGGAACTCCACAGGTCACAGCTTCAGATACCTGCAGATCTCGAGGAAGAAGAAGAACCAACCCACCATCCTCCGCTAAGCCGCAACCATAGCGACCTGGAAGAGGAGGGAGACGGTCCACCCACTCCAAGAGCTCCACCAAAAATGTCCCCTTGACAGGAGAACAGGACGACCCACTCGAGGAGGTCGCAACCGAGCTTCTCCACTCCTCCTCGCCACCACGGCCGGCCGGGAGAGGATCCGCATCCCTGCAAGCTGCAACACCATGCTCTTCCTCCTCGCCTCCACGGCCGGCCAGGAAAAGCCACAGCGTGCAGCCACCACTCGAAGGAACGCCCGCGACTCTTGATTTATTGACGGAGGCGGTTGTTCTTCTCTTCGTCTCCGGAGCCGACCATCGGGCCAGAAGAAAGAGGAGGAAGAACCCTAAAAATCCCCAGATCTGGTCGCCGAGATCTGGAGCTCCGCTCCACCTACCGGACAGAGTGCCCACAACCGGCAAGAAGCCAAAGAAACTACATCCTACAGCTACCTCGGCGACCCTCCGCCGCCACCTTCCACCGGCTATTCCGGCAAGAAGGGCGCGGAAGGGCCCCGACCTACTGAGCACGACTCTCAAAGCAAGTCACGGGGGGAGAAGAGGAAAGGGGAAGTCCACACGGTTCCACTTGATCGCCTTCTAGTGAACCAAGGATGTGCTGGCATCTCGTCAACAAAACTAGTTTGTTGGTCCAAATAGAACAGTGATCCAAAAGTAGCCCCTAGGCAGCAAAAGGTCTTTTTAACCAAAAACTATAGTCAATCCAGGTCAAATATATAGGCTCTAAAAAATATCAGATCGTTCCTGTGACGACTGGATGGGTTATGTTATAGCTATCCCAAACCAAGAGGAACAATCGTGTGATCTTTGATCGCATAAATAAAAATCATCAGAGAGTATATCTATTAGGTAAAGAGTTAAATATAGTAGAAGTTTCTATACTTTGTGTATCGTTTGATTTAGTCCTTGCAGTCACAATTTATAGAATTTTAGATACTTGGCAATTGGACTCGATTTAGTCCTAAACCATGTCTGTCATCGAAATTACGCGGACACAGACGCCATGTGGACATGGGTCCGACTCATAGTAGATGGCTGCTTGGAAATTTGGACTTAACCCCTTCCAGGTAACCCGTTAGTTAATCTTTCGTCAGGCAAAAAATACAAACCATCAGTTGTTAATTATGAATATCCTCTGCTCTAAAATCCCCAGTTCCTCTAATCTCTAGCCCCTAGTTTATCTGTTCGTCTCATGTCCTTCTCACCAATCTTCCTCTGGCCAATGGCTCGCGTGGTTGGAGCTTGAGCATGACAAGCATCTTCCAGGTTCCAGCTCAAGTACGAAGGAGTACCGTGTTCTCACAAGGGAGCTATCCATCGTCAAGTGTCAAGTGCGATCCATATAGGCCTAAGTGAAAATTTCTAGAGTTGTTGTCTCCTGCAAGTAGGATCCATATCCATGTAACGTTCGTGTCCATAAAAAACATAATTTATGACTAAATTGAGGCCAATTGATAAATCCGGCTAAAATTCTGCAAATTGCGACCACGGGTAAATCAAACCCCACGAAAAGTAGAGCCTCGACCACTACACTTTAGTAAACATTCCACATATCGCCTTTTTCAGGTTCTTAGGCCATCCCCACGCCCTCCCCCTCATAACGGCGTGTCCGATCACGTCCTTCCGGACCGAGGCCAAGGCCCAACGCGTACCCGCAAATGGATCGGACTGCGCGGCAGGGTCTGATTCGTGCAAACCAGGCCAAAACCTGGGGCTGGTTTGCTAGGGCTCGGGCCGCCTGCGTCCATAGCTGGGCCCATGCGTCATACACACAAAAAATCGCTAAAAAACTGGCTGTCATTGCATAAATTTTTGAGCCCATGTGTCTTATATACAAAATTACTAGTAGCATTAATTAAACTAACTAAATAAACTAACTAAGCATTGCCCCGTCCTGACCGTCGAAGGCCGCATCCTGGCGGAGGTTTAAATCATAGCCGTCACCTGTCCGGGCCACTAAGGCAGCGGTCTTGACCTTTGTTGCTGGTCTCCACCTTCCTCAGCTCATCTTTGTTGCTGCCTCCTCTCGCCTCTCGGTTGGCCGTGGCTGAGCACCTCCGTTGGTCGCTGCCACCACCGCAGATGCAAGGTGGCGCGTCCTCCAGACTCCCATTTGACCACCGACGCACCTCCGCCAAGTCCTCCCGTTGGCGGGCGTTCTTGGACAAGGTCGCGGCCTCCGCCAGCTTGCCCGTTTGGCGGCGGACTTGGACAAGACGTTGCCCAAGGCGGCCTCCACGTCTCGCGCTCCTCCATCATGGATTCAGCGGCGAGCCGGCGGTCTTCTCGACCGCCAGCAGTTGATGCGATTCCCATTCGTCGTGGTTCTCGATGGCCGCCACCGCCTCCCTCGCCGCCTCCTCAGCCGTCAGCCGAAGCCGCTCGGCGGGTTGCCGATCGGCGATCTTGAAGGCCATGTATAGCTCGTGGACGTACTTTGATACGTCCAAAACGTATCTACTTTCATGAACACTTTTTCTATTGTTTCTCCTCTAAACTTGTGTGATTTGGATACAACTAACACGGATTGTTTTTTAGAATTACCTTGGTGTCTAGTTTTTATGCAGAAAATCAACTATCAGGAAAAATCTCGGAAAATATGCCGAAAATCCTATTTCATCAGAAGATCCACGGAGCCAGAATACGAGACGGAGTGGAGACCTGGGGGCCCACCCCTGCCATGCGGGTGGGCCCAGCCCCTGGGGTGCGCCTCGAGCACCCTTCGGCCTCCCTCTTCACCTATAAGACGCCTCTTGACCTAAAAACCAAGGAGGGTTCGACGTTTTGGTAGGGGTTCGTAGCATGGAAAACAAAAAATTTCTAACGCATACAAACAAACAAGCCAAGATCTATCTACTAGATTGTAGCAACGAGTCGATGGAATAACTCACCCTCAAAGATTCCAAAGTGTTTAACGAGAGTGGATTCTCGTGGGTGATGTAGTCGTACTCTTGCCGATCTCAAGATCGTGTAGATGATCCTTCCGGCGTTAAACGGCGCTCCATGATCGATCACACGTTCGGTACTCGATGAAGACCTTCCTCTCCCTTGTTCCAGCAGGCAGCGGAGGTTGTAGCACTCTCCTCGCGATTTCGGCAGCACAACGCCGTGGTGCCAGAAGTAGAGGGGAGATCTCGCAGGGCTTCGCCTAAAGCCGGAGCGAGTATGGTAGACTATGAGAGAGGCCTTGGCGATCTAGGGTTTAGACACACCAAGGAGAGAGGGCTAGGCCGGCTGCTAGGGATTGGGGAAGCCCAAGTCGGCGGCTAGGGTTTGCCCTAGGCGGCGGCAGCAGCAGGAGGTGGTGGCGTCGGCGGCTTAGGGCTAGGGTTTTGGTGAGGCAAGGTGTAGTCTTGGAGGGGCAGCCCTGCCCCTTCTTATATAGGTGGGAGGGAGCGGCCAAGGGGAGGGGAGTCCCTCCCCAACTCGGCTTCCAAGGCCGGCGGTGGAGGGAGAGGAACTCCTCCCCAAGTAGGTTTCCTACTCTCCCTCCACCAAGCAAACTTGCCGTTTGACTTTTCAAATTGGTGTTTGACTTTTCAAACTAGGATTTGATTTATCCCTTTGTTTTGCTCAGCTATGACACCTAGTACATGATGCAACCATTCCAACTTGTTATGACACATTCATGTACCCTTCCCCTCCGGAGTGTCGGACCTTCCGGAACCTTCTAGAACATTCCCGATGAAAACACCGGAACCATTCTCCAACCCCGAAACAGGACTTTTCTTATATGAATCTTATTCTCCGGACCATTCCGGATCTCCTCGTGATATCCCGGATCCCATCTGAGACTCCTAACAACATTCAGTATCTTACTCATCATTCCATAACTACTCAACAACATCGAATCCTTAAGTGTGTCTCCCTACGGTTCGTGAATTATGCGGACATGATCGAGACACTTCTCCAAACAATAACCAATAGAGGAATCTGGAAATTCATATGGTTCCCACATATTTCTACAATTACTTTGCGATTGAATGAACCACTTACATACGATACCAATTTCCCTTTGTCTCACGATAGTTTACTTATCCGAGGTTTTGATCGTCGGTATCTCTGCATACCTAGTTCAACCTCGTTACTGATAAGTACTCTTTTCTCGTTCCCGTGATATGTGATCCCTTGTGACCAAGTCACATGCTTGCAAGCTAATTGGATGACATTCCACCGAGAGGGCCCAGAGTATATCTATCCGTCATATGGATGGACAAATCCCACTCTTGATCCATGTGTCTCAACCAAAACTTTTCAAACACTCAATGCCACCTTTATAACCACCCAGTTACGGTGTGGTGTTTGATGTCATCAAAGCATCCATCCGGTAAAGGTGATATGCATGATCTCATGGTCGAAGGAATTAGGTTACTATGTATCAGAAAGCATATAGCAATTGAACTATTGAAATGACTTGATCTTTATGCTACGCTTATCTATAGGAGTATGTACACCATATCATTCTCCTAACGATATGATCTTGTTGTTAATAACATATCAATGTTCATGATAGGGAAACCACAATCATTCATTAACCAACAAGCTAGTATTATAAAGAGGCTTTACGAGGGACTCTAATTTAGTTTACAAATCACACAAGTATTAATGTTTCCTTGTTAATACTGTTATTGCATGAATGTAAACATTTATCATAAACACAAAGATATAATAATAAATATATTTATTATTGCCTCTAGGGCATATCTCCAACATTCTCCCACTTGCACTTGAGTCAACTAATCTAGATTACATGGTAATATACCGAACACCCATGGCAGTTTGGTGTTGGTCATGTTTTGCCCTCGGGAGAGGTTTAGTCAACGGATCCGCCACATTCAGATCTGTGTGTACTTTGCAAATCTTTATGTCACCATCTTGGACATGTTCTCGAATAGCGTGAAAACGTAGCTTGATGTGCTTCAGCTTCTTGTGTGACCCTGGTTCTTGCGCATTGGCTATGGCGCCCATGTTATCACAGTAGATAGACATGGGGTCCAGCGCACTTGGAACCACACCGAGCTCTGTAATGAACTCCTTCATCCATATCGCTTCTTGTGAAGCCTCCAGCTATGTATTCCGATTCTTGAAGATCTCGCCACAACACTTTGCTTTGCACTCCTCCAGCTAAGCTGCACCATTCAAAGTAAATACGTATCCAGTTGAGATTTAGAATCATCCGGATCGGTGTTCCAACTAGCATCGGTGTAACCATTAACAACGAGATGTTCATCACCTCCATAAGAAAGAACCATATCCTTAGTTCTTCTCAAGTACTTAAGGATGTTTTTTGACATTGTCGATGATCCACTCGGATCACTTTGATATCTGCTAGTCAAACTAACAACATATGCAATGTCGGGTCTAGTACATAGCATGGCATACATTAGAGATCCTATGGTGAGGCATAGGGAGTCTTACTCATCCTTTCTCTATCTTACATCATTCTTTGGACTTTGAGTTTTACTCAAGGTCGTATTGGGCAACATGGGCAAGAACCCTTTCTTGCTATCTTCCATTCCAAATCTCTTTAGAACTTTGTCCAAATATGTACTTTGTGACAATGATATTAGGCGTCTCGATCTATCTCTATAAATCTTTATGCCTAATATGTAAGCTGCTTCGCCAAGATCTTTCATTGAAAAACTATTATTCAAATATTCATTGACACTATTAAGAAGGTCTACATCATTCCCAATCAACAATATGTCATCTCCATAAGTTTGTATAAAACCAAAACTTTTGATCACCTTATCAAAACGTTGATTCCAACTTCGGGATGCTTGCTTCAATCCATATATGGACCGTTGAAGTTTGCATACCTTGTTAGCATCTTTAGGATCGACAAAACCTTCGGGTTGCATCATATACATGTAGGGTTTCGCGGCATAGTAAATCAAAATTTTCTACGGATGCGAACAGAGGGAAGCCAAGATCTAATCTAGGAGATGCAAACAACGAGAGACATTGGATTAGATCTTCATACCCTTGAAGATTCGACAATGAACGCTTAACGTGGGTGATGTAGTCGTACTCGCTTCTCCTCCTCGCGATCCGATCCGATCTAGCACCACAAGTGGCGATGCCTCCATGAGATGCACACGTGCGGCACCTCGACGTATCCTCCTTCCTTGGTCCAGCAAGTATGATGGAGAGATGGGTTGGATCTACAATGCGACGGCGCGGTGCAATTGGTGGAGAATTTCGGCAGGTTTCGCCACAAGCCTGGAGGGGAGAGAGGAGGAAGGCGGCTAGGGTTGAGGGAAGGTGTAGGGGGTGCGCCTCAGCCCTCTATATAGAGTGGGCGAGCCCCAGCCCCTCCCCAATCCAAGGTCAAGGCCCCAAGGAGGAAGAGTGGGGGGCAAGGAAACCCCCCCTTCTAGAAGCTCTATCTTGAGTTTAAAACCCTCTTGGCCGGCTGGGCCCTATGGGGCCTTGTGCCCCTGGCCCAATGCGGCCAGGGCACTCCCTCATAGGCCCATGCCCCCTCCCGGAAGGTTTGGCCACGTTGGTCCCCTTCCGGAAGGTTCTAGAAGCTTCCTTTACAATACCGATTAACCCGGAACAATTCCGAACTCCAAAAACTGCACTGCCTTATATGAATCTTATTCTCCGGACCACTCCGGAACCTCTCGTGATGTCCCGGATCCCATCCGAGACTCCGAACAAAAACTCATAAACCAAATATCCAATCTATCCTAGCGTCGACACACGTTAAGTGTGTGACCCTGCCGGTTCGAGAATATGCAAACATGATCTTCTATCAATAATCAACAGCGGGGTCTGGAAACCCATATTGACTCCCACACATTCATCGATGATCATATCGGATGAACCACGATGCCAGGATTCAATCAATCCCATATATATATTCCCTTCGTCTCGCGGTATTTTTACTTGCCCGAGATTTGATCGTCGCATCATCATACCTAGTTCAATCTCGCTCACGCAAGTACTTTACTCGCTCCGTAATCCGATTTCACTTTGTGATTAACTCCTTAACCACATGCTTGGAAGCGGTGTTGATATCGACACGAAAGGGGCCCAAGTATATCTCTTCGACTTGGGAGGGATAATCCCATCTCGATACATACAACCCAACAGATACTTTCCGATCACCGAGAGACACCTTTATGATCACCCTCTCATAGGTTGACGTTTGATGACCTCAAAGCTTTCTTCCGATACTGTGGAGTTGTATTATCTCATGGTCTAAGGAATACAATATTTGACATAAGAAAAGCTTCGCAAAGACGAACACGATGACACGATCTAATTGCTTCGCTTAGTTTGGGTCTGTCCATCATATCATTCTCCCAATGATATGATCTCATTATCAATTGACAACTCATGTCCATGGTTAGGAAACCTTAACCATCATTAATCAATGAGCTAGTCCATAGAGGCGTACTAGGGACACGGTGTTGTTCACAAACCACACAAGTATTAAAGTTTCCGCTTAATACAATTCTAGCATGGAATATAAAAATTATCATGAACAAGAATTATAATAATAACATCTTTATTATTGCCTCTAGGGCATAATTCCAACAGTCTCCCACTTGCACTAGAGTCAATAATCTAGTTTACATTTGGCAACAATCTCACACCCATGGCACTGAGGTGCTGATCATGTTTTACACGTGGAAGAGGTTTAGTCAATGGATCTGCGATATTCAGATCTGTATGTACTTTGCTAATCTTCAGATCTCCATCTGCTATATAATCTCGGATTATATGAAACTTGCGGCTGATATGCTTGGTCTTTGGATGATATCTTGGTTCCTTAGCGAGTGCTATGGCGCCAGTGTTGTCACACAATATCTCCAGTGGGTCCAATGCACTTGGAACCACGCCAAGCTCAGTGATGAAGTTTCTGATCCAAACTCCTTCACTTGACGCTTCTGCAGCAGCCATGTATTCTGCTTCTACTGTAGATCCCGCGATCACGCTTTGCTTGCAGCTTCTCCAGCTCACAGCTCCTCCATTAAAAATACAAACGTATCCTGTCTAAGATTTAGAATCATCCTTGTCGGTGTCAAAACTAGCATCGACGTAACCTTTTACGACGAGCTGTTCATCACCCCCATAGACTAAGAACATTTCTTTAGTCCTATTTAGGTACTTTAGGATGTTCTTCACGGCTGTCCAGTGTTCCACTCCTAGATCACTTTGATACCTGCTCGTCAAACTAAGAGCATTGGACACATCCGGTCTAGTACACAGCATGGCATACATGATAGAACCTATGGCCGAGGCATAAGGCACTTTGCTCATAGCTTCCCTATCATTTATCAGAGTGGACACTGAGCCTTGCTCAATATCTTACCTGACAACATAGGCACTGAACCTTTCTTTGCCTTATCCATTCTGAACCTTTTCAGAACTTTGTCTAGATATGTACTCTGGCTTAAAGCTATCAGGCGTCTTTGTCTATCTCTTTAGATTTTGATGCATAATATATAAGCAGCTTCACCTAGGTCTTTCATTGAAAAACACTTGTTCAAATAACTCTTCACATCGTTAAGCATGTTAATGTTATTTCCAATAATCAATATGTCATCCACATATAGTACCAGAAATGTCACCGAGCTCCCACTCACTTTCTTGTAGATACAAGCTTCGTAGCAATTTGGAACAAATCCAAAGCTCTTGATCACTTGATCAAAACGAAGGTTCCAACTCTGAGATGCTTGCTTTAGTCCATAAATGGAACGCTCAAGCTTGCATACTTTATCAGCATCCTTAGGATCGACAAAACCTTCGGGTTGCATCATATACAACTCTTCATCAATGTTGCCATTGAGGAAAGCAGTCTTGACATCCATCTGCCATATTTCATAATCATGAAATGCAGCAATTGCTAATAAAATCCGAATGGACTTAAACATCGCTGCAGGAGAGAAAATCTCATCGTAGTCAACACCTTGAACTTGTCGAAAACCTTTCGCGACAAGCCGTGATTTATAGACGGTAACATTACCATCCGCGTCTGTTTTCTTCTTGAAGATCCATTTGCACTCAACGGCCTTTCGGTCGCTAGGAGGGTCCACCAAAGTCCATACTTGGTTTTCGCTCATGGATCCCAATTCGGATTTCATGGCTTCTAGCCATTTCTCGAGTCCGGCTCATCATCACTTCCTCATAGTTCGTAGGTTCACTGTCTTCTACTAACAAGACAGTCAAGACAGGATTGCCGTACCACTCAGGAGGGGCACGTGACCTTGTCGACCTGCGACGTTCAGTAGCAGAATCGTCCGAAGCTTCATGATCCTTGTCATTAGCTTCCTCTATTGTTGCAAAGCATGGAACAATTTCAGGTGCTGCGCTACTCTCCAACTCAAGAGAAGGTTCAACAACCTCGTCTAGCTCTACTTTCCTCGCACTCACTTCTTTCGAGAGAAACTCCTTCTCAAGAAAGGAACCGTTCTTTGCGACAAACACTTTGCCTTCGGTTCTGTGATAGAAGGTATACCCAATAGTTTCCTTAGGGTATCCTATGAAGACGCATTTCTCCGCTTTGGGTTCGAACTTGTCCGGCATCAACTTCTTGACGTAAGCTTCGCATCCCCAAACTTTAAGAAACGACAACTTAGGTTTAGCACCAAACCACAGTTCATACGGTGTCGTCTCAACGGATTTAGATGGTGCCCTATTTAAAGTGAATGCAGCGGTTTCTAATGCATAACCCCAAAATGATAACGGCAAATCAGTAAGAGACATCATCGATCGGACCATATCTAATAAGGTTCGATTCCGGCGTTCAGACACACCATTGCGCTGTGGTGTTCCGGGTGGCGTGAGTTGCGAAACGATTCCACTTGCTTTAAGATGCGTGAGAAAATCATAACTCAAATATTCACCCCCACGATCGGATCGTCGAAACTTAATCTTTCTGTTACGATGGTTCTCCACTTCATTCTGAAATTCCTTGAACTTTTCAAATGTTTCAGATTTATGTTTCATTAAAAAGATATACCCATATCTACTTAAGTCATCGGTAAAAGTGAGAAAATGGCGATATCCACCGCGCGTCGAAACACTCATCGGTCCGCATACATCGGTATGTATGATTTCCAACAAGTCCGTTGCTCGCTCCATCATACCGGAGAACGGGGTTTTGATCATCTTGCCCATGAGGCATGGTTCGCATGTGTCAAATGATTCAAAATCAAGAGACTCCAAAAGTCCATCAAAAGGAGTTTTTTCATGCGCTTTACTCCAATATGACCTAGACGACAGTGCCACAAATAAGTAGTATTATCACTATCTACTTTGCATCTCTTAGCCTCAATGTTATGGATGTGTGTTTCATCCCTTTCGAGATTTAGAAGAAATAAACCATTCACAATAGGTGCATGACCATAAAAGATGTTACTCATATAAATAGAACAACCATTATTCTCCGATTTAAATGAATAACCGTCTTGCAATAAACAAGATCCAGAAATAATGTTCATGCTCAACGCAGGCACATAATAACATTTATTAAGGTTTAAAACTAATCCCGAAGGTAAAACTAAGGAGAGCGTGCCGACGGCCATCACATCAACTCTTGATCCATTGCCAACGCGCATCGTCACCTCATCCCTCGTAGTCAGCCGTCTATTCCGTAGCTCCTGTTTCGAGTTACAAATATTAGCAACTGAACCGATATCAAATACCCAGGCACTACAACGAGGGCTAGTAAGGAAAACATCAATAACATGTATATCAAATATACCTTTGATGGTGCCAGCCTTCTTGTCTGCTAAGTACTTCGGACAGTTGCGCTTCCAGTGACCCTTGTCCTTGCAATAGAAGCACTCAGTGTCCGGCTTAGGACCAGACTTGAGCTTCTTCTCAGCAGGGGATGTGCGCTTGTTGTCGCCCTTCTTGAAGGGCTTCTTTGCTCCCTTACCTTTCTTAAAGGTGGGCTTGTTGACCATCAACACATGATTATCCTTTTTGATGTCCACTTCCGCGGCCTTCAGCTTTGCGAAGAGCTCGGTGATAATCGATGGAACCAATCGATTATGAGTCACTACAAAACTTTTGTAGCTGGGAGGAGTGATTGCAGAACCACAATCTTGAGCTCCTCCGAATCGTGCATTCCAGCTTGCTCAAGTCGTTGAGTGTAGCCCGTCATCTTAATGGCGTGCTCACTAACGGAACTCCCTTCCTCCATCTTGCGATTAAAGAACTTCTCGGAGATCTCATATCTCGAACGGCCTGAGTCCAAACATGGTTTTCAGCTCTTCGAGAATCTCAAAGGGCCCGGGATAGTCTTCAAAACG
Source organism: Avena longiglumis (assembly GCA_030063025.1). Classification (NCBI taxonomy): domain Eukaryota; kingdom Viridiplantae; phylum Streptophyta; class Magnoliopsida; order Poales; family Poaceae; genus Avena; species Avena longiglumis. The sequence continues at coordinate 537,077,707 of CP125974.1, read as the reverse complement.
ATTTTGAAGTTTCGGTTCCATAGCAAACAACATGGTGCTCTTAATCACACCATAATCATCTTTGCGCGACTGATAGACAGCTTTTTCATCAGTCGGCGCTATTGCAGCAGGGGGGTCACCTAACGCTTTCCCAAGGACATAGTCCTTTTGACCGCCAGAGAGAATGATTCTTAGATTGCGGAACCAATTGGTGAAGTTAGACCCATTGTTTCTAAGCTTTTCCTTCTCAGCAAAAACGTTGAAGTTGAAGCTGGACTTAGCCATGTGATCTACAGTATTTCCAAGTACAATTTAGACTATGTTCATGATAAATAGTTCAACTTAATCAAATTACTAGATGAACTCCCACTAAATTCAACATCCCTCAAGTTGTTTAGTGAACACGATCCAAATTCACCACACCTAATCCGATCATCACGAGAAGAGATGTGGTTTCAATGGTGGACAACGAAGTGTCGATCATATCATTCATATGACTCATGCTTAACCTTTCGGTTCTTGTGTTCCGAGGCTATGTTTGTACATGCTAGGCTCGTCAAGTTAGACCCAAGTATTTTCGCGTGTGCAAAACTGGCTTGCACCTGTTGTATGTGAGCGTAGAGTCTATAGCACCCGATCATCACGTGATGCTTGGACACGACGAACTTTCGCAACGGTGCATACTTGGGGAGAACATAGTTTTTATCTTGATCTTTAAGTGAGGAATCATCTTATAATGCTACCGTCGCGATCTAAGCATAATAAGATACATAAAAGGATAAACATCACATGCATATAACTTTATGTGACATGGTATAGCCAATCTTCGTGCAATGGTCTCCATCTTGTGCGTTCCGGCATGATCTCCATCACTCCACCATGATTGCCTCCACCACGAATAGCAACTACAACTATTGCTAACTACTTAGCGATAAAGTAAAGCTATTACATGGCGTATAAGAAGTTGACTCGCAGGTCATACACAATTATAAAGACAACCATATGGCTCCTGCCGGTTGTGTACTCATCGACATGTAAGTCGTGAAACATTACAAAACATGATCATCGCATACAATATACACATCACATCTTGGGCCACACCATATCACAGAAAACACTCCCTGCAAAAACAAGTTAGACGCCTCTACTTTGTTGTTGCATGTTTTACGTGGCTTATGGGAGTAGATGCTAAGAACGATTCTTACCTACGGAAAGCCACAACGGTGATATTATGGTTGCAAACTCCGGTGTTAATCCCATGACAACTATAGTGAGAGAAACTGACATCCACCAGCCGCATGTGTGGAACAAGCCACATGTCAAGTGCGGAGCCGGTCTCGCAAACGACGTCGCGTAAGGTTGGCCTGGACCGCTTCAATCTCACTATCCCGCGTCATAATAAGAACACAAACAAGAGGCTTGCAACAGAAAACATCAACGCCCGCAACAACCATGTTGCGTTCTACTCGTGAAACACATCTACGCATAGATCTAGCTCTGATACCACTGAAGGGTTTCGCGGCATAGTAAATCAAAATTTTCTACGGATGCGAACAGAGGGAAGCCAAGATCTAATCTAGGAGATGCAAACAACGAGAGAGATTGGATTAGATCTTCATACCCTTTATTCACACAGTGGAACGTTCGTCGGAACGTGGGTGATGTAGTCGTACTCGCTTCTCCTCCTCGCGATCCGATCCGATCTAGCACCACAAGTGGCGATGCCTCCGTGAGATGCACACGTGCGGCACCTTGACGTATCCTCCTTCCTTGGTCCAGCAAGTATGGTGGAGAGATGGGTTGGATCTACAACGCGATGGCGCGGTGCAATTGGTGGAGAATTTCTGCAGCAGGGCTTCGCCTACAAGCAGTCGGGAGGGAGAGAGGAGGGCAGCAGGGCGGCTAGGGTTGGAGGGGAAGGTGTAGGGGTTGGTGCGCCCCCAGCCCTCTATATATAGAGGGGTGGGCGCAGCCCTAGCCCCTCCCCCAAGCCAAGGCCAGCGGCCCCAAGGAGGAAGAGTGGGGGGCAAGGAACCCCCCCTTCTAGAAGCTCTATCTCGAGTTTAAAACCCTCTTGGCCGGCTGGGCCCTATGGGGCCTTGTGCCCCTGGCCCAATGCGGCCAGGGCACTCCATCATAGGCCCATTCCCCCTCCCGGAAGGTTTGGCCACGTTGGTCCCCTTCCGGAAGGTTCTAGAAGCTTCCGTTACAATACCGATTAACCCGGAACAATTCCGAACTCCAAAAACTGCACTGCCTTATATGAATCTTATTCTCGGACCACTCTGGAACCTCTCGTGATGTCCCGGATCCCATCCGAGACTCCGAACAAAAACTCATAAACCAATTATCCAATCTATCCTAGCGTCGACACGTTAAGTGTGTGACCTGTGAGTTCGAGAATATGCAAACATGATCTTCTATCAATAATCAATGGGTGCTGAAAACCCATATTGACTCCCACACATTCATCGATGATCATATCGGATGAACCACGATGCCAGGATTCAATCAATCCCATATATATATTCCCTTCGTCTCACGATATTTTTACTTGCCCGAGATTTGATCGTCGATGCATCACATACCTAGTTCAATCTCGCTCACGAAGTACTTTACTCGCTCCGTAATCCGATATCACTTTGTGATTAACTCCTTAACCACATGCTTGCAAGCGGTGTTGATATCGACACGAGTGGGCCCAAGTATATCTCTCCGACTTGGGAGGGACAAATCCCATCTCGATACATACAACCCAACAGATACTTTCCGATCACCTGAGAGACACCTTTATGATCACCCTCTCATAGGATGACGTTTGATGACCTCAAAGCTTTCTTCCGATACCAGGGAGTTTTATTATCTCATGGTCTAAGGAATACAATATTTGACATAAGAAAAGCTTCGCAAAGACGAACACGATGACACGATCTAATTGCTTCGCTTAGTTTGGGTCTGTCCATCATATCATTCTCCCAATGATATGATCTCATTATCAATTGACAACTCATGTCCATGGTTAGGAAACCTTAACCATCATTAATCAATGAGCTAGTCCATAGAGGCGTACTAGGGACACGGTGTTGTTCACAAACCACACAAGTATTAAAGTTTCCACTTAATACAATTCTCGCATGGAATATAAACATTATCATGAACAAGAATTATAATAATAACATCTTTATTATTGCCTCTAGGGCATAATTCCAACAATACAACTCTTCATTAATGTCTCCATTGAGGAACGCTGTTTTGACATCCATCTGCCATATCTCATAATCGTAATATGCAGCGATTGCTAACAAAATCCTCACAGACTTTAGCTTCGCTACTGGTGAGAAAGTCTCATCGTAGTCAACTCCTTGAATTTGTCGAAACCCTTTTGCGACAAGTCGAGCTTTAGACAATAACATTACCATCAGCATCTGTTTTCTTCTTGAAAATCCATTTGTTCTCGACCTTCCTACCATCCAAAGAAGTCCACCAAAGTCCATACTTGGTTTTCATACATGGATCCAATCTCGGATTTCATGGCTTCTTGCCATTTATTGGAATCTGGGCTCATCATCGCTTCCTCATATGTCGCAGGGTCATCGGTGTTGTCCACCAACATGACACACATAACGGGATCATACCAATCAGGAGTGGTACGAGTTCTCGTTGACCTGCGAGGTTCTGTAGCAACTACAACCAAAGTTTCATGATCATCATCATTAGATTCCTCTCTTATTGGTGCAGGCACCACAGGAACTTTTTCCGGTGCTGCGCTACTCGTAAGTTCGAGAGAAGGTTCGACAACCTCGTCGAGTTCTGCTTTCCTTCCGGTCACTTCTTTCGAGAGAAATTCCTTTTCAAGAAAGGATCCATTTTTGGCAACGAAGATTTTGCCTTCGGATCTATGATAGAAGGTATACCCAATAGTTTCCTTTGGGTATCCTATGAAGGCGCATTTTTCCGCTTTGGGTTCAAGCTTGTTCGGCTGTAACTTCTTTACATAGGCTTCGCAACCCCAAACTTTAAGGAACGACAATTTAGGTTTCTTCCCAACCCATAATTCATACGGTGTCGTTTCAACGGATTTAGATGGTGCCCTATTTAAAGTGAATGCGGTCGTTTCTAATGCATAACCCCAAAATGATAGCGGTAAATCTGTAAGTGACATCATAGAACGAACCATATCTAAGAGAGTTCGATTACGACGTTCGGACACACCATTACGTTGTGGTGTTCCCGGTGTCAATTAGAAAGTATTCCGCATTTCTTCAAATGCTCGCCAAACTCGTAACTTAGATATTCACCTCCACGATCAGAACGTAGAAATTTAATCTTCTTGTTACGTTGATTCTCCACCTCACTTTGAAATTCCTTAAACTTCTCGAAAGTTTTGGACTTATGTTTCATGAAATAGATATACCCATATCTACTCAAGTCATCCGTGAAGGTAAGAACATAACGATAACCACCGCGCGATGCTACACTCATTGGACCACACACATCGGTATGTATGATTTCCAATAAGTCCGTAGCTCGCTCCATCATACCAGAAAATGGAGTCTTAGTCATGTTACCCATCAGACATGCTTCACATCTTTCAAGTGATTCGAAATCAAGTGATTAAGGAAGTCCATCGGAATGGAGTTTCTTCATACGCTTCACTCCAATGTGACCAAGACGACAGTGCCACATATAGGTCGAGTTATCGCTCGATTTCAAACGTTTAGCTTCAATGTTATTAATATGTGTATTTCCACTATCGATATTCAATAAGAATAGACCATCTATCAATGGTGCATGTGCATAAAACATATTACTCATATAAATTGAACAAACATTATTCTCGGACTTAAACAAGTAACCGTCTCGCAATAAACAAGATCGCAATATAATGTTCATGCTTAACGCAGGCACCAAATAACAATTATTTAAGTATAAAACTAATCCCGATGGTAGATGAAGAGGTAGCATGCCGACCGCGATCACATCAACCTTTGATCCATTTCCCACGCGCATCATCACCTTGTTCTTCGCTAGCTTCCGTTTATTCTGCAGCACCTGTTTCGAGTTACAAATATGAGCAACCGAACCAATATCAAATACCCAGGCACTACTACGAGTACTAGTGAGATACACATCAATAACATGTATATCGGATATACCTTTCTTCTTGATGTTGCCGTTCTTAAAATCCGCCAAGTACTTTGGGAAATTCCTCTTCCAAAGGACCTTCTCCTTGTAGTAAAGCACTCAAGATCGTGCTTAGGTTCAGCCTTGGTCTTCTTCGTCGGTGGTAACTTTCTTACCACCTTCTTGAAGTGTCCTTTGCTTAGACTTGCCTTTCTTGAATTTGGTGGTCTTATTGACCATCAACACTTGGTACTCTTTCTTGATCTCCACTTCGCAGATTTCAACATGGAGAAGAGTTCGCAATCGCTTGTTCATGCTTTGCATATTGTAGTTCATCACAAAGTTCTTGTAACTTGGTGGTAGTGATTGGAGGACACGGTAAATCCCCAAAGCATTAGGAATCACTATACCCAAGCTTTGGAGTTTGTTTGCGTGCCGAGACATCTTAAGCACATGCTCACTGATGGAGCTGCCCTCTTCCATCTCGCAGTGAAAGAACTTTTCAGAAGCCTCATAGCTCTCAACTTCCGCGTGAGTCTCAAAAGTAAATTTGAGTTCACGGACAATATCATGTAGGTCTGAATTCTCAAACCTTTTCTGAAGCTCCGATTCCAAACCATACAAGATAGCACACTGAACTGTGGAGTATTGATTCTTCCGAGCGAGGTAAACATTCTTTACTTCATCGGTAGCATCACGCAGTGGTCACCCAAAAGGCATCCAAACATAGGTCAAATTACCAGATTGAGGACAATCCTCAAATTGGAACCAATCCGCCAAGTTGCTTCCATTGTTTTCAACTTTTCTTTCTCTAGGAACACATTAAAATTGATGGTAGGGGCCATTGATCTACAACATATTTGCAATAGTTTAGACTAAGTTTATGACAAATTGAGTTCTAATTAATAGTTAAATTAATCTAGGTGAACTCCCACTCAAAACAATATCCCTCACATTGTTTTAGTGATCACACGAACCAAATCCACCACATCAAAACCGATCATCACGAGAGTTGATGTAGCTTCAATGGCGAACAATCGACATGTTCATCATATCTACTATATGATTCATGCTTTACCTTTCGGTGATCCGTGTTCCGAGACCAAGTCTATACATGCTAGGCTCGTCAAGATCAAACCTTAGCTTCCGCATGAGCAAATCTGGCTTGCTCACGTTGTATACACTTGCAGAATCTAACACACCCGATCATCACATGGTGCTTCAAAACAACAAGCTTTAGCAACGGTGCTTACTAAGGATGAACACTTTAGAACTTGAAATTTATGTGCATGAGGGATCATCTTATAATGCTACCGTCGTTAACTAAGCAATACAAGATGCATAAAGGATTAACATCACATGCAATTTATAATATGTGATATGATATGGCCTTTCTTCTTTGTGCTTCCGATCTCCATCTTCAAGCACGAACATGATCTCCATCATCATCGACATTGCATCAGGGTCAATGACGCTGCTCCATGGTTGTCGTCCACCGGCTTCAATCATATACAACTACTTTGAATAGACAAACGGGTCTTAATGTAAATTAAAGATAACCATATGGCTCCCGGTTGCCAACTTACAATAAGGAACATTGCATACATCAAATATAATCACAATCATGGCCATATCACATCACAAGACACCGCAAAACAAAGTTAGACGCCTAATTTCTTTGCATATTTTACGTGGTTTGGGGCTTTCAATAAGTGTCGATCTAACTTACGAACAAGAACCACAACGTTGATGTTTGAACTATCAAGTGCCTGTTGTAAATTGGATCTATACTATAATGGGAGAGACAGACACCCGCAAAGCCACTTATGCAATACAAGTTGCATGTTGAGCGTGGAGCAAGTCTCATGAATGATGTCATGTAAGGTTAGCCCGGGCCGCTTCATCCCATCATACTGCAAGATGCAAAGTACACAAGAAGCAATTGATAATAAAAGCACCACCGCCCATAATGACTATTGTGTTCTACTCGTGCAACAGATCTACATATAGACACGGCTCTGATACCACTGTAGGGGTTCATAGCATGGAAAACAAAAAAAATTACCGCATACAAACAAACAAGCCAAGATCTATCTACTAGATTGTAGCAACGAGTCAATGGAATAACTCACCCTCGAAGATTCCAAAGTGTTTAACGAGAGCGGATTCTCGTGGGTGATGTAGTCGTACTCTTGCCGATCTCAAGATCGTGTAGATGATCCTTCCGGCTATGCTCGGCAGCCTCCCAATCGGTCACACGTTCGACTGATGAAGACCTTCCTCTCCCTTGTTCCAAAGAAAATGGAGGTAGCACTCTCCTCGCGATTCCGGCAGCACAACGGCGTGGTACCAGAAGTAGAGGGGAGATCTCGCAGGGCTTCGCCTTAAGCCGGAGCGAGTATGGTGGACTATGAGAGAGGCCTTGGCAATCTAGGGTTTAGACACACCAAGGAGAGAGGGCTAGGCCGACGACTAGGGCTTGGGGAAGCCCAAGTCGGCGGCTAGGGTTTGCCCTAGGCGGCGTTGGCAGCAGTAGGAGGTGGTGGCGCCGGCGGCTTAGGGCTAGGTTTTTGGTGAGGCAAGGTGTAGTCTTGGAGGGGCAGCCCTGCCCCTCCTTATATAGGTGGGAGGCCAAGGGAGGAGTCCCTCCCAACTCGGCTTCAAGGCGGTGGAGGGAGAGGAACTCCTCCCCAAGTAGGTTTCCTACTCTCCCTCCACCAAGCAAACTTGTCGTTTGACTTTTCAAAATGGCGTTTGACTTTTCAAACTAGGATTTGATTTATCCATTTATTTTGCTCAGCGATGACACCTAGTACATGATGCAACCATTCCAACTTGTTATGACACATTCATGTACCCTTCCCCTCCGGAGTGCCGGACCTTCCGGAACTTTCTAGAACATTCCCGAAGAAAACACCGGAACCATTCTCCAACCCCGAAACAGGACTTTCCTTATATGAATCTTATTCTCCGGACCATTCCGGATCTCCTCGTGATATCCCGGATCCCATCCGAGACTCCGAACAACATTCAGTCTCTTACTCATCATTCCATAACTACTCAACAACATTGAATCCTTAAATGTGTCTCCCTACGGTTCGTGAATTATGCGGACATGATCGAGACACTTCTCTGAACAATAACCAATAGAGGAATCTGGAAATTCATATGGTTCCCACATATTTCTACGATTACTTTGTGATCGAATGAACCACTTACATACGATACCAATTTCCCTTTGTCTCACGATAGTTTACTTATCCGAGGTTTTGATCGTCGGTATCTCTGCATACCTAGTTCAACCTTGTTACTGATAAGTACTCTTTTCTTGTTCCCGTGGTATGTGATCCCTTGTGAGCCAGTCACATGCTTGCAAGCCAATTGGATGACATTCCACCGAGAGGGCCCAGAGTATATCTATCCGTCATATGGATGGACAAATCCCACTCTTGATCCATGTGTCTCAACCAATACTTTCCGAACACTCAATGCCACCTTTATAACCACCTAGTTACGGTGTGGTGTTTGATGCCATCAAAGCATCCTTCTGGTGATGGTGATAAGCATGATCTCATGGTCGAAGGAATTAGGTTACTATGTATCAGAAAGCATATAACAATTGAACTATTAAAATTACTTGATCTTTATGCTACGCTTATCTATAGGAGTATGTCCATCATACCATTCTCCTAACGATATGATCTTGTTGTTAATAACATCTCAATGTTCATGATAGGGAAACCACAATCATTCATTAACCAACAAGCTAGTATTATAAAGAGGCTTTACCAGGGACTCTAATTTAGTTTAAAAATCACACAAGTATTAATGTTTCCTTGTTAATACTGTTATAGCATGAATGTAAACATTTATCATAAACACAAGATATAATAAAAACTATATTTATTATTGCCTCTAGGGCATATCTCCAATAGTTTTTCTAGAAAGAGTTCCGCTGCGTCGCCACCACCAGAAACCGCAATTCGGAACCAGAAACTCTGTTCTGGCACCCTGCTGGGACGGGAAATTTGGGGAGGATAATCGCCATCATCATCACCAACGTCTCTCCATCAACCATCAATGTTTCCCTCATCCATGAGTGAGTAATCTCCCACTCAAATTCCCATTAAATTTCCACCAAATTTAATGCAAACTCTCATTAAATAAAACTCCTTTTATTTATTCAGAATTTTGTCAATTACTTTAATGACAAACATTCACATATAACCCCTTTCTAGTATTTCATTTCACATGCAGAAACACTTTCTGCAATTTCACCCGAAAACCCGTTTCGGTATCTAGTGAAATAAATTCCTGCGCTTGTTATTCTTTTCGGCATGAAACTTTTGCTCCAAATGGATGTCGGTGTCTCTTAATTGTGTCACCCTACGGTTCACGAATAATGCGGACATGATCGAGACCCCTCTCGGATCAATAATCGAGCGGATCCGAGACCCATACTGACTCCCACACATTCAACGATGACTTTCTTGTGATCGTCGGAACCTTTTACGCTAGTATCTTAATCCCTTTGTTTCGCGATATATTACATGTCCGAGATTCGATCATTGGTATCTCCATACCTAGTTTGATCTCGTTACTGACATGCACTCTTTTCTTGTTCCCGTGATATAACATTCTAGTGATCAAATCACTTGCTTGCAAGCTAACCAATGTGATATCACCGAGAGGGCCCAATGTATATCTATCCGTCATCGGTATGAACAAATTCCACTCTCGATCCATGGGCCTCAACATAACACTTTATTAGTTCTGAATCCATCTTTATAATCACCCTGTTACGGTGTGACGTTTGATGTTATCAAGAAACTCTTCCGGTGTTAGTGATTGACATGATCTCATGGTCTAAGGATTAGGATCACTTCGTAAGTTGTTATAGCAATATAAACTCAATGACTTTGATCGTAATGCTATACTTCGGATGAATGTTCATCACACCATTACACTAATGTTGTGATCCCGTTATTAACAACATCCAATGTCCATGATCAGGAAACCTTGATCATCTTGTTAACCAACGAGCTAGTTTATGAGAGAGGCATAACTAGGAACTTTCGCTTGTTTATTAAACACACATGTATTAACGTTCAGATTAATACAATTATAGCATGCAAAATAAACATTTATCATAAATAAGGAATACGATAATAACCACTTTATTATTGCCTCTCGGCATATTCCTTGCCTCCCACTTGCACTAGAGACAATAATCTAGTTTGAAAACTTTGCGTATTGAACACCTATGGCTTTCTGGTGTTCCATATACGCAATTGCAAGTGGTTAACATAATCTACAGATCTAACGCTTCAGGTCCGTGTGTATTTGCATGTCTTTGCGTCTTCACGCATCACTCATTCTCCAATGAGATGGCATTGTATAAATTTGGTCTTTCGGTGAGACCTTTAGTTCCTTGGGGTTAAATCATGTCGATACTATTGTGATACAATATATCTTTAGTGTTAGCCCGTTATGAACCACACCTTAGTTTGATAACAAACTTCTTGACACAAATTCCCTCCTTTGCTGCTACTATAGCAGTCATATACTTAGCCTTTTTGTTTTAGTATTCGTCACAATGTCTTAACTATGGATTTCATCCAAATCCATCATGGAATCTTCTTTCCATTACATTGTGCCACGCATAGTTTAAATTGAGATAAACTTAATTTGTATCTTGTGAAAAAACTAGTGTCAATGTAACGCTTTACAATGAACTATTTGTAATTGTTTGTCACCTCTACACAAATATATTCTTAGTTCTTCCAAAAGATCATAAGAATATCCTCACTATCGTCCAATGATCATTTTATGATTCATTATGGTATATGCTCATAACACTTAGAGCATAGGACATATCTGGATGTGTACATATCATGGTATGATTGATCAAAACATCCTCGTGATTTCACTCATCAAGTGTCAAAGCACTTGAATCTTGTTTCACTTATCAAGTGTCAATACACTTGAATCTTGATTCAATTCCTTTCCATGCGACAAGAACCGTTTCTTGTTGTTTCTATATTGAACTCCTTCGATATCTCATATATGTACGTTTGGCACAACCATATTAGCGCCACGATCATCCACTATAGACATTCATGCTAAATATTCGGGTTTTGCCTAAGTTTTTCATCGAAATGAAATTCTTAACCTTTGTCAATAAAAATTACATCATTTCTAATCAACAAGATGTCCTCCACATAATGTATTAGAAATATGTCTCAGCGCTCCCACTTAATTTCTTGCAAATGCAAGCATCTTCATCGTCTCCTGATGAAAAACTCCTTTTTCATCATGGTGAAGATTCCAAGTCCACGATGCTTACTTCAACCATTGAAGTTTGCATGCCCCTTTTAGCATCCTTTGAATTAACAAAACCCTTTGAATCATGTCATGTACACGTCCTAGGTAACCATTCTATTAGAAGAACTTTGTTTTGTTTATTCATCTACCATATACCAAATTATATGTAGTGGTTGCTACTTTAATCCGTTCAGACTAAATATCGCTATGAAATATCAAATCTTGTCATAGTCAACTCCTTGAACATTGTCGTAAAATACTTTACGACATGTCGACTATTTCATAGATGAAACATCCATGTCTGTTTCTTTATAGATCCAAATACGACTGATAGATTTTTACACCTTTCCGGAGGGTCTTCCAAGTTCAAAACTTGATTTCTCGTGTATGAAACTATCACGGATTTTATGGCTTCAAGTCATTTGACGGAGTCAGGGCCCATCATCGCTTCTTTGCATATAGTCGGTTCATCATTGTCAAACAATAATGATTTACTCTCAAATCTTAATCATTTGATTGTTTATCCGACCTTCTTGGTTCAATAGGAACTTTAGACCTCCGTGACCGCAACCTTTGAGGCACATAAGTTATGAGCATTATGGCAGTCTCCAGAACCATTTCCGGCGCTGCGCAACTCAGCACATTTAGCTAAGGTTCGTTAACCTTATAAAAGTTATATTGTCCTCCCACTTAACATTTATGAAAAATTCCTTCTTCAAGAAACTTCATGTTTCAAGCGAAAAACCCTTTTTGTCCTTGGTGTTATGGAGGAATAACCAATTGTTATTCGAAATAACCTACAAAGACATGCTCATCCGAATTTGGTTGTAAACATCTTACTTATGTTTAGCATACCAAAATTTAAGAAATGACAACTTGGGTTTTACCCCAAACCATAACTTCCATGGTGTCATTTCAACGGATCAAGATGGATCTCTTTTCAGTGTAAAAGCGGAAGTCTCTAAAGCTTTAATCTTTTAAAACATAATGGCAGTTTTATAAATAACACCTTTTATCCAACCATGTCAAACAAGGTTTCATTACAAATCTCAAACACTCCATACTCCTATGGTCTTTCGGGAGATGTAAATCTAGGTGTTTTGCTAAACTTGCAACTCAAATAAATCCCTTTATGATAAAATCATAATTCATTTATTTTCTTGTTACACTTGTTACTCAAACAAATCCCTTATGATAAAATCATAAACCATTTATTTTCTTGTTAAAATGATTTTGCACTTCATCTTGAAAGTCTTTGAAAAACATTTTTCAAATATTTCATACTTCTTTCTCATTAAGTGAACATTCACTCAAATTTCCGGAAAAAAGCATATGAAGTTGAAACCCATCGCTTACGACTACACATAATGGACTACATACATCGATGTGTATAAATTCCAATATTTTAGTCGTTCGTTCTTCTTTGGCCTTTGAACGAAGTTTTAATTATCCCGAGGAAAGTCTCACAAGCGTCACTTGATCAAATCAAAGACTCCAAAAAATCCATGAATATGGAGATTCTTCATGTTTTCTTTCCAATATAATTTAAACGGCAATGTCACTTTGTAAGTGATCTTTCAATCATTTGTCTTGAGACATTTTAGCATTAGGTTTTATGGATGTGATTTCTCCAACTAGATTTGTAAATCATCCATCTTATATGGAATACGATAATTATTTGAACAACCTTTGTTCTCATAATACCTGATTCAAATAACAATTATTAAAACAAATCTTAAAGTCAAGCTTTGATGTCAACGAGAATACAAACAACGGTTTGTTTGTTTTCGATGAACATCATCACATATTCTCTTGCTAGTTATTTAGGCTATTGTGGTTCGTGAATTGCGTCATTCTGTATGAAATTTCATACCAACCAATTCGGTATCCAATACCCAAGAACCACATTGTTTAACAAGCAAAGAATATAACCATAACATGTATATCATCCATATACCTAAATTGGATATTTCCAATCTTTTCTTTTCTGCCAAATATATTTTATAGATTCTCTTCAAGATTTCCTTTTCTTTTAAAAGAATCTATCAACATCAAAAGTGGCGTCATATACATGACACATAGTCCAAAGCGTGTATATTCAAATAATAATACCTTTGGACTTGCACTTTGAAGTAGATCACCATCATCAAAATGATCGGTATTCTTTTAAAATACATTCTTTAGTAATCTTTTAGTGTAGTAAACACTTTACATACATCTTTTATTCACCCTTATCATGACGACTTTCATGATCAAGCTACTGTAGCTTATAAAGGCGAATCATGAGTATAATATTACTTTCCAAAATCCTTTTGGATGATTAGGATGTCTAGCATCTCCAACCTTTGCAAATTCTCATCCAATATGAGAACATATATTATACTCTAGCATATTGCAACCAATTCATTGTTTCAGATATCGTTATATCTGCCACACATGATGGTTTCTGAAACAATTCTTTCAGCTCCTAGATAAACTTGATATTAAAACAATCAAGAATCACGGAGGCAAACATGATACTTAAGATACTAACACTGGAATTGTTACTCTCGATTTAATACTAATTATCAAATTTCACGGAGTAAACAGAGTTTGCTGAAAGTTTGCAATAGGACTTTAAACTTTAGATTGACACTCAACACAATACGATACCAGTTCGTAAAGTAAATATCCAGAATTCTATAGTTCTATTATCTCAATTACAACTAAGCATGAGGTGGTGAACGAATGCCAATGACTACAACAAATTATGCAAATTCACTTTAATTTAATTTATGATAAATTGAGTTCTACTAATCCAAATTAGAAATAAACTCCCACTTAAAAACAACATCCCTCGTGTCTTTTTGGTGATTACATGAACCAAATCCATTACACCAAGTCCGATCATCACGTGAGTCGGTGTAGCTTCAAAGGCGAGCATCCATATGGTCATCATATCAAAACATATGACTCATGCTTAACCTTTCGGTCCGTGTTCCGAGGCCATGTCTGTACATGCTAGGCTCGCCAAGTAAGAACCTTAGTATTCGCGTGTGTAACTGTCTTACACCCGAGATATGCGCGTGGATTCAAGTACACCCGATCATCACGTGATGTCTTGAAGCGACAAAACATTGTCGGTGCATACTTAAGGAAGAACACATTCTTATCTCGATATCTAAATGAGGGATCATCTTATTATGCTAATAAAACGCCAAACAAGCAATATAAGATGCAATCAAAACATCTCATATTTATTAGTGAAATGATATGGTTCCCGCATATGATCTCCATCATGTGCACCGTGGTATGATCACTATCATACCTATATGTGTAAGTCCAAGGTCTATGAAGATTACACGTTATGTGTGTTGTAAGAGTATCATCTCATACTTCTACTTACAACATCACCATATCATAACACTAGCCCAGCAACAATCTAAACTAGACGCCTCTAATTTATCCATTGTAAATTTTACGTGGCTTAGGGCTTTCGTAGATAGAACCGTTCTTATTTAACATGAACCACAACGAGGATAACCAAATTGTTGACAACTCGTTGCAAATTAGATATTGACTATAGTAGGAGAGACAGACACCCGCTAGCCACTTATGCAAAACTAGTTGCATGTCAAGCGTGGAACAGGTCTCATGTGTGAGGACATGTAAAGTTTGTCCGGGCCGCTTCATCCCACTATGCCACCAATATCCAAAGTACAACTAAGAAGCAATAAAATGATCATCATCGCCCACATACTCATATGTGTACTACCCGTGCAAAGTATCTACGCATAGATCCGGCTCTGATACCACTATAGGGTTCGCAGCATAGAAAACAAAAAATTTCCTACGATGGGAACATCTATGTACCAAGATCTATCTACTAGATACAATCAACGGGTGGATATACATCCATAGAATACATACCCTCGAAGACCGAATAGCGTTAACGAGGTTGTACTCGTGGATGATGTAGACGAACGCTTGCCGATCTCAAGATCGTGATGAAGTCCATCCGTCCAAATTGGTCCAAAGACGATCAAGTCCAGCACCTCAAAGCAGTGGTGCATCCGTGATCGTACACACGTTCGAGGCACCGAGCAACCTCCGCCTCCTCGCTCCAGCGATGCAGTGGAAGCACAACTCTTTCTTGCAGAAAAGCCACCGTAAACATGTATCTCGCTAGTCCGAGACCATGGGGGATAAATTCTAGAGGGGGAGAGATCCTTCACGAGGAGGTGTGAGTGAGAGAGAGGGAGGGGGGCTCCTTTTATAGGGAGAGGGGGGCACCCAAGGGGCCATGCGCCCATCCATGGGGCTGCCCCCACCTCTTCCACATTCATGTGGGTGGACACTCCACTCACTCAAATGCCTTTCAATTCCCTCTACTCAAAAACCCACTCAAATTCCCATTAAATTTCCACCAAATTTAATGCAAACTCTCATTAAATAAAACTCCTTTTATTTATTCAGAATTTTGTTAATTACTTTAATGACTAACATTCACATATAACCCCTTGCTAGTATTTCATTTCACATGCAGAAACACTTTCTGCAATTTCACCCGAAAACCCGTTTCGGTATCTAGTGAAATAAATTCCTGCGCTTGTTATTCTTTTCGGCATGAAACTTTTGCTCCAAATGGATGTCAATGTCTCTTAAGTGTGTCACCCTACGGTTCGCGAATAATGCGGACATGATCGAGACCCCTCTCGGATCAATAATCGAGCGGGATCCGAGACCCATAACGACTTCCACACATTCAACGATGACTTTCTTGTGATCGTCTAACCTTTTACGCTAGTATCTTAATCCCTTTGTTTCATGATATATTACATGTCCGAGATTCGATCATTGGTATCTCCATACCTAGTTTGATCTCGCATCGACATGCACTCTTTTCTTGTTCCCGTGATATAACATTCTAGTGATCAAATCACTTGCTTGCAAGCTAACCAATGTGATATCACCGAGAGGGCCCAATGTATATCTATCCGTCATCGGTATGAACAAATTCCACTCTCGATCCATGAGCCTCAATATAACACTTTATTAGTTCTGAATCCATCTTTATAATCACCCTGTTACGGTGTGACGTTTGATGTTATCAAGAAACTCTTCCGGTGTTAGTGATTGACATGATCTCATGGTCTAAGGATTAGGATCACTTCGTAAGTTGTTATAGCAATATAAACTCAATGACTTTGATCGTAATGCTATACTTTGGATGAATGTTCATCACACCATTACACTAATGTTGTGATCCCGTTATTAACAACATCCATTGTCCATGATCAGGAAACCTTGATCATCTTGTTAACCAACGAGCTAGTTTATGAGAGAGGCATAACTAAGAACTTTCTGTTTGTTTATTAAACACACATGTATTAACGTTTCCGTATTAATACAATTATAGCATGCAAAATAAACATTTATCATAAATAAGAAATACGATAATAACCACTTTATTATTGCCTCTCGGGCATATTCCCTTCATTATCTACAAGTTGTATACACATATCATTGTCCGGATCCAAAGGTCCCGAAGTGACAGAAATTGGGACAACCGGAGGGGATGGTTGTGATGTGAGGATCACATGTATTCAAAGAGTGTTAATGCTTTGTTCCGGTGCTCTATTAAAAGGAGAACCTTAATTGCTAGTAGTTCCCTTGAGGCCCCGCTGCAACGGGCTGACAGGACAAAAGATGTTGTGCAAGTTCTCACTGCGAGCACGCATGACTATATATGGAGCACATGTCTATGATTGTTTAGTACTTGGATGCTTATTCTTATTTATCTGCAATTGTTCTAGATTTTGAAGTTACATGTTTAGACTCGTCCATGCAACGATCGTCCATCCATTCCTATGCCTACCGTGCTCATATCCTATTGTTTACTGCTACTGTTACTATTGCTCCTGTTTTACTGTTGACGTTGATTTGCTTTTGCTACTACAAAACTGTTGCTACTGATAAACTTCTGTGAGCAAGAACTAGTTTTATGTGCAGCTGAATTGACAATTCAGTTATTAAGGCTTGCAAGTATTCTTTGAATCCCCTTGTGTCAAATCAATAAATTGGGTAATACTACCCTTAAAGACTGTTGTGATCCCCTATACTTGTGGGTCATCATACTCCAGATGTAGTGCAGCGTCGGCCTTATCGATTTAAGCCTCGTCGCCTCCGCCTACGCATGCTCGGACCTCGGATAGCCAGTTGCGGCCACATACCATCGCAACTAGGCTAACCTCGGACCTCCATCCTGCCAACGGACAGATTCGGACGAAACCGATGTGCAAAATGCGAGGCCCGTTGGAACGGCCTTATCTACGAATTCACGTGGCTCGTGAACACGGTCAGCAATTAACGGCAGCCACACGTACAGTAACAGAGACGGAGAATCGTATACCCGATCGCGTCCCAGAAATCTCCGCGTCGCGTTGCCGCCCGCCCGCCCCCCGAACCACCGCCGAACCAGCCCCGATCCGACCCGGTCACCAGTCCCACTCGCTTTTGATTTCCGCCGCCCACCCGTCCGTCGTCCCCACGCGCATCACGCCAGCGGGGCGACGAACCCGTGTTCGATAAGGAATCAGTTGGCGCCAGCGAAGGCCTTCCGCCGGCTATAAAAAGCGCCCAGGTGCGCACCCCTCTTCCCCGCGCTCTGGTCCGGCCCTCTCTCGCCGTCTCGGTGGCCAGCGCCTCGTTCTCGCCTTCCTCGCGTCTGCGGAACTCTTCCTCGATTCCTCCTCCTGTTTCGGTGGCCAGCGCCTTCCTCTCGTCTGCGGAACACTTCCTCGATTCCCCCTCCTGTCCCCTCGATTCGTTTTCGATCGAATCGCGTTGGTCTCGATTGATTTTTGCTCCTCGTCGCCTCCTGTTATCGCAGGTTCCTCGGCCCGTCTCGTCTGCCTCCGTCGTTGCGACTCGGCGAAGGATCGAATTCGATTGGTATCTCTGGATCAACCGAGTTCTGGTTCCGCGATCTCTGTCTTCCATGGTTGATTCCTGCATATGTCTCTAGTTCCGGTTCGGACCGCCGGTGTTCCCTCGTCGGTTGTGCAGGACTAGATGTAGTTTTTTTAAATTGGAGCTCCGCGTAGCGAGGCCTGCAAGCATGGCGATCGACGCAGGTCAGTTTCTCGTGCTCAGTCAGATCGGTTCTATTGGTTCCGTCACCCTGCAATCGGTGATTTCAGATTCCAGTTCAAATGGATTCTGGATCGATGTCCCGTGAGCGCTCACCGCCTGAACTCCGCATTCCGTTGACCCGAGGTGGATTCGGTCAACGCCCCGGTCGATTTCTTAATTTTTTCAGCTGATCTCGTTTCTGGGATGTTCCTATGCTCCTCCTTAGATGCAGCAGCCCGGGATTGGTCGTTCTGGAGGGATGAATCGAGGCAGGTTTGCTCTGTTATTATATCCATATTTTGGTTATTGTTCAACCATATTTTGGTATATATATGGTCAGATCTCCCGAGGTGAAGCTTTAGTGTTGCAAATTGGATTGGTCATCGTAGGATCGGACAACTGCTGATTGTGATCTGTGTTTGGATATTCTTCCCTCCTCGAATTAATTTCTTTATTTGCACTAATTGTCCGTCAATTCTGAGTTGGGGCTGTTGGTGGTTCTCCACAGATACTGAAATTATACGGATTGGACCGGGGATAATAGGATTGGGAAACATCCGTTCTGCGTTTGGATAATCTGCCACCTCTCAAACTCAACTTCTTCCTCTATATCTGTTGATTCTGATTTGGGACTCTTCTGGTTGTCCAGAGATAAAAGTTACATGGACTGGACCGGTGATCCTAGGATTGGGAAACTTCTGTTCTACCTTTGGATAATCAGCCCCCTCTCAGACTCGACTTCTCCTGTAGTTTGATTTTGTTTCCCGGCAATTCTGATTCAGATTTTTGCCGGTTCTCCTCGTTGCAGGTTCTAGTTGCCGAATTCATGTCCAACCTGATGCCGAGCGCAATCTGTTTGAAGACACTTCTAAATCTACTTACCTTTTCAATTCGTCACAACTCACTGTATATAAAATTATCTTACGAAAACAATATTTGAACATTCAGATTGATCTGCACTCTGAGGATGATCTGGAGCTTCAAACTAACGCCATCCTACAACCAAGAAAACACTGTGCTCTTTATTTCACTTTCTTTTTCTCGTATTTAGAGTCCATCTGTTTGTTTATTTTGGTTAGTTGCCTCTGTTCATAGCTTTGCTTAAGGTTCACTATCGTTTATGCCCGTCATGTTGCAGATCCTTTTTACCCTGGACATGCTGCTAGCTTGGTAGTGGCCTGAAATCTATTAAATCGTTTGGTTTGTTATGTATCTCTTTACTTTATAATTTGGTTCGTTATGTCCTCCCGACCCATGTGATTTGTAGTCTGCAGGGTATTGTAGGGAGTTGGACCTACCTGGGATTTAACTGAAGTCAGGTTAGTGTTCCGTGGGCACACTGTTCGGTTCATTTGTTTTCGCCTCGAGTGTCCATTGGTTGCAGGAGTGTATTTTGTTGTGGAACTAGAGATTAGTCATCGTGTGGTGAAGGGAACCTGCGGAGGTTAGTTTCCTGTGCTCCGTCAGATCAGTTTGTTGGTTGTGTTACGTGCTTTCAGTGATCACAGATATGAATATACATCACCTGTGCAATGCTCTGGAGTAGTGTTCCTTGGTGTTCTCTTCTGATGGCTGGCCATGTCCTTTGATCCTGAATTGAGTATATATTATTGTAACAGCTGATCTTGCTTCTGGTATTTGTTTGTGCTCCTTGAGTTGCACAGGATGGCCAATGGTTGTTGATAGATGAATTGGAGGATGGAGGTTTGATATTTGCCTGTTGTTCAATGGTTAATTTTGTCTGTTATCTTGGTTCAATGATAATTGTGGTTTGCTATGGTTCAATGGTTATTGTGGTATGGTCAGAGCTGTTGTTGAAGCTGGATAAGATGTGATCATTTGTATCAGAAGAACTCCAGATCTGTGTTTGGATAATCAACCCTCCTCAATTTAATCTTTTTGTCTGTGTAGTTCAGTTTTAGTGTACAGTAAGTCTGATTTGAACCATTGGTTGTTCTCCAGAATATTATGTGCGGCTAGGCGGGATTTCCGGGGTTTTTGGTTTTTCATTTTTGTGACTTCTACCATCTTTTCAAATTCCTCAACAATTTAACTTTCTAGACAAAAGTATTCTCGTTGGTAATTCTGTGTTTTTGCAGATATCCATTTGGACGAACTATAATTTACAGTTTGAAACCGGTGTACCTGATTTCTCTCAGTCTAAGCTGAGCCAGGCTTTATCCCTACCCCTCAGGCTTTTGGATAATCAAACCCACTCCATTGATTTTTAGTAACAATTCAGTGCACTTAGTCTCCAGGAAATCTGATTCCGTTTTGTTGGTGGTTCCCAGAATTTGGAATTATACTGCTTAGCGGGGCTGCGGGACTCCACTTCACAGACTTACCTACCTTACAATCTCTGTTTGGATTAAATGAAACCTCCTTAGATTAATTTTTCCATCGTCTCCCAGTCCGCAGTTCTGATTTGGAGTTATTGGTGCTTTTCCAGAAATTTCTATTGGAGGGCGGTCTTGTTTACCCTGGCATGACGGTTCCTTGTTATGACTAAACTTTAACTCTCTTACTTCTTTTACAATTACAATTACAGACACTAGTTTTCTCTGCCTTAATAAATGCACAGTTCTTGCAGATACTGACTTGGAAGTAATAAAATTGCATTTTGGAGCCGTTGTTGATCTCCACTGAACCTTACCAGCCGAGACAGGCTTATCCTTGACCCGCTCATCATCATCATTTGATGCATGCTTTAGCTCTTCTTAATGAAAAGTTTATGGAAATTCCTCTTGCTTGATGCAGGTCCTAGATTACGAGTTCAAATCAATCTGTTACTGAGTTTCAATCTGCTCACAGAGCTTTTTAATCTACTATCTTGTCAGTTCATCATAACATAGATAACCTATCTTATATGAGGAAATAATCTAAATTCAGATTGATCTGGAAGATTTTAAGGATATTCTGGAGCTTAAAACGAATGGCACATCCTACAACCGACTAAGACTTTCTAATCTCCTACACTCCTCACCTCAAGCCTATAACTTACTCTTCTGTCTTTATGTTATTTAGCTCCTTGTCAATCCATATCGTTGATCTGCCCTTCCTATGGTTGCAGATTTATTTTCGCCAAGGCCATGCTGGTAGTGACTGAAAATCTGTTAACTCTTGGTTTGCAATCTATTGTCCATCTTTCTGTTTGATTTGTTTTCTGTCTTTCCATGTGATTTTGGTTTTCTGCCTTAGGAGTTAGATTACCCCCTAGGGAAAAACAATTACTCTCTGCATGGAGCCAGGTCAGTGTTTAGTGGATGGTCTGTTTGGTACATTTTGTGTCCGCCTCCACGAGTTGGTTGCAGGACTGGATCTTGTCTGGAACATGAGCTCCTTACGGCAAATGGGACTTGGGAAGGTCAGTTTTCCATGCTCGGTCACACTGGGTTCATTGGATCTGTGAGGTCATTTTTTTTATGGTAAGAGTTCTGTTGTCCCCTGGATTAGAGGACCTTTGCGACTCTAAGTTGTAACAGATGATTCTCGCTCTGTGGTATGTGTTTGGGCTACTTGAGGTGCAGGAGGATGATGGTTGTGGAGATATGAATGGAAGGGTTGAGGTTTGCTTTCTTCGCGTGGTTATCTGTATTGGTTATGATCTCCGTGCTTTATTTCATTTGGTCGGAACTTGTGAGTTAGTGCTGGATTGGATTGCTGATCATGGGATGGAGCCAGAGAAGCTACATATTGTGTTTGCCTAGTCGGCCCTTCTGAATTTAATTTCTTTCTCTGTACAGTTCCGACTTCAGTGTAGACCAATTTCAACTCTAATATGGATTGTTTGGTTCTCCAGATATTGGACTTGCGCAACTTGGCGAAGGTGCCCTATTTTGCTTCATCATGTCATCGGCAGTTCCTTTTTGTGACTTGAACAATCTTTCGTGACCTTATATTTGATAATTAACTTCCTAGTCATGGTTTTCTCTCCCTTCATCCATAATTATGTGCTCTCGCAGATATTGAAATGGAGGGATTCATTTTGGAACCGTGGGCTGGTGTCTATCTCCTAGCCAAGAACCTACCCTATCCACTCGATGCAAGTAGCTTCTTCTCCCCGAACAAGAAAGTTACAGAAATGTCATAGGTCCAACCTGATGCCGAGTTACATCTGTTTGGAGTTCTTCTGAACCCACTACCTTCTCAATTCACAATAACTTGTGAAACCTGTAAAAATATCAGAGTATCTCACGGAGAGGAAAATTTGGACATTCAGATTGATCTGCGGAGGTACAATTATTCCGAGGATGCTTTGGAGCTTCAATCTATATGGCGCGTCCATCAACAGAAAAAACTCAGTGCTCTATTCACATCTTTTATAAACTCTTATTTTGAGTAAACTTATGTTTTGTCTCAGTTGCTTCTTGCTTTGACTGGAGGTTCCACTTCCTCCTTCCTATGGTTGCAGATTTTGCTGTCAGTTGCTCAGGATCTGTTATGTTGTTTGGTTTGCAATCTATCTCGTTGTGGCTGAATTTGTTATCTGTAAGCTTCATCCCTGTGTTTCTGTTGCTGAGTGTTCCTTTGCAATACATGTTATGGATGGGTAGGACCTGCTTTGGCTAAAACCCATGCCCTGTGTGGGAAGTCAGGTCAGTGTATTAGACTGTCTGTTTGGTTTATTGGTTTGGTCACCCGGTCAACTTCAGTGGTTTCTAGATTTGAATTGCTCTCAATGCAAAAATTTCTTTATCCCGTTCGCTGATGATTCAAGGTGCGTCTGGAACCCTTGATTTGTTTGCACTGATAAAGTTGATCTTGTTTGTGGTATGTGCATATGCTCCTCTAGCTAGCACAGTGGTGGTGGAGATTGGATTGAAGGGGTAGAGGTTTGGTTACCTGCATAGTTGAGGATTTGAAGGTATCATGAAGCTTATTTGGACTGTAGATCATAGAACTGAAAGAACTGGGATTGTAGATCAAACTGATTTGGATATGTTCTTCCTTTGAAGCTCCTTTCTTGACTAAGGATTGTTCTCAGTTTGATTTCATCCTGAAGCCCATTGGTTCATTTGTAGTGCAAATGATTGCAGGGTACTTGGGTATGTCAATCTGATACGCATTGTGGATGGAATGGTAGGCCCAACAGTTGTTTCATACTTTTCCAGTCGAGTTCATATATTTGACTTCTGAAGTAATAGCTTATACATTTGGTCTGCTCAGTGATTTGCAGTGTTGGAGATACCTAGTGCAAGGCTGCAGAGTTGGGAAGTCTAGCAAAACGCTGGCTAAGGGGGTTATTTTTGTGAAGCTTTGAGCCATCACTATGTCTGCTTTCCTAACTGTTCTGACTTCTAATAAAAAATCTTGGAGCATTTTGTTACTTGGTTTGATATTTTGCGGCAGCTTACGGTTTCAACTTTCAACTTGCATTCAGTGGCCTCATCTCTTCGGTACAGCTTGGAGCCTTTAGTTGCGTGCACATCTGGATCTTTTGATTAGTAATCCTGAAGCTTATTAATTGGTCTCTTGTGTTCCAACTTTGTTTGGATGGAATCTGTTCTCATCCGTTTTTTGCGACTCGACACAGGAGATGCGAGATGCCATGTAGAAGTCTCGGTTACTTTGTTACCGTGTTTGTTTCTGGAAGTCGGGTTTCATGCCAATATTTGACTGCTTGTATCTTCAGTTCTATTAATGCAGTCAGCTCTGTTTTGTTCCTCTAGCAGTATAGGTCACAGATTTATCACCTGATAGGAATGGATGTACATGATCTCTGAAGGCAGTAAAAGATCCGTACAGTTATATATACTTGAATTATTTCGAGATCATGTCCGGATGTGCTTGTTATGTTGTTCTTCATGATCACAATTGGTTTGTCCACTTAATTATTTTCCTCGTCAGTTCAATAGGTTATCTAATGAATTTCTGGTATGCGCGGGTATTGAACTTCGACAAATTAACCTAATCTGTTATCTCTTCACTTGTATGTTAAAATATATTAGTTAATTCAAAGACCACTCTTGAATTTAGTTGGGTGATGTTTTATTGAACTTAGACGAATTAAGATCCACCTAATCTGTTCTCTCTTCACTTGTATATTAAAATATATTACTTAGTTAATTCAAAGACCACTCTTTAATTTAGTTGGGTGATGTTGTTATGCGGAGAAAGGTTAGGAAATACTGATATACATGTACTAAAACAAGGTGGATGCGAAGGTTTTGAATTGGATACTTGAACAGGCTATAATTTGCCGTGAACACTCTACTTCCTCTTCTCGATTAGTGTCTTCTTTGTTTAATATGATTTTATGTTTGTTGGTTATTGAATTGATTTTTCAGAAGTGATGTTCTTTTAGAGTGCTTCTTCAGTGGAATCTGAACTGCATCTCTTGGTTAGCTTGGGAATTTCTTACTTCCAGTTTGATTGATGAATGATTAATTAGCAACACAACCTGGCTTGTCTGATGATTCCCGCTGACTGCATACCTACAGTTATCTTCTACCAGAATTCAGAAATTGCTCTTTATGCCATTATGTTTCGTACTTCGCACCCCTCGGCTTTAGAGTAAAACATAACCGTTTGATAGCTATAATATTAATTAACTGCGGTTTCTCTATCCCTAGCGATGAAGATAGCACACCCTCTTAACTGTTGGTATATTCTATTTTTTAAACCAAAGATTAGAATCCATTTAACTCTTGTCTGGATGGATCTAGTTATTCAGGTTCTGAAATCAGTAGGTTGATTTGTCTACTTTGGGTATCTAACTCTTACACTAGCAGTTTTTTTGTGCTTCCATGTCTTTTTTATGTGTTATGATCTTGTCTGCAAAGTTCCATTGCATGTCTGAATATTGCCTCTGATGGATCATGTAAGCTTGTATGCTTTGCTGAGTGTTTGGTTGTATTGTTTGCTAATTTGTGTTTTGTAGTTTTGTAGTTTAACACTGCCTTTGCCGGTCCCAAGCCCGGATGAGAAAATGTGGAGGGAACTGCAGTTAGCTTGTTCGTATCGGCATTCTCATGGGGTCTCCAGATATTGAATTGAATAGCAGTGAAAGAAATGAACAACTTAACATATTCTGAAGTTGGGAGTGCAACTGTTCAGGTTACTGTCTTGGTCACAGTGTAGCATACGGTTCAAACTCTGAAATGCATCCTTGCATGTGGTTCAAACCCTGAAATGCATCCTTGCCGTGATGGGGTCCAACTGTTAAAATCTAGGCAGGTGTAGTTGTAGTAAGAGCAATATAACATCATTTTTCTTGGAAATAAAACCAGGTAAGACCTGATATATCGGCAAAAGCATTCTGGGGTAGTATGAGGCATTACATAGCGCAGCGCTCCTGTAAGGATCAAAATCTACAGTTCTCTAGAAATATATAGTCTGAATGTTGGCTTGCAGTGCAACAGATGCAGCATACTGGGAAAATTGTACTCCTAATACAAGTTTGTCGATGAAAAGTTCAGTTGTCCATGGATTGAGTTGTTTCTATGTCTGATCCTGACACTGCACTTGAAACTAATTTTTAGAGTAGGTACTCATAATAGCTGATATATGTGAACCCAATAAAAGCAGAAGCTGATGCATGCTTTGGACACATCTATGTTATTTGCCATTGTGCTAGCTAAAGCCTAAAGGATGTGCAGGTTCGCATGTTTTACTGGAAGGGGATTTTATTTTGTTGTAGTTCTGATGAAGAATTTGCAGGAGAAATATATGGACAACAACAAAGTAGCTAGCAGTAGGCTTTGGCTATGTCGTTGTTCACCAGATCTTTTTTCTGTGACTATACCAACAGCAATATCATGTGTTTGCCTGACAGTTTCATCTGCTTCAAGGCTTATGTGCAGCAGAACTCGGCAATGTGTGCTATGTCTCTTCGAGAAAATGCCCAATAAAGAGACTGCAGTGAAGTAAAATTAATGTGTACTTGTGTAAAAACTCGTATAAAGGCACTCACTACAGATTGATGAAATTTACTCAAATAATCACACATATAATAAACTCCATAATATATCCAGTGCAAGTATGCAACCTACAACGATGTGGTACTCTGTATTTCATAATTCTCAAAGCTGGAACATCATATACAGAGCTAAGCTCCTAGGTGCAGATAAAGAGCTAAGCAACATAGAAAGATCTGCAGGCCAGAAAGAGCTTCCTGCGCCAACCACCATCCAAAGTGGAGCACTGAGAACAGTCACAAACAGCAAGCCGGTAGATGCAAACACACCTGGGCTATACAAACTCAAGTAACGGATTTACAGGGCATCAAAATGCAGCATCTGAAGTTCTAAACAACGTTCAGCATCATACTCCCTCTTCCAACATACTCCCTCAGTTCGTCTTTTTAGCAAACTAAAACAGCTTGCTAGAAAGGTTTATATTGCGAAACAGAGGGATACAAAGTAGCAGGGCAGACATGCAAAGACACCGCGCTCACTCACAGGTACCCCCTACTTGCTAATTACCTCCATCTTCAACTCCCACGCCAAAAGAGCAGAGTACAATCAAGAAGCAACAGAAATCAATTGAGATTGATTTGACCTTTTGTTGGACCTCTGGTAAAAGGAAGAATTAATGCCTACGTTTCCTATGATGATAAGGCACACTTTGTAAACAGTTAAGATATTTCTGGCCAGAGACCATAGCTCTTTGGGCAACAAAACCACAATAGGCTCCGAGTTGAGCAGAATCATTGAACCACCATGCCCAAGCAAATCGGTGCCCAAAGTGGAAGAAGAAAAAAGAAGGCTAGTTTAACTGGCAAAGCTTCGTTGAATCGTTATAACCATGGTAGGCTGAACCTGAGACTCCAAACTCTGAAACAGCTCGCAAAACATTACTCAACTGAAGATAATGGTGATTGTGAAAGCTATCCTCCATATTCTCATTCTTGTCCAAGAGATCACACCAAGATTCACAGTTTTACCAGGGGTTCTTTCCGCGCTAAAAAATGCCATATATAGCAGTCGACAAAAGAAAACAAAAGGCACCACCCTGCAAATCTAAGTTTACATTATTCTCAACTTCAAAATTTCAATTGACCATCCGCATCCCAGTGTTGCATTTGTGTCATCATATCATTCACCAATAGGCATTCCATGCAGCTTCTTGCGAAACAATCCCCACAAGAGCACCTCTGGTGTTTCAGGCTTGCTTTTGTACCTGTGCCAGAAATATAACACCATGTTTCAGTGATAATGCCCTAGAAACTCTACCTACCAGTTCAGAGAAAGTGTTTTGATATTACATTTCTTCCTCTTATACTACTGTACGTATATTGCTTTATTTATACTGATGTCTTCCGAAAGCAGCTGTTCATTTTTCTAGTTGACCTCAGGGTGATGATCAATTCCATACCCACCTAGCACTAAGTCAACAGCAGTGCCATGCTCTAAGCCAAGTTTCATGTTTACCTTTTAAGTTTAACAGAAAGTTTCTTTTGCTTTAAATCGTGGATCATATAAGGTCCCAATGATATTTTATATATATATGAGCATGGAAATTAACCTGAGTAGCAGACAGGGTACGAATAATTTACTCAATACATTCATGGATACAAGTTGAGAAGAGGAATTATTTTGACTGGGAGTGAAGACTTGGAAGATCATACGGTGGGACGGACACTGGAGGCAGAGGAGGTGGTGGGGCTGACAGAGCATGAGGCTCGGAAGGCGTCAATGTGGGCCTGGCACTTGGCGCGATCGCCCTTGTTCTCCTCCAGGCACTTGCGCAGCGCCTCCACATCGCACGCTGCTGCAACCTTCTTCTCATCTCTCCCTCTGGTGATGCCGCCGCCTGTAACATCCATCGCTGCCGCAACTGCCGCTTCCCAACCTCGAACCACAGATCAAAAGGACCAGTCTGTACCAAACCTGTGATAACCAAAAGGTAAACACAACTATGTAAATGTTGACTATACTTTTGGCATATCTAAGATTCAGTACACAAAATAGACGATACACCATATGCCCTTTGTTCTGCTGGCCCACCAGTTAGCACTAATTAGGTTGAAATATAATTTACTCCAACTTCTAAAAATAGCAGTGAGGACCGAAGGCCAATCAAAATTGATTTCAACATATATGCACAGGGATTAAGCAAAAAATGAGTTACGTCAGGCTTTCTAGAAAGTACAAGTATCTTAAGCTGTGTTAGTATGATTTATTTATGATGATGCTAACTAACAGTATTTCAAATTTTACACTGTATCCAGTTGAGATCACTGTCTGAAAGAAACTACTTGGTGATGAACCTGCAGAGACCGAAGGCTATAAACTGGTGGCATCCCTACTAGCTAAACGGTATGGGACTAAAAACAAATACCGTCGCGGTACAGCTGCTGCACTTACCACAGTAGCCGCCCCGCTCCGCTCTCCGCCGGCTCCCCTCGTCGGCGCGGAAGGACGGCAACGTCGCCTTAGACGCGCGCGCACCTTCCTCCTTCCTGGTCTCCGGTCGCCGCAGATTCTCTAGCTCCGCCCACTCACCCGCGCTGCCGACGCCGACTCGACTAAGGACCCGGAAACCTAGCGGCGAAGGGGGAGGATTCCGGCCGCCGTGGGACTAGGAGACGATGCGATTCGGGGATTTCCTTTCTCGGTTCGGTGCTTGACGGCGACCACGAGATGCGTTTTGTTAGGCTCTCTGGGCTGGGCTGCGCTGGATTGCGTTATTGGGCTTGGACGAGTTGTATGGGCCACTATTTCTGCCGGCTGTGCACAATGAGAAATAGCTGCCCATAACCAGGCATTGCAGTTCTTTCGAGAAGAAAAGGAACCAGGCATTGCATGTTGATATACATCCATTTTCCCTGCCACATAAAAGCATCCATTCTAAATTGCATAACCGTACTAAAATTCAGCATTGCGAATGCTCTTTTTCCTCAAAAAACATTCACGTACGTTGATGTTCGCCTCCTCCTTACCACGCCAACACCGACAAGTACTAGCTAGTTGGATGTCCAAGCGGTGGTGGAGGCAGGAATACAAATTAAGGGTGGCCAAACATGCTAATTATCCATTAGGAGGGAGGCAACCATGGCATTTTTTTCAAAATAATGTTTCTAATCCACGCGTATGCATAAAAATCACCTTGATTTTGCATGTCATAGGGGGGCCAAGCAGGGGCAGAGCGTCTTGGAGGCCATACTGCGCTCTGGCCAGTCTTTGGAAAATGAAAAACACTAATTTCAAGTTAAATAGTCCATGAATTCATCACTAGTTGGTCCGATTTACTTCATTTTTTTTTGGAAAAGGGCGCATTTATTAATAATGTTTACACCCGGCCTCTGCATAATCAAGATGCACACAGCCACACGACCGACAGAGTTAAGGTAAAAAGTATACAAATATTACACAAAGGTACTATGAAAATAAATGACTAGTATCTAAGACAGATCAATCCTCAAATCACGTGGCCATCCATGTTGAGAAAAAATATCTCTCGCCGTGTCCTCCAATCGCCTACATCTCTCCATAAATAAGTCGCGGAACTCGAAACGTTGGAGAATCTTCCATGAACGGAGGATAGCCGTGACTCGATAGATAACCTGTAGAGGAGAAGACACAATGTTATTAAAAATCTTGTCATTTCTACATAGCCATAGCGACCATATAATGGCAAGCTCTCCCACCCTAAACAAAGTTCTGTACTTATCAACAATTCCATACAACCAATTACCAAAAACATTGGTTACAGAACGTGGCGGAGATAAACCAGAAGCTATTTGGATGAATGACCATATAGAGCGAGCAAATTTATAATGGAAGAATAAATGGCGAATTGTCTCATCTTGATGACAAAAAACACATTGTGTACTTCCATGCAAATTCCTCTTTGCAAGATTATCTTTTGTTAGAATTACCCCTTTCCGTAAATACCAAGCGAATATCTTCGTCTTAAGGGGTATTTTCATATTCCAAATTTTATTATTATCATTAACATCGACCGGGATATCAGGTTGGATCAAGGCTTTGTATAGTGAGCCAACAGAAAATTTACCATTTTCTAGTAATTTCCATTTGAACACATCAACACCGTCCGATAATTGTATTCTGGATAATCATAATAGTAGATTGTTCTAAGATACCAGTCTAGGACCGATGAGACTTCTTCTGAAAGACACATTAGGAGGATGATCTTCCAACACCGTGGAAATTGTATCCCCTTTATGTCTAACAATCGAATATAGAGCCGGATATTGTTCGCGAAGAGTAGAATGGTCAAGCCATCTATCTTCCCAAAACCTAATTTGTGATCCATCTTTAATCTCGAAAGCACCAAAACGAAAGAAATGCTTCTTGGTGGCCATAAGACCCGCCCAAAAATGTGAATCACCGGGTTTCCAAACCACTTGAGACACAGCCTTGGACCCCACATATTTCCTCCATAACATGGTTTGCCAAACACCATCTTCTATAAGTAGTTTAAAAAGCCATTTGCCCAGGAGTGCAGTGTTTTTGACTTGCATATCATGTATGCCCAGTCCACCAAATTCCTTCGGGCGGCAAACCACATTCCATCTGGCCAGTCGATATTTCTTTTTCTCACTATCCCCTTGCCAAAAAAATCTTGAACGAAAATAATCCACTTTGGTCAAGACCCCTTTTGGCAATTGGAAGAACGAGATCATATACAGTACCATGTAGTGAGTACTGAATTTATGAGTACTAGTCTTCCACCAAGGGATAACAATTTACCTTTCCAACTATTAAGACGTTTATGTAACCTTTCCTCAACATATTTCCATTCAGCAATTGTGAGACGCCGATAATGAATCGGTATTCCCAAATAATTGATTGGAAACTAGCCCTGACCACAGCCGAAAAGTTCAGCATATAGGTGAGCCTCGTTTTGGGCCTCGCCAAAACAATACAAATCACTCTTATGCAAGTTTATTTTAAGCCCGGATAGCTGCTCGAATGCTGATAATATCAATTTCAGATTCTTAGCCTTCTCCAGATCAAGTTTCATAAAAAGAATTATATCATCGGCGTATTGAAGAATAGAAAGTCCACCATCAATAAGATGTGGAACCACTCCTTCAATTTGACCATCAGCCTTAGCTCTTTCAATAAGGATAGCCAACATATCAGCCACTATATTAAATAGTAAAGGCGATAGTGGATCCCCTTGTCTCAGTCCTTTCTTGGTTTGGAAGTATTTGCCAGTATCTTCATTTACTTTAATGGCAACACTACCCCAGACACAAACGACTGAATAAGAGAGCGCCACTCCTCAGAAAAACCTTTCACGCGGAGAGTTTGCTGAAGGAAAGATCATTTAACTTTGTCGTATGCCTTTTCAAAGTCAATCTTGAACAATACACCATTTAATTTTTTTGAGTGTAGTTCATGGATTGTTTCATGCAAAATTACAACACCATCTAGGATATTTCTTCCTTGCATGAACGCGGTTTGAGACGGGCTAACAACATTTTCAGCAACTGAATTTAGTCTAATCGTGACAACCTTCGTAAAAATCTTAAAGCTAACATTAAGTAAACAGATTGGACGATACTGTTGTATACGTTCTACATTGTTAACCTTAGGCAGTAAAATTATATTTACAAAGTTAAGTCTAAAGAGATCCAATTGCCCGATTTGTAAAAATCCAAACAAATTCATCAGATCCTCCTTAATAACATCCCATAATTTTTGGTAAAATTTCACTGGGAAGCCACCAGGTCCTGGTGCTTTGTTATGTTTCATTTGAAAAACCGCTTTCTTGACCTCTTCCTCGGTATATGAGGCAGTTAGAAAGCTGTTTTCATCGAAACCCGAGGATATCGGCGTTTGGGACTCATCCATAGAGAAAGGATTCTCCTCTGGGGCCCCAAACAAGGATTTATAATAAGTAGTGATATATGACTTCAGATGCTCCTGTCCCTCAATCATACCTTCATCCTGAGAATGAATAAGTTTCTTCTTATGCTTGGCAACAGCATGGAAGTACCTAGTATTCGCATCTCCTTCTAGGATGAATTTTGCTTTAGAGCGTTGGTATCACTTGAGTTCCCTACACGCAGAAGTCGGGCTATCTCCGCATTCGATTGGCTTTTGAGCTCAATTTCCTGTGCAGTTAATGGCCTGACTTCTGCGGTAGCTTCTAAGTCATCAATTATAGATGTAAGGCGTATTTTTTCGGTTTTTAGGTTACCAGCTGTGTGCCTGGCCCAGCCCCGAAGGAATTTGCGTAAAGTACGCATTTTATTATTCCATCGAAGAATAGGCGTCTGGCCACCGACCGTTTTTCCCAAATATCCTTAACCATCTCATAAAAACCATCACGGATCATCCAACCGAGTTCAAATTTAAACTCATTCTCAGACTTTTGTGGCGGTAATCCAAAAGATAAAAGTAAAGGAGCATGATCCGACAAAGCCTCGATACGTTCTAGAGCGCGAACAGTTACCATAGGGAACTTTTGTTTCTAGTCAGTATCTATAGGCACTCTATCTAGTTTTTCGTATGTTGGCTCCGGAAGACTATTAGCCCATGTTAATTGCCTTCCTAATATTTTAACCTCTCTCAAGTCCAGACTGTCTATAACAGCATTGAACAGAAAAGGCCAATGTTCATCGAACCGGCCCCGACTCTTCTCGTGAGGAAATCTGAGCAAATTAAAATCCCCTCCTATAAGAATAGGATATGGATTATCCTTTGCCAAATTCACAAGCTCACGCAAAAAGTCAGCCTTATAAACATCCTGAGCGTCCCCATATACGGCGACTAAAGACCATGTGAAATTGTCAGCCTTGTTACGGATATGGAGTTTTATAAAAAAATCTCCCACCGAACTAGCTAAAACTTTCATAGTCTCATCTCTGACGCCTAACAGATCCCCAGATCGACATGCCAGTGACGTGATATCCACGTAAAGTCCACTCCACCAGAAAGGCGATTGAGTAGGGCTTGTGAAAAATCCCGCCTACCAGTCTCAGAAATACCCAGAAAATCCAAATTATAATCTCTCACACAATCAGCAAAGAATAAATGTTTAGCCAAGTCCCGGAGACCTCTGCTATTTGAAAACATTCCATTCATTGAGAAACTATAGAAGATTTGGATACACGGGATCTCTTTCGCAACCGCTGGCTCTTTGATTTTCGACCAGAAGCTTTCAACTCATACATAGAGGCAAGCCCGATCTCATCAAAGTCCACCTCCGATACTTCACCAACTAAGTGAGAAAGGAGTTGACCATCTACTGTGGCATGCAACTCCTCTTTCTCAATTAGTGAAATATCAGGAAAAACACCGACCTTAGGAGTAACCGTTAGACGGTCAACCTCCATGTGTCGCAAAGCATTAGCAGAAAAAGAAACTTCCTGTACAGATCTACCCAAACTAATTCCAACATTGGCTAGCTTAGAAGACATAACAGGAGTAGAAAAGGACAAAAAAGACTTCGGAGAACTCATTATACCTGGCGAATCTAAGTTCCTCTCCGCCTTACGTCGCATGGCCTTGATCATGGAGTCCTCATCAGTCGTAGACGCCCTAGAGGCATCGACTCCATGGCGTGCGCTCCGCCTGAAGGTTGTGCCACTCACCTGCACATCGACTGGCGAAGAAACCCGTGGTGGAGACCGAGAGAACCCAGACCCCTCCTGGATCCGGTCGCCCACATCACCTGTCGAAGTCTCCTGATCCACCAAAGTGGGAGAGACGACCCCAGGCGTCCCCAGGTCCTCCCTGACCAGGGGGACACGGTCATCCTCGTCGTCATGGTCGACCAACCCCGCCTGGGTTGGACCAAGCATAACAAAGATCCTGGTCACGAAGCGTCGTCATGGTCACCGACCCCTCCTGGGTCAGCTTCCGCGACACACCGAAGGAACCACCTCCACAAGAACAGGAGTGGAAACAGGAATAGATCTGCCCAAAATATGTGTTCTGGACCTCGCTGGCGAAGCTGGACAAGACCGCCGAGCAGGAATGTAAACCGAGCGAAGAGCCTCCTGTAACTGATCCTGAGAAACGCGAGGAGCCGAAGTAGAACCCTTCCCGCGAAGAGGGGAATCCAAAGGAAGAGCATCCAGAAGTTGACGACCTCGTGGAGTAACCGGATTAGCATTAAAAGGGGTAACCGCAAGCACCCTCTGCACCCCCTGACTGGTAGAAGAAGGCGCAGAAGTCCCCTGCATAGCCAAGGAAGATCCAGAACCCGCCCCTTGAGTGGTAGCAGCAGCCTCAGAAGTATCCATAGCATCCTCAAAATGCTTCCCATTAGCCTCATCATCCGCATCATCATCTCCTTTTCTCCACAAGAAAGGAACAAACTCTGGTTCCGGAATATAACCCTCAGGTTCAATCCGGAAGCGAAACTCAAATACCTTATGCTTGACCACGGCATCTGACACAATAAAGTGACCAAGTGAATCCTTCGCCTTAAGAAAAACCTTCGTATCAAACATCTCCACAAGAATACGGACGACCCCCCGCTTCCGCATGCTGATCAGATCCACATCAAGCGTGTTCCCCATGAGTCCTCCAACAGCCCACAAGCCTTGAAAGGAACGCAAAATATGGGGTACTCCCTCCACATGTAGCCAAACCTGCTGCATCTCAAGCTTATGCGGCACCTCCTCCATCCTGTAAACCGAGAAGGTCAACTGAGCGGAACAGTCATCAGGATTCCATCCACCCTGTCCAAATCCTAAAAAGTCGGGAAGCTCACTAAGAAGGCTGAATCTCCATGTGGCACCGCCTCCCACTTCCACTGAACCTGCACCTGACACCGCCTGGCAATCTGCCGCTGAACGACCTCCGCAGAAACCATCGGGCCAGAAACGCGTACCAGAGAAATGGGGTCTTACTATGCGCAAGATGATCCCGAGTCACAGCATCCGGAATCTGGGTGAACAGAGTCTAATCACTGCCAATCCCAGCCATATACGGAGTCATGCGTGGCTGCTTCAACACCGGGCATCTCAAGGTGGGGTGGGTGACACAATCACAAATGTAACAATAGTGGACCGCCTTACAATCCTTAGTAGCATGTGTATTAACCGAGCATTTCCAACAACGAACAAATTTTTTATTCTCTTTGCCAACAATATCCCCAGATGGCACCTCTGGACCCTGTGAAGTGACTACCGGCGGTTGGATCAGCTGTTGATCCTGCGGATTGTACTGTTGAGTGAAAGGAGCGGTATAAGACCCAGGTATCTGCAATTGCGGAACCCCATACTGCTGGAACCCCTGCTGTTGAAGATGAAGCTGCTGATCAGGCTGGGCATGAATGACCGGCTGTGCCCCCCGTGATGGTGGTTGCTTCTTATTTTTCTTCCTCTTCGGAACAGCAGGCGCCACAACGCCCACTCCCACAGCAAACGGCGGCGCAGGCTGCGATGGAGCCCCACCCGACTGATTTCCGGCGTACATCCCACCTTGGAACAGGGGACCCGGCGCTGCCCCCGGCATGAGAGACGCGGACAGATGACCAGCGAACATAGGTACCGGTCCATGAAATGGCGGTTGCAGAGGCTGAGACGGGGTAGCCTGGATCGAGTTGAAGTAGGCCACGGGAGGCCTAAACTGAACCCCCGGCGGAAAGAGCGGAGGTCCCAACGCCTGCTGGTACGAGCCCGGCATGACAGAAGGTGCCACAACATGCGTAGAAGGGACCGCGACCGGCACCGCAGAATTCGCCGCAACAGGCAGCCCTGCAGACGACGCAGGTCCTGAAGGAGTCGCTGCAGCAGGAGGCCCGGCATGGGGCGCCTGATTTCCGCGAGACACATGCGCTGGAGGCGGACCCCTAGGGTTAGCACCTTGGCCCCTCCCTGACATGGCCGCCGGAGACACGACCTCAGCAAAGGACCTGCTTGACAGCTGCGGAAGAGCACAGGCCGGCGTCGACGAGAATTGGCGACAGAGAAGTCCAGGCTGAGAGGGCGGCGGCTTGGCAGAAGGCAGCGGCACAGACTGATCCCGATACCACGCACGCCGAAGACGTTCCGCGATATACTTCCAGGAGCAAATTGGAACCGAATCGTACCCGGTGGGACCACCAGCCTGGCTCGTCCGCACGACTTCCATAACAGCCTGGTCCACCCACGCTAATCCCGTACCAGCCTGGTCCACCCGCGCATCCTCCGCAGCAGTTGCAACGCCCCGCGGGAGAGGCGGATCCCGACGCCCCGCAGGAGACTCGCGAAGCTTAGTGGCATCAAAAAAAGTCCCCAGCGCCGACGACGCCGACTCTCTCCGCGGCGGCAGTGGACCCCTCCATGGTCGAACCACAGGACCCCGGCGCAGCAGGATCCCCACGGGATACGCGCCAGACCCCCTGCGACACACCGGCGGCGAGGCGGAACGGCAGGGAACCGGAGAGCTCCGTGGCGGCGACGATGGTGAGCCTCTCTCCCAGAACCTTGAGGCCGACGTCGGGAACCCAATGTCCTCCCAGAAGGCCTGCCGGAGCTCCTCGTCGGACTTCCTCCGCCGTCGGCAGACTGATGTCCACCCGAGCTCTCCCGACGGGTCTTCAAGGGCATCAAGCGCCTCCCGCGCAGCACTGGACTCCTCCCCATCTGAGCCACTGTCCGAGCCCAGGCAGTGAAACCTTGAACCCGAAGACGCCTCCGGAGAAGCACTCGCTGCCGGCGACCTCATCTCCCCGGGCGCGAGGTGAGGCGTCTCCTGCCGCGTCCCATCCTTAGTTCATATGGCCCAGTCTAGAAAAGTTGTGATGGATCGTGAAGCTGTTTGGCCCATCCTTAGTTTGGTGTCACGCTCCGCCAAGGCCCTGCTGGTCCCCCAGCTCCGCTATTATGTCTAAGTCTTCATGCTAACAACCATGAAAAAAAATAAGGTGAGAGTGCAAATTTCTCCCTTGAAATAGAAGTCTAAGGACATAAAAATTCCATCTCCAAATATGGAAATGTAAAAATCGTTAATGCACAAAGGATTGGTAAAAGTAATGAGAGTGAAATCTTAATGAAAAATATTTTCAAACATGCTTATTTTGTCGTGCATATAAAGATTTGAGGTGGTGGTTGTGCATTCACTATTTTCCTAGCCTTCCTTGTCTCAATCCTCACACGTGAAACCATGCAAATCTACGAGCTCAGTAGCAAGCTAATGTCTCCTAGCTGTCTCCAATAAGCACCAAAGTAGATTAACCTAACATTTTAAATAAACTATGTTCGACTTTTTTTCTAATCGTAGCATGAGCATATTACTATCTAGCACCTAAAAAAATGCCCACACGACCATTAAAGAAAAGGCAGTAGAAAGAATCTCTTTGATGTAAACATCTATTTTCCCTTACTACACGAAAACTTGCATTTTCAATTTCATGCAACCTGATAAAAGTCATTTTTCATGCTGACAACTTCCTCCTCCTCTCTATCCTCCTTACAACACCAATGTCGACAACGTAGTAGCTAGTTGGGTGTCAAAATATTTGTTCTAAGGAGGGGATTAGTAAAAACACGAAGGAAATTAGGAGTAAACCTGAAAAATCTCTAATGCTCGACACACATAAAAAACTTTGCTAAGAAAAAAATTACAGAAGGAAAAACGTGTTTTAGGGTAAAATATGGGAAAAGATATTCTAGTTGAAGAAATAGCACAGGTGTAAAACTGATTGGAGACATCCAAAAACGTATGCTAGTACCTACGTGATAGTGAGAACTATATAAAATAATTTGTTAGTGTCTACATATTTTTTACTGGGTTAAATTTGAGTTCAAACTATTTATGGTAGATGTAGTATATGCTCCAAATCCACTCAATTTTTAGCAAACTCGCAACTTGTTTCTGTGTTCTCATGACTCGGGAGCACACTACCATCCAAAGCCATAGGGCTGGTGCGTGTGTATATGGATGATTGATTAAGGTCCACATCTCCAAGGGCTTCACATTCTCAACTCCTCGTAGCGCACTCATTTCTTGTGGTTCAACCAAATACTAGGACATAGCGCACTTTGCCACACCATCTTTTGCTCTTGGCGCTGTTTTTCCCTTGTGGTATATGTGTGTTCCTAATGTGTATCTTGGTGGCAGTGGGCATGACACGTGTTCATTTACTCTAGTCAACTCAAACTTGTAAATACAGATGAAAATTCCATTGAACAAATGACCAATAAAATATGCACCGTGAGCACCGGAAAAATCCTATCATCCCTAATCAACATCAACTTTAGTACATATATTAGCAATCAAAATGCACCCCAAGCACTTATTCTTCCATCACATAAAATATTTTTCACTGGACTCACAATCTCTGTAGGACCAAAGTGCTGGGATGAAAACTTTCATTGGTTTGCATCCTCTTACACAAGATGACTACACATAAAACATTAGCAAATCAACATAATAAAATATGAATTGCACTGGATATGCCTTTGTTAAGACACCTGTTACACAAACACATATTTGGGTGTTTTGTTACATACCAAGGTGTATAAAAAACTTAAAGCGGTGCTCAATAGGACCAGATTATCCTACAACTAAAAGTCAAGCATCATAGTAACTTTGTCAGTAGGACTGGTCACATATTCTCAATATCCGGTAACCCACCAAGGTGAGCCATTTCATAGTACTACATAGATATGGCAACAAAAACAATATTAAGCATTTCACAATTTTGTTAGAGACAATATAGTCAAACACATTGAAAATGTTGCAGCTGAACTCAATTTATCAACAATTCTAGACCAAAAATTACCTTAACAAAAATAAGATGGTATTAACATTCCGGAGATTGGATCTTGTGTAAATTGTGGTATTAACAATTTGTCAACCATTCTAGACCAAAAAGTACCTTTCACAAAGATGGTATTAACATTCTGGAGCATGGATCTTGTGTAAATTGTGGTAAAAGAATTCTATCCGACTCCAGATTGCAAATTAATGATTCCTTTTTTTGATATTTGCTAGAAATAGGATTACTTTGAGAAACTTTATGTAGAAAAATCTGCTGAAGAGTATGCTATCTTGGGGAAAAGTGAAACAAGAGCATTGCCAACTAGCTACCAATGAGAACCCTTCATTCAATTTACAAATTCTGGACTGTGAACACGAAGGTAATTAACAATTACCTATAGTTATAAAAATAAAGGGAAGTGTGAAGGAAAGCAGCGAAAATTTCTTAATCAATATATTAGGTAGGCTAAAACTTTCTCTCGGTATCCATTCACCTCACGAAGTCATTGAAGGACATGGATACTTGAGCTGCATTGCTATCACGAGATGGAAGAAAGCGGGGAGGATATGGGGAGATTTTAGGAGAAATTTAGGGCATGGATCCCATGGTGACTTCCACAACATGACGTCGCCCATTGCAGATCCATGGTGAGTTGTCTTGCAAGCGAGGGGCACCTCCATGACGCAGGACTTTCACTCATGCTTCCATCTCTGTCCCATGTAGAGATATTGGCCTAGGGTTTTGTGTCGAGCACCTTAGAGCCACACACACACACTTTTGAGCCGAACTATTTTCCTAACTGTCAGCTAGCACATTTACTGACAACATGACTGCAAACATTATGGAAGAGTAAATAATTTTGAATTGATTTCTGAAGAACCGGTGGAAAACATGTACTCCCTCCGACCCATATAGTTGACTTCAATTTGGATGTATCTATCACAAAAACTTGTAGATACATCCAAATTGAAGTCATAGATACATCCAAATTGAAGTCAAATAATATGGGTCGGAGGGAGTAATATAAAAGGCATCTAGACTAAAGAAAAAAGGTAAGAGTAGCCTTCGTTAGCATGTTCCCTATAAAATATAAAATGCTTGCATAAGAAGGAATTACACACATAAACATAGCTATTAGTGCACATGAATGTCTGTTTGAGACAGGATAATATGGATGAACTAAACATCTGAAACAACAACTAATAATACCAACCGCAAATGCAAAATAGTGTTTCCTCATATTGGTAGAAGCAACATGTGTCTCAAAACAAACACCCCTACACAAACTTTTGCTTATGATCTTTCTAACAAAATAAAGCAGCTTAAACATATACTGTTTTCTCATTTAGACTATTGGATATTACTCCCTCTAGTCACAAACAAATAATAATTTCGAAGTAAATGGTCTATCTGTTGATTTATATTTCTATATGTGTACATGATCTATTAAGCAATCTAAGGACCCGAAAGTTGCAGACATATAAAGGCTCATGACCTATGATGTTATCTTTGGAAGCTTTGTGCCGCAAAATTTAAAGTTTAATACTCCCTTCGTCTCAAAATAAGTGACGTGAATTTTTCTAGATTCACATGTATATACATATTTTAGTATATAGATATATGCGAATTTAGACAAACTCAAGTCACTTATTTTTGGGTGGAGGTAGTACCACCCTGAATTTAGGTTAGAAGAAAACTCAAGTATAGACTCTAACATTCACTTCAATACATTATGATAAAGCTAAATTAATTCGTGAGTCAATGATTAGTTTTAGGCTTCGGCCTAGGATAGCACAGCCTCGTGTTCTTAATATGAATATACATAAACAACATAGCTCGTGTTGAACGCTGAGACGGAGCAAGGAAACTCAAATGATGCCCCAAATAATTTAGTTCACCTATTAATCTAAATCCAATCCAAATTGTAGATCTCAACCAAACTGAAAAGCATAAAACCAAAACGTTCCACTTTCAAGGACTAAATAATATCAGCTAGACTGCTATAGTTATATTGTTTGGTAAGACACTTGGAACTGTTACTTTGATTTGTATCTCTTTGTATTCATGTACTGGGCAGACAAATAGTAAGCGAACCCAATGCTGCATGCCTTTTGCCTAAAAATCACAAAATTAATAGTTAGAGGGATGGGAGGAAACCTGGTAGTATTGCCTAGGCTTGTCACACAGGCTTCTGCTGACCTGCGCCTAGCACCTCGCTGATCTACCTCGCCCGAGGAGAGAGAGAAAAGATCGGTGAGGGCCACTGTCCACTGAGCCGGTGTCACCATGAGCCGTGCGTCACCGTGCCGCTTTTGGTGTGCTCCTCCTTGCCCCCTTCGATGCCGACTCAATGGCAGCAGCGAGGATGCTGAAGACGGAAGTTGTGAGCTTGATCGGCCACCTCGGGAGATGAATGGGCGCTGTTTTGGAGGAGGCGTAGTGCACCCGGCGGCTATATTTCTGCCGGCGGTCACTCATCTCGCCGTATTTTCATCGCCCGTACTGATGGGTCGGTGAGGTATATCGACTTTCCTCTCAAGAAGCCCCACCGCGTTCTTTTTTATTGATGAACCCTACATACGTCCTCTTAAGCCCAAACGAACCGGGTTTGAAATATTCAAACTGAAGATAGCTCGACACGTTGCCCAATTGGTAGCACCATGTAGTCTCACAAGCCAAAATCAAACCGGAAGCGACCAGAGGCATTCAAAACTAGCTAGGGAGCTTAGAGCTCTTTAGGATGGAACCTACGATCGATCTTTGTGCAATCTCAATAATAACACCGCTTGATGGACCATCTCCTTCTATATAGGGGATGGGGCCAACTAAACGGTATTAGCACCAACTAACCGTATAATCTCATGCTATTTGACGAACACTATAGTACTTTATTGTTTGTGTTGGCACCAACCCAACCACAATGGAGATGAACACATTGCTCTTCTAGCCATGTTTCGCCTTTTATTGATGGAAGAGGGGTTTGAACATGTCTGTGGTATCAAAAGAAGAAGCATGATAGCTTGTTGTCTCTAGAGGGGAATGGAAGGCTGAAGGTGTGGGTACTTCTCGAAACAAGGAAGAGAACATCACAAACCGTAGAATAGATAACCTGAGTTGACTTCACCTGCCTCTAATGTACTCTAGCTTGAAGTAAACGATTTTGTTGAACATTGTGATATGTTTCTTTCAGAAGTTCATGTCACTGTTTTTTCGAGAGATCTCCAATCGAATTGAAAGGTTATACAAAAACAACATACTAGTAGCATGTTGGACAAGCAACATTTCTACAAGGAAAATTTGTTAAGGTTTTCATAACTAATTCGACTACGAGTTTGGGTGGAAACATTTTAGCAAGGTATAAGGAAAATTTTATAATGTTTTCATAACTAGCTCGACTATGTACCTGTTTCAGTAACCACAAAGTGAGCCTAAGTGCCTAAGAGAATCTCTAACCCAACTCCTATAATCGGTTAGAGAAATTTTTTCTCCTCTAATGGCCGAAACAACCTCTAACCAAACCCGCAACAGCTTTAGAGGTGAATAAGTTTTAGGAATCGCCCTCCGCGGTCCTATATTTGCTCGGCCGTGACAACTTCAATAAAAAAACTACTAGTGGAGAAGCTCGGTCGTTAATATCGATTATGAATAGGTGGAACATGATAGTAATGTGCTCTAATGCTATTAAGCTCGGTCTGTGTTAATAATGCTACAACGGTTGAGATTATGATGATGCTATCAATTTGTATGACTAATTTATCGATCTATATGAATTAGAAATCTTTATGTGATATGTTCTCGTGTATTTTTTTAAACAATAGGCCAAAGGCCCGGCGTTAAAATTAATAACACCAAAAGGCGAAAGGATACAAGGTACTGCACCTAACTTACACGAAAGAACCACCCACAAAAGAGGCTATCCACCAGACTACAACTGGAAGCGCAAGCAGCAGGAAAGGCCATTACAGTTACTACAAATGCGGGAGGCGCGAGACGTCTATAGTGTCGGGCCGGAGCTCCTCCAGAGGACGAGTCATTTTCACGCGCGTCGTCGAGATCCCGCCACCGCTGCAACAACGCCACCAGAAGCCGACCACCTCCAGGAACCAAACCATGCTGCCCACGGACCCAAGGCAGCGACGAGAGAGCCCCAACAAGCGGGAAGAAGATCCTCAACAAGCCTTGCCGAGGAAGATACGCCACAGCTCCAACCGTCCGAAGACACCGCAGCTCCGCCAAACCTCCGTCGGAGAGCCACACGACAAGGGCTCCAAGGCGGCGTCTTCAAGAAGAGCACGACACTAGAACGCCGCCACCGCCTGATCCGAGGATCAGGGTTTTCACCCGGAACATGAGGGAGACCGAAAGCACTGAAGCGACGCCTTCACCAAGGGAAGGACGTCCGTAGACGCTGCCGTCACGGCCCAAAGGGCAGGGTTTCCCCTCGGCAAAGCCTTATGCCTCCAACATAAACACACCGAGCACCGCCACATCGACGCCTGCAGGAAGGGGACGACGTCCACGGACGCCGCCGTCGAGGCCCAGAGGGCAAGAGTTTACCCCGTCAATGGCACACGGTCGTCCACACCCCACGCCATGCGACTCACCGGCACCACGTCGTCCTCACAACCATGGACACCGGCCAGCACCAGATCCTCTGGCGCACCCGCCAACCAAAAGGCTCCCACCGACCGGGGTCGCCGCCCCGGAGCCCAAGCTGAACGCCTCCAAGAGCTGAAGAAACATCGAGAGGCACCGTTGCGAGTTCGCCGGAGACCGGCAAGACGATGAAGAAGGGTTCCCCTTCCAGATCGACAACCTGCGGCCCCCAAGACCGCCGGCGTCAATGGATCTGGGGTTGGGGATTGGGCTCGATGAGGGCCCAGAGCCCCTGCCCCGGCCCGACCTCGAGGCCGCCAGCGACCGCCCTGCCCATTCCCCACCAGGATCCCAACCCGAAGTCGCAACCGCCGCCAGCCCAAGCCGTGGCGGCGCCCCGCACCGGATCTCGACCTCTGCAGTTCAGAAGGGAGTACCAGCACACATCGAACGCCGCCACCACTGCACCGAAGCACCGCCGCTGCTGCGAGCACGCCAAGCTCTCGTAGCCACCACGCCGCCGACAAACCGCCACACCCCACATGGCCCCTGCCGCAGAGGCTGACCGCCACCGAGCGAGAGGTTAGAGGAGGCCGCCGTGACCGAGGCCGCCGGCTGCCCCTCGGCCGGCGGAGGAGGAGCTGAGAGGTGGTTGGCGAAGGCCCTTGCTAGGGTTCGCCCTGCCGCTCGCGGGAGCAGACAGGAGCGAATACTCCAAAAAAAAATGATCGTTCTCGTGTATTCATATGCTCAATTTTACAAATTTTGTTGAAAATATTTTTGCTCCTCTAAATTATTAGGGATCGATTCCGTGGCGTAAATTTAGAGGATTATATTTGCTTCTCTAAGATCTTTAGTCCTCTAAATTATTGGGGTTGGGTTAAAGATGCTCTAAGTGATACAATTTTATCAGCACCTGAGCTATGGATGCTTTAGAGTTAGATTAGAGGAGGGGACATATAGTCAAAGCAGGCAACAACATAAAGGGGCGTAAAAGTCCTATTACAAGACACGACTCGGCCAAGTGGCGGCAGCTTGAAACAACAAGCAAAAAAGAATCAACACAAAATCATGGGTGACCAGGCAGACAAAACCTCCAAACGGCGGCAAGAACA
This sequence comes from Avena longiglumis, assembly GCA_030063025.1. Lineage (NCBI taxonomy): Eukaryota > Viridiplantae > Streptophyta > Magnoliopsida > Poales > Poaceae > Avena > Avena longiglumis. The sequence continues at coordinate 537,032,840 of CP125974.1, read as the reverse complement.
AGAGACCCTCTTCTCTCCGCCTCTCTTTTCCCACTCCAATCCAATCACGTCACCCTCCATCTCTCCTCCGCCCCTCTTTCCGAGATTCTCCCCACCTTCTAATCGCCAAAAAGATCGGCGGCGAGGGAAAGGCGACCGGCGAAAAAGCGACAGCGGAGGAAGAAGAAAGTTTCTCCCCCTGCAAGGGGCAGCTCGGTGCCGTGTGAGCCGAGAGGCCTATCCGTCGATTTCGCATCGCTCCCCGTGCCCCCCCCAAGATGGGATTCTGATGCTGGATTTTGGATTCTTCCAGCTTTTTACCTCCTGGACATCTCGTCGATCGAATCTGGTTCTCGTTATATCCCTCGTGGGTTTTCCAGTTTCCACTTGAATTTCGAGTCGACACATACTAGAGAGGTTTCACTTCTGCTGTCCTGCTGCCACTTCAATCTTCCACTCCATTTTCGAGTGGATATCCTAGCTGTGTTCTTCCAGTTTCTTCGTGGCTCGATATTTACTGCCGGAGAATTGTTGTCCTCTGGCATAATACCCTGTTCTTGATTCCATCTCTTTTTTGCTGTGCAACTTCTGTCCATTGACTACACACAAAGAGATTGTTCCTGGCACAAATGGACGACGGAGTGGACCTCCCGAGCCAGTTCCTCTTCTCCCACCCGGAGCTGCCCGGCGCCTTCGACGACCTGCTGAGCAGCAGCAGCGCGGCGAGCTGCAGCCACACGCACACCTGCAACCCTCCCGGCCCGTCGGCCGCCATGCACACGCACACCTGCCTGCACACGCACACCCAGGTCTACGCCGCCGGCAGCGACGACGAAGAAGCCTCCAGGGACAACCCGGCGAGGCCCCGGCGGCCGCTGGGTAACCGGGAGGCCGTGCGCAAGTACCGCGAGAAGAAGAAGGCGCACGCGGCCTTCCTGGAGGAGGAGGTCAAGAAGCTCCGCGCCGCCAACCAGCAGCTGCTGCGGAGGCTGCAGGGTCACGCCACCCTCGAGGCCGAGGTGGTGCGGCTGAGGAGCCTCCTCTTCGACGTCCGGGGCAAGATCGACGCCGAGGTCGGCGCGTTCCCGTTCCAGAAGCAGTGCTGCGTTGGCTCTGTCGTGTGCGCTGATCCGAACCTCTGCTTCAATGCCAATTCTGACGAGGTTGGTGGTGTCTGGGAGGAGGAGAGCTCGGGGCAAGCTGGTGCGGCTTGCAGGTTCGATGACGATGGCGATGGCGGCGCGTCGCGGGAGATCGGTGTTTTGGAAGCTGTGCGTTCCATGGATGTTGTTGAGCTCTGCTTCCCTAGCTGATTGAATGTGCTATTAAAAAGCTTGTTTTGCATTCTGTTTCAGTAGTTCTTGCATGAGAGTAGTTTTTCTTTTTGGTGAAAATACACTCTCATGGAATGAAAGGGCAATCAGGCTAGAACTGAGATGCTGTTCTTATGTTCTGATACATACTCATACATTGGCAATAGAAGGGGCCAATAGTACTTAGACGTGTTTAACAAAACTGTACTGTCTGCTAGTTCTGAATCTCTGCTGTGGATTTGTAAGTATTCAATCAGATGGGACCATGGTCCATGGTACTGATAAATGCACTGATTTTGGGTCCTTTTTTCTGTAAATAATGCTGGCTAATATCAGGAGATGAAGCTAGTAGTAGTCAGATGTGCTCAGCAAAATTGAACTGACGATATGAGCTTGTTCTGAATCTCTGGTTTGGATATGCTAGTATTCAGGCCAAAAAAAATGCGTATGCTCTACAAAAGTTTTGGCATGTTTGTCATGTGTGCTCGCAGTTGCAGATTTAATTTCAGAGTTAACTCGAACGCCACTGCGCTTCTGACAAATTCTTCCACAAATAACCAGATATGATTCGATGATCCCTCCTGCAAATAGGAGTGTTGTCTTATCTGCTTTTGGGTATACCCTTCCACAGAACCGAACTAATGTGAGATGCATTCTTACCTCCATCTTTGTAATTCTGAACTAAGGATGTTCAGCAGAAGTATGCCGAGACCTGGTTTAAAATTGTGCTGAGGCAAACTTTTCAAGAAAGAAACTGATTAAACTTTACAGAGCTCAACCCTTCTTATTCATTTCTAAGAAATGAAAGAATGATACAGGGAATCTAAGCATCTGCAACATTTTCAGCTTTACTACATGCTATTCTGACGGCGACGTAATGGATCATCTGGGAGAGGCGCTACTCAGGTTTAGTCTGTCTGAACAAGTTGGCGATGGCAGATTCCTGATTCCACCAAGCACAGGGAATGGATTCTGATCCGACATTGTTCACTGTGACAAGTCCACACCCTTTTAAGGAGCAAGAAGGAGTGATTTGGTTTGGCACTTGACACTGTTTTCATGGTGGAAGGAGCTATATTGGCATCTATTTTTACAAGATAGTCTTTGACATCATCATCTTAACAGTTACAGTAGCTATTGTCTAAAGAAGTTTGCACAGTTACTGTGTTAGCACTGCTGATTTGTTATATGTATCATGCTTGCAAAGCTGTTGGTACTCACTGCATCAAAACATTCAGACTTCAGAAGTAGTACTAGACTAGTACTTCAGAGGAGTACCACTGAATGTGCCAACAAATATATATTTGGAGAAAGATTTCACCGCAAATGAAATGAAGGAATCGTTATTTTCCTTGAATACGAAGTCAGAATCAGACACCTGTATTGTTCTTTTACATCGTGATTGCCACAAAACATTAGATTAGTATAATCATCATCGTCAATGATAGTGCCAGAAACCTGAAGGTTGATTATTGGTTAACCCATCTCTTTCGGTCCAGAATCACCTTGTTGATTTTGTGCTTGTTTGCAAGTCTTCCTATTTTCAATTGCAGCTTCGATTTAATCTAGGCTACATGATTAAAAATAAATATAGCCCGTGCTGTTTTCAGCTTCGTTCGTGAATTATGTATATTTTTTGTTTTTTTGCAGGGATATGTATATTTTTAGTTGTTGAAGAATCTATGGACTATCGAAAAAAGACAAAAATAACCCCACCTCTAGTCCTGCTACGCGGCTGAGTAGTGCCCCCAACCATGGTGCTACCCTGCTTGCCTCTAGGTCCCACCACGACATGCTGGCAGGGAGGGTAACGCCCATCCGAAGGGCGCTACCAAGTTGATGGTAGCGTCCCTGAGACAGGTGCTACCCTATGGGTTATTATATGAAATAGTTTTATTATTATAATTTGTTTTGCTAAAGGGTTATTTTTGTTGTTTCTTACATGGACCGTCTATGGTGTTTGTGAAGGGATTTTATTTCTCCACCCCCCCTCCCCCGCCGTTGGTTTTGGCATGGCATGACCTATCTCTTGCATCTGACTCGTTCTCAATACTCGTTATCCGCTCGCGGGATAGGCGTTTTGCATTTTAGAGGGCATGTATCTACCGATAACTTGGCGGAATCGGTGCAACAGCGTCCGGTGGCTTCTTCAAGAGGCATGGCATTGTTCCTACTCGGTAGTTTAGGTTAGTGTTAGGTGTGGTTTCTCTAGCTTTTTTTACTCGACTTGGAGTTGGTGGCGTTCTCGTCTCCATCTCGGATGTCTATATTTTATTTTGACTTTGTTTTTCAAGGGTACGTCCTGGGAGACGTATCGTTTTCATAGAAGTAGGGCCAAGCGGCTAAGTTTTACAACGCACCATGGCACAGACGCCAGGGGTGCAACTCCACGCCATCACAAAGACGACACACACATAACCTAAACAACTACTCGCGACATCTCCACCTATTTACATGTCCTAGACATTCGCGAAAAAGCCGAGCAGTCCTCCAGATGTCTACCTCCGTGGTGATCTTACGAATGACCTCTCTAGGAGAGGGAGCGGCCCCTTCGAAGACCATGTCGTTCCGGTGGCGCCATAGCGTCCAGCAAACCAAAGCGATTCTTGTCCAGAGATCGCGCTCGCAGCCCTTTCCGCCCCGCTTATCTTGGAGCCAAGCAATAAACTTGGAATCGTGCTCCGGCATCCAGTATCTCTTGTTCCACCAGTCCAGGCAGGCTACCCAAACCTCGTGGGCCAGGACGCAACCCATGAAAATATGATCGATGGTCTCTCCACACTGGTCGCAGAAGGGGCAGGCCGCCAGATGTTGGAGGCCACGTCGGCTAAGCCGATCGGCGGTCCAACACCTATTTCTCACGGCTAACCAAAGGGTCACCTTGCAACTAGCAGGGGCTCGGGGGCGCCAGATCTGAAGGGCCCCTGCCATAGAAGTCCGCCCGACAAAGAGGGTCAGGTAGCAAGATCGGGCCGTGTAGCAGTTACTTGGGTCCCAGTTCCACTTGAGGACGTCCTGCGATCCCTCTGTCAGGGTGATTGCTTCAATACGGTCTGCCACTTCAAGGAGCTCCCTGATGGCTGCTGCGCCAAGATCCGGGGTGACATCATGCAGCCAACCCCCTGTAAGACCTTCGTGCACACGCCGCGTGGAGACTGCGCTTGGTGGGACCGCAGCGAAGAGGCTTGTGTTGGAGATATGCCCTAGAGGCAATAATAAAAGTGGTTATTATTATATCTTTGTGTTTATGATAAATGTTTACATTCATGCTATAATAGTATTAACCGGAAACATTAATACTTGTGTGATTTATAAACTAAATTAGAGTCCCTAGTAAAGCCTCTTTGTAATACTAGCTTGTTGGTTGATAGATGATAGTGGTTTCCCGATTATGAACATTGAGATGTTAACAACAAGATCATATCATTAGGAGAATGGTATGATGTACATACTCCTATAGATAAGCGTAGCATTAAGATAAAGTCATTTCAATAGTTCATTTGCTATAAGCTTTCTGATACATAGTAACATAATTCCTTTGACCATGAGATCATGCTAATCACCATCACTGGAAGGATGTTTTGATGACATCAAACACCACACCGTAACTGGGTGGCTATAAAGATGGCATTGAGTATTCGAAAAGTATGTGTTGAGGCACATGGATCAAGAGTGGGATTTCTCCATCCATATGACGGATAGATATACTCTGGGCCCTCTCGGTGGAATGTCATCCAATTGGCTTGCAAGCATGTGACTGGCTCACAAGGGATCACATATCACGGGAACGAGAAAAGAGTACTTACCGGTAACGAGGTTGAACTAGGTATGCAGAGATACCGACGATCAAACCTCGGATAAGTAAACTATCACGAGACAAAAGGAAATTGATATCGTATGTAAGTGGTTCATTCAATCGCAAAGTAATCATAGAAATATGTGGGAGCCATATGAATTTCCAGATTCCTCTATTGGTTATTGATCGAAGAAGTGTCTCGGTCATGTCCGCATAATTCATGAACCGTAGGGAGACACACTTAAGGATTTGATGTTGTTTAGTAGATATGGAATGTTAGTAGGGATACCGAATGTTGTTTGGAGTCTTGGATGGGATCCGGGATATCACGAGGAGATCTGGAATGGTCCAGAGAATAAGATTCATATAAGGAAAGTCCGATTCTAGAGTTTGGGAAAGATTCCGATGTTTTCATCGGAGAGGTTCTAGAAGGTTCACCGGACTGGAAGGGTGTAACTACCTCGGTGAATTACGCTCCTAGTTTCAAGCCTGTATGAGCGGAAATGGTTGAAATAGTACGGTGGGGCCCAAATGCCACTCACAGGTAGACCTTTCGGCCGTCCCAACCATTTCCAAACATCGGACAGAACGGGCGTGTCGGCAAAGGAGGATCAACTACATACACAAATGAGTATGTATGCAAGCCACCATACAACAGTACATCAGAGCCATACCATCTAAAAAGAAAGGAAATATAGCAACGCCATACGGCAAGATTCAAATGTCCTAGATAGATATATTGTTTAGGATATCTCCTCATACATCAAACATCAGAGTATCAGGCGGAAGCGGAAAACAAGATCCGAGTACGGATAAGAAGCAAATCGGCATAAGATGCCCCATAAATAAGCACATCCCGCCCACAGATCTCACGGATCCCCGTTCCCGGAATCTCTACACCGAACGATCGTTGCCCACATCATCCGCCTCCTCCACCCAGTATCCATCTTGTGAGTGTACCTGTTCATCTGAACCAAATAATTTATCGTGTGAGACCCTAGGGGTACTCAGCAAGTCTTTATGCCTCTAAAGGGGACTCAACCTGGGGTGACGCAATTGCAGCAAAAGATAAACCCTAACAATTCTATAGATACTCGCTAAACATCCGCCTAACCAAAGATAGACGGATGTCCGTGAATTAATGACAACAGTTATAACAGTAATATCACCAGATCCATCCTCCTCCTCGCTTACCAACGAGGAAGCGAACGAACAACCCCCATCCGTTGGCAGTTTTATTATCCATTCCATGAGCGTTGCACTATTTACTAGTCAGTTCTTTAGTCAAGTTAAAATCGGTACTTTAGTTATGCTTGTCTATGATCGAGAAACTGTGCTCCAAGTCGTCCATAACCGCGGACACGGCTTTCAGAAAGTTTTACCCTGCAGGGGTGCACAAATAGCAACACACACTCGATCAACCTCGGAAAAACCAAATCAAAACCCAACGAGGCCTTCACGACAAAGCAATCACAGGATTCAGAAATATTGCAGGGGGCCACCCCATGGAGTACACCATAGAACGGTTAGTCGACTCCGAGACGGACTCAAGGTTTGCGTCAATGGCTGTACACGACTGAGAACCCGAAAATGTGACTGGGCTTGTCGATACCGCGAAAACACTCCGCTTACCTAAACAGTACAGGTGCTCCTCGCACAATCGTAAATAAAGCAGTAAAGCATGGCATAAGTACAGGATAGTAAATAAAACCTCAAACTAGTTTGTGGCCCCAAGAAATAAGAGTGAATCAAGCTCTGGCTCAGGGGGGTCCCATAAGCCTCCCGGATGTGGATAGCGCGAATAATCAAGGAACAGGAATCAAGTACTCGGGGTCCTACGGGACACAAGTGAGCAGGAAAAACCAAATAGCAGATATTGCTCACCGGTGCCACTTTCATTAGTTATCCCATTACTACTCAGGTTAAATTGTTTAGGTACCTCGTTATCCATCAGACACTCACATACCCTACACATGTTGTTCTACGACTCGCATGGCTCAAACAACTCCTGTAGTAGTGGCTCATGGGATGGAGGAACAAGCTTCGGTGGGGTTTAAAAGTAAAGGCTATGCAATACTTGGGATTCAGTTTAATGCAATCGCGACTCAATGATGCAAGCATAAGATAGAGGCAATATGTACTGTATGTATGCAAGCATGTGGTAGTGCTTGCCTGGCAGCTCAGTTGTAGCGAGAGAAGGATCTGGGTAGTGCTCCTGGTTCTCTTGATATATCTCCTACTCAGCGTCTATTCGAAGAAGAACCAAACAAACAAGGGCCAACATAAATAAAGTGCACAAGCATAGGAATAAAATGCGTCAAACAAACAATCATGCCATGATGAATGATGCACAAGTTGCATGGCAATAATGTAGCATGGCATGGGTGAGGTGTAGAATACAAGAAATAAACATTTTATTGAGTTTTGGCCACATTTTATCCTCATATTAGTTGTTGTTTACATTATATTTATATGATGCATGCTGAAATTCAGAACATGGAATGCATAAACAGAAAGGTCTCGTCGAGCTGATCATTTTAGACATATCATTTGTTAAATTTGGAGTTGTAAGTCAAAAGTTATTAATTAATTAAGAAAAAGGCATTTTATTATAATTTAATTCAATTTGAAATTTTAAGTGCTCAAAATATATTTTGGATGGCATATTTGAAATCCTCACATTTTTCTGATTTGAAAACATATATTATTTGTATTATTTGGAATTATAAATCAAAAGTTATTTAGAAAACAGATTGAATTTTGAATTTAAATCAAATTGGAAAAGATTTGAGTTTAAACAGAAAACATGAAAACTTTTTGTTACACCACCCAGATCTAGCCGCGGCCACAGACAAGTGGGTCCGGGCCGATCTGGCGGTAAAGCATCAAGGTTCTTCGCACTGGCTCGAGCTAGCCTGTGCACCGACGGGTCCGGTGGGGCGGGTCCACACGGCCGAGAGGAGGGTCACCACGCATGCTGGGGATGCGGGTTGAGAAACGCAAAACAGAGGAGCCTTTTTATAAAATGGCCACAGCATCGCTGGCTGGCTGGACCGCTGAGTTGACGGAAAAACAAAAGAGGGGTGATCCAGAAACCGACACCGTCTTGTTCCTCTTCTCCTCGATCTGATGGAAAATAACCAGCATGCAGCTGTAGCAGCCATGTGGACTCGACTCATGACGCCGAAAGGCCTTGTAGAGAGGATCAGTAGCGGCGAGCTAGGGAGTGGTTAGGAAGGTAGGCACGACCTAGTTATGGCGCTATGCGGCGCTGAAGCGGCACACATACAGCCTTGGCGAAACGAACGGCGCATACAGGGGTGGATCGGTCAGAGGAGGGTGTCTAGGAGGTTCGGAGGCTCACCGGGGAGGCGATGGTGTCATATCAGCTTGGGGAGCGGCCGATCGGCGACAGAGTCTGCCGGCTAGGGCTTGGCGTCGGCTCGTCGGTGTTCCTCGGCCTGGGCCTTCTCCTCCTCCGGCGGTGCACAGCGGCCTCCTAGGAGTCTCCTCGACCTTCCTCGACACGGCTCCTCTTCTTCTCCTCTCCAAGACCGGTGCTTGGGGTGCCGAGATAGACGGCGAGGTTGGCAGGAAAACTAGCATCAGGGACGGTGAGGAACTGGGGTGGATCTGGGGAGGCAGAGGAGACGTGGGAGAGAGGTAAAGAGAGGGAGAGAGGCGAGGCAGCGTGTGGGCACAGGGTAGATAGGGTGGCTCGGGGTGGAAAGGTGGATAAGGTGGCTCAGGTGGCCACCTTTCTCACCTCCTCCTTCACGTGCTAGGCAGGCTCGGCCTGGGGCAGGGGAAAGTGTGATGTGGACGGCAAGGACGGTGGGGCTAGGGTGGCAGAGAGGGAGAGCTAGAGAGAGGGAGGGAGAGAGAGCTAGGGTAGGAGGGGGTGGCTCGGCCTAGGGTAGGAGAGAGAGGAGCTGGTGGGGTCTTGCTGGCCGAGAGAGGGAGGGAGGAGGGTCGGGTGTAGCTAGGTTTGGAGGGAGGGTGACAGCTAGGTTTGGAGGGAGGGGTAGCTCGGGTTAGGTTAGAGAGGAACTAGGGTTAGCTAGAGAGGGTAAAGAGAGAGGGAGGGAGAGAGAGGGAGAGAAGAGGGGTCTTAGGGTTTTTGGCAAAAACAAACAAGATCAAGCAAAAAGGGGAAGAGAGAGAAGAGAGATGATCCACCCAAATGGACAACTAAAAACAAGGAGGACCAAAGGTGGCAAAGGTTGCATGGACCATGCAAGATACTTAATACCATGTTTTATTCTTGTGAAAAAAAAATTAAGAACATGGCATTATTCTCATGCATTCCCAAATGTGGAGTAAAGGCCAAGCCAAGAATTGTAGAATTGGACCCACCCTATCTCCCATGAGCTAGGTTAAATACCAAAAGGAAAATAATTACAAGCTAATGGATAATGGGATGGTGGAATTGCAAGGTGGTGAAAGAAAGGGTAGTGGAGTGTATTAAAAGATATGCCCCAACTCAACTTGGGCATTTAAACAATATATCAATAACCAAATACAATATCAAGAGGCAAATACAATTAATAATGCATATGAGATAAGAACCAAAACAAAAAGGGTTTTTGGTATGATGCTCAAATGCAAGGTGGCATGATGACATGAGCATGATATGATTATGATGCAACAATTATGTGAGGGAAGTAGTCATTATTTTACTAGATCAAGTAGCATTACAGTTGTTAGACAAATGGGATGCTACAAAGGGGAATGGACCATGAATGTGTTATGGGTAAGTGGAATGATTGGATCATATCCTAGGTCACTTGCTTTGGGCATTTGCAAGAGAGAATTAAAGCTCGAAATTAAAAGTCAAACGGGAGGTTTGAAAGTCAAACTGGAACAATGGTTTCCTATTGGAAGAAGGAAAGAGTCCTTCTTTCAATCCAACTTGGGTTTGGGTTTGGATTCAAACCCTTCCCTCCCAAGGTTTCCCCCTCTCATAAGTAGAGGGGGAGAGCTACCACAAACACACAAGAGCCAGCCCTCCACCCGTGTCGTGCCGCCGCCGCTGCGTCGCCACCTAGCGTCGCCGTGCCGCCGCCGACACCTCCTCCTCCTCCTCCCGGCCTTCTAAACCCTATATCGCCGGGAAACCCTAGATCCACCATAACTCGTGTAGCATCCCAATTGTCTAACAATTGTAATGCTAATTGGTCTAGTAATATAATGGCCACTTCATATATATAATTGTTGCATCATAATTATATCATGCTCATGTCATCATGCCACCTTGCATTTGAGCATCATATAAAACCCTTTTTGTTTTGGTTCTTCTCTCATATGCATCATTAATTGTATTTGCCTCTTGATATTGTATTTGGTTATTGATATATTGTTTAAATGCCCAAGTTGAGTTGGGGGCATATCTTTTATTCCATTCCACCACCTTTCTTGGACACCACCTTATAATTCCACCATCCCATTATCCATGAGCTTGTTTCTCTTTTTCTTTTGATTTTATTCTAGCTCATGGGATATAGGATGGATCTACTTCTATAAATTCTTTTGCTTGGCTTTTATTCCACTTCTTGGGAATGCATAAGAATAATGCCATATCATTATTATTGTTTTCACAAGGATAATACATGGCATTTATTAATTTGCATGGGCCATGCAACAACCACCACCATCTGATCTTCCTTGGTTTTTCTTGATTTTTGAGTGGATCCTCTCCCATCTCTCTCTCTACCCCTCTTCATGCTTGATCTTGTTTGGGTCTTGTTAAAACCCTATAACCATTCCCCCATCCATGCAAGCCTGGTGTGACCATCTTACCCCTACCCTTCTCTCCTCCTCCCAACCGTTTCCTCTTTGCTTGTTTCTTTTGTGTTGGTCTTGCCTAAACCAAAACCCTAATCACCCCCTCTCTCTATTTCTATCTCTAAACCCTACCACCACCATGACCTACCCCATCTAACTTCCCTCTCTACCATGCCGAGGTGCCCCCTCTCCCTACCATGCAGGCCCCACCTAGCCACCCTCCCCCTGGTCGAGCTGCCCTTCCCAACCCTAGCACAAAGCCCTAGCCCGAGCCTCCCCTCCAACCCTAGCTCCCACCCAAGCCTACCTTCCCCCTCTCTTTAGCTCTCTCTGCCACCCTAGCCCCACCACCTCCTGCTCCTTCCCGGGCCACCCGCCACTTCCTACCGCTCCTGCCTCGCAAGAAGCCCGATCACGTGCTCGAGGAGGAAAGGTGACAACCGAGCCACCTTTTCCACCCCGAGCCCCCACGGCATCTTCCTCTCCTCTCCCGTCCCTATCTACCCCTCTCTCTCGCCTGCTGCCTTCCCCAGATCCGCCCCAGGGCCCTGGCCTCTCCCCTCTCTTCCCCATCGCCACCACCTACCCCAACGCCGGCCACCGTCGGTCTCCACCAGCCCCGTCGATCCAAGAGGCGCAGGCGAGCAGGAGGCTGTCGGCGAGGTCGAGGAGGCCCTCTGCTTCGACCAGTACCTGTCGCGGAGGAGGATAAGGACCGGCGCCGAAGTTCACCGACGAGCCCGACGCCAAACCCTAGCCCCCGGTCCGTCTGCGTCGTCGTCGATTCCCTGCGCCTCGAGCGGATCCAACCACACCAACCAACTCACGGTGAGCTGACACACCTCCTAGACAACCCCCTGGCCTCTTTAATCTTAACCCGCGCTCCAGCCCTAATCCCACCAGTCAGTCACGGCAGCCCCACCCCTGGCATGTGGGCCGTAGCCGCTGGGCCCGCATGTCAACCGCGTGGGCTAGCCAGATGAGAAAAGGAATTTCTGCTGCGGGCCCCATTTCCGTTTGACCCCACCCGTCAGTGTCTAGGGCTAGGACAAGCTGAGTAAGAAAAGGATTTCTGTTTTCTGTTTTGATTTAAATCTTTTTCAAATTCATTTAAATTCAAATTCAAATCTGTTTTAGATAACTTTTGAAATATAAATCCAAATAATACAAATAATATATGTTTTGAAATCAGAAAAATATGAGGAATTCAAATATGGCCTTCAAAATATATTTTGGACACTTTAATTTTCAAGTTGATTAAACTTACAACAAATGCCATTTTTCCTTAATTAATTAATAACTTTTGATTTATAACTCCAAATTTGACAAATGATATGTCTAAAATATTTAGCTCGACGAGACCTTTCTGTTTATGCGTACCATGTTCTGTTTTGTAGCATGCATCATATAAATATAAAGGTTACAGAAACTTAATTGAGTATAAAATATGATTAAAACTCAATAAAATGTTTATTTCTTGTATTCTACACCTCACCCATGCCATGCTACTTTATTGCCATGCAAATTGTGCATCATTCATCATGGCATGATTGTTTGCTTGTCGCACCTTATTCATATGCTTGTGCACTTTATTTATGTTGGCCCTTGTTGGTTTGGTTCTTCTTCGAATAGACGCTGAGCAGGGGAGATATCAAGAAAACCAGGAGCACTACCCAGATCCTTCTCTCGCTTCAACTGAGCTGCCAGGCAAGCACTACCACATGCTTGCATACATATAGTACCTATTGCCTCTATCTTATTCTTGCATCATTGAGTCGCGATTGCATTAAATCAATCCCAAGTCGCATAGCCTTTACTTTTAAACCCCACAAGCTTGTTCCTCCATCCCATGAGCCATTACTACAGAGTTGTTTGAGCCATGCGAGTCGTGGGACAGCATGTGTAGGGTATGTGAGTGTCGATGGATAACGAGGTACCTAAACAACTTAACTCGAGTAGTATGGGATAATTAATGAAAGTGGCACCGTGAGCAATATCGCTATTTGGTTTTTCATGCTCACTTGTGTCCCGTGGGACCCCGAGTACTTGATTCCTGTTCCTTGAATATTCGCTATCCACATCCGGAGGCTTATGGGACCCCCGAGCCGAGCTTGATTCATTCTTATTTCTTGGGGCCACAAGTAGTTTGGGGCTTTATTACTATTCTGTACTTATGCCATGCTTTATCGCTTAATTTAAATTGTGCAGGTAGCACTTGTACTGCTTAGGTAAGCGGAGTGTTTTCAGTATCGACAAGCCCACCACACTTTCGGGTTCCCGTTTACAACCATTGACGCAAACCTTGAGTCCGTCTCGAGCCGCTAACTTCGCTATGGGTAGCTTAATGGGGTGGCCTCAAACATTTCAATCTGTGATCGCTTTGTCGTGAATGCCTCATTGGGTTTTGATTTGGTTTTTCCGAGGTTGATCGAGTGTGTGTTGCTATTTGTGCACCCCTGCAGGGTAAAACTTTCTGAAAGCCGTGTCCGCGTTTATGGACGACTTGGAGCACAGTTTCTCGATCATAGACAAGTATAACTAAAGTACCGCTTTTAATTTGACTAAGTAACTGACTAGTAAATAGTGCAACACTCATGGAATGGATAATAATAAAACTGCCAACGGATGGGGGGTTGTTCATCCGCTTCCTCGTTGGTAAGCGAGGAGGAGGATGGATCTGTTAATATTACCGTTATAACTGTTGTTATTAATTCACGGACATCCGTCTATCTATGGTTAGGCGGATGGTTAGCGAGTATCTATAGAATTGTTAGGTATTATCTTTTGCTGCAATTGCGTCACCCAGGTTGTGTCCCCTTTAGAGGCATAAAGACTTGCCGAAAATTCTAGGGTCTCACATGATAAATTATTTGATTCAGTGAACAGTACACTCACGAGATGGATATGGGTGGAGGAGACTACGATGTGGGCAACGATCATTCGGTGTAGAGATTCCGTGAACGGGATCCGTGAGATCTGTATGGATGTGTTTATTTATGGGGCATCTTATGCCGATTTGCTTCTTATCCGTACTCGGATCTTGTTTTCCGCTTCCGCCCGATACTCTGATGTTTGATGTATGAGGAGATATCCTAAACTATATATCTATCTAGGATATTTGGATCTTGCCGTATGGCGTTGCAATATTTCTATTTCTTTTAGATGGAATGGCTCTGAGGACTGTTGTATGGTGGCTTGCATACATACTCATTTGTGTATGTAGTTGATCCCTTCGCCGACACGCCGTTCTTGTCCCGATGTTTGGAAATGGTTAGGACGGCCGAAAGGTCTACCTGTGAGTGGCATTTGGCCCCACCATACTGTTTTAACCATTTCCGCTCATCCAGGCTTGTAACCAGGAGTGTAATTCACCGAGGTAGTTACAATTGGTATCAGAGCCATCCCGCCCTTCAGGGTCTCAGCCAAATGGTCGTTGTCAGTCTAGCAAATATTTTGGTAGCTATGTATACTAGGGAAAAACAAAACGCGAGAGTAGGACTGCTTCCACTTTTCTTCTTACCCACCCACCCACCCTTTTTCTGGTAAGGAAGGGTAACGTTTTCAATCCTCTTCTTAAAAGTTCAAACTAGGATTCACGTGTTCTGGGTTTCCGTAGTACCATAGAATGTGTGTGTGTGTGTGTAATTCCTTGTCTATCTGTTGCATCCAACATGTTATCTTTATCTGCCTTTTGTTATCAACTGTTGGTACATTCCATACCGACAGGCTTTTGCAACCGACGCGATCTATCTGATTCGTTGTATACCGCCGCGATCTGTCTTACTCTTTGTTATCCGACGTTATCTTGTTTGGGGTGTTCGTTTCCGTAGTTACTAATCTTTAGGTTCATCGTGAGAAGAAGGTGTTGGGATATGTGTTTTACTTATTCATGTGCGGAGTAATGATTTGAGTGCGGGATGGAGTCGCGACCATACCACTACTTTTATCATTCGCTCTTGTATATTGAATTGGTAGAGTCACTAATCTTGATTCATTAAGTGTTTTTGCGCATCTATTGGTATTTTAATGCCGAAATTTGCAGAATTTTTTTTCTTTGATATATCTGTGTACCACACTCCTTTTCAGTCGTGTGCGATATGCTTAATATCTTCTAGGTGCTTTGAACTTTGTTGATATTTTAATATCATCTTAGTAAATTGTATCCTTTAATCTTGGTTAATTCCATCTTGGTACTATTTTGGATTATTATTATTCTCCATTATAGTATTGACTTGTGTTTTATATCAATCACAGGATGGCACCACCACGCCGTGCTGAGGAGGACATACAACCTGAACTGCGGGCCGCGTTGTCAAGCATCGCCAATGCCTTGGCAGCAATGCAGCAGAACCAGCAGCGTTTCAAAGAAAGTGTCAGGAGGAATGAGTTTGCTCCGCTACCTCCACCTCCCAAGCGAGGAGACATCAAAAGCTTCCTGAAGTTCAACCCACGCCAATTTGATGTGTCCGATCAACCACTTGATGCTGATGATTGGTTGCGTGAGATGTCAAGGCTCGACGATCCGATGTTCCTGAGCAAGAATGGGTAAAGTGTGCCACTCACCTTCTGAAGGGAGATGCATCTCTCTGGTGGGAGAATTACCTGAAGGCAAACTGCATTGGTTTTCAGCCTACTTGGGAACAGTTCACTGGAGCCTTCAAATAGCAGTACCTGTCAGAAATTGTCATGGAGAGGATGAAGGAAGTGTTTCTCAACCTCAAGCAGGGCAATGATAATGTCAATACCTACATCAGGAACTTCATGAACCTTTCTCGTTATGGTGGCGATGAGATCTCTGATGACAAGAAGAAGCAAAAGAGGTTCCGGCAAGGGCTCAATGCATCGATTAAATATGCAATCACACATGCAAGGCCGGCGTCTTTTCTGGAACTTCAGCATACAGCTCTGCAGGAAGAAGCAAGTAGGCAAGTGTTTGAGGAGTCAAATAAACACAATCGCGATGCAGCAAGCTCTTCAGCTATGTCAACTCCTTCTAAGCGTCGTGTCTGGGTTCCTAACACCCCACCGTCGCTCCCGGCTCCACCAAGACCTTCAAGCTACGCGGAAAGGCCACCAAACTTCCTCACTGCTGCTCCCAGGGGCTACAACCACCACTACCCTGGAGCGCCTGGCGGAGTTCCTGGCTACGTTGCTCCACGTCCACCTGGTGCTTGTTACAATTGTGGAGACACTGGGCATCAAAACTGGAACTGTCCGATGAAAAACAAAGCTCTTCCTCCACCACCTCCAAGATCTGCGGCAAGCTCTCCTATGGTTCGTGCACCACCACCTCGGGCTCTCAACATCAACACCAAGCCCGGGTCTACTGTTGTTCGTGCCAACTGTGTCAACGCCGCTCAAGCTGAGCATGCACCTGGAGTTATGATGGGTATGCTATCCGTTAACTCAGTCCCTGCACGAGTTTTGTTTGATTCTGGTGCATCGCATTCATTTGTTTCTCACAAGTTTGCAAATGAAAATGAGTTAGCTATGGATCCTCTCCTTAAGCGGTTAATGGTCCTTTCTCCTGGAGCAACAATGGCAGCTTCTAAAATCAGCCATGGCAATCAAATTGAGATTGGTGGCTCTTCGTTCTTGGCGTCCTTAATTGTTCTGGGCAATTCTGACATTGATGTCATCTTGGGCATGGATTGGTTGACAGCAAATGCAGCTGTGATTGATTGTGCTGAACGCTCGGTTTCTGTGAAGATTCCTGAAGGCCATATAGTCTATTCTCCAAGTCTGACTCCTGCTATCCAGCTTTTCTCCTTGGCGGCTCTAAATGATGATGCTATGGAAGCTATTCAGAGTGTTCCGGTGGTCTGTGAGTTCCCAGATGTCTTTCCTGAAGAGTTGTCGGGTATGCCTCCGGATCGCGAGGTTGAGTTTGTAATTGAGCTTGAACCTGGAACGGATCCTATCTCCAAGCGGCCTTATAAAATGGGTCCTGCTGAGTTGGCTGAACTCAAACGACAGCTTGACGAACAAGAGAGGTTGGGTTTCATTCAACACAGTACTTCTTCGTGGGGTAGCCCAACCCTCTTTGTGAAGAAGCGAGACATGACTGATAGACTTTGTGTTGACTATCGGGCTCTCAATGCTAAAACCATCAAGCATAAATATCCCCTTCCGCGGATTAATGATCTCTTCGATCGCCTAGTGAGCTGTGGTATTCTCTAAGCTTGACTTGAGAAGTGGTTATCATCAAATCAAGATTCGCAAGGAAGATGTTCCTAAAACAGCTTTCACCACCCGCTATGGCCTGTATGAGTACACGGTCATGTCCTTCGGTCTCACCAACGCACCTGCCACCTTCTCGAGGCTTATGAACTCGGTTTTCATGGAGTATCTTGATAAGTTCGTTGTGGTCTATCTGGATGACATCCTAGTCTATTCTAAGTCAAAGGAAGAACATGAAGAACACCTTCGGTGTGTCCTAAACAAGCTTCGTGAGAACCGCCTGTATGCAAAGTTCTCCAAGTGTGAGTTTTGGCTGCCTCAAGTAATCTATCTTGGTCACGTCATCTCTTCCAAGGGCATTGCAGTCAACCCGAAAACTGTAAAGACAATTGTTGAATGGCTTCCTCCTGTTAATGTCAAAGAAGTGCAGAGTTTCCTTGGTTTGGCTAGTTATTGCCATCGCTTCGTTCAGAACTTTTCGAAGATAGCGAAGCCTCTTACCGATCTCCTCAAGAAAGGCAAGAAATACCTTTGGACTCCTGCATGTCAAGCAAGCTTTGAGACACTCAAAGAGAAGCTCACTTCCACACCAGTCTTGGTTCCTCCGGATACATCTAAGCCTTTCCAGATATTCTGTGACGCCTCTTTGCAAGGATTGGGTGCGGTCCTTATGCAAGAAAAACAAGTTGTTGCTTATGCCTCGACAGCTTGAAGACGCATGAGATCAACTATCCTACACATGACCTCGAACTCAGCAGCTTGTTTTTGCTTTGAAATTATGGAGGCATTACTTGTCGGGAAACCGCTAGAAATCTTTTCCGATCACAAGAGTCTCAAGTATATCTTCACTCAGCCGATCTCAACCTTCCAGAGGAGGTGGATTGAAGCAATCAATGACTTCGATTTGACCATCAACTACACTCGGCAAAGCTAATGTCATGGCCGATGCTCTCACCGCAAAGCTTATGTCAACAACCTCATGATGGAAGAACAACAACCTCTCTTGTGCGAGGAATTCGTCACTCAACCTTGAAATTGTGGAACAAGGGTATCTCCTGAACCTTCCGCTACTCCTCTCTTGGAAGAAAAGGTTCGCTCCTTTCACTTGGTGATCCGCACACCAAAAGATCATCTCCACTTCACTTCAAGTATGAGTCCTTCCACGTCGATGACCAAGGCACGCTTTTCTTTGAACACCGGATGTTTGTTTGAACTACCCGGGTTTGAGAGCAAGTTCTTAAGGAGGCGCATGATTCGTTCTTTCTATCCACCTGGCAGACAAAGATGTACATGGACTTGAAAACACAATATTGGTGGCGGGTTTGAAACGATATTGTGCCAAGTATGTCTCGAGTGTGATGTCCGCAGAGTTAAAGCTGTCCATCGAAACCTTCGGTCTTCTACAACCATTGAAACCCCGGAATGGAAATGGGAGAAAGTAGAGATGGACTTCATCACCGGTTTTCCAAGGTCAGAAGGGCAACAATGCAATCTTTGTTGTCATTGACAAGCTTTCTAAAGTGGCTCACTTCTTCGCCAGAAGGAAACAATTTCGCAATTCAGTTGGTGAGCTCTATATCAACAGTAATTGTCTCTCCGTATGGGGTTCCGCTTGAGATCGGCCTGCACTGGGGAGCATCTTCACTTCCAAGTTCGGGAAAGTTTCCAAAATGCTTTGGGAACAAAGTTGAACTTCAAAGACTTACCACCCTCACGCAAGGACAAGTTGAAAGGATCAATCGATTCTCGGAGGATATGCTTCCCTTGCGTCATCTCTTTGGCATGAAGTGGGAAGAATGTCTTCCTTATGCTGAATTCTCTTACAACAACAGCTTCCAAAAGTCTAAAGATGGCACCATTTGAGGCTCTCTATGGTCGCAAATGCGTAACTCCGATTGGTTGGTCGGTGCAGGAGAAAGAATATTGTTTGGCCCTGACATTGTAACTCAAGCAGAGGAGAAGGTGCACATCATTCTTGAAAATCTGAAGATTGCTCAAAGTCGCCAGAAGAGCAATTATGACAGAAAGCACACGGACATGGAGTATGTCCCTGGTGATCTCGTTTACCTTCGTGTCACTCCCATGAGAGGCACGCACCGTTTTGGTATCAAAGGAAAGCTGGCTCCTAGATACATCGGTCCATTCAAAATTCGTGGAAGAAGAGGAGAAGTTGCTTATGCTCTTGAGCTCCCGGAAAAACTCAAGGTCCATCATGTTTTCCACATCTCTCAACTCAAGAAGTGCTGCATGGATCCCGGCAGGACCGTGGACCATGACCTTATCAATCTCCAAGAAGACCTGTCTTATCAAGAACACCCCACAAAAATACTTGAGATCGCAGAAAGAAGGACTCTCAACAAGTCCATCAAGTTCTGCAAGGTGCAGTGGTCGCACCATTCTGTTGATGAAGCCACTTGGGAACATGAAGATGAGCTCCGTGCCAAGTATCCTACCCTCTTTGTTTCTTCTTCTTCTTCCTAGAATCTCGGGGCGAGATTCCTGTTTAGTGGGGGAGAGTTGTAGCATCCCAATTGTCTAACAATTGTAATGCTACTTGGTCTAGTAATATAATGGCCACTTCATATATATAATTGTTGCATCATAATTATATCATGCTCATGTCATCATGCCACCTTGCATTTGAGCATCATATAAAACCCTTTTTGTTTTGGTTCTTCTCTCATATGCATCATTAATTGTATTTGCCTCTTGATATTGTATTTGGTTATTGATATATTGTTTAAATGCCCAAGTTGAGTTGGGGGCATATCTTTTATTCCATTCCACCACCTTTCTTGGACACCACCTTATAATTCCACCATCCCATTATCCATGAGCTTGTTTCTCTTTTTT
The DNA here is from genome assembly GCA_030063025.1 of Avena longiglumis. Taxonomy (NCBI): domain Eukaryota; kingdom Viridiplantae; phylum Streptophyta; class Magnoliopsida; order Poales; family Poaceae; genus Avena; species Avena longiglumis. The sequence goes on along the minus strand of CP125974.1, from coordinate 537,012,935 downwards.
TTTATTCTAGCTCATGGGAGATAGGATGGATCTACTTCTATAAATTCTTTTGCTTGGCTTTTATTCCACTTCTTGGGAATGCATAAGAATAATGCCATATCATTATTATTGTTTTCACAAGGATAATACATGGCATTTATTAATTTGCATGGGCCATGCAACAACCACCACCATCTGGTCTTCCTTGGTTTTTCTTGATTTTTGAGTGGATCCTCTCCCATCTCTCTCTACCCCTCTTCATGCTTGATCTTGTTTGGGTCTTGTTAAAACCCTATAACCATTCCCCCCATCCATGCAAGCCTGGTGTGACCATCTTACCCCTACCCTTCTCTCCTCCTCCCCAACCGTTTCCTCTTTGCTTGTTTCTTTTGTGTTGGTCTTGCCTAAACCAAAACCCTAATCACCCCTCTCTCTATTTCTATCTCTAAACCCTACCACCACCATGACCTACCCTATCTAACTTCCCTCTCTACCATGCCGAGGTGCCCCCTCTCCCTACCATGCAGGCCCCACCTAGCCACCCTCCCCCTGGTCGAGCTGCCCTTCCCAACCCTAGCACAAAGCCCTAGCCCGAGCCTCCCCTCCAACCCTAGCTCCCACCCGAGCCTACCTTCCCCCTCTCTTTAGCTCTCTCTCTGCCACCCTAGCCCCACAACCCTCTCCTTCCTTCCCGGGGCCACCTGCCAGCTTCCTACCCTGCTCCTGCCCCTGCCGGCAAGCCCGATCACCTGCTCGAGGAGGAAAGCTGACAACCTAGCCACCTTTTCCACCCCGAGCCCCCACGGCATCTTCCTCTCCTCTCCCGTCCCTATCTACCCCTCTCTCTCTCGCCTGCTTCCTTCCCCAGATCCGCCCCAGGGCCCTGGCCTCTCCCCTCTCTTCCCCATCGCCACCACCTACCCCAACGTCGGCCACCGTCGGTCTCCACCAGCCCCGTCGATCCAAGAGGCGCAGGGCGGAGGTCGCTGGAGAGGAGGCCCTCTGCTTCGACCAGTACCTATTGCGGAGGAGGAGAAGGACCGGCGCCGAAGTTCACCGACGAGCCCGACGCCAAACCCTAGCCCCCGGTCCGTCTGCGTCGTCGCCGATCCCCTGCGCCTCGAGCGGATCCAACCACACCAACCAACTCACGGTGAGCTGACACACCTCCTAGACAACCCTCTGGACTCTTTAATCTTAACCCGCGCTCCAGCCCTAACCCCACCAGTCAGTCACGGTAGCCCCACCCCTGGCATGTGGGCCGTAGCCGCTGGGCCCGCATGTCAACCGCGTGGGCTAGCCAGAGCCGCGGTAGAAAAGGAATTTTCTGCGCGCGTGGCCCCATTTCCGTTTGACCCCACCCGTCAGTGTCTAGGGCTAGGACAAGCTGAGTAAGAAAAGGATTTCTGTTTTCTGTTTTGATTTAAATCTTTTTCAAATTCATTTAAATTCAAATTCAAATCTGTTTTAGATAACTTTTGAAATATAAATCCAAATAATACAAATAATATATGTTTTGAAATCAGAAAAATATGAGGAATTCAAATATGGCCTTCAAAATATATTTTGGACACTTTAATTTTCAAGTTGATTAAAATTACAACAAATGCCCTTTTTCCTTAATTAATTAATAAATTTTGATTTATAACTCCAAATTTGTCAAATGATATGTCTAAAATGTTTAGCTCGACGAGACCTTTCTGTTTATGCATACCATGTTCTGTTTTGCAGCATGCATCATATAAATATAAAGGTTACAGCAACTTAATTGAGTATAAAATATGATTAAAACTCAATAAAATGTTTATTTCTTGTATTCTACACCTCACCCATGCCATGCTACTTTATTGCCATGCAAATTGTGCATCATTCATCATGGCATGATTGTTTGCTTGTCGCACCTTATTCATATGCTTGTGCACTTTATTTATGTTGGCCCTTGTTTGTTTGGTTCTTCTTCGAATAGAAAGGTGGGATATATCAAGAAAACCAGGAGCACTACCCAGATCATTCTCTCGCTTCAACTGAGCTGCCAGGCAAGAACTACCACATGCTTGCATACATATAGTACCTATTGCCTCTATATTATTCTTGCATCATTGAGTCGCGATTGCATTAAACTGAATCCCAAGTACTGCATAGCCTTTACTTTTAAACCCCACCGAAGCTTGTTCCTCCATCCCATGAGCCATTACTATAGGAGTTGTTTGAGCCATGCGAGTTGTAGGACAGCATGTGTAGGGTATGTGAGTGTCTGATGGATAACGAGGTACCTAAACAACTTAACCTGAGTAGTATGGGATAATTAATGAAAGTGGCACCGGTGAGCAATATCTGCGATTTGGTTTTTCATGCTCACTTGTGTCCCGTAGGACCCCGAGTACTTGATTCCTGTTCCTTGAATATTCGCGCTATCCACATCCGGGAGGCTTATGAGACCCCCCTGAGCCAGAGCTTGATTCATTCTTATTTCTTGGGGCCACAAGTAGTTTGGGGCTTTATTACTATTCTGTACTTATGCCATGCTTTACTGCTTAATTTAAATTGTGCGAGGTACTGCACTTGTACTGTTTAGGTAAGCGGAGTGTTTTCAGTATCGACAAGCCCACCACACTTTCGATTCCCGTCGTTACTGCCATTGACGCAAACCTTGAGTCCGTCTCGAGCCGGCTAACCGTTCGCTATGGTAGCTTAATGGGTGGCCTGAAACATTTCTGAATCCTATGATCGCTTTGTCGTGAATGCCTCGTTGGGTTTTGATTTGGTTTTTCCGAGGTTGATCGAGTGTGTGTTGCTATTTGTGCACCCCTGCAGGGTAAAACTTTCTAAAAGCCGTGTCCGCGGTTATGGACGACTTGGAGCACAGTTTCTCGATCATAGACAAGTATAACTAAAGTACCGCTTTTAATTTGACTAAGTAACTGACTAGTAAATAGTGCAACACTCATGGAATGGATAATAATAAAACTGCCAACGGATGGGGGGTTGTTCGTCCGCTTCCTCGTTGGTAAGCGAGGAGGAGGATGGATCTATTAATATTACTGTTATAACTGTAGTTATTAATTCACGGACATCCGTCTATCTATGGTTAGGCGGATGGTTAGCGAGTATCTATAGAATTGTTAGGTATTATCTTTTGCTGCAATTGCGTCACCCAGGTTGTGTCCCCTTTAGAGGCATAAAGACTTGCCGAAAACCCTAGGGTCTCACACGATAAATTATTTGATTCGTGAACAGTACACTCACGAGATGGATCTTGGGTGGAGGAGACGATGTGGGCAACGATCATTCGGTGTAGAGATTCCGGGAACGGGGATCCGTGAGATCTGTGGGCGGGATGTGTTTATTTATGGGGCATCTTATGCCGATTTGCTTCTTATCCGTACTCGGATCTTGTTTTCCGCTTCTGTCCTAAACTATATATCTATCTAGGATATTTGGATCTTGCCGTATGGCGTTGCAATATTTCTATTTCTTATAGATGGAATGGCTCTGAGGACTGTTGTATGGTGGCTTGCATACATACTCATTTGTGTATGTAGTTGATCCCTTCACCTGCCGATTACGCCGCCCGTTCTTGTCCTGATGTTTGGAAATGGTTAGGACGGCCGAAAGGTCTACCTGTGAGTGGCATTTGGCCCCAACGTACTATTTTAACCATTTCCGCTCATCCAGGCTTGTAACTAGGAGCGTAATTCACCGAGGTAGTTACAACTCGCACCGGCTTAGGCGAAGTACTGCGGGATCTTCCCTCTACTTCCGACACCACGTCGTCGTGCTGCCGGAATCACGAGGGGAGAACTACAACCTCCGCTGCCTGCTGGAACAAGGGAGAGGAAGGTCTTCATCGAAATCTAACGCAGTGACCGATCATGAAGCGCGCTTAACGCATAGCCGGAAGGATCGTCTACGCGATCTTGAGAACGACAAGTGTACGACTACATCACCCACAAGAATCTGCTCTCGTTAACCGCTTTGGAATCTTCGAGGGTGAGTACTCTAATCGACTCGTTGCTACAATCTAGTAGATAGATCTTGGCTTTTTTGTTCGCATGCGGTAGAATTTTTTTGTTTTCCATGCTACGAACCCCTACAGTGGTATCAGAGCCGTGTCTATATGTAGATCTGTTGCACGAGTAGAACACAATGGTCATTGTGGGCGGTGGTGCTTTTATTATCCATTGTTTTTTGTGTACTTTGCATCTTGTGGTATGATGGGATGAAGTGGCCCGGGCTAACCTTACATGACATTGTTCATGAGAGTTGCTCCACGCTTAACATGCAACTTATATTGCATAAGTGGCTTTGCGGGTGTCTGTCTCTCCCATCATAGTATAGATTCAATTTACAACGGGCACTTGATAGTTCAAGCATCAACATTGTGGTTCTTGTTCGTAAGTTAGAACGACACTTATTGAAAGCCCCAAACCACGTAAAACATGCAAAGAAAATTAGAGGCGTCTAACTTTGTTTTGCAGGGGTGTGTTGTGATGTGATATGGCCATGATTGTGATTTTATATGATGTATGCAATGTTCCTTATTGTAAGTTGGCAACCTACAGGAGCCATATGGTTGTCTTTTTAATTTCGTTAAGACCCGCATGTCTATTATTAAAAGTAGTTGTAATAGTTGATGCTGGTGGACGACAACCATGAAGCGGCTCCATTGACCTTGACGCCATGCCAGTGATGATGGAGATCATGTTCGTGCTTGAAGATGGAGATCAGAAGCACAAGAAGAAAGGCCATATCATATCACATATAATGAATTGCATGTGATGTTAATCCTTTATGCATCTTGTATTGCTTAGTTAACGACGGTAGCATTATAAGATGATCCCTCAAGCACACAAATTTCAAGTTTTAAAGTGTTCGTCCTTAGTAAGCACTGTTGCTAAAGCTCGTTGTTTCGAAGCACCACATGATGACCGGGTGTGTTTGATTCTGCGAGTGTATACAACATGAGCAAGCCAGATTTGATCATGCCGAAGCTAAGGTTTGATCTTGACGAGCCTAGCATGTACAGACATGGTCTCGTAACACGGATCACCGAAAGGTAAAGCATGAGTCATATAGTAGATATGATGAACATGTTGATTGTTCGCCATTGAAGCTACATCAACTCTCGTGATGATCAGTTTTGGTGTGGTTGATTTGGTTCGTGTGATCACTAAAACAATGTGAGCGATATTGTTTTGAGTGGGAGTTCACCTAGATTAATTTAACTATTAATTAGAACTCAATTTGTCATAAACTTAGTCTAAACTATTGCAAATATGTTGTAGATCAATGGCGGCCCCTACCATCAATTTTAATGCGTTCCTAGAGAAAGAAAAGTTGAAAAACAATGGAAGCAACTTCGTGGATTGGTTCCGCAATTTGAGGATTGTACTCAATGCTGATAATTTGACCTATGTGCTCGATGCACCGCTGGGTGACCCACCTGCAGCTGATGATACCGATGAGGTAAAGAATGTTTTTCTCGCTCGGAAGAATCAGTACTCCATAGTTCAGTGTGCTATCTTGTATGATTTGGAATCGGAGCTTCAGAAAAGGTTTGAGAACCATGACCCACATGATATTGTTCGTGAACTCAAAATGATATTTGAGGCTCACGCGGCAGTTGAGAGTTATGAGGCTTCTGAAAAGTTCTTTAACTGCAAGATGGAAGATGGCAGCTCCGTCAGTGAGCACGTTCTTAAGATGTCTGGGCACGCAAGTAAGCTTCAAAGCTTGGGTATAGTTATTCCTAAAGCTTTGGGGATTTACCTCCAATCACTGCCACCAAGTTATAAGAACTTTGTGATGAACGACAATATGCAAAACATGAACAAGATGTTGCCAGAACTCTTCTCCATGTTCAAATCTGCAGAAGTTGAGATCAAGAAAGAGCACCAATTGTTGTTGGCCAATAAGACCACCAAATTCAAGAAGCAAGGCAAGTCTAAGAAAAAGGGAAACTTCAAGAAGGGCTGTAAGAAAGTTACCGCGCCGGCGAAGAAGACCAAGGCTGGGCCTAAGCACGATCTTGAGTGCTTTACGCAAGGGAGAAGGTCCTTTGAAGCGGAATTGCCCTAAGTACTTGGCGGATTTGAAGAACGGCAACATCAAGAAGAAAGGTATATCCGATATACATGTTATTGATGTGTATCTCACTAGTACTGTAGTAGTGCACAGGTATTTGAATCTTGGTTCGGTTGCTCATATTTGTAACTCGAAACAGGTGCTGCAGAATAAAAGGAAGCTAGCGAAGAACGAGGTGACGATGCGCGTGGGAAATGGATCAAAGGTTGATGTGATCGCGGTCGGCACGCTACCTCTTTATCTACCATCGGGATTAATTTTATACTTAAATAATTGTTATTTGGTGCCTGCGTTAAGCATGAACATTATATCAGGATATTGTTTATTGCGAGACGGTTACTTGTTTAAGTCCGAGAATAATGGTTGTTCGATTTATATGAGTAATATGTTTTATGCACATGCACCTTTGATAGATGGTCTATTCTTATTGAATCTCTATAGTGGAAATACACATATTAATAACATTGAGGCTAAACGTTTGAAATCGAGCGATAACTCAACCTATATGTGGCACTATCGTGTTGGTCACATTGGAGTGAAGCGTATGAAGAAACTCCATTCCGATGGACTTCTTGAATCACTTGATTTCGAATCACTTGAAAGATGCGAAGCATGTCTGATGGGTAAAATGACTAAGACTCCATTTTCTGGTATGATGGAGCGAGATACAGACTTATTGGAAATCATATATACCGATATGTGTGGCCTAATGAGTGTAGCATCGCGCGATGGTTATCGTTATGTTCTTACCTTCACGGATGACTTGAGTAGATATGGGTATATCTATTTCATGAAACATAAGTTCGAAACTTTCGATAAGTTTAAGGAATTTCAAAGTGAGGTAGAGAATCAACGTAACAAGAAGATTAAATTTCTACGATGTGATCGCGGAGGTGAATATCTAAGTTACGAGTTTGGCGAGCATTTGAAGAAATGCGGAATACTTTCACAATTGACAACGCCGGGAACACCACAACGTAATGGTGTGTTCGAACATCGTAATCGAACTCTCTTAGATATGGTTCGTTCTATGATGTCACTTACAGATTTACCGCTATAGTTTTGGGGTTATGCATTAGAAACAACCGTATTAACTTTAAATAGGGCACCATCTAAATCTGTTGAAACGACATCGTATGAATTATGATTTGGGAAGAAACCTAAATTATCGTTCCTTAAAGTTTGGGGTTAAAGAAGTTACAGCCCGACAAGCTTGAACCCAAAGCGGAAAAATGCGTCTTCATAGGATACCCAAAGGAAACTATTGGGTATACCTTCTATCATAGATCCGAGGGAAAAATCTTCGTTGCCAAGAATGGATCCTTTCTAAAGAAGGAGTTTCTCTCGAAAGAAGTGACTGGAAGGAAAGTAGAACTTGACAAGGTTGTTGAAACTTCTCTCGAACTTGCGAGTAGCGCAGCACCGGAAGTAGTTCCTGTGGCGCCTACACCAATAAGAGAGGAAGCTAATGATGTTGATCATGAAACTTCGGTTGAAGTTACTACGGAACCTCGCAGGTCAATGAGAACTCGTACCACTCCTAATTGGTATGATCCCGTTATGAGTGTCATGTTGGTGGACAACATCGATGACCCTGCGACATATGAGGAAGCGATGATGAGCCCAGATTCCAATAAATGGCAAGATGCCATGAAATCCGAAATTGGATCCATGTATGAAAACCAAGTATGGACTTTGGTGGACTTACCGGATGGCCGGAAGCCTGTCGAGAACAAATGGATTTTCAAGAAGAAAACAGATGTTGATGGTAATGTTACTGTCTATAAAGCTCGACTTGTCGCAAAAGGGTTTCGACAAATTCAAGGAGTTGACTACGATGAGACTTTCTCACCAGTAGCGAAGCTAAAGTCTGTGAGGATTATGTTAGCAATCGCTGCATATTACGATTATGAGATATGGCAGATGGATGTCAAAACGGCGTTCCTCAATGGAGACATTGATGAAGAGTTATATATGATGCAACCCAAAGGTTTTGTCGATCCTAAAGATGCTAACAAGGTATGCAAACTTCAACGGTCCATTTATGGATTGAAGCAAGCATCCCAAAGTTGGAATCAACATTTTGATAAGGTAATCAAAAGCTTTGGATTTATACAAACTTATGGAGAAGCTTGTATTTAAAAGAAAGTGGGTGGGAGCTTTGTAGCATTCTTAATACTATATGTAGATGACATATTGTTGATTGGGAATGATGTAGACCTTCTTAATAGTGTAAAGGATTATTTGAATAATAGTTTTTCAATGAAAGATCTTGGCGAAGCAGCTTACATATTAGGCATACAGATTTATAGAGATAGATCGAGACGCCTAATATCATTGTCATAGAGTACATATTTGGACAAAGTTCTAAAGAGGTTTGGAATGGAAGATAGCAAGAAAGGGTTCTTGCCCATGTTGCCCAATACGACCTTGAGTAAAACTCAAAGTCCAACAACGGCAGAAGATAGAGAAAGGATGAGTAAGACTCCCTATGTCTCAGCCATAGGATCTCTTATGTATGCCATGCTATGTACTAGACCCGACATTGCATATGTTGTTAGTTTGACTAGCAGATATCAAAGTGATCCACGCGTGGATCATTGGACAGCGGTCAAAAACATCCTTAAGTACTTGAGAAGAACTAAGGATATGGTTCTTTCTTATGGAGGTGATGAACAACTCGTTGTTAATGGTTACACCGATGCTAGTTGGAACACCGATCCGGATGATTCTAAATCAATCTGGATACGTATTTACTTTGAATAGTGCAGCAGTTAGCTAGAGGAGTGCAAAGCAAAGCATTGTGGCGAGATCTTCAACTGAATCAAAATACATAGCTGCTTCGGAGGCTTCACAAGAGGCGATATGGATGAAGGAGTTCATTATAGAGCTCAGTGTGGTTCCAACTGCGCTGGACCCAATGTTTATCTACTGTGATAACATGGGCGCCATAGCCAATGCGCAAGAACCAAGGTCACACAAGAAGCTGAAGCACATCAAGCTACGTTTTCACGCTATTTGAGAGCATGTTCAAGATGGCGACATAAAGATTTACAAAGTACACACAGATCTGAATGGGGCGGATGTAGGGGTTCGTAGCATGGAAAACAAAAAATTTCTACCGCATGCAAACAAACAAGCCAAGATCTATCTACTAGATTGTAGCAACGAGTCGATAGAGGAACTCACCCTCGAAGATTCCAAAGCGGTTAACGAGAGCATATTCTCGTGGGTGATGTAGTCGCACTCTTGTCGATCTCAAGATCGTGTAGACGATCCTTCCAGCGCTGCGTTCCGGCAGCGCTTCCGCAGTCGGTCACACGTTCGGTACTCGATGAAGACCTTCCTCTCCCTTGTTCCAGCAGGCAGCGGAGGTTGTAGCACTCTCCTCGCGATTCCGGCAGCACGACGGCATGGTGTCGGAAGTAGAGGGGAGATCCCGCAGGGCTTCGCCTTAAGCCGATGCAAGTATGGTGGACTATGAGAGAGGCCTTGGTGATCTAGGGTTTAGAGGGAACCAAGGGGACGGCTTGGTCGGCGGCTAGGTTTTGGGGAAACCCCAACTCGCCGAGTTGGAGGTGCCCTAGGCGGCGGCGACACAAGGAGGTGGTGGCGCCGGCGGCTTGGGCCTAGGTTTTTGGGTGTGTGGGAGAGGGGCATCCCTACCCCTCCTTATATAGGTGGGAGGGTGCGGCTTGGGAGGAGGGAGTCCTCCACCAAGTCGGACTCCTTGGCCGGCGGGTGGAGGGAGGAGACTTCCTCCCCAAGTAGGTTTCCTACTCTCCCTCCACCAAGCAAACTTGTCGTTTGACTTTTTCAAATTGGCGTTTGACTTTCAAACTAGGATTTGATTTCTCCCTTTATTTTGCTCAGCCAATTGACCTAGTACATGATGCAACCATTCCATATTGTCATGACACATTCATGTACCCTTCCCCTCCGGAGTGTCGGACCTTCCGGACTCTTCTAGAACATTCCTGGTGAAAACACCGGAATCATTCCCAAACTCCGAAAAGGGACTTTCCTTATATGAATCTTATTCTCTGGACCATTCCGGATCTCCTCGCGATATCCCGGATCCCATCCGAGACTCCGAACAACATTCGGTCTCTTTCTCATCATTCCATAACTACTCAACAACATCGAATCCTTAAGTGTGTCTCCCTACGGTTCGTGAATTATGCGGACATGATCGAGACACTTCTCCGATCAATAACCAATAGAGGAATCTAGAAATTCATGTGGATCCCACATATTTCTACGATTACTTTACGATTGAATGAACCACTTACATACGATACCAATTTCCCTTTGTCTCACGATAGTTTACTTATCTGAGGTTTTGATCGTCGGTATCTCTGCATACCTAGTTCAACCTCGTTACTGATAAGTACTCTTTTCTCGTTCCCGTGATATGTGATCCCTTATGAGACAGTCACATGCTTTCAAGCTAATTGGATGAAATTCCACCGAGAGGGACCAGAGTATATCTATCTATCATATGGATGGACAAATCCCACTCTTGATTCATGTGTCTCAACCCATACTTTCCGAATACTCAATGCCACCTTTATATCCACCCAGTTACGGTGTGGTGTTTGATGTCATCAAAGGATCCTTCTGGTGATGGTGATAAGCATGATCTCATGGTCGAAGGAATTAGGTTACTATGTATCAGCAAGCTTATAGCAATTGAACTATTAAAATGACTTGATCTTTATGCTATGCTTATCTACAGGAGTATGTCCATCATACCATTCTCCTAATGATATGATCTTGTTGTCAACAACATCTCAATGTTCATGATCAGGAAACCATGATCATCTATTAACCAACAAGCTAGTATCATAGAGAGGCTTTACTAGGGACTCTAATTTAGTTTACAAATCACACAAGTATTAATGTTTCCGATTAATACTATTATAGCATGAATGTAAACATTTACCATAAACATAAAGATATAATAATAACTACATTTATTATTGCCTCTAGGGCATATCTCCAACAGTCTCCCACTTGCACTAGAGTCAACTAATCTAGATTACATGGTAATATACCGAACACCCATGGCAGTTTGGTGTTGGTCATGTTTTGCCCTCGGGAGAGGTTTAGTCAACGGATCCGCCACATTTAGATCTGTGTGTACTTTGCAAATCTTCATGTCACCATCTTGGACATGTTCTCGAATAGCGTGAAAATGTAGCTTGATGTGCTTAAGCTTCTTGTGTGACCTTGGTTCTTGCACATTGGCTATGGCGCCCATGTTATCACAGTAGATAGACATTGGGTCCAGCGCACTTGGAACCACACCGAGCTCTGTAATGAACTCCTTCATCCATATCGCTTCTTGTGAAGCCTCCGAAGCAGCTATGTATTCCGATTCAGTTGAAGATCTCGCCATAATGCTTTGATTTGCACTCCTCCAGCTAACTGTTGCACCATTCAAAGTAAATACGTATCCAGATTGAGATTTAGAATCATTCGGATCAATGTTCCAACTAGCATCGGTGTAACCATTAACAACGAGTTGTTCATCACCTCCATAAGAAAGAACCATATCCTTAATTCTTCTCAAGTACTTAAGGATGTTTTTGACCGCTGTCCAATGATCCACTCCTGGATCACTTTGATATCTACTAGTCAAACTAACAGCATATGCAATGTCGGGTCTAGTACATAGCATGTCATACATTAGAGATCCTATGGCCGAGGCATAGGGAGTCTTACTCATCTTTCTCTATCTTCTGTCGTTGCTGGACTTTGAGTTTTACTGAAGGTCGTATTGGGCAACATGGGCAAGAACCCTTTCTTGCTATCTTCCATTCAAAACCTCTTTAGAACTTTGTCCAAATATGTACTTTGTGACAATGATATTAGGCGTCTCGATCTATCTCTATAAATCTTTATGCCTAATATGTAAGTTGCTTCGCCAAGATCTTTCATTGAAAAACTATTATTCAAATATTCTTTGCACTATTAAGAAGGTCTACATCATTCCCAATCAACAATATGTCATCTACATATAGTATTAAGAATGCTAAAGAGCTCCCACTCACTTTCTTGTAAATACAAGCTTCTCCATAAGTTTGTATAAAACCAAAACTTTTGATTACCTTATCAAAACATTGATTCCAACTTCGAGATGCTTGCTTCAATCCATATATGGACCGTTGAAGTTTGCACACTTTGTTAGCATCTTTAGGATCGACAAAACCTTTGGGTTGCATCATATACAACTCTTCATCAATGTCTCCATTGAGGAACGCTGTTTTGACATCCATCTGCCATATCTCATAATCATAATATGCAGTGATTGCTAACATAATCCTCACAGACTTTAGCTTCGCTACTGGTGAGAAAGTCTCATCGTAGTCAACTCCTTGAATTTGTCGAAACCCTTTTGCGACAAGTCGAGCTTTATAGTTAGTAACATTACCATCAGCTTCTGTTTTCTTCTTGAAAATCCATTTGTTCTCGACAGCCTTCCGGCCATCTGGTAAGTCCACCAAAGTCCATACTTGGTTTTCGTACATGGATCCAATTTCGGATTTCATGGCTTCTTGCCATTTATTGGAATCTGGGCTCATCATCGCTTCCTCATATGTCGCAGGGTCATCGGTGTTGTCCACCAACATGATGCTCATAACGGGATCATACCAATCAGGAGTGGTACGATTTCTCGTCGACCTGCGAGGTTCTGTAGTAACTTCAACCGAAGTTTCATGATCATCATCATTAGCTTCCTCTCTTATTGGTGTAGGCGCCACAGGAACTACTTCCGGTGCTGCGCTACTCGCAAGTTCGAGATAAGGTTCAACAACCTTGTCGAGTTCTACTTTCCTTCCAGTCACTTCTTTCGAGAGAAATTCTTTCTCTAGAAAGGATCCATTCTTAGCAACAAAGATTTTGCCCTCGGATCTATGATAGAAGGTATACCCAATAGTTTCCTTCGGGTATCCTATGAAGACGCATTTTTCCGCTTTGGGTTCAAGCTTGTCCGGCTGTAACTTCTTTACATAAGCTTCGCAACCCCAAACTTGAAGGAACAACAATTTAGGTTTTTTCCCAAACCATAATTCATAAGGTGTCGTTTCAACGGATTTAGATGGTTCCCTATTTAAAGTGAATGCGACTATTTATAATGCATAACCCCAAAATGATAGCGGTAAATCTGTAAGTGACATCATAGAACGAACCATATCTAAGAGAGTTCAATTACGACGTTCAGACACACTATTACGCTGTGGTGTTCCCGGCGATGTCAATTGTGAAAGTATTCCGCATTTCTTTAAATGCTCGCCAAACTCGTAACTTAGATATTCACCTCCACGATCAGATCGTATAAATTTAATCTTCTTGTTATGTTGATTCTCTACTTCACTTTGAAATTCCTTAAACTTTTCAAAAGTTTCGGACTTATATTTCATGAAATAGATATACCCATATCTACTCAAGTCATCCGTAAAGGTAAGAACATAACGATAACCACCGCGCGATGCTACACTCATTGGGCCACACACATCGGTATGTATGATTTCCAATAAGTCCGTAGCTCGCTCCATCATCCCAGAAAATGGAGTCTTAGTCATTTTACACATCAGACATGCTTTACATCTTTCAAGTGATTCGAAATCAAGTGATTCAAGAAGTCCATCAGAATGGAGTTTCTTCATACGCTTCACTCCAATATGACCAAGACGACAGTGCCACATATAGGTCGAGTTATCGCTCAATTTCAAACGTTTAGCTTCAATGTTATTAATATGTGTATTTCCACGATCGAGATTCAATAAGAATAGACCATCTATCAAAGGTGCATGTGCATAAAACATATTACTCATATAAATCGAACAACCATTATTCTTGGACTTAAACAAGTAACCGTCTCGCAACAAACATGATCCAGATATAATGTTCATGCTCAACGCATGCACCAAATAACAATTATTTAAGTATAAAACTAATCCCGATGGTAGATGAAGTTGTAGTGTGTCGACCGCAATCATATCAACCTTTGATCCATTTCCAACGCGCATCATCACCTCGTTCTTCGCTAGCTTCCGTTTATTCTGCAGCACCTGTTTCGAGTTACAAATATGAGCAACCGAACCAGTATCAAATACCCAGGCACTACTACGAGTACTAGTGAGATACACATCAATAACATGTATATCGGATATACCTTTCTTCTTGATGTTGACGTTCTTCAAATCATCCAAGTACTTTGGGCAATTCCGCTTCCAGTGACCTTCTCCCTTGCAGTAAAAGCACTCAGTATCAGGCTTAGGCCCAGCCTTGGTCTTCTTCGTCAGAGCAGCAACTTTCTTACCGCCCTTCTTGAAGTTTCCCTTTTGCTTAGACTTGCCTTTCTTGAATTTGGTGGTCTTATTGACCAACAACACTTGATTCTCTTTCTTGATCTCCACTTCTGCAGATTTGAACATGGAGAAGAGTTCTGGCAACGTCTTGTTCATGTTTTGCATATTGTAGTTCATCACAAAGTTCTTGTAACTTGGTGGCAGTGATTGGAGGACACGGTAAATCCCCAGAGCATTAGGAATAACTATACCCAAACTTTGGAGTTTGTTTGCGTGCCCAGACATCTTAAGCACATGCTCACTGACGGAGCTGCCCTCTTCCATCTTGCAGTTAAAGAACTTTTCAGAAGCCTCATAACTCTCAACTGCCACGTGAGCCTCAAATATCATTTTGAGTTCACGGACAATATCATGGGGGTCTTGGTTGTTAAACCTTTTTTGAAGCTCCGATTCCAAACCATACAAGATAGCACACTGAACTGTGGAGTACTGATTCTTCCGAGTGAGGTAAACATTCTTTACTTCATCGGTAGCAGTAGCTGCAGGCGGGTCACCCAGCGGTGCATCCAGCACATAGGTCAAATTACCAGCATTGAGGACAATCCTCAAATTGCGGAACCAATCCGCGAAGTTGCTTCCATTGTTTTTCAACTTTTCTTTCTCTAGGAACGCATTAAAATTGATGGTAGGGGCCACCATTGATCTACATCATATTTGCAATAGTTTAGACTAAGTTTATGACAAATTGAGTTCTAGTTAATAGTTAAATTAATCTAGGTAAACTCACACTCAAAACAATATCCCTCACATTGTTTTAGTGATCACATGAACCAAATCCACCACATCAAAACCGATCATCACGAGAGTTGATGTAGCTTCAATGGCGAACAATCAACATGTTCATCATATCTACTATATGACTTATGATTTACCTTTCGGTGATCTGTGTTCCGAGACCATGTCTGTACATGCTAGGCTCGTCAAGATCAAACCTTAGCTTCTGCATGAGCAAATCTGGCTTGCTCACGTTGTATACACCCGCAGAATCTAACACACTCGATCATCAGGTGGTGCTTCGAAACAACGAGCTTTAGCAACGGTGCTTACTAAGGACGGACACTTTAAAACTTGAAATTTGTGTGCTTGAGGGATCATCTTATAATGCTACCGTCGTTAACTAAGTAATACAAGATGCATAAAGGATTAACATCACATGCAATTCATTATATGTGATATGATATGGCATTTCTTCTTGTGCTTCTGATCTCCATCTTCAAGCACGAACATGATCTCCATCATCACCGGTATAGCGTCAAGGTCAATGGCGCCGTTTCATGGTTGTCGTGCACCAGCTTCAACTATTACAACTACTTTGAATAGACACGTGGGTCTTAACAGAATTTAAAAACAACCATATGGCTCCTGCCGGTTGCCAACTTACAATAAGAAACATTGCATACATCAAATATAACCACAATCATGGCCATATCACATCACAGCACACCCCTGCAAAACAAAGTTAGACGCCTCTAATTTCTTTGCATATTTTACGTGGTTTGAGGCTTTCAATAAGTGTGCTCTAACTTACGAACAAGAACCACAACGTTGATGCTTGAACTATCAAGTGCCCGTTGTAAATTGGATCTATACTATGATGGGAGAGACAGGCAACCGCAAAGCCACTTATGCAATACAGGTTGCATGTTGAGCGTGGAGCAAGTCTCATGAACGATGTCATGTAAGGTTAGCCCGGGCCGCTTCATCCCATCATACCGCAAGATGCAAAGTACACAAAAAGCAATTGATAATAAAAGCACCACCGCCCATAATGACCATTGTGTTCTACTTATGCAACAGATCTACATATAGACACGGCTCTGATACCACTGTAGGGGTTCGTAGCATGGAAAACACAAAAATTCTACCACATGCAAACAAACAAGTCAAGATCTATCTACTAGATTGTAGCAACGAGTCGATAGAGGAACTCACCCTCGAAGATTCCAAAGCGGTTAACGAGAGCAGATTCTCGTGGGTGATGTAGTCATACTCTTGCCGATCTCAAGATCGTGTAGACGATCCTTCCCAAGGCGTTAGCCCGCAGCTTCATGGTCACATCGTTCGGTACTGATGAAGACCTTCATCTCCCTTGTTCCAAAGAAAATGGAGGTTGTAGCACTCTCCTCACGATTCCAGCACGACTGACGTGGTGCCTAAGTAGAGGGAGATCCCGCAGGGCTTCGCCTTAAGCCGGTGCGAGTATGGTGGACTATGAGAGAGGCCTTGGTGATCTAGGGTTTAGAGGGCACCAAGGGGAGGGCTTGGTCAGTGGCTAGGGTTTGGGGAAACCCCAACTCGCCGAGTTGGAGGTGCCCTAGGCGGCGGCGACACAAGGAGGTGGTGGCGTCGGCGGCTTGGGGCTAGGTTTTTGGGTGTGTGGGAGAGGGGCAGCCCTACCCCTCCTTATATAGGTGGGAGGGTGCGGCTTGGGAGGAGGGAGTCCTCCCCCAAGTCGGCCTCCTTGGCCGGTGGGTGTAGGGAGGAGACTTCCTCCCCAAGTAGGTTTCCTACTCTCCCTCCACCAAGCAAACTTGTCGTTTGACTTTTTCAAATTGGCGTTTGACTTTCAAACTAGGATTTGATTTCTCCCTTTATTTTGTCCAGCCAATTGACCTAGTACATGATGCAAAAATTCCATATTGTCATGAAACATTCATGTACCCTTCCCCTCCGGAGTGTCGGACCTTCCGGACTCTTCTAGAACATTCCTGGTGAAAACACCGGAATCATTCCCAAACTCCGAAACGGGACTTTCCTTATATGAATCTTATTCTCTGGACCATTCCGGATCTCCTCGCGATATCCCGGATCCCATCCGAGACTCCGAACAACATTCGGTCTCTTTCTCATCATTCCATAACTACTCAACAACATCGAATCCTTAAGTGTGTCTTCCTACGGTTCGTGAATTATGCGGACATGATCGAGACACTTCTCCGATCAATAACCAATAGAGGAATCTGGAAATTCATATGGCTCCCACATATTTCTACGATTACTTTGCGATCGATTGAACCACTTACATACAATACCAATTTCCCTTTATCTCATGATAGTTTACTTATCCGAGGTTTTGATCGTCGGTATCTCTGCATACCTAGTTCAACCTCGTTACTGATAAATACTCTTTTCTCGTTCCCGTGATTGTGAACCCTTGTGAGCCAGTCACATGCTTGCATGATAATTGGATGACATTCCACTCTTGTTCTTACTCGGTAGTTTAGGTTAGTGTTAGGTGTGGTTTCTCTAGCTTTTTTTACTCGACTTGGAGTTAATTGGTGGCGTTCTCGTCTCCATCTCGGATGTCTATTTTTTCTTTTGACTTTGTTATAAGAAGGTTTGCTCATCATCTTGTATCAGTTCGACCGTATATGCTTTATTCATATAACGGGATGAAAGGCTGATTCGATCTACTCCAATAGACAACTTATGGATTGTCTACTAACAATAGACGACCTATGGATTATTTGGGTAGCTGGCAATCCTGACGTAATTTGCACCGATGCACGTTTCCACTGATAGGGACAGTATATGCATGTATTCTAGTATAACTCACGTATCTGAAAACGTATGGACGTGTAGATGCGTCCATTTCCCATGTGTTCTCGAATACAATAAGCAGAGGGTGAATCTGACAAGAAACACGAACCGTCTCGACCGAGCTTACCTATAGGGATGTAAATGGCACTTAAATGGCATCCGCGAGTCCCGTTTATTCAAAATCTTAGTTCTTTGTTTTAGAAAAGACAAACTTTATTGAACTAGAGTACTAATAAACGGTATTACGCGGGATTAAATGGTGTGCCACTTACATCCCTAACTTACCTACATCACTGAGTTGGAATTCCAGGAAATTTCAGTGCGTGGGCCCTTTCGAATAATCGAATTGCCAAGAGGTGCCAGAGCCAGAGGCAGAGACACACGTCCGCGAGACTCCTAATTGTACTTACGTACATTTTTGCCATCGTGTCTTTAAATTCTCCGATGAAAAATATGGTGTTCAAAAAGATGAAGATCAACTAAAAGTATGGATCATGAGCTTTGGCTACAGGTGAGCTCTTGTGAGCTTCTGTGGTCTGAACACACCTAGCACGGCAGAGAGGGTCGTCAGCGCACTAAACGAAACTTGAGGCCGGCAGGTATCAACATCACACAAGGACAAATATGGATTGGTGAGTAGTTACTAGTTAGCATAAAACCATCACATTACAGTTAAATTTAACTTTGGTATCATTTTACGTTCTGCAGAAAAAAATCTATCACAGTTTGCTAGGGAGATCGCAAACACTAAACGAATTGATGTTATTTTTTATGGGAAAGACCCACATGTCAGGTCCTATTTGCTGACATGGACCGAGTCCCACTTGTCAGCCCACATTAAAGTGGACTGAGTACCACTTTACGTTCTGCGGACGAGCACCTCCGTCGAGCCCCCTGGCCGCCCTCACGGACACCCCTGGCTGCCCTCGGTCGCGCCCCCGGCTGCACCCGTCATGCTCTTTGTCGCTCCCGCAACGTCGCCCCTTGCCGCGCGCCTCTGGCCGCCCCCAACTGGTCGTGGCCACCGTAGTCCCTAGATGTAGGCGCGCATGGAGAGAGTAGTACGGGGAGGGAGAGGACGCGGGAGTGGGGATGGAATGGTGTACACGATGACGGCGCTCGGACGCGAGCAAGGTCGCTGGAGAGGACTGTTCCCACCGGCGGCGGTGGTAGTTGGGTGAGGAAGAATGAAGGGAATTTTGTTAGATAATTAGTTTTTTATCTATCTGACATGTGTGACCCACTCCAACTCAGCCAATTTTGCCACTCATCCTAGACAAACGGCTTCCACCTGTCAGTTTCCCTGTCAGTTCATGTTTAATTTGAATTTAGTGTTTTTTGTGATCTCCTGAGCAAAACATGGTAGATTTTTTCTTCCAAAACGTAAAGTGGTACTGAATCAAAATTTTAGTCGTAATGTGGTGGTTTTATGCTAACAACTCGGGATCAATCCCTGTCCAATGGGTATAGGGGGCCGAAGCGACCACAAAAGTCAAGGGAGTCCATCCAATATATATGCCAAGGAAGTAGGGTGTCAAATGGGATCCCACCAAAATTTGTGCTCAAAATTTAAACTAGATTTTGGCAAATGAACTACATGTGAGAATTTGGTGGGACCCTACTTGACACCCTACAAGAAAGATCAAACTGCGAGAAGCATACACAATTATTGGTTGTTTTGATCACCCAAAAATGTGGTAAGATTATACTTTACAGGATTTAACATCTCCTTTGAGAATGAAACGGGGAAGCTAGCATCTCCGACTTTTGAGCTTTTTTTAACATGCTATTCCAACGGCGATGCAATTGATCATCTGGGTGAGGCCCTATTCAGGTTTACTCTGTCCGAACAAGTTGGCCATGGCAGACAGATTCTTGATTCCACCAAGCACAGGGAATGGATTCTGATCCGACATCGTTCACTGTCACAAGTCCACACCCTTTTGAGGAGCAAATGGGAATGTATGAACTGGTTCGGCAGTTGACACTTGACACTGTTGTCATGGTGGAAAGAACTACATATGTACTCGTGCCATTTATAAAGTTACCATTATCTAGAATAATTGTACAATTACTGTGTTAGCACTGTTATTATATTGTTATATTTAGCATGATTGCAAAGCTCTTGGCACTCACCGGCGTCAGAAACATTCAGACTAGTAGTACCGAAAGGCCAAATATAAAAAAGTTGGAGGACGACTGAGAGCAAAGTCATGGTCAAACACTTATCTTGTTCCTTCACATCGTGATCGCCGCAAAAACACTAGGTTAGTATATCCATCATCGTCACTTACGGTGCCAGAACCTGTAGGTTGATTATTGGTTAACCCATCTCTGTCATTCCAGAACCACCTTACCGATATTGTGCTTATTTGCAGGTCCTCCCATTTTCAAATGCAACTTCGATTTAATCTAGGCTACCTGATTAAAAATAAAATATTCCCTGTGCCATATTTTAGCTCTGTTCGTGAATTCTGTATTTTTAGTTGGAGAATCTGTGGACTGTTTACTAAAATAGAAGACCTATGGATTATTTGGGTAGCTGGCAATCCTGACGTAATTTTGCATGAATGCACGTCTCCACTGATAAGGACGAGAAGATATGCGTCCATTCTCCGTGTGTTCAAATTCAATAAGCAGATGATGAATCTGACAAGAAATAAGAACCGTCTCGACCGAGCTTACCTACGTCACTGAGTTGGAATTCCAGGAAATTTCAGTGGCCCCGTTTCGAATTGCCAAGAGGTGGCAGAGCATGATGCAGAGAGTCGTCAAATGCCAGCCTAAGACTAACACGTGGGTCAAGGTGACAAATGTCAGTGACACATCTAATTGTTCTCAATTTTTTGCCATGAGGTCGATAAACTCTCCGATGAACGCGAGTGGGCAGCAAAAAATGGTGTTAGAAAACATTTGAAGACTGACTAAAAATACTAGTACGTGAAATGGTCAAATGGACCATGAGCTCTGGCTACAGGTGAGCTCGTGGGAGCCTCTGTAGTTCTGTGATCTAAATACGGTGTTGAAAACCTAGCACAGCAGAGAGCGTCAGCGCACTAACCAGCTGAGGAACTCGAGGCAACCAAAAGCGCCCAGCTGCCAGAGCAACACCCAAGTCCACACACCCTTTTCATCCGACATTTCACTCTCACAAGTCCAAACCCTTTTGAGAATCAAGGAGAGGGTATTGATCTTTAGCTTGGCACTTGACACTTGGCACTGTTGTCACATGGTGGAAGAAGCTACGTATATATTAGCATCATCTTTTACACAGTTATACCATTATCTAAATAGCTCCACAGGTACTGTGTCTGCGCTGTCTTTTTTATATACGCAGCATGCTTGCAAAAGATGCTGGTGCTCAAATCCTCATTAGTCATTATTACTCTGTACTACTCTCTCTGTTTTAAAATATAAGATGTTTTAGTTTTGTGAAGCAAATATATCTAGACTACTTTTAATACGTAGGTTTACTCATATAAGAAATCTAGATACATTTTTTTTACAAACCTAAAACATCCTATATTTTGAAACGGAGGCCATAGAAACTTAGAAGCTAGCTAAGGCCATAAAAGAGGTCTTTACATATATGCGAGGAATGGATTCTGATCCGACATTGCTCACTGTCACAAGACCACACCCTTTTGAGAATCAAGAAGAGGGTATGATCTTTAGCTTGGCACTTGACGCTTGGCACTGTTGTCACATGGTGGAAGAAGCTATATACTCAGTTATACCATTATCTAAATAGTTCCATAGAAGTACTGTGTCTGCGCTGTATTTTTTTAAGATACGCAGCATGCTTGCAAAAGATGCCGGTGCTCACTGCATGATCAGAAAAATTCAGAGTAGCACTGAATAATAAAGATTTGGAGGACTGACTTAAAACGTAATTAATTTAAACGAAGGTATTATTTTCCTTGAAAGCAAAGTCAAAGTCGAACACATATTTTTGGTGTTGCACATGATGATTGCCGCAAAAAACATTGTGTTAATATAATATTATAGCCATGATCATTGACAGTGCCAGGACATGTAGGTTGCTTATTGGCTAACTAGTCCCTTTCACTCCAAACCGCCTTAATGATCAAGTCCTTCCATTTTCAATTGCAACTTAAGATTTAATCTATGCCAAGTGCACGATTACTTACAAAAAAGAAGACGGTCATGCAATTTTCAGCTCCGTTGTTGGTGAAATAATGTTAATTTTTAGTCGATAGATAATCTATGGATTGTTTACAAGATGTATGGATTATCTAGGCAGTTTGGCAGTCGTGGCGTAGTTTTGCACGAATGCACGTCTCCACTGATAGGGATGATATTTATTCCATTAATCTCAGGCACTGAAGTACCTGAACATACATGGATGTGCTCAATAATAGTAGTAGTAAGCAACAATGGTCGAATGTCTAAATACAACAAGCAGATAGCGAATCTGGCAAGAAACACCAACCGTCGCTCTCGACCGAGCTTGATAAATGGGTTAACCTCTTGGATGGTCCGATCTTTACGGATCTCGTGGTCAAATTGATGGGAAAGCAAGGAGAAAAGGAGAAGGTAGCGGAAGCGAACACACACCTTGTGAAGAACACGATGAACACACGCAAAACTCACACGATACAAGGCCGATTGCTCCCGAACGGCGGTCATCGGTCCGATAGAATCCTCGCAAGGAAATATCGGTCAACATGCTTCCTCAAATCCACATCGGAGAGGGAAGAATACCTTGAGGAGGGTCTTGACAACTTAGAGACGAGACACCGAACTCCAAAGCCTTGTTCAACGATGGATGCGTGATGTAAAGTCCAATCGAGGTTGGTGACGATAGTCGGTCCCCTTGGTAAAGGGGATGAGGAAAAACTAGAGATTCCACAATGGGGGTTGTCTTTAGTCTATCATCTATGCCTAAGGGATACATGAGGGGTGGGGGCTCTATTTATAGGCCAGCCACTAAATAAGGGTAGTTTGGGGATAAACTAGGCGAATAGGTAAGTAAAGGGGAATACATGGGTTGTGGCCCAACCGGTGCCGCAGTACAGACATGACCGGTAATCTGGGACTCGAACCGGTAGTACCGTCATCACCGTAGTACCGCTCTCGGTATCCCAGAGTACCACTTATGGCGGTACCGCAAGCCGATCTGGGCATCCAGTGGCGATGGCGCAGGCTTCAGTATCGGGCGGTAGTACCGGTCACGTTGGGCGGTAGTACCGGTGTCCGGTAGTACCGCTGATGGGAGCGGTAGTACCGCAGGCGCCTGCCTTCTTCCGTCTTCTCTTCCAAGCCACCGTCTTGTCGGGCTTGATGCTCCGGGCTTCCTCCCTTGCCTCTGTACTTGTCAATGTGAACCTATCATGGCCATAGTACGGAGTATGAAGTAGTATACCATTCAATAGGGTAGGAAGTGAGCTTGCATAGAGGAACGGATTCACCTTTGGAGTCCATGACGACTTGGCGTAAGTTAGAGACCTTGATGTAGTAACGACCGTAGGTCGGGCTGCATCATCTCCCCCCTTCAAAAAGAGTCGTCCTCGACTCTCCATGTTCATCACGAAGTAGAAGAGGTCGAAGGACATCCTTGATCCTGGAGTTCACCATATAGTCGTCCTCGGGAAGATTGACTTGACAACACTTCAATGTTCCTTCACCCTCCATGAAGCCTACAAAGCTCACGACAAAAGCGAAGCAACACACAAAGCGTAGCCAATTCTTATAGCATGAGTCCTCAAGTAGAAGGAAGTCACCTTAGCTTATAGAGATAGCTTGATGAAGGGTAGCCATAGGTAACTCTCTTCGGTTCTTCTTGTCAACACATGGTTGGTAGAGGTTGACGTGTATGCACTTGTACCTTCACATAACAAATACCAAGCAAAATATTTTTGTGTGTGATAGAGGAGCATGTCAAATGTGGCATGTTCATTCTTGTTCACAACACTATTAGCATAATGCATGTATAGCAAATGGAATGCATATGCAAGGTCAAAGTGCATGGAAATCTTTGCAAAATCATCCAAATGTGGGAACTCAAAAACTCCATATAACATCTTATTGTGGCATTCAAAGCAATCGAATAGAAATTTGATCAACATCTTTGATGCAAAAATAGGAGAATTTGGCAAAAACACACGAGGAAGCATATCCAAAACAAAAACATTACGTGTGCAAACCAACCGTTGGAAAGAGAAATTTTTCAACATGTTGGATGTCACACACAAATCATCGAAAGCAAATATCATAGGAATATGAGTATCCCAAGCGGAAGCAAAAACAACATGTTTGCAACCAAACCAAATGGAAGAGCAAGTGGTCCTTATGTTTGTTGCAACAACAAGACGAGATACTTGAAAGCTCTCATGACAATACATGCTCTTAATGGCATTATGGTTGCACACAAAACATCGAAAAGAGAATTTGTTCAATATTTTTGTTGCAACACACAAAGCATCAATATCCAATAGCAAAGAAACATGAATGTCACAAGGTTAGATAATACCATCAACATGCTTGCAATCAAACTATAGGAAAGAGCAATTTGCCAACATGAAAGATGCAAAGCATGCAAAATGTATCATAGCTGGGTTCGATCTTGAACTCACTTGTGGGATGCTCTCTAGAGCTATTTTTGTCAACTCGTGCTCAACCGAGGTTGACATTCTCGTGCGGGTACCTACACACATCATACAAAAAAGGAAGAACGTGTGTGCATGGTAGAGATACACATCATCCATCATGACGTATCTCTTCTTGTGCACATCACCATTAATGTCAATCAAGTATGAAATAGGTGCATCGTGAGTATGCAAGTGGGAAACATGCTTATCATGGCAATCATCAAAATCTCCAAAAATTGAGAAAGCTATGGGAGGCATCTCATTATAACGCATGTGATCAATATTGTTGCAAGCAAAACAAGTGAAATAGCAAGCATTCATCTTATTGCAAGCAACGGGAGAACTTGAATGACTAGCATGACAAGGCAAGTCCAAAGCAATTGGAGGATACACACAAGATGCATAGCATGGCATGTTTATGGCAATGATATCGCAATCAAACAATTCCACATGATCAATATTATGCAAAGGCAAAGCATCACATGGGAATAAGAGTGAAGCATATGTAATGTCACAAGTATCATCCATAGCATGCATATCCTCACAATTCATCATGAATACTAGTGGGATCATGGCATCATCAACAACCTTATTGTTACCTTGTTCATACCTCTCATATGAAGTGGGTGTTGTGGGAGTAGTGACCTCCTTGTGGACGATTTCGTTTTCTTGATGTAGCCATGGCGTAGCATCATCTTCGTGCACCATGTGCATCTTCTCCAATTGAGGCATCATTGCTTCATGGCTTCGGGCGTCTTCCTCCATGGAACCTAGCACAACACAAGAGAACACACTAGAGGTAGAGGGTAAGTTGTTAGAAATCAAAATGGTCTCACTTGACCTATTAACTACCACTCCCAACTCACTCGGTGTATCACTCATGCCCTCAAAGTGGGAGCACTCAATCTCACATAAGGTAGAGTCACTCATCTCACTCTTGTTCTCACTCAAGTGGGATAAGTGGCTCTCATACTCACATGGGATTGGTACCACATCATCACTCAAGCATATGGGGATAGGCTCGGTTCCCTCAACTCCAAGCGCCTCCTTTGGTGAAGGAAAAAACCCATGCTCACCATTCTTGACCTTGTCACCTTCAAAGTTGGATGCCATAAGATGGGCATCATCGCTCTCCTCCATGGTCGAAGGGAAAATCCCATGCTCGACCGTTTTGCGGCCATCTCGTAGTAGTGGTGGAGGTAGGCTCATGCTATCCAACTTGGTGAAGTAGAGGTCTACATTTTCCTTGTTCGCGAGGTCATGGAAGTCAAGCGTTGGCGTTGAAGCTTGATGGCATGGAGGAAGGCTTGCTCTTGGTGCCATTGTGGTGGTGGCACGAGTAGTTGAAGGTGCCCTATGATGGTGTCGACGGAGGTCATTGGCGTGCGTTGCCGATGGTTGATGTTGGTTAAGCACTTGGTCATCCACATGACGCCCACGACGGTGATCATTTGCCTTGGCACTCTTCTTGTGTTTGTGGTGCCTTATTGAGCTTGCTTGAGCATTTTTGTTGGTGCTCATCATGAATTCTTCGTCTTGGTGGCGAAGATGCCTTTGACGATGTCTTGTATCCTCTTTATGGTGGCGATGCTCATGAGAGAATGTTTGTCGATGAAGATTCTTGTTTCTTGGTGCCTCTTGATGTATATGATGTTTGGACGTCACTCTTCTTTGGATAGGAGGTGGAGCTTTGCACCTTGGAGGTGATGGAGTTTGGCGCCTTGGAGATGGAGGATCTTGACGCCATCTAGGTGGTGGCACTTGATGCCTTGTCGATGGTGGCGCTTGACTCCTTGGAGGTGGTGGCGCTTGTCGCCTTGGAGGTGGATCATCGAAGTAGGTGGTGCCCTTTGGTGTGGCACGCTTGGCCTTGAAGGTCATGGAATCTTGATGATGCGCCTCCTCTTGCTTGGCGTAGTAGGCTTCCATCTCCACACGGTGGAGGAATTCTTCATGGATCGTGGAGGAGCCATCAAAGTCGATGAAGTTCTCCGTGTCCTCCATGCTCGGTGAGGCGTCGTCGATGTCGCACTCAAAGTCGTCCATGCTTGGGGAGTAATTGTTGGTGTAGTACTCCATATCACCCAAGCATGTGGAGCCACTGTCGGTGTAGTGCTTCATATCCTCCATGCATGAGGAGCCATTGTCGATGTAGACAGTGGCGGAGCCAGGAATGAAGCAAGCCCCGGGCGAAAAACTAAGCGTACAAAAAACTAGTAATTTTTTCTTGTAATAACATAGAAAATTTGATATGATAATAAACATGAGCATATATTTTTAAATCTGTCATACGAAGAGACAAGTACAAACTAGAAATAGTAGTACGAAATATAAAAAATACCAAATCACTTGATTAGTCATCTAAGCCTCTCATAACCTTATCAGTTGATTTGTTTAGTTTCGAGATGGATGGATAAAATCTATTCATCTTATGTTCCTGCAACATTAAATGAATTACAACAAAGTACAAACAAATCCAACCCCTGAATCCAACTATCCAAATGAGTCAATTCCGATCGTTTATCGACTTATCAGTACCCAATTCAATACTGAAATTACCTAGAAGGCTAGCAGAATCAGCTGACTGGCTAGCAGAGTCATAGAGTAGCGGGCGATCGAGGCAAGGGCAAGCAGCTCTGCGATTGGGGACGGTGCATGAAGCTGCCCAGGCGAGGAGAGGACAAGGCGACAAATAGGGGAGGCCGGCGGCAGTGATCGTCGGCGGTTGGGGCAGGACTGGATCGGGCTGTCGGGATGGGGCGGGCCGGGAGACCAGAGGCAGTCGGCGAGTGGAGGTCGCCGATGGTGTGGCTCCGCCTCGCTGGCTGCTGGCGGCGCCAGCCTTGATGCCAGCCGGGAACGAACGAGATCCAGAGGTCATGGCGTAGTGCGATGTGCGTGGTGTTTCCTGGGATTTCTCTGTGTCTAGCGAGCAACCCCAGGCCAATTTTGTTTTTTCGCTGATGGTAAGAAGAATTTCTCGCTACGCCCCGGGCCATGGCCCAGGTTGCCCTGGGCCTGGCTTCGCCCCTGGATGTAGAGCTCCAAGTCTTCCATGCTTGAGGAGCCATAGTTGATGTCATGCTCCATGTATTCCATGCATGTGGAGTCGTCGTAGGTGTAGTGCTTCGGGTCCTCAAATCATGCGAAGTCGTTGTCGGTGTTGTGCTCCGTCATGTCCTCTATACTTGTGGAGTCGTAGTCATGGTGGCTCATCATGGATTCTTCATAGATATCATTCTCGGTCCCGGAGTCCCTAGACATGCTTCACAAGACCAAGTGTTGTATATGGAAGTGGTAGAGGGTGTTAGGGATACAATGTCGAACCTTATTTTACCTTGGAAGATCGTATCGTGCAAGTGGCCATACTTGAGAGCAATAAACCAAGAAAAGTGAAGTTCACGCGGAACACCAAAACCAACTACCAACAAAAAAACACACACACAAGGCCTATGGTGGATAGGTATGGAAAATGGCATGTCAAGAACAAATCTCAAAACAAGATGTTGTAATGGCAAGTAAAGAACCACAATGATCACAAAGCAAAACAAGTCAATCCACAAGATAGGAAATATGTACAAGAAAACACACGTGGTGAGATAAATAGGACTTGTGCGACGGAGAAAGTGAGCTAAGAACCAAATGATTACCTAGCGAAGACTATAAACTCGTGTCACACAAGTACAAGGATAGACGCTAGTTCGATTGTACACAATTGGTGGGCTACAAGATATGCACAATAAGTACCACCTATATGATATTCATCGAGCTTGTGCTTCCTATTCTATGAGGCACATGTATATTTCTTTCTTTTTATCTTTCTTTTTCTTTTTCTATATACTTTTTTTTTGTTTTTTCCTTTTCTTTTTCACTTGCCTCTTCCTTGTGCCAACAACTATACAAGATAACTATATGAGATAGCGCTCACAATATTTGCTCGGAATATACAAGGTATCAAATGTGCATAGCCCAAGCAATCATAATAGGAACTAGTCTCAATAGGTGTGTGTTGCTCGCAAAGATAGTGGGGTTCACAAAGGAATGCAAGTGGGGAGAAGTCGCGGAATGTTTATACCTTTCGTCGACGATCTTCACCCTTTATTGCTGGATTTCGCCTTGCTCACGGAATTTGGATGGAGTAGATAGCATGAACAACGTAGATGATGATGTAGAGCTCCTTCTCCTCTTCGAAACGAGCTAAAGAACACCAAAATCCGAGTTCGAATGCAAAAGTTATGCTCAAAACGGTGAGAGGCGGAAATCTGGGAATCTGTTGTTTCTGCTGCAGTACTGGGAGGTAGTACCGGTTTTCTGAGAGGTAGT
This sequence comes from Avena longiglumis, assembly GCA_030063025.1. Lineage (NCBI taxonomy): Eukaryota > Viridiplantae > Streptophyta > Magnoliopsida > Poales > Poaceae > Avena > Avena longiglumis. The sequence continues at coordinate 536,984,020 of CP125974.1, read as the reverse complement.
ACCGGTGACGAGCGGTAGTACCGGATTTTGGGACCGGTAGTACCGCTTGGTCCTGGGACGCCCAAATTTGACGCGTTTTCGCTATTTTGGGGCGATTTGTGCGGAAAATATTCAAGAAAAACACCAAATCGAAGGGGGAACCAAGGAATTAGGCTATGGGAACGTAAAGGAAGGTAGATCAACAAGTTTAATAAGTAATCCATGGATCAAAACCTACCAAAATGCACTCAAATGACAGATCGATCCAAAACACGAATTGGGGCTATTTTTGGTGGATTTTCGAATTTATGGGGAAAAGACCAAATCGATGAGAAATCCGTGGCAACCAAAAGCTGCCGATACTAGATGATAAAGGGGGTTAACCTCTTGGGTGGCCCGATCTTCACGGATCTCGTGGTCAAATCGATGGGAAAGCGAGGGGAAAGGTAGAAGATAGCGGAAGCGAACACACACCTCGTGAAGCATGATGAATACACGCAAAACTCACACGATACAAGGCCGATTGCTCCCGAACGGCGGCCACCGGTTCGATAGAATCCTCGCAAGGAAAGATCGGTCAACATGCTCCCTCAAATCCACATCGGAGAGGGAAGAACACCTTGGGGAGGGTCTTGACAACTTGGAGACGAGACACCGAACTCCAAGGCCTTGTTCAACGATGGATGCGTGATGCAAAGTCCAATCGAGGTTGGTGACGATAGTCGGTCCCCTTGGTAAAGGGGATGAGGCAAAACTAGAGATTCCACAATGGGGGTTGTCTTTAGTCTATCATCTATGCCTAAGGGATACATGAGGGATGAGGACTCTATTTATAGGCCAGCCACTAAACAAGGGTAGTTTGGGGATAAACTAGGCGAATAGGTAAGTAAAGGGGAATACATGGGCCGTGGTCCAACTGGTGCGCGCAGGCATAGACATGACCGGTAGTACCGGACTCGGAACCGGTAGTACCGCTCTCGGTATCCGGTAGTACCACTTGCGGGCGGTAGTACCGCAAGCCGGTACCGGGGCATCCAGTGGCGATGGTGCAGGCTTCAGTACCGGGCGGTAGTACCGGTCATGTTGGGAGGTAGTACCGGTGTCCGGTAGTACCGCTGATGGGAGCGGTAGTACCGCAGGCGCCTGCCTTCTTCCGTCTTCTCTTCCAAGCCACCGTCTTGTCGGGCTTGATGCTTCGGGCTTCCTCCCTTGCCTCTGTACTTTTCAATTGAACCTATCATGACCATAGTACGAAGTATGAAGTAGTATACCATTCAATAGGGTAGGAAGTGAGCTTGCATAGAGGAACGAATTCACCTTTAGAGTTCATGACGATTTGGCGTAAGTTGAAGACCTTAATGTAGTAACGACCGTAGGTTGGGCTGCATCAGAGCTTACCTGCGTCCGTCAATAAGATGAGATATAAGTCGTCTAGGGAATTTCATTGGCCACCTTTCGAATTGCCTAGAGGTGGCAAAGCATGAGACGTCAAAGACAGAGAGGGTCACCAAAATGCCAGCGTAAGAGTAAAGTGTTAGTCAAGGTGACGAATGTTAATGAGACATCTATAATTGTAGTAGTACTCAAGTTTTGCCATGAGGTCTTTAAATTCTCCGATTGATGGAGGTCTCCGCCAAGCCAAGTGAGCAGTAACATAGGGTCTTGAAAAAAGATGGTCTGCCTAAAACTTGTGAAATGACGGTGAGCTTTGGCTGGAGAAAAGTTCAAAACAAACCTTGATTTCGTAGAAAAAACCTAAATCGAACCCTGAACTTCTAATCCTGGAAATTGGCACTTTGAATTTATCAATCCCAGTCTATTTTAAACCCTGAACCTGGATTCCATATGCGGAAAACATATACTCAGATTGTTACTCCCACTGACAGTAGGGCCTACCTGTCACATCTATCTTCAACCTTCTGTTTCCTTCCGATTAATCTCTCTCGACGATCTCTATCTCCGTCACCGAACTCCAGCAACTCGGCCACGCCCTCTGAGCCGCGACAGTTGTGGTGGGACCTGGGCAGTCCTGTTAAATCCACCCAGGTTGCAGCCAGGGAGCTGCGTCTGGTGAGCCCAAGCGCCCAGTCCTACATCGGCAACCCTGGTCGAATAGGGTGCAGGACAAACGCTGCAAGATCGTGCTGGATACCGGCGCCGCCGCAGAATTTTGAGATTGTTTGGGGAAGCGTTGTCGAGCCTGAGACCGTACGCGCGGCTGGTCCTCTGCCCTCGTCGGAGCCTAAGCTGTAAATGTCAAGAGATCTGAAGAAATAGATCTGTTCTGGGACGCTCCGGCCGGTCGTCGACCTTGATGTCGACTCCGTCTCATTTTGCCTCGGATTGGCACGTTCTGGTCACCCGGTGAGATCCTGGTATTTTCCCGTCTCACCCGTGCTCTATAGCGCCGTGCCGTTCGCCGATGCGGTGGTCGCCATTGGTCGCTCCGGCTACCATAGGTCCTAGCGCCACCTCCTACCGGCGTCGTGAGACCAAGTGAAGCCAAACAGCTCAATCCCGGGTCCCCTTCTGCACGATCGCGTGCGCCCGGCCAGCAACAGCTCCGTTCAGAAATTATCTGTACCTGAAGCTTGTCAATTTGCTGCTATTCGTTAATCTCTGATTAATTAGCAAAGAGGATTAAGTCTGGCTGCTCGTTTCAGTTGTGAGCCTTCACGCAACGTAGCTAGCACTTGAGCAACAGCGAGATCACGTACAGCAGCCTCTCGCCAACGTGCATAGGCGCGCGTGGATAGTTCAGCAGCTACCGTTCTGCAGTGTGGTGAATGTGAGAATGCAGGAAGAGGACGGATATGACATGTGGGTCCGAATCTTCAGTGAGACTGGCCTGTTATCCCAGCCAGGATTGTGGTATTCCCGGTGAGCCAAACGGTTACAAGGTTTAAAATAGACCAGGAATTATAACTTTAGAGTGCCAATTTCCGGGATTAGGAATTCGAGGTTCGATTTAGCTTTCATCTACGAGTTTAAGGTTTGTTTTAGACTTTTCTCGCTTTGGCTGAATGAGTTCAGCAGGTGAGCTCTTGACAGCTTTTTTTTTTAGAGCAACCACATATTTCATTAATTAAAAATCAAGTTACATGAAGCAACACATGTGGACACTAAAAGATAGACCGGAATAAAATGATTATTCTGAAAACACTATAGATAAAAAACCAAGAGATCGAGAAATACAAAACGACCTCTAGATTTTACTGCAACCACCGAATCCAGCGGCCTCAGCCGATACGAATGCCGAAAGAGACGTCGAGCCTTCACCATTGCAAGATCCAAAAAAGCACCATCGCCAACAAGGCTTTGTGAGTCGATGAACATGCTTGTTGCACGCAGCGAGACACATGTCGATGTGGCACGTCGACCGGAGGACGTCCCCGTGCTGCCTTGGACCAACATCCTTGCTCCAGAGAAACCACCTCGTCCCGACCTCCAACGCCATCGCGGATAACGACGAGCGCCAGCGACACAACGAGAAACAGATCTCACCAGATCTGAAGAACGACGAGAAGACCAAGCTGCCGATTTGGAAGACCAAACAGCAAACGTTGCCATCACCTTCAAGACGCAACCATGAAGATCAGCACCGGCGTGGGAGTAGAGATGAGACAGATTTATTCTTCCGGGCGCAGCTCCCACCACCCCAAGGACGCACCACGACAAAAGTACCCTAACCCTAGCTAATAGACGGAGGAACAAGGTTTCCCCTTCCTCCAGCCGCCGGAGCAGCAAGCGGAGGGAGAGGGAACCAGTCCGATCGCCGGCTGAGATCTGGGGAGGGAGTTGGGTTGAGCGCCACCGCCTGAGGAGACGTGAACGCCGCCTGAGTTGAGCTCTTGGCAGCTTTTGTGGTCTATATAGTGTTGTAAACGAAGCACAGCATAGAACGTCAGCGCACTAAGCAGCTGAGATCTGATGAAACTTTTTGCAAGCAAAAGCATCCAGCACAGAGCAACACCCAGCCGCAGGCATCAACATCACACAAGGACAAGCAGGGGAGGATCCATCCCTGTCCAAGGGGTTGAAGTGTGCACAAGGAAGTCAATCTGAACAGGTAGAACCGTGGAAGTGTCACTTCCAGTTTCCGAGGGAAGTCCATCCATCCAACATGTATATCATGTATGCCAAGGATACAAAAACTGAGAATTCTTGGCTATTTCAGTCATTCCACAAAATTCGGTCCAACCGAAGAAATACTATCAGCCAAGGATACAAAAACTGAGAATTCTTGGTTATTTCAGTCATTCCATGAAATTCGGTCCAACCGAAGAAATACAATCAGGCAGAGGCACATTGTTAGTAGTTAACTAGAGACTCGGGACTATTCACATCCGGAAGTAACAATAACCAGTCTCGGTGCGTTAGTTCATATAAGTAGATTGTGCGTTTTCAACACGAAAAAGAAGACCTCTATGCAAAATTCTCATTCAAGATTGGATGTGACAATGGTCGAGGCAGCACTTCTCTGTTTTTCCACGGTAAGAAGAAACGAAAGAAGCCTATCTGTCTTCATTTCATATGCTGCGCTCTCCAGTCAACAGCAAAATCTGTGTTGCCGTCTTCATCATCGCTTGATGAGTCGCTGGTGCTAGACTCTGTGTCCATGCCAACAGGTTTGCTATTTGCTTTAGCATTCCGCGTGGCTTTTGACTCGGTGAGCTGTTTCTTCAGCATATCTACTCGCTGCCTGTACTCCCTGTGTAAAAATAAATGGATGAGGAGTTGGTGACAGACCAAACAAAATCTTCAATTTGCTAAGCATGGGTATGTGGACAGAACAAGACGTGGAAAGGGTCATACTCTTGCTCTAAAGTCAAGTACTCTTCCCTCTCAGCGGCAGCATCAATCTACAAGGCACATACAAAGTTCACCAATATCAGCAGTGCAGATCAGATACATGTGCAAGGTATCAAGCGCAAATAATGTAGAGGCTAGACTAACCTCCTCTTCTTCAAGGCGGTCATCAACTTCCTGGAGGTTCTCCTGAATTTCCTTTTCAAATTCTTTGTACGCATCACTGCGTGATGTTTTAAGTAGTTCATATGAGAATAATCCCACTTACAGAAAATACTTAAACTGAACAAAATACAGTACCATCTGACATAAAAAACCAGTGCAGCAACTTTTGTTGGAAACATTGAGAAGATGTAGACACATGTCAACGTAAAAAAACATGAAACACAACGATGAGACTACAGTTTTCGAACTTGACACCCTAGCACCCATGTAAAAATATCAAGATGGTTGCAGAAGTAACGTAACTAATTTAGCAAACAATCCTCATTAGCCATTAGTCTCTCTACTAGTAGATACTCCCTCCGTTCCAAAATATAAGTTGTTTTAGTTTTTTCTAAAACACATGTATCTAGACGGCTTTTAGTGTGTAGGTTCACGCATTTTGCTCCGAACCTAAAAATCTAGTGCAGAAAATTTTGATGGAAACATTAAGGAGAAGATGTAGACACATGTCAATGTAAAAAAAGGCATAAAACAGAAATGATTATTGACTGTTCCAGACTCGCAGTTTTCGAACTTGACACCTTAGCACCCATGCAAAAATATCAAGAGGGTTGCAGAAGTAACATAACTTTTAGCAAATAATCCTCATTAGTCATTACTCTGTACTACTCCCTCCGTTCCAAAATATAAGATGTTTTAGCTTTTTTCTGAAACACATGTATCTAGACATCCTTTAGTGTTTAGGTTCACTCATTTCAGAAAAAAGGCTAAAACATCTTATATTTTAGAACGGAGGGAGTGGTAGATAGAAGCTAGGTAAGGTCATAAAAGAGCTTTTTACATATGCAAACAAAAGCTTATAAATGCTAACTAAACTTCGTTAAGTTAGATTAATTATTGTGGAAATAACATGACTGCGAGAATAACAATTCTTATGGAGACAATACACTTGCAAGATTTAGTGAAGAAACCTTACTTGATGTCAACTTTTGGTGGTTCAATACCACGTGCACGTAGATCTGCATCTTTGTTATCAAAGAATCCTTCTGGCAGGGAACCTTTTACTTGAGCAGTTTCCACATTATTCATTGCTTGAGATGATGAACTGGCTTCAGTGGGTTGTGTGTTACTGCTATCAAAGAAGCCAGCAGGGACACCTTTCACCTGCATGCGACTTGGATTGGCAATGTTTCCAGGAGTCCTACTGGGCTCCTTTGGAGCTGGTGCTGGAGCTTCATCTTCATCTTCTTCTGTATAATCAAAAAAGTTCCCTGGAAGAATTCCTTTCACATTGGGTTTGCCTTGAATCCCTTTATTCGGCACTTGGTCTGGCATGACAGATGGTTTATTTACACTTGGTTCTTTGGTTGACGCTTGAACCCCAGACACTTCATGACGTACAGACCTTCCTTCAGAACCAGTACCTACTCATCAAAGTTGTCTTAAGTACACAAGATTGCTAAATGCAAATTTCAGCTGCTTCTAAAGCATAATACTGCAAGCAAGAATCTTCACGGAAAATAGACATTCATGACATGTTCACTACATACCAAAGCTCTACTGCTCTACAGAATATACAAGAATAATTATATTTCTGTGTTTCACTGTTTCCATCCAGAAAGTAAATCTGTTCAACAATAATTCCCTGTATACCAAATTCTAACACCATTCCAACTTAAATGATACCAATTTTGAAGGATAAGTGGTTATCAGGTGTAGCCAGGAAGAATGTCAATTCTCATGTATGAAGGCTTGGTGACTGGAACTTAAGTAGTCATCACACTTTTAATTAAAGGAAATCGCATGACAATTAGCATATACAGTACAACGCAACATATGACAAATGTTATCTCAGTTGTTTAAAGAGAAAACTATCCAATAGGTCATATGGGCAGGTTTGGTTCAGTTGCCCACATTGCTTACCAGGCAGGAAAAAACTAACCCATGTAAGAAATAACTCAAGAGAGCAGTTCTTCAGAATGAGTACATACGTTTTGGCCAATATAGTATAATTGGCCTCAAATATGATATAAAATTAATAATATTTACAACTTCCAATAAACCCCAACATGACAAAGGTCAGCAATCCAACCTTGCCCACATGAGAGAGCGAGCTTGACTCTCCCCCACAGCAAGCTTTCCTTGCTCATATGATAAAGTTTGCATAGCAAACTGAGGTCTTTTAGAGCAAAGCATATCTTGCTAAGCAAGGTTAGGTGGGTAATTGCTAGGTCTAGCCAGCTACCAGATATGCTCTATATAAAACTCCACAACAAGCTATCTGACTATCTTGGTGAAAACAGATAGGGTTATACTGCAACAAACGGCAAGCATAGCAGATAGCGATTTGCATCAAGGGCAAACCAGAGGAAAAATCAGCTGTGAATAATTCCTTAGCGATGGGCCCATGACACTGATAAGTTACCTACATTACCGAACACGGAAAGATGACACATAGAAGCATACAATCAAACAAATGAAAAATAGACAAGGACGACCAGGTATACAATGAATCAAATGAAGTGCATAAATTATATGTGAACAATTTACACTATGAATCGTTAAACTGGGTGAGGGAGGGAGCAACTTAGCATTCTCACCATCATTTTGCCTTTTCACTCCCTGACTGTCAAAAAAATTGGCAGGCAATGAGGAGGATTTTGTTTTCTGGGGCGGCTCTGCTGATCTTTCATGATTGACATTTTTGCCACGAGGAGCTGCACCTTCTGTAACTTTAGTGGCTGCAGCAGCTTTTGCCTGTACCGTAAATTTGGCAAAATATTAACACAGTTTGCAAAGAAATTATACTTCAGTAAGATGATGCCAACAGTACTAACTATATGTGATGTCATAAAACACAATTAAGAAATAAAAAGCGTCTCTAATTTCAATCAATAAATTAGAGTAATCTTTCAAGTAAATGTTAGTTATTATCCAATCCACTGAAGCATCATATGCATATCTCGAACTACCTAAACAACACGATTCATTATGTTCCTGTCAAACATACTATTGTCCCTATTATTCTCCTAAACGGATTAAACTTTAGTTTCATGTTAGCTATGGCATCATAATAATGTTGTGTACGTAACTGCAACAAACATCCATGAAAGAGTGTAAACGAGTAAACACTAACAGGGTTTTTTGTTCTATGTTTACCTCATGATGTTTCCGTGAAACCTGGTGCGCAGGCCAAAGGGCTTCAGATTTTAGAGTAATGTTGCAGACTCTACAGATGGGCTGATCATACTCATTATACCTGCAGAAGATAATGCACTGTCTATTAGATACTGCTCTTGCTTGATTGATATACCAATACTGTCACCTCTCGAGATCAAAGTTTAAGACAACCAACATGCCATATGTTGCTATGTAGCTAAACCTATGCACTGGATGCAACCTAGAACCGGAGCTCTCGTGATCTATGACAAGCTCAAGAACATGATGGAAATAGAACTCCGACTTCAATTCGCATCACCAACATTTAGCTAACATATAAGCAAAGAGTAAATCGGTAACCATGAAACAAAATTCCAGCAGTATCAAACCAGTCAATAGTGTACACACCAGTATCAAACAGCCAGGTGGATTTTAGGAAATTAGGCCTACGTACCAAACCCCTACCGCCAGAGGAAGCTGCTAATCCCCATTCTCCTAGGGTTTACATCAAGCGAACGCGTGACCCAATCCAAATCATCACAACCAACGGAACCAACTAGGCGGGGAAGGCCCCAGATTCCTACGGCTGTATTCTAGCTGCAAACAGGGAGAGAAGGAGGCGGGAAGAAGGAGGGGGGGGGGGGAGCAGACCTGACGAGCGAGGGGTCGATGCGCTTCTCCTGCTTCTCCTTGGCCTCGCGAAGCTTCGCGCGGAACAGGGCCTTCCTCTGATCCATGCGCGCGGCCGGCAAGACCTAGCCAGAAAATTCCCAGCCGCCAAGGCTGCTGCTTGGCTCCGCCGCGCCACTAGAACCTTCTTAGCTGTCGCGACGGCAGGAGACCTCCAGCTCGGAGGTTTGGTTGGAGGTCGAGAGAGACGACGATGCGTCCGCTCGGCCGGCTAATGGGCCCTAGTGACTGAAGTAGTGGGCCTCTTAAGTGGCCAGCACAAAGGCATCCGAGTTCGGCCGGATTCCTTCCCCCACGATCGTTATGTTCAGTTCAGGTACATGAAAAAAAAAACTAAAAAAAAGGCACATGAAAAAAATCTAGAATCATTATTATTTTTCTGCTTTTAATTTTTTTTCGAATATATACGATCTCATGCCACATAGATGAAGAAGGAAACTAGAATCAAATCGTTTTTGGTGAGGTTTACATGATTCTTCTTGCCAGGAAATAGAGATTCTTGGACAGCTTGAAAAAACATGCTACTCCTTTCTTGCGATTCGGTGCATGATATGCGCCCTGCCGTGAAAGGAAAGTTCCATGTAATTTGGATCAGGAGCGTCGATTAATTCCTACGCTCTAAATCAATTCGAAGAGAGAGAATCAGTACAGCTGGAATACTTCCGGATCTTCCGTCTCACGCAAATCAAATTAAACTGGAAAGCCCTATGCAAGTTTCAGCGGTTCCCGCCAAACCCGCATAGAAACGATTCAAAGGTGCCCACCAGACACTTTCGTGCGGGTGGAAAACGAAGTAATATCATTACACAATAGTTCACGATGGAACCCACAGAACAGATATATACAACAACGACTCCATGAGTCAAGAATACAGATATACAGTACAAAGATCCAAATCACCCTGAAAACGATACAATGTCCGACTACGGACAAGATGCAAATGGGGCTAAGAGCCCTGAAGAATAACCAATGGCGTCCATAACCCTACCCAGGCCAAGCCGGAAGGGTAACCCTGCTAACGACGTCGATCTCAAAACCTGCTTAACAAAGGGGCCGTGCACAAAGGGCAAAGGAAAAGAGAGCGTCAAGATCGAGGCCAAGATGCAGCGAGACTAGAATTGGCGGTCGCCCTACATAGGTATGGATCAAGCGGCGTAGAACATGCACTAGACAACCTATAGAGACTCGATACAACTGTCGGCTATCAGAGAGGGATAAGAAAGACCTATTCGGAACCAACCAGATACTACCACCAAATATACCCATCCTGGTATTTCCCCCTCGAGACCAAACGAGAAAGTCAACCGAGGAACTCATATAGTTGGCAGTTTTTTTATTCAGTTATCGTTTCTGCAATTACTAGTCAGGTATAGATAGTCATCCTGATATAACAAGCAGTGAGCACTTTTAGTTAACCATTCTGTTGTAGTTGCAACACTTACTAGTAAGATACATATAGCATGAGGCATCCCAAAACCCAGCAGTTGTTGGTACTTTTATGTAGCCATTCCGTTGTAGTTGTAGTACTTACTAGTCAGATACAATGGTAACAGGTGATAACCCAAACCCAGCAATTGTTGGCACTTTTATTTATCCATTCCATTATAGTAAAGCTGATTACTAGTCATTATAAAGTTAAATTTATAGCACTACTTTAGTTATAGTTGTCTATGATCGAGATATTGTGCTCCAAGTCGTCCATAACCGCGGACACAGCTTTCAAAAAGTTTTACCCTGCAGGGGGGCACAAATAGCAACACACGCACGATCAACCTCGGGAAAAACCAAATAAAAACCCAACGAGGCATCACGACAGAGCAATTGCAAGATTCATATAAATTTCAGGGGCCACCCACCAAGCTACCCGCGATGAAGTTGGCCGGCTCCGAGACGGACCCAGAGGTTTGTGCCAATGGCTGTAAACGACTGGGAACCCGAAAGTGTGACTGGGTTTGTCGATACCGCGAAAACATTCCACATTTGTTCCTAAACAGTACAGGCGCTCCACGCGCAATCGTAAATAAAACAGTAAAGCATGGCATAAGTACAGGATAGTAATAAAGCCCCAAACTACTTTGTGGCCCCAAGAAATAAATATGACTCAAGATCTGGCTAGGGGGATTCATGGTCCCACATGCGGACAGTGCGAATATTCAAAGAACAGGTATCAAGTACTCGGGGTCCTACGGGACACAAGTGGACGGTTAAAAACCAAATAACATCTATTGCCCACCTATGCCTCTGCATTATTTACCTATTTCAATTTTAGTTATTAAACGGTAATTAAAGTTATAATCATATCCAACATTAAACATGAGGTATTACTCCAACAACTGTGGAACATCGACGGCGCGACGCAACACTTGCGCAAGCAACTACGACTCGCAAGGCTGATTATCTACCAAACAACAGGTAATAGGATGTGTCCAAGGCAATTTAATGGCTGCAAGGGATATCGCGGGTACGAAAACTAGAGCACCGCATCACAGATAGCAATAGATCAACAGGAAGAAATAAAGACTATAAAAGTAAGATAGGTAGAAAAGGGGAGAATGCTCGCCTGAAAAACATTGCCGGAGGTTCATACGAAGATCGGGTCGAAAAGGGGAGAATACTCGCCTGAAAAACATTGCCGGAGGTTCATACGAAGATCGGGCCTGAAAAACAGAGGCAAGGAGGTGCTCGGGCGGCGAGCGGCGCGCGGGGAGCCGGTGGAGGAGGCGGTGGAGAGTCCCGCTGGCGGTGGCGGCTACGAGGAGGCGGTGGAGCACCGCGAGAGGGGCGGCCTGAGCGGAGGCGGACGCTCGCGATCGAGAGGAAGAGAGGCGAGGTGGGGGGCGAGTGTTGCGAGAGAGATGGGAGGAAGCGGGGTGGGAGCGAGGTGCGTGCGTGTTCTGTGGTGTGGGTCGGGACGTGCCACGAGGTGGGGCCGGGTTGGTCAGCGAGGTATGGTCAGGTGTGGTCGGGTCAGGACCGATCGAAGGCTAGGGGGTGCGTGTGTTTGCTGGCCGCTGGCGAGGATATGTTGCGGCTGCGGGGAGAGGGAGTGGGGTAGTTTAGGTTTGGGTCTAGGGTTAGGGTTTGGTAGAGGGGTGGTAGGCCGGCTGCTGGCTGGGCCTTTTGGGCCCGGCCGACGGCTGCCTCCCCGATAAAACTAGTTTAATATTATTTTCTTTCTTTCAAAACAAAACATTTGCAAAAAAGTTTTAGATAAAAAGATCCGGACGGATCTAGGGTTTTGATTTGAACAAAGAGGGGAACCTCTAGAGAACAAATGGCCGATGGCCCGGCATGTGCGAGCAGGTGAGCAACGCCAGCCTCGGGGAGCCTCTGCTGCCAACCGTCGACCAGCTTGACAACCGCGGCGGCAAAGCCATCTCGAAGGCTGTCCCCAAAACATAGTGTGCCCCCTGGCTCTCGCCCTCCCTCTCTTCTTGCGAGCGCGCCGCCAGGAGCCTGGCCCCTCCCTGGTCCTCTCCGCCGGAATAGCCGGTCGGAGTTGGACAGGGAGAGGCACCGTAGTTAGTAGGGTTAGTTGTAGTGGCTGTGTGCCGGTTGTGGGCTCTATGCCCGGATGTGGAGCTCTATATCGAGGTGGCCAGATCAAGGCTCTAGGGTTCGTCCTCCTTGCGTTCTTGCTCCTCTGGTTGGAGCAGCCCGCGACGACGGCCACCACATCCTGATAAAGTAGAGGTCACCGACGGCCTCGGGCGGTGTTATCCCGTGCTCTTCCATCTCCTCCGGCCGTGGGGGCGAGGATTGAGATGGTGGGCTTGGTGATGCACGGATCTGGAGTCGCCGAGGGTGTCTTCCACTTGAGCGCTGGGTGGTGGCCTTTCGCCTGGTCTCTTCTGTCTCCCTCGGCCGCGTGGGCGGGAAGGAGACGGCGACAGCGGGCGGCTCTCCCTTCAAGCCGCCTGCTCCGATCGTTCGATGCATCCCTAGTCTTCTGGTGGCCGTGGAGGCAAAGGGAAGACGCGGCTTCGCTGCGCTTTGGAGATCTTTGGTGGCTTTGGCTTCTAGAGCTTGTGCCTCCTTGGCGGATCCTGCGTTTCACCGTCGCTATCCATGGCCATATGAATGGCCCGTCGTCTTCTGCATGGCTGCAAGAGCGTCTTCTCCCTCTTCGCGAGGGTCTTCCCGAGCCCAGGCATGGTCGAATGCGCTCCGTCTCTACCAAGTGGTCCTGTCCCCGGTGAGAGATGGAGTGGCCGCGCCTGGAGGCTCGTCGCCGACGTCAAGCAAGGACTCGATCGCGTTTCTGTGATCTTTTTTAGGGTGTTCTTTGTTAAATTTTAGGACCTAGTTGTTATTTCTTTACTGTTTAAGGTCCTTTCTGTAAATGTTCATCCCATGACGTCGTAATACAAGCTCTGGGTCCTTCGGGACCATTCCTGTTCAAAAAAAAAAAAAGACAACCGCGGCGGCGGCGCGCTAACCGGCTGGTACGCGACACAGCAGTTCGCATTGGACTCCATCTTCCACGGCCGCATGCGGCGGTACGACTGTACGAGTGCCTCACCAACGACTCCTCCGCAGCGACGGCCCTGTTTGTCCCGTTCTACGCCGGCTTCGACTTCGCGCTGCACCACTAGGGCTACGACGAGGCCACGCGGGACCTGGCGTGCTGGCTCACGCGCCGCCCGGAGTGGGACAGGGCGAAGGGGCGCGACAACTTCCTCGTGGCGGGGCGCACGACGTGGGACTTCCAGTGCGACACCATGAACAGCTCCGCGTGGGGCACCAACTGTTGGATTAACCCTGCACTTTCTGAATCTCTAAATTTAGCACTGTTAGTTCATCTGTCAGTATCTACGAAATAAACTGGCCCTGCAGCGTGTGTTCTGTGCATGACTTGGTTAGGTTTCAGAGTCGTATTGCTTAGTAGATAAGGTAGCTAGTCGCTGCGTTGATTGCTTCGTGAGATGGCACGAATCAAAGCGATCTTCGTGGCTAGCAGACCGATTTTAATTGAGTTTGTTTTGGAATTGTTACAGTGTGCTATGCAGGTCGATATTCATGGTACATTGCATACCAAGATGAATCAACTCAGTGGTCTAGCCAGAGTATAGATTTGGAGGAGATGGTTGCCAATTTAGATGATAAATTGGCCTATAAAAACCTGTTAATATTCGAGCTAGAGCATACTGTCAAGGAAGAAAAGAAGAACTCAGATCATATTCGCAAAGAGAAGTTGACACTTGAGGCTGATCTTGCCGTATCTGATCAAGTGGTAGAAAGTCTAAAACACGAACTTCAAGTGAAGGGGAAGAAAAATAGTAGATTCATGTGGGCAGTTTTAGTAGTTGTCATCCCCGTCCTAGAAATTACAGTATATGGTTGTGGTGAAGAGTGACACGTGTAATAATTAGTTGAATAAATAGCTAATTTAGAGAGTAGAATTGTTATTCAATGGATGGTCGTGAGTTTCTGCTAATTTAGTCACTTCGCCGTCCCAAAGTTATCGAGACAATGCATTGTGGGGCCTGAGTTGCATGTCATTGGATCTAGCTGCCCATAGTCGGCGTGCCAAATGCCTAGAGGGTCAAGTTGGGGCCCTATCAGTTTTGACCGTTCTGTCGCTGCTATCGTGGCTGCCATGTAGACTTGCAGCGTTGGCGGCAACATCCATTCCCCGTTCTTCTTGACGATGCATTCTTCTTCTCTAGAGAGGCGATCTGTGGTCGCGGTCAGGGCGTGGAGCTAGGACGCCAATTTCTTGGCCTCATGGTTTAAGAGTACTAATCAATTTTGATTCAAATTATACATATTTCTATCAAATTTATACAATCTCACTGGAAATTTTCAAAGAAAGTACTACTCCCTTTGATCCAAATTAGTTGACTCAAATTCGTCAAGATACGAATGAATCTAATACTAATTCATGTCTAGATACAATCGAATCTAGAAAAATCTAAATCAACTAATTTGGGTCGGAGGGAGTACTACTTATGAATCAGCTCTAGAGCATATCCACCATCCTCACAGCTCAAATATATATCAATTTTGATTCAAATTATACATATTTCAATCAAATTTATACAAGCCCATCGGAGATTGTCAAAGCAAGTAGTACTACTTATGAATCAGCTTTAGAGCATATCCACCGGTCTCACGGCTCAAATACATATCAAATTTATTAAAATCATACATATATTTTAATTCATGGAATTTTAGTTCAAATAGGGCTCAAATTTGTCCCAATCTTAAGTGGACGGTGAGCTAGCCGCCCTCCCCGCCGTATGAGTACTCCAAGAAGCATGGGCAAACTGGTCCTAACCATCCGGCCACGAGGTACATCTGGCCTTCACCATCGAAGTGCACCTCGACGTGCTAGCCGTTGCCGTGGCCTGCCTCCCATAGCTTCGGTTCATGAGGGCTTGATCTGCATCGTCGTAGTGATGTTGCGGATGATGGCTTCAATCACCATCGCATCGATGACCACTGTCGGCACCACCGCCATCGTACTGATGTTGTGGATGTTGGCTTCAATCGTCGTTGCATCGATGACCATTTTCACGACCACCGCCATCGCACTAATGTTGCGAATGATGGCTTCAATCGCCGTCGCATCGATGACCACTGTCGGCACCGCCGCTGCCTCGGTGTATTTCATCAACAACTGATCTAAGGAGGTGAACGGAAGTGAGATAAACAGAGACAAAAATTTTAGACGCTTAGATCCTCACCGCTGCATGCCATTCCAGTCGCCACGCTTAGATCGGCGCTGCCGCAAGCCGTTCCGACCTCCACGCTTAGGTCCGCACCTCCGCACGCTGTTCCAACCTCCACACTTAGATCCACACCACCTCTTACTGTTCGGACTGTCGTGTCGATGTACATCGATAGGAGGGGAGGAATATGTGGTTGGTATACATGCGATAGAGAAAGTGAGGGAGAGACATCCATCCCGTCGGGCTCTCCTTTCCATATAGGGTAGGTACGCCCATCGAGAGAGAAACCTCTATCTCGTCGGATCATGATGTATCTAACGGTGGTTGGCCAAGATCCGTGTGACATACATCTCGACCAATCAAAGTGTAGCCAAACTGAGCGCTAGTTGATGCGGTTGGTATACGTGCGACAGGGAAAGGGAGGGAGAGACATCCAGCCTGTCGGGCTCTCCTCTCCGTATAAGTTAGGTGCGCCCATTGGGAGAGAGAGAGACCTCCAACCCGTCGGATCATGATGCATCCAAGTGTTTGGCCAAGATCCGTTTGATATACATCTCGACCAATCAGAGCGCAGCCAAACTGAGCGCAAGTTGAGCTGTTGTGAGGATTTGAGACAAGGGAGAGGGGAAAAGTGAAGAAAACTTTAGCGGTAGGGGGAAAGTGAGGAAAACTTTAGCAGGAGGGGAAAACTGAGTAGAGCTAAGGAAAACAAGGGAACTCAGATAAGAAAATGAGTAAGGGAAATTCAAGCTTTTGGCATAAAAAATGGAAAATGTGTTATTTGAACAAAATAATCCATCTTGGCCGACATTATATTCTTTGCAACTCAAAGATACACAAGTGTTCCAAATTTGGTCTCATTTAGACAAAGTATGTTTTGGAATGGGTTATTTTGAAGGTTGATTGAGTAGAAAGCCATGCATCTTCATATCTAGTAGCTCATTCCAAGAAAGGTTTAAGAAGTGGTTTAGGGTATAAGTCTATTTCTCTTTATTTCCTTTTCCTTTATTATTCATGCTAGGTTGTAGGTAAGATAACAAGACTCCATGCGAAGGTTGTACTATATTTTGACTTTTTTTAATTAAACTAACCCTAAAACCATTTTTTGAATTTAATCATTTAGAAAAATAAAATCATGACTGATTACAAGTAAATATAAAATTTCCAATTTCATATGATAAATAAATCCAAGATACACTGCCAAAATTTGGATCAACTAGTCAATGTTTGCTATGGTTTAAGCCATGAACTAGCTAAACCCCATGTGTTGACCACATGTCGAGGGAAAAATTGAGCAGTGCTAAGCAACTAGATGGATGACTATAAAAACTTGCAATAATACATACATTATGGGATTATCCAACATACAAACTTGGGAGCGTCATACTAGTTTGAATTCAATACAAACATTGAGAGTAGTTCAAATTCATCATACAAATTCAAATTAATAATTAAAATTCATGTTTATTGCTCCTAGTGTTTTTCGCTGGGTTTACCACCTTGCTCCCGGTGATCCTAGCTGGAATATTCTCGGAGTCCACCATCAGCTTCTTCCGTTTGTTCTTTTTCTCTTCATCCAATGAATTAAGTGCTTCAGTCTGTCGTACAATTGGTTCAATCATGTTTCGATCCATTGGTTCATATGATTCATAATGCATTGGCTCATTTCTTTAACATCCTCTTGTATAATTCGTTTACTTTTCAACTATGCTTCCAATGAATCAATTGCTTTATTCTCTGAGAGCTGCGAGCTCAGACACGCGTAAGGCCACGTCCTACAACATGGCCTTACAATCCTACCTTGGTACCACGAGTTGCCCGAAGCCTGCCTAGTGCAGGCTGGCGCTGAGATGTGTCATGTCGGTCAGGTCCTTCCCTAGGCGGCTACCCCACGAACCCCAAAACTTTGGGCAATAGCTAATATAAACGGCCATACAACGCGAAAACGACGAGTTTTTTTGTCATATCTCTCAAACATGTAGTGGGTCTTATGGTCGTTTTTAATCTCCCTAGAACACCAAAACTGTGGAAAATAACTTATCAAAATAGCCATAAAACGCGGAAATGATACATTTTTTGTCATAACTATCGAACATGTATCTGGTCTTACTGGCCATGCAAATCACCTTGATACCCCAAAACTGTGGGAAATATCTCATGAAAACGATCATAAAACGCGAAATGATGAGTGTTTGGTCATCACTCAAAAATATATCGGGTCTCATGACCCTTGCACCCCCCTTGAAACTCACAATTGATGGAAATAGCTCATGAAAATAGCCATAAATCACGAAAACAACAAGTTTTTGGTCATAACTCCCATAAATGACTCGGTTCTTACAATCGTTGTAAATATCTCTAGAACCCCAAAACTATGGGCAATAGCTCATAAAAACAGCCATAAAACGCGAAACAAACGAGTTTTTGGTTATAACTCTAAAACATATATCGGGTCTTACGGGACATGAAAATTCCCCTAGAACCCCAAAGTTATGGGAAATTATAGAGTTCACAGCATAGAAAACAAAAAAATCATACGATGAGAACAACTACGTATCAAGATCTATCTACTAGATACAAGAAACGAGTGGATATACATCCATAGAGAACATACACTTGTAGACCGATAAAGTTTAACGAGGTTGTACTCATGGATGATATAGACGAACGCTTGCCTATCTCAAGATCGAGAAGAGGTCCGGCACCGCAAATCAGCAGTGCATCCATGCTTGCACACACATCCAAGCCACTGAGCAACCTCTGCCTCCTCGCTTCAGTGATGCAGTGGAAGCAACAACTCTTTCTTGCCAAAAAGCCATCGGGAACATGTATCTCACTAGTCCAAGACCATGGGGATAAACTATAGGGGGAGAGAGATCCTTCATGAGGAGGTGTGAGTATGAGAGAGGGAGAGGGGGGAAACCCAAGGGGGTGGCTAGCGCATGGGGCTTCCCCCTCCCCTCCTCCATTCATGTGGGTGGAGCTCCCATTCACTTTTTAGCCCCTTCATTTCTCCACTCAAAATCCCACTCAAAAATCCCATTAAATTTCCACCAAATTTAATGCAATCTCTCTTTAAATAAAACTCCTTTTATTTATTTATTTATTCAGAATTTTGTCAATTACTTTAATGGACAAACATTCACATAAAACCCCTTGCTAGTATTTTATTTAACATGCAGAAACACTTTCAGCAATTTCACCCGAAACAATTCCAGTGTCTAGTGAAATAAATTCCTATGCTTTGTAAATATTTTCGACAAGAAACTATTTGTTCCAAATGGTGTCGGTGTCTATTAAGTGTGTCACCCTACGGTTCGCGAATAATATGGTCATGATCGAGACCCCTCTTGGATCAATAATTAACAGCGGGACCTGGAGAGCCATACTGACTCCCACACATTCAACAATGACTTCTTATGATCGTGATAACCTTTTACGCTAGAATCTTAATCCCTTTGTCTCGCGATATATTACATGTCCGAGATTCGATCATTGGTATCTTCATACCTAGTTTGATCTCGTTACCGACATGTACTTTTTTCTCGTTCCCGCGATATAACATTCTAGTGATAAAATCACCTGCTTGCAAGCTAACCAATGTGATATCACCGAGAGGGTCCAGAGTATATCTATCCATCATCGGGATGGGCAAATTCCACTCTTGATCCATGAGCCTCTACATAACACCTTAGTAGCACTGAACCCATCTTTATAGTCACCCTGTTACGGTGTGACGTTTGATGTTATCAAGATACTCTTCTAGTGTTAGTGATTGACATGATCTCATGGTCTAAGGTTTAGGATTACTTCGTATGATGTTATAGCAATATAAACACAATGACTTTGATCGTAATGCTATACTTCGGATGAATGTTCATCACACCATTCCAATAATATTGTGACCTCGTTATTAACAACATCCAATGTCCATGATCAGGAAACCTTGATCATCTTGTTAATCAACGAGCTAGTTTATAAGAGAGGCATAACTAGGAACTTTCCTTTTGTTTATTAAACACACATGTATTAACGTTTCCATATTAATACAATTATAGCATGCAAAATAAACATATATCATATATTTTGAATATACATAATAACAACTTTATTATTGCCTCTTAGGGCATATTCCCTTCAGTCTCCCACTTGCACTAGAGACAATAATCTAGTTAAATAGTGATAAATACAACATCCATGGAGTTTTGGTGTTGATCATGTTTTGCTCTAGGGAGAGTTTTAGTCAAGGGATCTACTAAATTGAGATCTGTGTGTACTTTACAAATCTTTATATCTCCATCCTTGACATGCTCGCGGATGGAGTGAAACCAGCGCTTAATATTCTTGGAATTCTTGTGAGACCTTGGTTCTTTGGCATTGGCTATGGCTCCATTGTTGTCACAATAGATAACCATTGGGTCCAACGTGCTAGAAACCACACCTAGTTCGGTTATGAATTCCTTCATCCAAACTGCTTCCTAAGACGCTTCCGAAGCAGCAACATATTCGGCCTCCGTTGTTGATCCCACCACCACGGGTTGTTTGAAACTCCTCCAACTAACCGCTCCACCATTCATGAGAAATATGTATTCGGATTGAGACTTAGAGTCATCCGGATAGGTGTCGAAGCTAGCGTTGACATAACACTTAGCGACGAGCTCTTCTTCACCTCCGTACACGAGAAACATTTCCTTAGTAGTTCTTAAGTACTTCAGGATATTTTGACCGCTATCCAGTGTTCCAATCCTGGAAAAAATTGGTATCTACTAGTAAAACTAATATCATGTGCCACATCCGGTCTTGTACATAGCATGGCGTACATTATAGAGCCTACGGCTGAAGCATAGGGGACTTTGTCCATTATCTCTCTTTCTTCTGCCGTAGCCGGACTTTGAGTCTTACTCAATGTCTTGCCTTGCAGCATAGGTAAGAACCCTTTCTTACTTTCGTCCATTTTAAACTTCTTTAAAATCTTATCAATGTATGTACTTTGC
Source organism: Avena longiglumis (assembly GCA_030063025.1). Lineage (NCBI taxonomy): Eukaryota > Viridiplantae > Streptophyta > Magnoliopsida > Poales > Poaceae > Avena > Avena longiglumis. The sequence continues at coordinate 536,963,550 of CP125974.1, read as the reverse complement.
GATAGCCCTATTAGGCATCTTGATCTATCTCTATAGATCTTTATGCCTAATATGTATGACGCTTCACCTAGGTCCTTCATTGAAAATTTGCTATTTAGATAACTTTTAACACTGTTTAAAAGATCTACATCATTTCCGATCAGTAATATGTCATATAATATAAAAAATTCCACATCGCTCTCACTCAATTTCTTGCAAATACAAGCCTCTCCATAAGTTTGTATAAATCCAAACTCTTTGATCACCTCATCAAAGCAGAGATTCCAACTCCGGGATGCTTGCTTTAGTCCATAGATAGATCGCTGAAGCTTGCATACCTTGTCAGCATCCTTAGGATCGACAAAACCCTTTGCTTGTATCATGTACAACTCTTCTTCAATGTTGCCATTGAGGAACGCAGTTTTGACATCCATCTGCCATATATCATAGTCGAAATATGCAGCAATTGCTAACATAATCCTAACTGACTTTAGCATCTCTACGGGAGAGTATGTCTCATCGTAGTCAACTCCTTGAATTTGTTGAAACCCTTTTGCGAAAAGTCGAGCTTTATAGACGGTTACATTACCATCAGCATCAGTTTTCCTTTTGAAAATCCATTTATTCTCCACGGCCTTTCGGTCGTGAGGTAAGTCCAGCAAGGTCCAAACCTGGTTTTCATACATGGATTCCATCTCGGATTTCATGGCTTCCATCCATTTTTTGGAATATGGGCTCATCATCGCTTCTTCATACGCCGCAGGCAGTGTCATCTATTTCATCTACCACGAAATTCATAATAGGATTTCCGTACAGTTCTGGAGCTGCACGCATCCTGCTAGACTTGCGAGATTCGGTAGTATTCTCTTTCAGAGTTTCATGATCGTTATCATTAGTTCCCTCTTCATTTGGTGAAGTCAACTCCGAAACAGCTTTCGATACTGCGCTACTCGCCATATTATGAAGAGAAGGTTCAACAACCTCTTTGAGTTCTACCTTCCGACTACACACACCTTTATGAGAAACTCTTTCTCTAAAAAGGATCCATTAGTGGCAACGAAAACTTTGCCCTCGGATCTGTGATATAAGGAATACCTAACAGTTTCCTTAGGGTATCCTATGAAGATGCATTTTTCCGCTTTGGGTTCAAGTTTATCTGGCTGAAGTTTCTTCACATAAACATCACATCCCCAAACTTTAAGAAATGACAGCTTAGGTTTGTTTCCAAACCACAATTCATATGGTGTATTTTCAACGGATTTAGATGGTGCCCGATTTAAAGTGAATGCAACACTTTCTAGTGCATAACCCCAAAATGACAGTGGCAAGTCCGTCAGAGACATCATAGATCGAACGTTATCTAGTAAAGTACGATTACGACGTTCCGACATACCATTTCGTTGTGGTGTTCCGGCAGGTGTGAGTTGTGAAACTATTCCACACTCTTTCATATGTGTGCTAAACTCATAACTTAGATACTCACCTCCACAATCAGACCATAGAAATTTGATATTTCTATTATGATGATTTTCCACTTCATTCTGAAATTCCTTAAACTTTTCAAAGGTTTCAAACTTGTGTTTCATCAAGTAGATATAACCGTATCTACTCAAGTCTTACGTGAAAGTAACAAAATAACAGTATCCACATTGCGCTGACACACTCATTGGACCACACACATCAGAGTGTATGATTTCCAATAAATATGTCGCCCGTTCCATTGAACCGGAAAACGGTGTTCTAGTCATCTTGCCCATAAGGCATGGATCACATGTATCAAATGATTCGAAATCAAGTGATTCTAAAAGTCCATTTGAATGGAGCTTCTTCATGCGTTTAACTATAATATGACCTAGATGGAAGTGCCACATATATGCGGATATATCATCATTAAGTTTAATCCTTTTATCATCAACATCATGAATATGTGTAACACTATTATTGAGGTACAACAGAAATAAACCATCCATCACAGGTGCATGACCATAAAAGATATCATTCATATAAATCGAACAACCATTGTTTTCGGGTTTAAATGAATAACCACTGCGCATCAAACATGATCCGGATACAATGTTCATGATCAGTGCAGGCACCAAATAACAATTATTCAGGTTTATAACTAATCCTGACGGTAAGTGGATAGGTAGCATTCCGACGGCGATCACATCAACGCTTGAGTCGTTGCCGACATGCATCTTGACCTCACCCCTTGCTAGAGGTCGCTTGTACCCTGATTCGAGTTACAAATATTAGCAACCGATCAGGTATCAAATACCCAGGTGCTACTTCGAGTACTAGTCAAGTACATATCAATAACATGCATATCATATATACCTTTGTTTGCCTTGCCGGCCTTCTTGTCTGCCAAATACTTGGGGCAGTTGCGCTTCCAATGGCCAGTCCCCTTGCAATAATAGCACTCGGTATCAGACTTAGGGCCAACTTGGGATTTCTTTTCAGGTATGGCAACCGATTTTCTGCCCTTCTTTCCCTTCTGTTTACCCTTCCCGTCTTTCTTGAAACCGGTGATCTTATTGATCATCAACACTTGATGTTCCTTCTTGATCTCCACCTCTGCAGTCTTAAGCATTGACAGAAGCTCGGGCAGAGACTTCTTCATGCCCTGCATGTTATAGTTCATCACGAAGCTTTTGTAGCTTGGTGGCAGAGATTGGAGAACACGATGTATGCCTAAGTCAATGGGAATCGATATTCCCAAGGATACAAGATTAACGACGTGCCCAGACATTTTGAGTACGTGCTCACTAACTGAGTTGTTCTCTTCCATCATGAAGCTAAAGAACTTTTCTAAAGCATTATAACTCTCTATAGCATCATGGGTGTCGAAAATTATTTTCAACTCACCCATTGTATCAAAGGCATTGTCGTTTTTGAAACTCTTTCGAAGTTCTGGCTCTAGCTCATACAATATGCCACAATGAACTAAGTTATGGTCCTCCTACCGAGTCTGATAGGCATTCTTTTCCTCGTCAGGAGCATCATCGAATGGTGGGGGGCCTAGCAGCGCTTCTAGCACATATTTCTTTTGTGCAGTAGAGAGGAGAATCCTCAAATTCATGGCCCAGTCGGTAAAGTTGCTACCATTCGTTGCAAGTTTCTCTTTCTCCATGAACATATTGAAATTAAAAGCAGGTGGTGTCAGCTACAACAGAATTTGTAAAGTTTAGACTAAGCTTATGACGGATCGAGTTCAACTAATCCAAATTAAGAATGAACTCCCACTCAAAAACGACATCCCTCGTGTCCTTCTGGTGATTACATGAACCAAATCCACTGCACCAAGTCTGATCATCACGTGAGTCGGTGTAGCTTCAAAGGCGAGCATCTATATGTGAATCATATCTACATATGACTCATTCTTAACCTTTTGGTCCATGTTCCGCGGCCATGTCTGTACGTGCTAGGCTCGCCAAGTAAGAACCTTAGTATTCGCGTGTGTAAAACTGTCTTAGACGCGAAATATGATCGTAGATCCAAGAACACCCGATCATCACGTGATGTCTTGAAGCGGCAAAACATAATCGGTGCATACTTAAGGGAGAACGCATTTTTATCTTGATATCTTAATGAGGGATCATCTTATTATGCTAATAAAATGCCAAACAAGCAATATAAGATGCAACAAACATCATATGTGAAAAGTGAAATGATATGGTTCTTGCACTTTATCATCATCATGTGCATCGTGGTATGATCTTTATCATTCCTTTGTGTGTAAGGCCTGTAGGGTTCGCAGCATAGAAAACAAAAAATTTCCTACGATGGGAACTATGTACCAAGATCTATCTACTAGATACAAACAACGGGCGGATGTATATCCGTAGAGAACATACCCTTGAAGACCGACAAAGCTTAACGAGTTCAACTCGTGGTTGATGTAGACGATCTCTTGCCGATCTCAAGATCGAGAGGAAGTCCTAGCGCCACAAATCAGCGCATCCGTGCTCGCACACGCTCGAGGCAACGAGCAACCTCTGCCTCCTCGCTCCAAATGATGCAGGAAGCACAACTCTTTCTTGCCGAATAGCCACGGGAACATGTATCTCGCTACTCCGAGACCATGGGGATAAATTCTAGAGGAGAGAGATCCTTCACGAGGAGGTGTGAGACAAGTGAGAGGAGGGCTCCTTTTATAGGAGGAGGGGCACCCAAGGGGTGGCCGGCCATGGGGCTGCCTCCCTCCTTCATTCATGTGGGTGGACACTCCACTCACAAAATGGCCCTTCAATTTTCTCCACTCAAAAGTCCACTCAAATTCCCATTAAATTTCCACCAAATTTAATGCAAACTCTCAGTAAATAAAACCCTTTTATTTTATTCAGAATTTTGTCAATTACTTTAATGACAAACATTCACAAATAACCCCTTGCTAGAATTCTATTTCACATGCATAACCACTTTATGCAATTTCACCAAAACCGTTTGGTATCTAGTGAAATAAATTCTGCGCTTGTTTATTCTTTCGGCATGAAACTTTTGCTCCAATTGGATGTCGGTGTCTCTTAAGTGTGTAACCCTACGGTTCGTGAATAATGCGGACATGATCGAGACCCTCTCGGATCAATAATCGTAAGCGGATCCGAGACCCATCTTCCCACACATTCAACGATGACTTTCTTGTGATCGTCGGAACCTTTTATGCTAGTATCTCAATCCCTTTGTTTCACTATATATTACATGTCCGAGATTCGATCATCGGTATCTCCATACCTAGTTTGATCTCGTTACCGACATGCACTCTTTTCTCGTTCCCGTGATATAACATTCTAGTGATCAAATCACTTGCTTGCAAGCTATTCAATGTGATATCACCGAGAGGGCCCAGAGTATATCTATCCGTCATCGGGATGAACAAATTCCACTCTCGATCCATGAGCCTCAACATAACACTTTATTAGTTCTGAATCCATCTTTATAATCACCCTGTTACGGTGTGACGTTTGATGTTATCAAGAACTCTTCCGGTGTTAGTGATTGACATGATCTCATGGTCTAAGGATTAGGATCACTTCGTAAGTTGTTATAGCAATATAAACTCAATGACTTTGATCATAATGCTATACTTCGGATGAATGTTCATCACACCATTACACTAATGTTGCGATCCCGTTATTAACAACATCCAATGTCCATGATCAGGAAACCTTGATCATCTTGTTAATCAGCGAGCTAGTTTATGAGAGAGGCATAACTAGGAACTTTCTGTTTGTTTATTATACACACATGTATTAAAGTTTCTGTATTAATACAATTATAGCGTGTAAAATAAACATCTATCATATACTTGGAATACACATAATAAACACTTTATTATTGCCTCTCAGGGCATATTCCCTTCAGTCTCCCACTTGCACTAGAGACAATAATCTAGTTACATAGTGATAAATCTAACACCCATTGAGTTCTGGTGTTGATCATGTTTTGCTCTAGGGAGAGTTTTAGTCAACAGATCTGCTACATTGAGATCCGTATGTACTTTACAAATCTTTATATCTCCATCCTTGACATGCTCGCGGATGGAGTGAAACCGGCGCTTAATATGCTTGGAATGCTTGTGAGACCGTGGTTCTTTGGCATTGGCAATGGCACCATTGTTGTCACAATAGATCACCATTGGGTCCAACACGTTTGCAACCACTCCTAGTTCGGATATGAACTCCTTCATCCAAACTGCTTCCTGAGCCGCTCAAGCGAGAACATATTCGGCCTCCGTTGTTGATCCCGCTACCACAGGTTGTTTGGAGCTCCTCCAACTAACCGCTCCGCCATTCATGAGAAATACGTATCCGGATTGAGACTTAGAGTCATCCGGATCGGTGTCAAAGCTAGCGTCAACATAACACTTAGCGACGAGCTCTTCTTCACCTCCGTATACAAGAAACATATCCTTAGTTCTTCGTAAGTACTTAAGGAAATTCTTGACCGCTATCCAGTGTTCCGAACCTGGATCCAATTAGTACCTACTAGTCAAACTAATAGCATGTGCCACATCCGGTCTTGTACATAGCATGGCGTACATTATAGAGCCTATGGCTGAAGCATAGGGGACCTTGTCCATTATCTCTCTTTCTTCCGCCGAAGCCGGACTTTGAGTCTTACTCAATGTCTTGCCTTGCAACATAGGTAAGAACCCCTTCTTACTTCCGTCCATTTTAAACTTCTTTAAAATCTTATCAAGGTATGTACTTTGTGATAGCCCTATTAGGCGCCTAGATCTATCTCTATAGATCTTTATGCCTAATATGTATGACGCTTCACCTAGGTCCTTCATTGAAAATTTGCTGTTTAGATAACTTCTAACACTGTTTAAAAGATCTATATCATTTCCTATCAATAATATGTCATCCACATATAATATCAGAAATGCCACATTGCTCCCACTCACTTTCTTGTAAATACAAGCTTCTCCATAAGTTTGGACAAATCCAAACTCTTTGATCACCTCATCAAAGCGGAGATTCCAACTTCGTGATGCTTGCTTCAATCCATAGATGGATCGCTGAAGCTTGCACACCTTGTTAGCATCCTTAGGATCGACAAAACCCTTTGGTTGTATAATATACAACTCTTCTTCAATATTACCATTGAGAAACGCGGTTTTGACATCCATCTGCCATATCTCATAATCAAAATATGCAGCAATTGCTAACATAATCCTAACTGACTTTAGCATCGCTACGGGAGAGAATGTCTCATCGTAGTCAACTCCTTGAATTTGTCGAAACCCCTTTGCGACAAGTCGAGCTTTATAGACGGTCACATTACCATCAACATCAGTTTTCCTTTTGAAAATCCATTTGTTCTCCACGACCTTTCAGTCGTGAGGTAAGTCCACCAAGTTCCAAACTTGATTTTCATACATGGATTCCATCTCGGATTTCATGGCTTCTAACCATTTGTTGGAATCTGGGCTCATCATCGCTTCTTCATACGTCGCAGGGTCATCATTTTCATCAACCATGAAATTCATGACAGGATTTCGTCTGCTCGGAGCCGCACGTCTGCTTGACTGCGAGGTTCGGTAGTACTCTTTCGGAGTTTCATGATCATTATCATTAGTTCCCTCTTCAAGGTGGAGCCAACTCGAACAACTTCCTAGGCGCTACTCGCCATACTTTGAAGAGAAGGTTCAATAACCTCTTCGAGTTCTACCTTCCGACTACTCACACCTTTCGCGAGAAACTCTTTCTCTAGAAAGGATCCATTCTTGGCAACAAAAACCTTGCCCTCGGATCTGTGATAGAAGGAATACCCAATAGTTTCCTTAGGGTATCCTATGAAGACGCATTTTTCCACTTTGGGTTCGAGTTTATCCGGTTGAAGTTTCTTCACATAAACATCGCATCCACAAACTTTAAGAAAAGACAGCTTAGGTTTGTTTCCAAACCACAATTCATACGGCGTCTTTTCAACGGATTTAGATGGTGCCCGATTTAAAGTGAATGCAGCAGTTTCTAGTACATAACCCCAAAATAACAACGGCAAGTCCGTCAGAGACAACATAGATCGAACCATATCTAATAAAGTACGATTACGACGTTCCGACACACCATTTCGTTGTGGTGTTCCGGCAGGCGTGAGTTGTGAAACAATTCCACACTCTTTCATGTGAGTGCTAAACTCGTAACTTAGATACTCACCTCCACAGTCGGACCATAGAAATTTGATCTTTCTATTACGATGATTTTCCACTTCATTCTGAAATTCCTTGAACTTTTCAAAGGTTTCAGACTTGTGTTTCATCAAGTAGATATAACCGTATCTACTCAAATCATCCGTCAAAGTAACAAAATAACGATATCCACCTCGCGCCGACACACTCATTGGACCACATACATCAGAATGTATGATTTCCAATAAATCTATCCTGCTCCATTGAACCGAAAACGGCGTTCTAGTCATCTTGCCCATAAGGCATGGCTCACATGTATCAAATGATTCAAAATCAAGTGATTCCAAAAGTCCATCCGAATGGAGCTTCTTCATCGCTTAACGCCAATATGACCTAGACGGCATTACACATATATGCGGATATATCATCATTAAGTTTAATCCTTATTGCTTCAACATTATGAATATTTGTAACATTATCATCGAGATCTAATAGAAATAAACCATTCATCATCGGTGCATGACCATAAAAGATTTCATTCATATAAATGGAACAACCATTGTTCTCGGATTTAAATGAATAACCACTTCGCATCAAACACGATCGAGATACAATGTTCATGCTCGGTCAGCACCCGGATAACAATTATTCAAGTTTATAACTAATCCCGACGGCAAGTGGAGAGGCAGCGTTCCGACGGTGATCACATCAACGCTTGATCCATTGTCGACACGCATCTTGACCTCACCCCTTGCTAGCGGTCGCTTGTTCCGCAACCCCTGATTCGAGTTACAAATATTAGCAACTGAACCGGTATCAAATACCCAGGTGCTACTGCGAGCACTAGTCAAGTACACATCAATAACATGTATATCATATATACCTTTGTTTGCCTTGCCGCCTTCTTGTGCGCCAGATACTTGGGGATGCGCTTCGATGGGATCCCCTTACAATAGTAGCACTCGGTATTAGACTTAGGTCCAACTCGGGTTTCTTTTCAGCACGGCAACAGCTTGCCGCCTTACTTCCCTTCCGCTTTTCCCTTCTTGTCTTTCTTGAAACCAGTGTTCCTATTGATCATCAACACTTGATGTTCCTTTTGATCTCCACTTATGCAGTTTAAGCATTGTAAGCTCGGAGATAGACTTCTTCATGCCTTGCATATTATAGTTCATCACGAAGCTCTTATAGCTAGGTGGCGTAGACCGCAGAACGATGGATGCCTAAGTCAATGGGAATCGATATTCCCAAGGACACAAGCTTATCGGCGTAACCCGACATCTTGAGTACATGCTCACTAACGGAGTGTGCTCTTCCATCATGCAGCTAAAGAACTTTTCTGAAGCGTTGTAGCTCTCTACAGCAGCATGTGTGTCGAAAATCATTTTCAACTCACCCATTGTATCAAATGCATTGCCATTTTTGAAACGCTTTCGAAGTTCCGGCTCTAGCCCATACAATATACCGCAATGAACTAAGTTGTGGTCCTCCTGACGAGTCTGATAGACATTCTTCTCCTCGTCAGGGGCATCATCTAAAGGTGGAGGGCCTAACGGCGCTTCTAGCACATATTGCTTTTGTGCAGCAGAGAGGAGAATCCTCAAATTCATGGCCCATTCGGTAAAGTTGCTAACGTTCGTTGCTAGTTTCTCTTTCTCCATGAACACATTGAAATTAAAATCAGGTGGTGCCATCTACAACAGAATTTGTAAAGTTTAGACTAAGTGTATGATAGATTGAGTTCAACTAATCCATATTATGAATGAACTCCCACTCAAAAACGACATCCATCGTGCCTTTTTGGTGATTACATGAACCAAATCCACTACACCAAGTCCGATCATCACGTGAGTCGGTGTAGCTTCAAAGGCGAGCACCAAATGGGCATCATATCAACTATATGACTCATGCTTAACCTTTCGGTCCGTGTTCCGAGGCCATGTCTGTACATGCTAGGCTCGCCAAGTTAGAACCTTAGTATTCGCGTGTGTAACTGTTTTACACCCGAAATATGGTCGTGGATCCAAGAACACCCGATCATCACGTGATGTCTTGGAGCGATGAAACATAATCGGTGCATACTAAAGGAAGAACACATTTTTATCTTGATATTTAAATGAGGGATCATCTTATTATGCTAACAAAGCGCTAAACAAGCAATATAAGATGCTATCAAACATCACATGTTTATTAGTGAAATGTTATGGTTCCCGTATATGATCTCTATCATGTGCATCGTGGTATGATCATTATCATACCTATATGTGTAAATCCAAGGTCTATGGAGTTTACACGCTATGTGTGTTGTAAGAATATCATCTCATACTTCTACTTACAACACTACCATATCATAACACTAGCCCAGCAACAATCTAAACAAGACGCCTCTAATTTATCCATTGCAAGTTTTACGTGGCTTAGGGCTTTCGAGATAGAACCGTTCTTACCTACGAACATGAACCACAACGAGGATAATCAAATTGTTGACAACTCGCTTGCAAAATAGATATTAACTATAGTAGGAGAGACAGACACCCGCTAGCCACTTATGCAAACTAGTTGCATGTCAAGCGTGGAACAGGTCTCATGTGCGAGGACATGTAAAGTTTGTCCGGGCCGCTTCATCCCACTATGCCACCAATATCCAAAATTACAACAAAGGAGCAACAACATGATCATCATCGCCCACATACTCATATGTGTACTACCCGTGTAAAGCATCTACGCATAGATCCGGCTCTGATACCACTGTAGGGTTCGCAGCATAGAAAACAAAAAATTTCCTACGATGGGAACTATGTACCAAGATCTATCTACTAGATACAAACAACGGGCGGATGTATATCCGTAGAGAACATACCCTTGAAGACCGACAAAGCTTAACGAGTTCAACTCGTGGTTGATGTAGACGATCTTTTGCCGATCTCAAGATTGAGAGGAAGTCCTAGCGCCGCAAATCAGCAGCGCATCCGTGCTCGCACACACGTTCGAGGCACCGAGCAACCTCCGCCTCCTCGCTCCAGCAATGCAGCGGAAGCACAACTCTTTCTTGCCGAATAGCCATCGGGAACATGTATCTCGCTACTCCGAGACCATGGGGGATAAATTCTAGAGGGGGAGAGAGATCCTTCACGAGGAGGTGTGTGAGACAAGTGAGAGGAGGGGCTCCTTTTATAGGAGGAGGGGGGCCACCCAAGGGGGTGGCCGCCGGCCATGGGGGCTGCCCCCGCCCCTCCTTCATTCATGTGGGTGGACACTCCACTCACAAAATGGCCCTTCAATTTTCTCCACTCAAAAGTCCACTCAAATTCCCATTAAATTTCCACCAAATTTAATGCAAACTCTCATTAAATAAAACTCTTTTATTTTATTCAGAATTTGTCAATTACTTTAATGACAAACATTCACAAATAACCCCTTGCTAGAATTCTATTTCACATGCATAACCACTTTATGCAATTTCACCCAAAAACCTGTTTCGGTATCTAGTGAAATAAATTCCTGCGCTTGTTTATTCTTTCGGCATGAAACTTTTGCTCCAATTGGATGTCGGTGTCTCTTAAGTGTATCACCCTACGGTTCGTGAATAATGCGGACATGATCGAGACCCCTCTCGGATCAACAATCAGAAGCGGGATCCGAGACCCATCGACTCCCACACATTCAACGATGACTTTCTTGTGATCGTCGGAACCTTTTACGCTAGTATCTCAATTCCTTTGTTTCACGATATATTACATGTCCGAGATTCGATCATCGGTATCTCCATACCTAGTTTGATCTCGTTACCGACATGCACTCTTTTGTTGTTCCCGTGATATAACATTCTAGTGATCAAATCACTTGCTTGCAAGCTAATCAAAGTGATATCACCGAGAGGGCCCAGAGTATATCTATCCGTCATCGGGATGAACAAATTCCACTCTCGATCCATGAGCCTCAACATAACACTTTATTAGTTCTGAATCCATCTTTATAATCACCCTGTTACGGTGTGACGTTTGATGTTATCAAGAAACTCTTCCGGTGTTAATGATTGACATGATCTCATGGTCTAAGGATTAGGATCACTTCGTAAGTTGTTATAGCAATATAAACTCAATGACTTTGATCGTAATGCTATACTTCGGATGAATGTTCATCACACCATTACACTAATGTTGCGATCCCGTTATTAACAACATCCAATGTCCATGATCAGGAAACCTTGATCATCTTGTTAATCAACGAGCTAGTTTATGAGAGAGGCATAACTAGGAACTTTCTGTTTGTTTATTAAACACACATGTATTAATGTTTCCGTATTAATACAATTATAGCATGTAAAATAAACATCTATCATATACTTGGAATACACATAATAAACACTTTATTATTGCCTCTCAGGGCATATTCCCTTCAAGGCCAAGGTCTATGGAACTTACATGTTAGGTGTGTTGTAAGAGTATTGACTATACTTTTACTTACAACATTACCATATCATGACACTAGCCTAGCAACATTCTAAACTAGATGCTTCTAATTTATCCATTGCAAATTTTACGTGGTTTAGGGGTTTCGAAGATTGAACCGTTCTTACCTACAAACATGGAACCACAATGAGGATAACCAAATTATTAACAACTCTATGTAAATTAGATATTGACTATAGTAGGAGAGACAGCCAATCGCTCGCTACTTATGCAAAACTAGTTGCATGTCAAGCGTGGAACAGGTCTCATGTGCGAGGACATGTAAAGTTTGTCTAGGCCGCTTCATCCTACTATGCCACCAATATCCAAAGTACAACCAAGAAGCAATAACATGATCATAATCGCCCACATACTTATATGTGTACTACCCGTGCAAAGCATCTACACATAGATCTGGCTTTGATACCACTGTAGGGTTCGCAGCATAGAAAACAAAAAAATTCCTTTGATGGGAACAACTATGTACCAAGATCTATCAACTAGATATAATCAATGGGTGGGTATACATCCATAGAGAACATACCCTTGTAGACCAACAAAGTTTAACGAGGTTGTACTCGTGGATGATGTAGACGAACGCTTGCCGATCTCAAGATCGAGAAGAAGTCTAGCGCCACAAATCAGCAGCGCATCCGTGCTCGCACACACGTAAAAGCCATCGAGCAACCTCGACCTACTTGCTCCAGCGATGCAGCGAAAGCAACAACTATTTCTCGCCGAAAAGCCACCTGGAACATGTATCTCGCTAGTCTGAGACCATGGGCGATAAACTAGAGGGGGAGAGAGATCTTTCACGAGGAGGTGTGAGTATGAGAGAGGGAGAGGAGGGATTTATATAGGAGGAAGGGGGCACCCCAAGGGGGTGGCCAGCGCATGGGGCTGCCCCCTCCCCTCCTCCATGAAGGAAATATGCCCTAGAGGCAATCATAGAGATGATTATATTTCTTATGTATCCATGATTTATTGTATTGTTCCTTGAATATCCATATCAGGCAAACTGGCAATTATGTGAATTGTTTGTAAAACTCTTTACTTGTATAGTTATTTAATACTTGTCCATAGTCGGAGTTCATGTGAGGACACATGTGAATATTAGACTAGCACATCGATTGGTTGATGACTATGTTTCGCAAGTCAAAGACATGGAGATGTCAAACCAATGATGTGGACACATGTTATGAACATGGGGTTAGACTGACCCAACTTGAGACTGGCAATTAGTTGCATCTCTCTCTCTACACATCGTGTACGTTTTGTCCTTAGACCTGAGATTGTTGCATGTACTTGAGATGTGGATCGGCCTACTTTGGGGCTATTAGACGCTACTCCGTAACTGGGTAGTTATAAAGGTAGCTTTCGGGTTTGTCCTAAAACATGCTGCAAGGCATGGTCAATCAAGATGGGATTTGCCCCTCTCTACTTGAGAGAGATATCTCTGGGCCCCTCGAGTGATCGGATACAGAAATGCATGGCCGTGCTACATATGGTTAAGAGTTAACCTAGTAAAGGGATTCCGAATCACAGTATCGAGAAAGTGAGGTCAGCTTGGAGCTAGACCAAATATCGTGAGGCAAAGGGAAAGACATGTACTAAACCTTGTAATGGTTCGTCCGATATGATCTTTGTATGCGTTTAGGAGTTGGCACATCTTGCTAGAGGCCGCTACCAACTATTGACAGAATAAGTGTATTCGTGTCATGTCTATATGTATATGAACCTATAGGGTCACACACTTAAGGGGCTGGAAGCCTAATGAGGATTAGATCTGAATTGGACCAGGATTAGGGTTCTAATGGGCTGCTAATGTAGAAGCCCACTAGGGACGACTATATAAGAGAGGGTGGGGCGAGCTGACCAGGGTTAGACCATTCCACCTAGCCGCCACTCCTCACTCCTGTGTTGCACGCGCGGACCTAGCAGTCCGATGTCTGACGCTTCCACCCTATATGTGTGATACCTCGGAGGCGCTGCATCTGTAGCGCTTGGACGAGCCGCGCAAGGGGAGCTACTCGTGGGACGAGAACAAGGAGGAGATGTAGATCGTCTGCATTGCCTCGACACGCTTCATCAAGTTCCGCAACTGCGCGTCTAGTGGTAATCCCGTGATCTATGACAATAGTAATCCTGTTTTACGCGGTAGAAATTTTTTATTTGCGCTAGTGTAGCCTACCTGTATCCCTTAAGTTGTATCAGAGCCGATGTTGTTCAGTTATAGATTCGGGATGTTTGCATATGGTGATATGCAGATTGATATGAATGATGTGATCATTTATATTGTGGTGGTTCAGGATTGATCTATGATCTTGCTTTCCATGATCGTGATTCTGAGGTAGTCGAACGACTTACCCCTACCGGTTGGTTTCCGCCATCAGGGTAGACAGTGACACATAAATCCTGTTGAATCACGTGAAGATCAATATGATTGATCGAATCGGAACCTAGATCTAAAATTGATGTACCGTGATAAAAGGAATTTGATCAGATTGGAACAACAGACGGTTTATGGTAAATTTGATTTGCCGATCAAAATCCTTAAATAAAATTGTGTAGATTCGATCAAGGTGCGCTGCCCCTTCGAACCCCGCAGGGGGAGACCAACTAGACCCCCCTAGTCGTAGCACATTTTTGTATCTCGTTAAGGTAACTAGGTGTTGCAAGGTCACATGATCCGGTAGAATGCGATTCTATGCATAACTTGTTTTTGCAGGATGTATGTGATAAATATGACCCATATATGTATGTGATGCATGTATGAAATTTATCATGACCTGCGTGTCGTGAGTAGGGCAACACGGCTGGAGCCATGTGTGTTGTAAATTATTGTAATGGCTTGCGTGCCATCTTGTGATGATCCCAATTATATGTAATTTTGATTACTAGCTGTTAGGGTTAATAGCTTGTATTAGTTCTTGGAGGACTCATCACTTGGAGGATGGCTCACATGGAACATGAATTTGGAGATCATCATGGTGGACAGGTTCTATGGCGATAGGGATCACCATGAGAAAATGGGCCATACTGTGTCACAACTCTGTGAATGCTATTCTTATGTGTTTACTCTATGCATGCTTAGATGATAGAAGTAGAACGATCCCTCCCAAAGTTAAGTTAAACCATGCCCTCCCAACCAAACCTTGCACCATACTATGCCATGTACAATCGTTGGTGGGTCTATGAAATTAGGGTGCCGTGGTTTTCCTTGGCTGGATGGGTTTGTATCAGATACCTACACGCATAAGGGTTGATGAGCTTGACATGGTCATCTTAACAGTTAAGGACCTTGGGGTATAAAGGTTGGGCGCCTAGTTTTGACATAGAGATGTCACCCAGCAACAAGAGTCATATGTGATATGATTAGCAAGTGTTGCTTACCAATTTAACTTGTCTTCTAGCAGTGATGCTAAAGCTCACTAGTCGACTTGTTAATTGTGGATCTTGAATCACTTAGTATCAATAGAGGGATATTGATTTAAGTGGGAGTATATGATATTAAATTGTTTAATATGTTTTACTCTTTCATGGTTACATGGCTTAGTATTTTGCATGTTTTCTGTTGTAGATCAAGGGCACCGGACACTGCATCACCTTTTTCTTTGCGTTTGATTCTTGACAAAGATAAACTAAATGGAACAAATTATTCGGACTGGGTCTGTAACATGAGAATTGTTCTCAGGTCTGATAAAAAGAAAACGTTTCTGGATACCCCAATCCCCGATGAACCCGCTGATAATGCATCTGCTGCCCTAAAGAACGCCTACAAGAGAGCATGTGATGATTCTCTTGAGGTTAGCTGTCTTATGCTTGCATGCATGGAACCTGAACTCCAAAAGAAGTTTGAGGATCAGGATGCGTACTATATGATCGTTGCGCTTAAAGACATGTTCCAAGATCAGGCAAGGACTGAGAGGTACAATGTTGCCAAGTCCTTTGTTGAATGCAAGCTAGAAGAGGGAGCAGCTGTAGGCCCCCATGTGATCAAAATGGTTGGTTAGAGTCAGACTTTGGAATAGCTTGGTTTTCCACTAGGCCGAGAGTTGACCACTGACTTCATTTTGGCGTCTCTTCCATCCAGCTATGGGTAGTTCATTTTGAACTACCATATGCATGGGGTGGAGAAGGGCCTTAATGAGTTATGCGGGATGCTAACAACAACAGAAAGTGACATGAAGAAGTGTGCAGGGCATAGCCATGTGATGGCTGTGTAGAACAAGCCTAGCTTCAAGAAAAAGGGTACTGCTTGGAAGAAGAAGGGCAAGGCTAAGGATACGATCCCTCAGCCTGCACCCAAGCAAAAGGCTGGACCCGTAGAAGACACTGAGTGCTTATTTTGTCATGGACATGACCACTGGAAGAGAAACTGCGGCAAATACCAGGCTTCTTTGAAGAAGAGTGGAAGTAAGAGTACTTCCCACCCATGTACGCTTGTTGTAAATATTGTGGACATTCTTCTCGCTGATTCCTATGTTAACTCTTGGATATTTGATACCGGATCGGTTGCTCATATTTGCAATTCGATGCAGGGGCTAATAAGGACTAGAGAATTGCAGAAAGGCGAAGTGGATTTTCGCGTTGGAAATAAAGCAAGGGTTGCTGCATTGTTCGTCGACGTCATGCAACTTCACCTTCCGTCAGGATTTATTATGGAGTTGAATAATTGTTATTACATTCCTAGTATGGGTCGAAACATTTTATCACCTTCATGTTTGATGAGGGATGGTTATTCATTCGCGAGGGCAAACAATGGTTGTGTAATATCTAAGAATGATATGTTTATGGCTGGTGCTCCCATTGTGAATGCGTTATTTATTTTAAATCTTGATGATGCATCTGTTTATAATGTTAGTGCTAAAAGGCTTAGGCATAATGATTTGAGTCATACCTATTTATGGCATTGTTGTTTAGGGCATATAAGTGAAAAGCGCATGAAGAAGCTCCATGTTGATGGTCTTCTAACTTTGTTTGATTTTGAATCATACGAGACATGTCAGGCTTGTTTACTTGGAAAGATGACCAAATCGCATTTTTCGGGTTTACCCGAGAGAGCGACAGACTTGTTGGAACTCATACATACTGATGTGTGTGGACCAATGAGCATGACAGCTAGAGGAGGATATCACTACTTCATTACTTTCACTGATGATTTCAGTAGATATGGTTATGTCTATTTGATGAAGCATAAGTCTGAAACTTTTGAAAAGTTCAAGGAGTTTCAGAATGAGGTAGAGAATCAACGTGGCAAGAAAATAAAGTCCTTGCGATCTGATCGCGGAGGTGAATATTTGAGTCACGAATTTAGCAATCATCTTAAGAGTTGCAGAATTGTTCCACAGCTCACGCCGCCCGGAACACCTCAAAGTAACGGGGTCTCCGAACAGCACAATCGAACTTTGTTGGACATGGTTCAATCAATGATGAGCTAGTTGGATTTACCATTATCATTTTGGGGTTACACTCTAGAAACGGCAGCTTTCACACTTAATAGGGTACCATATAAATCCGTAGTTAAGACACCATATGAGATGTGGACTGAAAAGAATCCCAGTTTGTATTTTCTAAAGATTTGGGGTTGTGATGCATTTGTCAAGCGACTTCAGTCGGACAAGCTAACACCCAAATCGGATAAGTGCAT
Source organism: Avena longiglumis (assembly GCA_030063025.1). Classification (NCBI taxonomy): domain Eukaryota; kingdom Viridiplantae; phylum Streptophyta; class Magnoliopsida; order Poales; family Poaceae; genus Avena; species Avena longiglumis. Next base: position 536,945,834 of record CP125974.1, on the reverse strand, counting down.
TTTCATGGGATATCCGAGGGAAACCTTAGGGTATTACTTCTACAACCGAGAAGAGGGCAAAGTGTTTGTAACTCGCAGCGGTGTTTTCCTAGAGAAAGAGTTTCCCACAAAGGGAACGAGTGGAAGGTCGGTGCGACTTGAAGAATTTCAAGATGAGCCAGTTGGGGATGCTTCTACAAGTGATGCTATTGTAGCAGACCAAGTTGAGGAACCCATGGCAATAGAAGCACCACAACCACGAAGATCGGCGAGGCTCCTCTAAACGCAGGAATTATTATTGTTAGACAATGATGAGCCCGTGACCTATGCAGAAGCGATGGTGGACCCAGACTCTAAGAAATGGCTGATCGCCATGAGATCCGAGATAGAGTCCATGGGAGACAATCAAGTTTGGAACTTGGTTGACCTGCCTGATGGTTTTAAAGCCATCGAGTGCAAATTGATCTATAAGAAGAATATTGATATGGATGGAAATGTTCACATCCATAAAGCTCGACTTGTTGCAAAAGGTTTTCGACAAGTTCAAGGAGTTGACTACGACAAGACTTTCTCGTCCATAGCGATGCTTAAATCTATACGGATCATTCTAGCCATTGGTGCACATTTCGACTATGAAATATGGCAGATGGATGTCAAGACGCCTTTCCTAAATGGAATCCTAACTGAGGACGTGTATATGATGCAACCCGAAGGTTTTGTCAATCCAAACAATGCTGGAAAGATATGCAAACTTCTAAAGTCTATTTATGGGCTGAAGCAAGCATCTCGGAGTTGGAACATTCTATTTGATGAAGTTGTAAAGGAGTTCGGCTTCATCAAAAACGAACAAGAACCTTGTGTTTACAAGAAGGAAAGTGGGAGAGAGCTGGTATTTCTAATCTTATATGTAGATGACATATTACTGATTGGAAATGACATTCCTATGCTCGAGTCTGTTAAGACCTCGTTGAAAAAATAGTTTTTCGATGAAGGGCTTAGGAGAAGCGGCATATATTTTGGGCATCAATATCTATAGAGATAGATAAAGGAGGCTAATTGAATTAAGCTAGAGTACATACATTGACAAAGTGTTGAAACGGTTCAGCATGGAAGAGGCAAAGAAGGGGTTCTTGCCCATGTCTCACGACAATTAAACTCAGCAAGACTCAGTGTCCTTCGACCACTGATGAGCGTGAGCGCATGAGTAGGGTTCCATATGCTTCGGCTATTGGATCCATCATGTATGCAATGATATGTACTCGCTCAGATGTTTCCTACGCTCTAAGTGTTACGAGCAAATATCAGGCTGATCCAGGTGAAGGTCACTGGACAGCGGTAAAGAATATCCTTAAGTACTTGAGAAGGACTAAGGATGTTTTCCTAGTTTATGGAGATGAGGATGAACTCAGTGTAAGGGGTTACACAAATGCAAGTTACCTTAATGACTCAGATGATTCCAGATCACAATATGGTTATGTGTTTGTCATGAATGGTGGTGTCGTGAGTTGGAAAAGTTCCAAGCAAGAAACGGTGGCCTCCTCTTCAACAGAAGCTGAATATATTGCCGCCTTGGAGGTTGCAAAGGAAGCTGTTTGGATTAGGAATTTCCTGATCGCTCTTGGTGTGGTTCAGGGCGCGTCCAATCCTATGAACGTTTATTGTGACAACAATGGTACTATTGCACAAGCCAAGGAACCTAGATAGCACCAGAAGAACAAACATATTCGCATGCATTACCATCAGATTCGAGAGTTCGTTGAGGATGGTAGTGTCATGATATGCAAAATACATACAGACTCAAATGTTGCTGATCCTTTTACAAGACACTCCCGCAGCCTGCGCATGAGGCGCACGCAAGAGCAATAGGTATTAGATACAATCTAGATTGACTCTAGTGCAAGTGGGAGACTGAAGGAAATATGGCCTAGAGACAATCATAGAGATGATTATATTTCTTATGTATCCATAAGTTATTGTATTGTTCCTTAAATATCCATATCAGGCAACTTGTATTGATTGACAATTATGTGAATTATTTGTGAAACTCTTTACTTGGATGGTTATTTAATAGTTGTCCCTAGTCGGAGTTCATGTGAGGACACATGTGAATATTAGACTAGCACATCGATTGGTTGATGATTATGTTTCGCAAGTCATGGACATGGAGATGTCAAACCAATGATGTGGACACATGTTATGAACATGGGTTTGGACTGACCCAACTTGATACTGGCAATTAGTTGCAGCTCTCTCTCTCTAAACATCATGTATGTTTTGTCCTTAGACCTGAGATTGTCGCATGTACTTGAGATGTGGATCAACCTACTTTGGGGCTATCAGACGCTACTCTGTAACTAGGTAGTTATAAAGGTAGCTTTCGGGTTTGTCCTGAAACATGCTGCAAGGCATGGTCAATCAAGATGAGATTTGCCCTTCTCTACTTGAGAGAGATATCTCTGGACCCCTCGAGTGATCGGATCCAGAAATGCATGGTCGTGCTACATATGGTTAAGAGTTAACCTAGTAAAGGGATTCCAAATCACAGTATCGAGAAATGGAGGTCAGCTTGGAGCTAGACCAAATATCGTGAGACAAAGGGAAAGACATGTACTAAACCTTGTGATGGTTCGTCCGATATGATCTTTGTATGCTTTTAGGAGTTGGCACGTCTTGCTAGAGACCGCTACCAACTATTGACAGAATAAGTGTATTCGTGTCATGTCTATACGTATATGAACCTATGGGGTCACACATTTAAGGGGCTAGAAGCCTAATGAGGATTAGATCAGAATTGCACCAGGCTTAGGGTTCGAATGGGATGCTAATGTAGAAGCCCACTAGGGACGCCTATATAAGAGAGGGTGGGGTGAGATGACCAGGGTTAGACCATTCCACCTAGCCGCCACTCCTCACGCCTGTGTTGCACGCGCGGACCTAGCAGTCCGGTGTCTAAAGCTTCCACTCTGTACGTGTGGATACCTCGGAGACGCTGCATCTGTAGCGCCTGGACGAGCCGCGCAAGGGGAGCTGCTTGTGGGACGAGAATGAGAAAGAGACGTAGATCGTCTGCACTGCCTCGACGCACTTCATCAAGTTCCACAACTGCGCGTCTAGTGGTAATCCCGTGATCTATGACAATAGTAATCCTGGTTTACGCGGTAGAAAATTTTGATTTGCGCTAGTTTAGCCTACCCGTATACCTTCATTCCATTCATGTGGGTGGAGCTCCCACTCACTTTTTAGCCCCTTCATTTCTCCACACAAAATCCCGCTCGAAAATCCCATTAAATTTCCACCAAATTTAATGCAATCTCTCTTTAAATAAAAATATATTTATTTATTTATTCAGAATTTTGTCAATTACTTTAATGAACAAACATTCACATAAACCCCCTTGCTAGTATTTTATTTCACATGAGGAAACACTTTCAGCAATTTCACCCGAAACAATTCCGGCGTCTAGTGAAATAAATTCATGTGCTTTGTAAATCTTTTCGACAAGAAACTATTTGTTCCAAATGGTGTCGGTGTCTCTTAAGTGTGTCACCCTACGGTTCATGAATAATGCGGTCATGATCGAGACCCCTCTCAGATCAATAATCAGAAGCGGGACCTAGAGATCCATACCGATTCCCACACATTCAACCAGTGGCGGAGACAGGGGACCAGCAGGGGCCCTGGCCCCCCTAACATGCAGAATTTTGTCAATACACCCCTTGTTTTCTTACCTAAAACACATCAAATTTTATAAAATTCTGTATTTCGTCCCTCCCCAACCATTTGCAAGAGGCAAAAAAATTGATTGGCCCCCTCAAACTTATTTTCTGCCTCCTCCACTGCATTCAACGATGACTTCTTGTGATCGTGAGAAACTTTTACGCTAGAATATTAATCCCTTTGTCTCGCGATATATTACATGTCCGAGATTCGATCATTGGTATCTTCATACCTAGTTTGATCTTGTTACCGACATGTACTCTTTTCTTGTTCCCGTGATATAACATTCTAGTGATCAAATCACTTGCTTGCAAGATAACCAATGTGATAGCACCAAGAGGGCCCAGAGTATATCTATCCGTCATCAGGATGGAAAAATTCCACTCTTGATCCATGAGCCTCTACATAACACCTTAGTAGCACTGAACCCATCTTTATAGTCACCCTGTTACGATGTGACATTTGATGTTATCAAGATACTCTTCTAGTGTTAGTGATTGACATGATCTCATGGTCTAAGTTAGGATTACTTCGTATGATGTTATAGCAATATAAACACAATGACTTTGATCGTAATGCTATACTTCGGATGAATGTTCATCACACCATTCCAATAATGGTGTGACCTTGTTATTAACAACACCCAATGCCCATAATCAGGAAACCTTGATCATCTTGTTAATCAACGAGCTAGTTTATAAGAGAGGCATAACTAGGAACTTTCATTTTGTTTATTAAACACACATGTATTATCATTTCTGTATTAATACAATTATAGCATACAAAATAAACATCTATCATATATTTGGAATATACATAATAACAACTTTATTATTGCCTCCCAGGGCATATTTCCTTCAATAATAGCTCATGAAAACATCCATAAAACACGAAAACAACGATCTTTTGGTCATGCCCTTAAACATGTATAGGATCTTAGAGTCGCTGTAAATCGTCTCGGAACCCCAAAACTATGGGCAATTGCTCATGAAAACGGCCATAAAACGCAAGAACGACGAGTTTTTGTCATCCCCTCAAACATGTTTCAGGTCTTACATTCGTTAAAAAATCCCAAAATAGTAGGCAATAGCTCATAAAAACGGCCATAAAACCTGAAAACGACATGTTTTGGGCATAACTCTCAAACAGGTGTCAAGTCTTATGAGCCATGCAAATCGCCCTAAAACCCCAAAATTATGGACCATAGCTCATGAAAACAGATATAAAAAATGAAAATGACTAGTTTTTGGTCATGCCCTTAAACATGTATTAGGTCTTAGGGTCGTTGTAAATTGCTCAGAACCCCAAAACTATGGGAAATAGCTCATGAAAATGGCCATTAAATGCAGAAACCACAAGTTTTTGGTCGTCTTCTCAAGCATGTATCGGGCCTTGCGGTCATTGAAAATCTCCCTGGAACCCCAAAAAAGTAGGCTATAGCTCATTAAAACTTCCATAAAAGGCGATAACGACGAGTTTCCCTCCTGAAATCCCAAAATTGTGGGCAATAGCTCATGAAAACGGCTATACAACATGAAAAACGATGAGTTTTTGTCATAACTCGCAAACATGTATCAGGTCTTAATGTCATTGTAAATCGCCATAGAACCCCAAAACTAAGGGAAATAGCTCATGAAAATAGTCATGAAACGCAAAAATGACGAGTTTTTGGTCATAGCTCACAAAAATGTATCGGGTTTTACGGGCTATGCAATTCCCCTTGGTACCCCAAAATTATCGGCAATAGCTCATAATAACGGTCATAAAACGCGAAAACGATGGGTTTTTGGTCATATCTCTCAAAAATCTATCAGGTCTTACGACCGTTGTAAATCGCCCTAGAACCGCAAAACTAAGGGCAATAGATTATGAAAACGACAATAAAACGCGAAAACGATGAGTTTTTGGTCATAACTATTAAACGTGTATCGGATCTTACATGCCATGCAAATCCTCCTATAACCCCTAAATTGTGTGTAGCTCATGAAGACGACCATAAAACGTGAAAATGATGAGTGTTTGGTCATAACTCTCAAACATGTATCGGGTCTTACGGTTATTGTAAATGTCTCTGGAACCCAAAAAATAAGGGCAATAGCTCATGAAAATGGCCATAAAAACAAAAAAAAAAGATTACAGTCCTATGTCTCAAACATATATCGGGCCTTACGGGCCATGCGAATCTCCCTGGAATCCCAAAACTGTGGGAAATAACTCACGAAAACGGCCATGAAACAAGAAAATAACGAGTTTTGGTCATAACTCACAAACATGTCTCGTGTCTTAAAGTTGTTGTAAATCGCCCTCGAAGCTCAAAACTGTGGGCAATAGCTGATGAAAACGGCTATAAAACCCAAAAAATGACGATTTTTAGTCATAACTCTCAAACGTGTATCAGGTTCTACTGGCCATGTCAATCCTCCTGAAACCCCAAAATTATGAGCAATAGCTCATGAAAACGGTCGTGAAACGCGAAAACGTCGAGTTTTTGTCATAACTCTCAAACATATGTATATGTTCTTACTCGTTGTAAATCGCCCTGAAACCCTAAAACATTAGGAAATAGCTCATGAAAATGGCCATAAAGCGTGAAAACGACAAGATGTTAGTCATAACTTTCCAACATGTATTGGATCTTATAGGCCATGCATATCCCCCTAAAACCCCAAAAATGTGGGCAACTGTTCATAAAAAGGGTCATAAAACACGAAAAACGACGAATTCTTTTCACAACTCCGAAACATTTATAGGCCATACGGCCATTATAAATCGCGCTGAAACCCCAAAACTAAGGAGAACAGATTATACATAGAAAATATGTCTTAATGTACTAGAGACCTTTAAGTTTCAAAAAAATTCCATGTAAGTTTCTTCATCCTAATATTATCTTTTTTAAAGGAGCATATATTAATATCACGAGATACCAATTAGACACAATCTCTGCAACAACACATTACCCTACTGGTCTCACAGATGCACACAACCTATATAAAAATAACAAGAATTACAAAAAAGAAAAGTCTGGCTATATCGATCAATTTCTTGTAGAAATGACACTAGCGCCACCAAAACAACACCAGAGGTCTAACCTAATAGCGACCCCTTAAAGAAGGAAACAGTGTACACGCGCCATCGTCTCCCGATCAAATATCATATGGTTTTACCCTAGAGTACGTATTCTCTCACGAAACAATGTCTATAATCGTCAGGCACAACCAATTAAAGACAGACCTTGAATTTTTACCCTTCAAGGCAAGACAAAGAAGTTTAGTTCCACATAACACACACCGATCGTTTGTACAAGAAGAAGCCGTTGGCGCAGAGATTGCCGAGACTTGTCTTAAAAAACAATGTTGAAGATGGCGCGCACGTGGTTCGACTTGGCGCATGTGGTCCGACTTGATGACTGGGAAAACGCATCGTGAAGACGAACTTGAGCAGTTACAGAGAGCGCTTTCCAAAAACATTATTTGCCCGCTCATGTACATGATCGCAAAGGCGAGTTGTTTTAGAAACCTGCTCTCATGTTCGCCGATGCATGCTGGCGCATGGGCTAGAGTATACTATGTTGGCGGGGTGTGTCAAAACATCAAAAGTTTTCCCGAGCAACAAAAATATAAGCTCGGCTCAAGGCTGATTCCGCAAACCGCGCGCGCATCGAGACAAAACGAGATAAGCGGGCGAGCGTCATCAGAGAAGGAACGCGCGTGTAGCATATCTTCTCACTCGTTTATAAAGTGGTAAGACATCACCTTATAAGGTGGTGTAACTCTACTCTAACTTTTTATGTGAAAATAAACTTTAGCTCTCGCTATTTTTGCCACACACATGTGAGCTATCACCAAGTGCACTTCTTCACATATGGGCTTCCACACTCACGAGTTTTGAGATTTATGGAAAATCTAAAATCACAAGTAGATCTAATGATTTAGTCTATTATTTATAATAACACTTTTGCTTCGCTGTCCCTCACCTCTTCAAACTTTGACAAACAAAAACTCCATACCAATTGTTTAGTAGACTGTACGAACCCACCTAAAGTTCGTATGGTCCTCTCAGACGTATACTCACATGCCCGTGGGGGACAAAAATCAGAAGTTATATAACGACAACAACAAAAATTTAAAACATGATATGCAAGAACATATATCGTGATAATGAGAGGTGGAATCAGCCGCTCGAAACGTAGAGTATAGCCCGTTAGACCGAGTACACATATAAGGAGATATACATGGCCTCGATATGGGTTTCGACAGGTAAAAAAAATAAAACAGTCCATGTAACTTAAGTTTACGGAGAACACCGAAACACACCTATTCTAATAATTCTTTACAAGTTGAGATCTTATGTAGTGAAACACATTGCATAATCGTTTTTTCTTATGTAGGTCATCTACCGACTGCTAGTGTATCATTTTGCTCCGTGATAACTTGTTCAAGAAAATTCCAGAAGGTAGGAGGATATGATATTTTTATTTAACATGGACGACAACATGATCTACGGATTGACCTTCGTCAACATATATAGACAACAAATAATTTATTACTAATTAATATTTTTCTATTTTTTGTATTTATTCATTTTTGACTAGCGCGGCTATATGCATCTTAGTTATGTAGAAGTTGGGTGTAAATCTCAAAAATTTTAAGTAATATTGCACTCGCCCTTCTTAGCAAAAAAAACCAGTTAAAGTTGCAGCTGCAACGGACTCTTTTCGAAATAGAAGGATTGAACATCAAGGATACACACAACCAAGAAGCTGTCTAGTGTGGGTGACTTGTGAAGAATCTCGTTTATAGTCCGGATGTGTCTTCGGTGGTTGTTAGAGTGCTACTGTTGTGAGTGGATCATCGAGTCATTGTTTTCTTTTTCTCATTTTATTTTTATTTTCTTTTGATTATGTGTGTATATACATGATGTCTTGAACAACTTGTTCATGAAGAGATCGGATATAATTGATATCTTTATAATAAAATTCTATTTCCTTTATTGGAAACAAAATCTAAGGAAAATGATACTGTTCCCCCGGAGGACAGAACTTTCCGCAACCTCCTGCTTGTGCGTGCGACGCGTGTCCTATGGACCCACCTTATCTCCAAAGCTGCCCTTCATCATCCTCTCTCTACCGTATGTACGCGTAGTGCTCCCCTTCTTCTAGGCTAGCACTTCTTCCGTCGGCATCCTCCACGTATGGCAACTCTAATAGTACTAATCTCTTCTCTCCAATCCACGGGCCACAACCCAAAAGGCGAGAGTCAACAAGGTACCATGGCGCTGCTGGATGTGATCCTCGAGGAGATCTTCCTCCGCCTCCCACCGGCCGAGCCAGAGAGCCTCGTGTGTGCCTCCCTTGCAAGCAAGCTCTGGCTCAGCCGCCTCACTGGCGCTGCCTTCCACGGTCGCTACCGTGAGTTCCACGGAGATCCCCCGATGCTCGGCTTCCTTTTCTTGTTGTCGTTGTTGCTACACGATCTCCAGCGAGGTCGTCTCCGGCGAGGTCTAAGTCTCCGGAGAGGTCGGATCTGCTACATTAACATAATTTTTTTGCTACCACTGTTTTGCATTTTTGCTACAATAGCGTAACGTTTTTGCTACACGATCTTCGATGAGGCTACCTGCGAAAGCCTCCGGCGAGTCTCCGGCGAGGTCGAATATGCTACGTTAGCCCAATTTTTTTGCTATACGGTCTCCGGCGAGGTTTTCGGCGAAAATCTCCGACGAGGTCGTCTCCGGCGAGGTCTAAGTCTCCGGCGAGGTCGGATCTGCTACGTTAATACAACTTTTTTGCTACCACCGTTTTGTATTTTTGCTACAATAGCGTAACATTTTTGCTACACGGTCTTGGTGCTCATCTGCAAAGCCTCCCATGAGTCTCCCATGGTCGAATATGCTACGTTAGCCCAACGTTTTTGCTACACGGTCTCCGGCAAGGTTTCCGGCAAGGTTTCCGGTGAAATCTCCGGCGAGGTTCAATCTATTTTTCTATTTCTGGACCGAACCGTTTTCTGCTACAAACAGAAGAAAACGGACACTATGTAGAAAAGCCCAAGCCAGAAGAAATGGCGGTTAGATGACACGCCGTTGACGAGTACCCGGGGGATCGGATGCAAATATCCCCCGGGGACGCGTAGTGCTCCCCAAAATCTAATTCGATCGGGTGGCCGAGACGAGAGCATAGCATGGCCACATCATTTGTGTCTATCTATCCCTTGTACTATTATAGAGCTAGATGTCGACCACGCATTACAGATTTTTTCTACGTCCCTCGTCGAGTAGTAGATGGGGCCAAAGCTAGTCCAGATAAATTTATGCCAAAGCAGTTGATGCGCTGGTGAAATTTCCAGATAAATAGATAGACTTCACATATATGCCAGCAAAGTCTTTAGTAGCTAGCAAAGGTGTTCATGACAGCAAAAGTAGCTTTGAAACCGATTCCGCTGGACTATATAAAAATCACAGAGGAGCTTGCCAACGATATTCCATGCGGTCTGCCGGTGCGCAAACATATTATAAGAAATCAAACATACATACATAGGAGGGCTGTACCAAACCACATGCATACATGAATACTTGAGTGTATCAAGGTTGAACTGATTATTACAAACCGATATCACAACTTAGAAGAAGCAGTGTTCCAGTGCACGAGTGGCCGGCACATATTATTGGGAAATACAAATATCATTCAGCAAGAAGACAGGGACGCGACCCCTAGATATTGAACAACTTCTGCAATGGCACATATGAGAACAGAAGATATCAAAGGGAGAAACGTCCCCCGGACAACCTACAAACCACCATGGTAAGCTCGAGTGGAAGAAAAGTCTTCCAGCTGCTGTGAGGAGCGTTCACGAGCTGAGCGGCGTGGATTGGAGGACGGCAAGGATGTTGATCGCGCTGTGCGGTGATGATGATTCGGGGGCATACTGTGTCCCCGTACCCGTGCGCCATCTCGGTACGGATGAGTGGAAGAAAAATCTTCATCCTGAACGTGTGAGAACAGCTGATGAATCGAGCGGTGAGCGGGCCGGGAACCCGTTGCACGCTCCTGCCCCCCGCGCCTCGTATTTGTGAGAGCACTGACTGATTCTTGTAGTCCCAGCAGGGTCCGGCGCATTGGGTCTGAAGATCTTAGATGTTCATTCTGCAGAATGGATTCCACTCCATCAAAGAATGAGCCAACCGGAGGGAGCTGATTACTAATACCTGAACCTTGATCTGTCCCCCGAACTAGCAGTGTCCTGTTCAGATAGTCCACGGAATATCGCAGGGCTATCACGGTGGAACGGCGAGGGCCCAAGATACTTTGCACGTCCTCGGCGGCGTATCTGAGCCGCCGCAACCTCCTCCTGACGGCTGTGGGGTTCCCCCAGAATTTTGGATCCACAAGGCTCTTGATTCCGTCAAGACTCTCGTCCAGTTCTTTCAACAAATCCTTGTCCTCAATCTTGCGTTCCGGTTGGGTTAGATCTTTAATGATCGCGTTGACCAACGAGTCGATCAATAAGATCACAGTCTGTAGTACCATGGTTAATGGCACTTTTCACCTATAGCTAGCAATTCGGTATGAAATGATCAGAACATCAAGTACTATCCTGGTGGAGTAGCTACCTAGCAGGAGGACATGAATTTACTATGAGAGGGCAAGTTTTTACCTGTGAAACATCCACCAGGATATATCCAACGTACCTCAACGCCGCTGCTGCTGTAGATCGAACCGACCGGCCGGCCGATGAGGGTGGTGAGGAAAGGAGATCGATGCTCCGTTAACTTTATAGACGTACGGTCGATGAGGTTAATTAAATAGTCAAAAGCTAGATACTCCCTAGTTCACACGGAGCTGTTGTTCACACTGCAAACCATGTGTATCTCTCCCAAGTGCCATCTCAATTTATTTCTCCCACTTAATGTATCCAACTGCACCTAATTAAACAAACGTGCATGCATCCTGAATTAGTATAAGAAATCCCAGGACCTTTTTACATGGACGAGACACAAGAAAAATCACTTTTGCTTCGGTATCCCCCCCCTGAGGGCAATCGAAGAGAAAAACCGGGTCTGGGCGGGGTTCAGGGTGGTTGCTGGATCGTCACGGACCGGTCGAAGTCGTATTAGCCGTCCGTATACGTGACCGTATATCCACTTGACGTCTACGCACGAGTGTGTCGATGTACGCACGAGTGTATCCATGTGCGGTCGTCATCCTCCCCCTTCGTATATAAGGAACAGCGAACCGCCCCCTTCGACGCTTTCATTCCCCATCCGGATTTGGCAAAGATCTCACCTACCCACTCCCACCGCCCACACCCAGCACTAGCCACCGGGTCGCTGCCGCATCGACCTCTCTCCAACTACGACGATGGAAGGCCGCGGCCGTGTCCGCGCGGATCTGCGCAGGAGGAGAAGGCGAGGCCGTGGTGCACGAGGGAGGTGGCCGGTGGTTCCGGAGAAGGAGGCGGGGGAGGTGATGGCGCCACGCTGATCCGAGCGGAAGCGAGGGAGGAGGATGTGGGGGCTCTTCTTGCAAGAGGAAGAAGGAGGCGGAGACGAGCCGAGGTGGTGCCGAGGAGGCGTGCCGAGTCCGCTCTCGGTGCCGATCTGAAGCGGTGGTGTCGGAGGACCGGGCGGTCGTGGATCTGGTGGTGGTCGGCGATATCTGGCGGCGGCGATGTCGTTGTGGCGGATGTGGGAGCAGTGGCGGCGGCAGACGTGGAGGTCACTCGTGGTGGTGCCTGGCGTCATGGAGCCCGGCACCGCGAGCTCGCAGTGCATGTTGCCGAGCCTCGTGAGTTAAATTTGACGCCTTTTAGATTGTACGGTTCATATTTATGGTTTTCATTTGTACTTTGGTTTGTGGTTAGGGTTTTGATTTGTAGTTAGGGTTTGTACTTAGGCAGGGCGAATCTACTATGCATCATTTTTCTAGATTGATTGAAACCATAGTTTTTCCTTCATCTTGTATTTATCTATTAGCGTGATCCGAATCGGTGATATGTTAGATGATGGAATTTCCGTTGTAAGGAATTTGGTTGGATTGGATGAAAGCGATTTTGTTAAACGATGTAATGTGATATATTTATCATTTAGGAGTTCACAGTTATTCTTAAAAATAGCGTTTGAAGGCCATTTTGGCTATCTCTCCATTCAGAGGAGCAAATCCCATCGTTGAACCCTCAAGAATCATAATTTTCCAATTTACCGTTAAACAAAAACTTTTGATTATCCTATTTCTATATGTTGCTAGCTATGTAGTGTAGATACTTGTGATCTGCCTATGTAAAGTTAGATGAACTGCTGGTACAAACTTGATATAGCTAATCAACCATGTTGTTGAATTGTAGCTTGTTTTTTGGATGTTGAATAGCCTACCTTTTAAGGTTATTGTACATCCCTAGATATTTGGCATGTTTCCAAGTTTCTCTAGCTCACCATCTTGTCGTAAATCAATTATTGGGTGTTTCTAGATTCCTTGTTTGTGTGTAGATGTGAAACATTGCTTTCAAAGTCTCTTGTATGATGGCCAGTGTTGCTTATATGTTGTTCATGATGTTTTCTCTAGGTTGATGCCTAGATAAGTTGTATGGTGCTTGTGTGTTTGTACCACATGTCCTAGTTGTATCAAGTTTGTAGCAGCAGTGGTTTACTCATGTCCTAGTTGTATCATGTTGCATGGTGCTTATATGTTGTGATAAACAAGTTATCACATGTCCTAGTTTACTCTTTCCTAGTGGTTTGTTTCATATGATGCATGTTAATCCATCTTCAGCTAAATTTTGTGGGTTTTGAAGTGGAATATGTTATTGGTTTATTGCTTTGAAGCCTGTGATTTTATCTATGGGCTTGTCAAGATTATCCTTTGATAGGAAATGCATATTGTTGACCAATTATGTCCATATATATTTGTGTTATCCATTTGTTTTTTCATATATATAGTTTATTATAAAGTCTGAAACAATTAACTTTGCATCTGTTTGTTTTAATATGGATGTACAGTACGTTGATCCATATGATTTCCAGGAGGATGGAAGCCCACTCTCGGTGATACATTCAACTTTTTACATATTATATTACATTGCACATTCATTTTGTAATATTTTTTTTGCATTTTGTAAGATTGATTTTTTTTGTGTGCATTGTAGTTTGACTCGCAGGACAGTGATGAGTCTGTGGACAAGAGGAATGAAACTTCCTTCATTAAGAAGGAAGTGATCCAGCTGCTAGCAAACAACCGCGGCCCATATGTGGTGAACAACAGGTACAGGTGCCCATACCATCCTAGGAAGCCTAGGGGTGGGATGCTTGTGAACCTGCTGCAAGACGTCAAGCAGCTCGCCATTGGCGATTCGGATGGTCGAGAAGGCTCAAGATAAGGCTCTGGGAGGTGCTTGTCCAAGCAGACTTGGTGTAGTTAGTTATCCGAAATGTTATGTATGGTTTGTAAGAACATCTAGTCTATGTTTGCTAGTTCTCGGACATGGTAGGTATGATCTTCCGTGCACTTTGATGTGATGAAGGTGCTCTTTTGCTTTGGATGTTGTGAACAATCTATCGCTTTAGTTATCTATGACTATCTGAATCTTTGTTAAAATGTGTGTGAAAATACCATTTAGTTTGCACTTTTACCATTATGTTTGAATTTTTATTTGAAAAATATGTAATGTTTTTGAGAAACACATATGAGTTTTGAAATCATTTGATTTGAATTGAAACAGAAATTAGAATTGAAAAAACGAAAAACAAATAAGAGGAAAAATAAATAAATGTACGATAACCAGCCATGAGATAATCTAAGCACCGGGCCAGCTCCGTGCCGTGGCAGCCAAGATCGCTGTGGGCGGCAAGAATCGCCCGCTTACGCCATGCGGTGCCGAACTGCCGATGAGGGTGGGAGTTTTAGTCCCACCGCTAGTTGGAGGCGAGGAGGACCAGCTTATATACCCGTTCGATGCTCACCTCGAGCTCCTCTCAAAAAACAACTCCGATTCAGCTTATATACCTGCTCGATGGGTGACCTGTGGGCCGCTAGGCTGTACTACTCTGGTCTAGTTCGCTTGTACTGGGCTTGAGCTAGGCCAGTGTGTGGAACCCAACCTCCAGAGTGTCAAAACTTTTTTCATGATTTTTTTGCCAACTAATGTATCATGATGTCGGCCAAAACAGGGCCTTTAGGGTCGTTTCACATTTTTTTAGTCATACAGCTAGACAAATATAGCTAAATTTTGAACTAAAGCTAAATAATTGAACAAGCAAACTTATAAATATTCCTCAGAATTGACTCAAACTTGGCAGGGAGGTGTGTCTTGGCATGGCATACATTTCATCTTTTGGTGTCTGTCAGCAAGGATGCCTTTAAATACCATTTTCCATTTTAAAATTCAAAATTCAGCTATATTTTGTGAAGGAAGTACAAAATTTGTAGTTGAAACCTTTGTTTCACCAGCATGTTTAGGTAGATGGGGACATTTGGTGGGAACATAACCACTTTGGTGGTCTTTACTTTCTATCTTGGTCAATTTGTAGCACAAGTCAAAGTTTGGTCAAATATGAGAAGACATGGAAAATTTGAACCATAGCTACACAATTGGAACCTGTAATATTTTGGGAAAAATCATTTTAGGCCCACAGGATGTGGTTTAACCATGGATCTATTGGTAGATCAGCTAGGTTCATCCCTATGGCTACTCGGTGTTCGACGCAAAATTTGACCAGACTTTGACTGGCAAGATAAAATCACAAAAATTCAAAAATAGTGAAACCTTGTCCATTGGTCTTAGATTGAGCCCTATTTAGAATGAAAAATATTAAACCTTGAGTTTGTGGAAGCAAAGATGAGTTTGTTGTCTCACTCTTGGTTCCAAGTGTGAGTCTCATGGGTGTGTACCCAAATTTCATAGGACATGGCCAGCTCCATGTCATACTTCCTCGTAATTGACTCAAACTTGGCAGGAGGTGTGTCTTGGCATGGCATACATTTCATCTTTTGGTGTCTGTCACAAGGATGCCTTTAAATACCATTTTCCATTTTAAAATTCAAAATTCAGCTATATTTTGTGAAGGAAGTACAAAATTTGTAGTTGAAACCTTTGTTTCACCAAAGATGTTTAGGTAGATGGGGACATTTGGTGGGAACATAACCACTTTGGTGGTCTTTACTTTCTATCTTGGTCAATTTGTAGCACAAGTCAAAGTTTGGTCAAATATGAGAAGACATGGAAAATTTGAACCATAGCTACACAATTGGAACCTGTAATATTTTGGGAAAAATCATTTTAGGCCCACAGGATGTGGTTTAACCATGGATCTATTGGTAGATCAGCTAGGTTCATCCCTATGGCTACTCGGTTCGACGCAAAATTTGACCAGACTTTGACTGGCAGATAAAATCACAAAAATTCAAAAATAGTGAAACCTTGTCCATTGGTCTTAGATTGCGCCCTATTTAGAATGAAAAATATTAAACCTTGAGTTTGTGGAAGCAAAGATGAGTTTGTTGTCTCACTCTTGGTTCCAAGTGTGAGCCTCATGGGTGTGTACCCAAATTTCATAGGACATGGCCAGCTCCATGTCATACTTCCTAATTGACTCAAACTTGGCAGGGAGGTGTGTCTTGGCATGGCATACATTTCATCTTTTGGTGTCTCACAAGGATGCCTTTAAATACCATTTTCCATTTTAAAATTCAAAATTCAGCTATATTTTGTGAAGGAAGTACAAAATTTGTAGTTGAAACCTTTGTTTCACCAGCATGTTTAGGTAGATGGGGACATTTGGTGGGAACATAACCACTTTGGTGGTCTTTACTTTCTATCTTGGTCAATTTGTAGCACAAGTCAAAGTTTGGTCAAATATGAGAAGACATGGAAAATTTGAACCATAGCTACACAATTGGAACCTGTAATATTTTGGGAAAAATCATTTTTAGGCCCACAGGATGTGGTTTAACCATGGATCTATTGGTAGATCAGCTAGGTTCATCCCTATGGCTACTCGGTGTTCGACGCAAAATTTGACCAGACTTTGACCTAAGATAAAATCACAAAAATTCAAAAATAGTGAAACCTTGTCCATTGGTCTTAGATTGAGCCCTATTTAGAATGAAAAATATTAAACCTTGAGTTTGTGGAAGCAAAGATGAGTTTGTTGTCTCACTCTTGGTTCCAAGTGTGAGTCTCATGGGTGTGTACCCAAATTTCATAGGACATGGCCAGCTCCATGTCATACTTCCTCGAATTGACTCAAACTTGGCAGGGAGGTGTGTCTTGGCATGGCATACATTTCATCTTTTGGTGTCTGTCAAGAAGGATGCCTTTAAATACCATTTTCCATTTTAAAATTCAAAATTCAGCTATATTTTGTGAAGGAAGTACAAAATTTGTAGTTGAAACCTTTGTTTCACCAAAGATGTTTAGGTAGATGGGGACATTTGGTGGGAACATAACCACTTTGGTGGTCTTTACTTTCTATCTTGGTCAATTTGTAGCACAAGTCAAAGTTTGGTCAAATATGAGAAGACATGGAAAATTTGAACCATAGCTACACAATTGGAACCTGTAATATTTTGGGAAAAATCATTTTAGCCCCACAGGATGTGGTTTAACCACAGGATTATTTGGAAAAATTATATGGGTTTGAATCATTTTAAATGTAACTTGGAAAAGAGAAAATACCTAATCATAGATAAATATTAAATAACAAGAAAATTATAATTGAGTGGATTTAATAACACAAGAAAAATAATATGAAACCTACTTAAAAGGTTTCAGAATGGTTTAAAATCAAATTGAGTTTTGAAATCATTTGATTTGAATTGAAACAGAAATTAGAATTGAAAACGAAAAACAAATAAGAGGAATAAATAAACATACACGATATCCAGTGCCGTGAGACAATGTAAGCACTGGGCCAGCTCCTGTCTGGCGTCCAGCATCTGGTGGGCAGAATCGGCCGATGCAGCGCTGCATGCGGTGCCGAATCGATGAGGTGGGAGGTTTAGTCCCACCTCGCTAGTTGGAGGCGAGGAGGACCAGCTTATATACCCGGTCGATGCTCACCTCGAGCTCCTCTCAAAAACAACTGGTTCACCTGCTATCCTCGCCTCTAATGGGTCGACTGCGGGCCGCCAGTCAGATTTACCGTCCGGTTCGCTTGTAATGGGCTTGAGCTAGGCCAGTGTGGAACCCAACCTCCGTAGTGTCAAAACTTTTTTGCCAATTAATGTATACGTCGGCCTAATCTGGGCCTTTAGGGTCGTTTTCATTTTTTTTTCATACGCAATGACGTGGTGGTCGATAGAAACGACCGCGTCGTGGCTACATCGCCGCCTCTACCGCCGTCTTCTTTCCCGATTTACAACCGTGTTTCCGTTGACTCCTTCGAGGAGCCGTCAGACGTTCTATGCGACGAGTGCGCCATTCGTATAACGGCTGCTGGAGAAGTACAGCGGCGGCCGGAGAAGTACAACGACCGTCTCGGTAAGATCGCATGGATCTATGATCGCATGCACCCTATCGCTTTGTGCCTAGATCTATGATCATGTAGATCTATGATCATGTAGATCTATGATCATGGTTTCGCGGTGCGAGAGGGTTGGCGGGGCCGGGGACGTTTTGATATGTGGCGCGGAGGTAACATGGTAGGGTGCAGCGGTGGTGTGAATTACTAGGGTGCCAGGGGACGTTTGATCTGCGGCGGAGGTAACATGATCGCATGGTATGATCGCATGGATCATGAGCAGCTGATTGAGTTGAGTCAAGCTGACGACTCTTTTGATTTTCCAATATGACCATGACGATTAGTTAGAACGAGCATACTTATTTTTAAATTGGCATTGTTTACACTTGTTTTAATGTAGACTTTTGTTCCATTTTTTCTTTATGCCAACAATTTCCTTTACATAGTATAAACACATGCATGCACTAAGTTGACAATTGTTTTTATTGTCATGTTGATTTTTCATGCAGCTTGATGGAACTGGATGGTGATATTGCTTGCTCTGTTGAAACATGGTGTAGACTTGTGGGCAATTTTACAAGTCAACAACGTAGCAAATTTTGGAATCAAATATGCGAGTATGTTACAAATTCCACCAATTCGGATGCGAGTTGTCTTGCTGCAGACATGTTTCACATTTATGATCATGACTCTAGCACTTTTGTCCTGCATAATAAAGGCAAATTTGCATTGACGCACAAGATGCAGAGTGCATTTATGGGTTCTGAAACTATGGTCTGTCGCTAATCGTATAATTGATGAGGAAGGTGAAGACGGAAAGTCCCGTATTCCACCACATTTTCTCAAATAACCATCGGCAACATTGTTATTGAAGATTTAATAGCTGATATTGTCATGAGCAAAGCTGGACGATGACTTCCTCCGCAAATCTGTCCTTGTTCTCCTTGGTACAGTTCGCGCCTATGACTAAGAGGATTGTACCAAGGATTATTGGGTACTAGTGGAGGACATAGACCGTATGTCCACCATTAATTGGAGTGAGTTCACGGTAGATCATCTCATGGTATACTTCAGGCTTGTAACTAGATATAAACAAATTAGGCAGTGGCCTAAGGGAAATTTGTCTTTAATACAGGTATTAAATCTGTTCGCAACATTATTTTTAATATGGTAGTCTTCTCATTTTATGATGCACTAACATTACACTTGGTTCACATGCAGTATGTTTATTGGGAGAAGGTCAAGCATGTAGATGATCCTTGTAGGATAAATCCAAGTTTGTCCTTGAGACCACTCATGCGTAATTGGAGATGATGCTGCTAGGATCGGGATACAATGGACTGTGATCATGGTCGGGGTGAAGGACCTATTCTGGTAACGATCCATGTTTCTAATATCATCTGTATATATATCATGTGGTTATGTTAACAAACTTACGCCTCTAGTTTGATTAATAATATTGAGTTATACTAATGTGTATGTATCAGGTTGAAGATAATATAACGTTGGAGTATAGGATTGAAATGCTAAATAAACCGGCGCCTGTTCTCAAGCGAAAGGCAAGTTCGGCTAGGAAGGCTGTAGCCAGAAATTCAAACCAAAAATTACTAAAACGCGTGAGGTGACTTGTGAGTCTATGATGGAGCGAGTGATGGATCGAGTGATGGAGCGAACAATGAATAGGATGGAGTCAACAATGGAGAAAATCGTCAAAAAAATGATGGACTCATATGCACAGGTAATCACCATGTTATTGCATGTACTATTGGGAGTTTCTATTTTATATCTGATAGCCTACGAGTACATTATATATTTCCATTTAATTTTTCAGGAACTAATTGTCAAGTTGAATAAAAATGGCATTATGTACAAAAGCAAAGAAGTTGAAAATGGAGATGACAACCTATCATTGAATAATGGATCCTCTTGTACGGGAAAAGAATTTTGGCATGAGAAAGAGAGTGCAGGTGCTTATGCTGATCAGATTATTAAGGAAACTATTGATTCAATGAAACACACTGGGTTGAACGGTAATGCAACGCTTGACGATGGCATATAAGGATGGTTGTAAAGATGCAATAGGCAGCACACCTTCCAACCCGAGTTAGTGCTTGATATTTCTACAAAAGCCGTGTCGACCTTCCATCGAAATGTACGGAATTAGCAAAATGGGAAAGAGCTGGATGGAGCAATCGTGCGACGATTCCAACAGCATCGGTAGTAAGTTGGACGTTAACAATGAGCCGGAACAAGGTTTGGGGAAACGAAGCAAAATTTCTACAAAACTTGAAGGTTTCGTGGGATATGAGCCCCCAAACGTCGTGCACTTAAGAAAGGTACTCCCTCGTGTTCAGTTTACACGACACCTTTTATTTTTCATGCAGTTTCACTAGGAATGCTGGTTTAGGCGCATAGCCATTTATTACTGAATAATTGTGGCATTTGCCAGCATGCAGAGGTGGAAACTGTCGCATGCAATGTGAGAAATCAAGCGAGCATGCAACACACTCCATTTACACGAGCATGTATTGTATGTGTACCTACTAATTACATCTTTATGTAGTTCTAACGAGTTTTTTAACCATTTTCATAGGATTATTTGTAAACCAAGATGATGATACACGAGTCCTGAGTGCTAAGCAAATACAAGCAGCCGTGACATTGGTTGAAAACGCATGTAAGGATGAATCGAATGGTAAAAAGGTTGTTTACCAACATGCAAATGGAATTATGTTGAATTCATTAAAGCTTAAAGATGTGTTGGACCATGAGTGGGTTAGCGATCGTGTAAGTTCTACTGTGTTATGATTATTTTATATTATGCTAATACATAATAATGTTACCACTCTGATAAAATTAATTCCTCTTATGGTTACAGTTAATAGACAGTTACATTAGAGATTTGTCACTGTGGGACATGATCGGTACCTTTTCAGTGCATTAAGAACAACGTTCCTTGTGAAGAAGGGTACAACTTTGGAAGAAGCGAAAAATCCAAGCATAACATGGACTTCACTATGTCCAAAAGTGGCTCAATTGGAAGAGTCATGGATGAATATTTCTTTAAATAAGGTAATTAGAACGCACATCATTTGTATGTTGAAAAGTGTTTTGTTGATTACATTCTTCAATTTATGTAGGTATATTTCCTCTAAATATAAATGACGCATTGGACGATCAGAGTCATGCACGCATCAAACAAGAATTTCAAGTTCTCGATTCTTTGTACTCTTTATCTACAACGAAGAAAATAATTGAAACAATGGTAATTTATTCTCTTAAATTTATCATGTACTACCTTAATACTTGTGTACATTACAATAATTTTTGCATTTTCAGAGATATCAAATAGCGTATGACATAAAACAAACTAACATGATTACAAAATCACAATACCCGACGTATCAAAATGGCCTATAAAACGTTATGAATTGGCTCGGCAAACAATGATGGGTGAGTTTAGTTTACTTTTGTTTTTCTTGTATATTTCATGTTATCTATCATGCAAAATAAAATTAGTTCTTGTGTTGTGTCCCAGAAATTCATGTGGATTATTTGTGTTAGAGTGTATGGAACACTTGGATGGCGATAAAATGACTAGGGAAATTTCGAGTTTGCATATTCTTTTAACTATCACTACCCGACCAGCTGTACTTACTAAAAATATTTGTACTTACTTAGATTTGTCAATGCAGTCCACAAGTGAATGATAACAGAAGATCAAGGTTGCTCAGGTTGTTCTGTCCCCTTCAAACATCTGCTTGTCGTAACCAAGGTTCTTGAGGCGGCCAAACACATGAAAACCTGAGGCAATTATGGCTTGTAGGTTGGGTTTTAGTCCCGTAGAAGGTTTCCCACCCTACAGGTTTTTTTGTTTCTATGTTACCATGACATGCTTGTAAAATATACTGAATATTTTGGATTTATACTCAATAATTTTTGTTTATTAGTCCATGTTTCAACAAACGGCACCGGAATCAAGAGTCTACAACCCATATACTACATCAAATATTGCATCTAAACAAACAGTTGCTACAAGCCAAAACGCTGCAACAATCGAGACCGGTCCCTCTGTCTCAGGTGTTGCGGTGCCACCTGCGCGCGTCCAGTTCTGCACGCGTCCCTCCTCTCCACGCTGGGACGAGGGGGAGTCTGCTCCCGCGTCACCTCGTTCCCCCAGTCCCTTCCACACACGGACCCCCAGTTCCCGCCTATCCTCTCCACACGTCCCTCCTCTCCACACGCCCGCCCACTTCCCCACCACCACGCTGTCCCCGCCGCTGGAGCACGATTATTATGTCCATGGGATCCCGCTAAGCATCGGAGGATCAGCTCTTCCATCGCTACCCCACCGACGTCGACAGGCCACTAGGGTGCACTCGTCCCTCAAGACAAGATGTCGCCACATGCGTATGACGCAGCAGACGAGGGGACGCGAAAATTCTATCTTTTTCTACACGAAAAGCCTGTTTTTCGCCGACATGGCTGCCTGGTTTTTCCGCCACGACAAATTTACATCAAGTTATCATCATTGTCTTTTTGGAAACTTTAGCAATAACCATTCATACATAGCCATTGTTTTCTTTAAAACGGATTGCAACATTAATCCACCTTAATTTCATGATAACCAATAAAGATAAATAAACATAATACCCACATGTCACTATTATGTCCCTAATCAAGCATTACAACCAATCAAGATAACCAAACAACGTTCTCATAAACCAGATAAAAATCTCAACTACTGTTTATGATCTTTTCACTGGATAATCATGATGATGAGCTCCCTCTCAAAGATACTTTGTTACCGCTGCTCACGCCGAACTAACATTTCTGCAAGATACCGCAGATTACAAAGACAAAATCATAAATAACTATATTACAATAATTAATGCCAAAATTAAATATAATGGTTACCTGTGATGGAGTTTGCATTTCACACTATTTTGTTGTGTCCGTGCGTTTTGCAAATGCTACACAACTTTAACCGCTTTTTCTCATCATACCCGAGTGGTCTACCGTTTTTACTCACAACATTGCTCTTTCCTTTATTCTTTCCCTTTGGAGCACCTTTTGTCTTGACTTTAGCAGGATCACCTATTGGAGTAGTTGCACTTGCAGAAGGTCCTCCATCAGTATTAGTGGAATTTCTTGGACCACGTACTCTCGCATCGTCGCCACTTTTTTCGATATAACTTCCTGGTACAAGGTCTTTATTTGTTTGTACAACTCAGATTATTGCAGGCGACATGTAATGCTTCGACGACATCACACCGAGCTCGAATACCGACTCCGCCTCAAAGAAATCCCAGCCAAACAGATCGCTGCAGGCCTCAAGGTAACCCACTTGCATTTTTGAGAATCGTGCAAGAACAATACACCTTGGTAGTTCAACTAATTTCTCCGTCAACACAAACAGAATATGCTTGCAAGGAATTCCTCTACGTACCATCCTCCGCAATTGCAATCTATACTTTGTGCTGGATTGTTTGGTGTATAGTCCATGAAAAATTATGGCGTCGGTTATTTGACCATGCCACAAGATACCTTACCGAATCTTCTATTCCCACACTTTTTTCTACAGTCATCATGCCTTCAATCTTACGAAGATCATCCTGCAAGATATAAAATTAGCTGGGGTGAATGTGCTGGCCATTGCTAACTCAATTTGCTGCCATTTGGTAACAATCACAGGCATAGTCTGTGAAGCCGCAGTCATCTCGCGCTCTGCTTCCCGGATACGCAATGGCATTCTCATAGTGCACAATTAAATCCACAAGCGTCATCCCATAATCGAGGTGAAGATGAAGGGACGAGTTGAGACTTTCACTACGCTTGTTTCTTTTCATCCCTAGCCAAAATCCATCTGCGAGGTAGCCCACAGGTGCTTCTTCTTGTATATTCTATTTAGCCACCTTTTGTCTTATCTGTCTGCCATTTTCTCACATATGCGTGCCATCCTTCCTCAAACTTGGCCTTCGTGGTGGAGTAATATAATAGAGACCGAAACTCTGGCAATGATTTGGAACTTAGGTGCTTGCACATGTTCTTTTCAATGTGCCATGTACAAATACGGTGCCACACGTCTGGTAATACACTTCGTATCGCTCTCATCATCGCAGCATCCGCATCCGTGATTATAGACCGTGGCCTCTTCTGACACATTGCTTTCAAAAATGTTTTCAGGAGCCAAGCATAAGTATCCTCGGTCTCGTTTGATATGATGGCACATCCGAATACGGTAGTCTTCCGGTGATTGTTCAGGCCGACAAACGGAACAAAAGGCATACCGTATCGATTCATCTTGTAGGTGCTGTCAAACACCAAAACGTCACCATAATCTTGGTAGTCCTGACGTGACTGAGAATCACACCAGAAGAGACATTTCAAACGTCCCTTATCGTCAAGCTGATGATCATAAAAAAAGTCAGGGTCCTTTTCCTTCCTGCTTTGCATAATGCCGATGGCCGTGGCCGCATCGCCGCTTGAAAGTAGCTTCCTTTTCTCTCTGGCACACATGTTATACAAATCCTTCCTCGTGAATCCAACTTGATTGTATCTACCGTACTTGCTGATGAAAGAACTCATGATCATATGCTTTCTAATCCCACTAGCTGCCATTGCTAATATCTCTGCTCTTTGGAAATCTTTGATCTTCCTATGAGACCAAAGAAAAGGCACCTCATCAGGTCTAGCTAAAATATGATTGTGCTTGTCATCAAACTTCTCAACACACCAAACACCTTTAGATTTATCTAGCTTCACGACCAGTTGCGTTGTGCATCCACAACGAGATTCTGCTCTTGGCTTGTATTTTCTGCCTTCCAAAGGCAAGTATTTGCTACTCGTTTCCTTCCCGAGCATACGAACTGCCTCTTACGTATATCATGCGATGCCTTTTTGTTTTCCTTATACCTGCCCTTTCTTATGCTGAATCCATGGTCTTTAGCATAGCTGTTGTAAAAATAATAAGCCGCAGGTTCAGAAACAAAAGTCATATCCATTATTTTCCAATACTTCTCCCGCTCTTCACCTGGATGCCCAATATCCCTGTCACATTCCCCCTTATATTCTTTCTCTTTAAGAACATTCCCAAACACCTACAAATCCATAACATATAACACATAAGTTATTAGCACACTGGTACAACTTGGGTATATATATCACATAAAATATAAACACATACCTCAACATTATCACATGTCTCCAAGTCTGAATCACCATAGTAGTCAAAACTTTTATCACTCCCAACTATTAACTGAACAATTCAATACGAAAATAATAGTAAGTTCTATTTTCATGCAACTAATTTCATCCACATATATACCTACAATAATGCACATACCTTATTCACGTACTCACTGTCCAATACCTCAGAATCGTTCTCCTCATTAGCAACTTCTAACTCAATCTACACAACACAAATAAAATGAACATAATTTTATTTTGTTGTCTTCATTGCAATTACTAGTACACCACATAAAATTAAGGCCACTCACATTTTAAATGCGATGCATCATCAGGATGGACGTGCCATCTACGTGAGAATCGATCCATGGTGGTCGAGGACTGAATCGATCCATGGTGGTGAGAGGACTCGGCCTCATTGTCCAAGTACTCGTCATCTTCTTCCATCATACTTGAACCACTGCTATCCACCATTATCTGCAATCACTAGAAACCATGAGAGTCGGAATTATCTTACGACAACACGGAGGAGTAGGAGGAGGAGCCACCGAACCCTAGAAGGCGGCGATATCTCACCTCGACAGCGATTAGGTCCAGATCGTCTCCGATCTGGAAGTGCTGCGATCTAGACTCAGACGATCCGGAAGTGCTGCGATCTAGACTCGCATCGATGGAAGTGCTGCGATCTAGACTCATACGATCCGAGGTGCTCCGATCTCGATTTTTCTAGATGACGGGAGCGGCGAGGTCTGTCCAGCGTCTTAGGTGCTGCCGTGTCTAGAGCGACAATGAGGTGCGATCTCGTCGGCTGCTAGGGTTACGCCGCCGGTCGGATCGCCGTGGATCTCACGTGGGACGAGAACACGGACCTAAACCGGCTGCGTAGAGGTTCTGAGTAACAGCACCTCTACAACGTGGGACCTAAACTTTTTTTTCCCCTAAACACACCCTATACAAAACGGATACGTACACCGATACAAAAAACATACAGCGCTAAACCGGCTCCTAAACTAACCCGGGACATGCCGTCGAACCACCCAGACCCGGTTTTTCTCTTTGATTGCCCTCAGGGGGGGGATACCGAAGCAAGCCTCAAGAAAAATAGGATCTTCTGAAAGCTATTGATGTGAGGTAGTGACTCGTAAAGATGGGAAGTCTTAATTTTCAGTTGACAATGTATGCACTGGCTTTTGGACCTATCTGCGATGAATTTGAGATACTTTGAACTTGTAAGAACCGATGTAGAGTACTCAAAGGATGTGGCCAGGAATAAGAGATAGTATATTGTAAAAGCTTGCCTTAAAAGAGTATTGGCTTTTGGACTCTGCTCCAATCTTTTAGTGAACTCACATAACTCATGTATTCCTCGTGTTATGTGATCCTAAAAATATTTCAATTAAAGCGGTCAGCAATAAACGATAAAAAAAGTTTTGTGACGCTAGAAATTTCAACTTACTTGAGTATATGCAAGGCTTCCAAGCTTTGTCTACTGCAAAAGAAGGGAGATTCAGTCCTACTCTCAACGGAAAGAGACTATTCTGAACACAAAGAAATAAATATGTACAGTGCAAGCCTGCAAGGTACTTACCAGAGTGCGAACTACAAGATGAACTGATTGTATTTCCTCCAGGAAGGCACTTAGATCTCCATGGATGACCGTCACCTATCCAATACAAATCAATTTTGTATCAGTCTCCTTTACCCTAAATCTTGGAAACAAGAAATGCAAGAGCAGGTTCCAACCTCTTTCCTTGTGGCTTCAATAATTTCATGACATTCATCTAAACTACAATCTACTCGGTTGATCCTTCCAGACAGATTCTTCTTTGAAGCCTGATATCAGAAGGGTGAAAACAAATGTTATTGTTGAAATAAATGGAGCCAGCAGTCAGCACACCATGAAGCTAACATATATAGCATAAATGTTCAAACTATATGCAGACCCATCTACTGCATGTCTTCTGTTTGCGTGCCTTTCCTCTTTAGAATGCATATTAGGCACTAAATAGAATTATAATTCCTCAGTCTCAAATTAGTTGTCTCAGATTTTTCTAGATTTGTCTAGATACGTATTTATCTTTCGGCGACGGCTCTCTGGTAACAATCGCCGGTAAAGGGAACGTGTTGTTCCGATGCACGGATGGCAACCAGGGGGTGCTTGCCGGTGTCTTCTACATCCCTAAGCTGCACACAAACATCATGTCCCTCGGCCAGCTTAATGAAAACGGATGCAAATCCATGATTGAGAGTGGGTTCCTCTCTGTTTTCGATCAGCAGCGTCGCCTCCTGGTGCGGGTGAAGCGGGCGGCAAATCGCATATACATGCTGAACCTGAACATCGCTGCGCCAGTGTGCCTCCTCGCCAAGGTGAGAAAATTACAAAAAAACCATCACAATTGGGGCTAGGGTTTTGAAAGACCACCAAAAATTTAAAAAGTTTCAGATTGCACCATTTTTCGGGCACACGGTTGCAGGCAGCACTGATCTGGCTCTGATGCCGCGCGAACGACAAAACTGACCGGTGGGGCCCAGTCGTTAGGCCTACGTGGCGCATTTGGATGGCTGGGTGTGGATGGCCGTTAACGGCGCTGTCCGAACCCTAACAGCACGCCCCGATACGATCGGAAGCCCGAGATTCTTCTTCCACAGAACCATGGCGGCGCAAACATGCGCGCATCAATTTCTGTGGAAGGTCATCAACCTCTTCACGGGATCCATAGCTGGCGGCGCCCCAAGTGGCTTGCTCCCGGGAGGCGGCGCTGGCTCCCGAACGACGAGGTCCTCTAGAAGCGGTGGAGAAGATTGGGAACTGGATCACGTTTTTCATTTGTCCCCCAAGGGCTTTTTGACAGATTTACTTGCCTTATCTATAAAACCCCTCTCTCGTAGGGGCCTAGATGTAAATTGTAACCACCGTCTTGATAATGAAAGCAGCTTCTAGGGCCTTCGGGCCCCTTCCCCGTTCAAAAAAAAACCGTAGCCTCGTGACGATCATGACAGACGAAGAGAGCAGGTAACTCCTCCACGGCGTGCCTTCGAATCCGTTTAAACTGCTAGAGATGGCCCGATTCTAGGGTTTCTTTTCGCGAGGAACTTAGGGTTTTGATGTTTAAACTGACGGGATAAAAAAGATATTTCATGCAACAACTATATTTACTTAGGTTTGCAAAATGATGAATTAGCATATGCCGATTTGAATCATGCTTGCATTAATTGTAGGCGCATGCTGAGTGTGTGTAATCTTTGTGAATAGCTTGCCATCTCTTCTCAATATCTTGTTATTCCGGATTCCCAAATCACACCTAACACTTAACCCACCACCTTGCATGGTCATGTGCGAATCTGAGCACTATAGAGGGTCTACAAAATATTTCTCCAATTTGGAGGAAGAAATCCTATCTTTATCGACCAACCTTGTAGCTTTCTTCTTGAATAACTAAAATATACATTTATAGTTATCCTGATATGGAGTAGGTTTGATGCATACTAAGTAAGTCGATTCACGATTCGAGAACATGCAAATACCTCAGCTCTATGATATGGCATTTACATTATACTCCCTCCATTTCAAAATATGGCCAGCCAGTACAGCTTCATGTCCTTGTGTGTCCACAGGAAGAAGAACCCCACCCGTGTGATGAAGCTTGCTGCCTTCGATGGCCTCTGGGAGTACATCAACAGGCGGCTATACATTTGGCAGGTGCCTGCAGCCCTAGAGATCACGGGGTTGGTTATCCGGCACCTGAAACGTGGGTGGAAGAAGCACATATGGGATGTGGCGAGATAAAAATGATTCAACAATCTCAGGGGGGGGACTGGCCATGAGGAGGCAACCTCAGTTTGAGTGGACCTTGGAAAGGCCCTTCGACCAAAGCGTCTTCCTTTGGCACATGGCCACTGAGATTTGCTTTCACTGCCATGGCTTTGGCAGCGCAACCTCTCTCGCACAAAAGAAGCGCATCATCGATGGAAGCAGAGTGATATCTAACTACATGGCATACCTGCTTTCCATCCATCCTCATATGCTAATGCTCGGCACCAGGCCAGGAATCCTGGACTTGGCCATCTATGAACTCAACCACATCTGGAGCGGCAGCAATGTACCGCTCGACGATGAAGAGATGATCGCACGGGAAATCATGAACTTGGTGAAGCCGTCGGCAGCCAGAGGCACCACCCATGTTCCTACACAAGAAGTGGTGCATACTAATGAGGAGGTGGAGCATACGCCCCCGGTACTTCCTGTTTTACTCCTTTTCTTTTCATTCTCTGCATCAGATTACTCAAAGGATCCAAGACGAGGCGGGCCGGTGGAGGACTGCGGGGCTCTTGCGTGATTGCTTAGGACAGGTGGACAAGTAAAGATGTCGCGAGTAGTTGGATACATCTTCTATGAAAACAATACGTCTCTCAGGAAAAAGATTACATTCGCGGAAACATTGTGGCACACGAGGCTTACGACACTCCACGCCGCAGAAGAAGAATACACTATTACCCTTGTTCCTGCTGTTAGGATTTAATTAATAAGTTAATTAGATGGATAATTCTTTCTTGTAATTCTCTATGTCGGTTCATACCTCGTACCCCCTTGAACATATGCACATCTTCGCTCGCACCTGTTCTCTTGTATATAAGCATTGATTATCAATGGAATAAGAATATAGTTGAATCATTTGCTATTTGCTACTCCCTCCGTTTCAAAATATAAGATGTTTTAGGTTTGTAAAAAAAATGAATCTAGACTTGTTTTATATATAGGTTCACTCAACTTTGGAGTGAATCTAACATTAAAAGAAGTCTAGATTCATTTTCTTCACAAACCTAAAACATCTTATATTTTAAAACGGAGGGATTTGACACTAGGACGACAGACGAAGGCGACACGGTTTGCATCCTCGCGGCTCAGCGCCGGCTACGACCGGCCACGCGAGGCAGCGCTCCTCCGAGCGCGGCTCTTGACGCCACTGACTGCCGTCCCGACGCTCGTCGCCTACGCCTTCACCGGGCTCCGGCGCTTGCCGCCGGCCTCGTGGTCATTGGCCTGTCGCTTTCCAGCCCGCCGTCGAGCGGCAGCGGACGCCGTGCCGCCTGCGCTTGGAGTTCGTCCGCGCTTGGGCTCACGGACAGCGCCACACCTCAGAGGCGACTCCTCCGACAAGGACGCCCGCGGCGGGAGCGACTACGGCCGTCGGTGCAGACCGCCCGTGCGGCGGTGGCGGCATGTGGTGCTGGCCACCGCGTTGATGGAGTGAGGATTGGGGATTGATGCGATCGATCCCAATCCACTCCCTGTCATTAACAGCCCCGTCCAGGAAGTGGACCGGCCCACTAGGCTGCCTATTGGACTAAATTGGTGGAGTCTATTGTTAACAAATTTTGCAATTTTTTTCAACAGCACTTCTAACTTAGATTTAATTCAGTTTAGACTCTGTTAATCACTGTATTTCAGTTCGAGTACTATGTGTATTTCTGAAAATATATATGGTATAATATATATTTCCATGTGTCCACATGTTGAGATTAATTACATCTATTATTTGCAATTGATATTTTAATTTCTTGCAAATAATAATTGATTCGTCTTAATTGAGCTATTTTTGGTTCAATACGAGTAAGAATCGAATATGTAAAAATCTAAGTGACTTCTTCAAGTGGATGTTTTTGGGATCAAGGGTAGTGCACAGATCTACTGCATGCATGGAAGATTATCTTCACTACCGTGATTACTTTAACAAGTGATCTCACATAAATTTTATTAAGTTATGATATAAGGTACTAGAAACATGAATATCTACTGATTTTATTAGATTATACTCTTTAGTGCTTAGAGATGGACCCTGAAATTTCTTTTGGGGAGTATCTACAATGTGTCATGCTTAGAATTTGAAGTTCACACTAATGGTTTCAAGCCCACTTCTTGAATTTACCATTAATTTTGCATTGTTCATTACAACATAACCATGATGGTTTGAGGTTTACCGAAGCGCAAATAATAACCTATGGTTTACCCATGGAGGTAATCGATGGCTCGAAAATTTGAGGCGCTCTCCCTCAACGGCCACAACTACCATATATGGGTCATGGACATTAATATCACTCCAGTGTCCCATGGGATAGCGCGTGCAATCCGGGCCACCTCCGGTCAGAGTCACGCCGCTGGCAGAAGAGTAAAAGTATGTTGCCTTGCACATCATAAGGCACCGTATTCTTCCAAACTTGCACTTTGAGTACTTGGAGGAGAAATTCCTAAGTTCCTTGTTTCAAGCCCTCAAGACGAGATATGAACAGCAAAAGGCAGTAGTCCTGCCTGATGCACTCCGTGAATGGACCCATCTTCGATTTCAGGACTTCAAGTCTGTTGAGGGTTACAATCATGAGGTTCATAAGATAAGTTCTGAACTACGCTTTTGCGATAAGGAACCTACTAATGCAGAGAAGATAGAGATAACTCTCTCTACTATGCTCCCATCTAAAAGGCTTCTCTAGTAGCACTATCGTTCTGTCAACTACCAGGTTTATTCCGACTTCATTCATATCCTACTTCAGGCTGAAAAGCACGATGAGCTACTCGCTAAGAATGGCTCTCGGCACTCGGTTGGTTCCCAACCTTTGCCTGAAGTTCATGTTGGAGATATGCCCTAGAGGCAATAATAAATATAGTTATTATTATATCTTTGTGTTTATGATAAATGTTTACATTCATGCTATAATAGTATTAACAAGGAAACATTAATACTTGTGTGATTTGTAAACTAAAATAGAGTCCCTAGTAAAGCCTCTTTATAATACTAGCTTGTTGGTTAATAAATGATTGTGGTTTCCCTATCATGAACATTGAGATGTTATTAACAACAAGATCATATCATTAGGAGAATGATATGGTGGACATACTCCTGTAGATAAGCGTAGCATAAAGATCAAGTCATTTTAATAGTTCAATTGCTATATGCTTTCTGATACATAGTAACCTAATTCCTTCGACCATGAGATCATGCATATCACTTTCACCGGAAGGATACTTTGATGACATCAAACACCACACCGTAACTGGGTGGCTATAAAGGTGGCATTGAGTGTTCGGAAAGTATTGGTTGAGACACATGGATCAAGAGTGGGATTTGTCCATCCATATGACGGATAGATATACTCTGGGCCCTCTGGGTGAAATGTCATCCAATTAGCTTGCAAGCATGTGACTGGCTCACAAGGGATCACATATCACGGGAACAAGAAAAGAGTACTTATCAGTAACGAGGTTGAACTAGGTATGCAGAGATACCGACGATCATAACCTCGGATAAGTAAACTATCATGAGACAAAGGGAAATTGGTATCGTATGTAAGTGGTTCATTCGATCGCAAAGTAATCGTAGAAATATGTGGGAGCCATATGAATTTCCAGATTCCTCTATTGGTTATTGTTCGGAGAAGTGTCTCGATCATGTCCGCATAATTCACGAACCGTAGGGAGACACACTTAAGGATTCGACGTTGTTTGAGTAGTTATGGAATGATGAGTAAGAGACTGAATGTTGTTCGGAGTCTCGGATAGGATCCGGGATATCACGACGAGATCCGGAATGGTCCGGAGAATAAGATTCATATAAGGAAAGTCCTGTTTCGGGGTTGGAGAATGGTTCCGGTGTTTTCATCGGGAATGTTCTAGAAGGTTCCGGAATGTCCGGCACTCCGGAGGGGAAGGGTACATGAATGTGTCATATCAAGTTCGAATGATTACATCATGTACTAGGTGTCATCGCTGAACAAAATAAAGGGTTTAATCAAATCCTAGTTTGAAAAGTCAAACGCCAATTTGAAAAAGTCAAACGGCTATTTTGTGAGGTGGAGGGGAAGTAGGAAACCTACTTGGGGAGGAGTTCCCTCCCTCCACCGCCGGCCCACTTGGGGTCCGAGTTGGAGAGGGACTCCCCTCCCCTTGGCCGGCGCCTCCCACCTATATAAGGAGGGGCAGGGCTGCCCCTCCTAGCACACAAGTTGCCCCCCTCTAAACCCTAACCCTAGTCGCCGCCTAGGGCATATCGCCGCCGCCTAGGGCAAACCCTAGCCGCCGGCCTTGCCCCCTCCTTGGTGTGTCTAAACCCTAGATCGTCGAGGCTCTCTCTCATAGTCCACCATACTCGCTCCGGCTTAAGGCGAAGCCCTGCGAGATCTCCCCTCTACTTCCGGTACCACGCTGTCAGGCCGAATCGCGAGGAGAGTGCTACAACCTCCGATGCCTTTGGAACAAGGGAGAGGAAGGTCTTCGTCGAGTACCGAACGGTGACCGATCGGAAGCGCCGAACGCAGCGTCGGAAGGATCATCTACGCGATCTTGAGATCGGAAGAGTATTCTACATCACCCACGAGAATCCTCTCGTTAAACACTTTGGAATCTTCGAGGGTGAGTTATTCCATCGACTGTTGCTACAATCTATTAGATAGATCTTGGCTTGTTTGTTTGTATGCGATAGAAATTTTTGTTTTCCATGCTACGAAACCCTATAGTGGTATCGAGCCGTGTCTATATGTAGATCTCACAGACGAGTAGAACACAATGGTCATTGTGGGCGTTGATGCTTTTGTTGTCGATTGCTTCTTGTGTACTTTGCATCTTGCGGGATGGTGGGATGTAGCGGCCCGGGCTAACCTTACATGACATCGTTCATGAGACTTGCTCCACGCTTGACATGCAACTTGTATTGCATAAGTGGCTTTGCGGGTGCCTGTTTCTCCCAACATAGTTAAGATTCAATTTACAACGGGTGATTGACAATGCTAGTATCAATGTTGTGGTTCTTGTTCGTAAGTTAGAACGACACTTATTTAAAGCCCCAAACCACGTAAAATATGCAAAGAAAGTAGAGGCGTCTAACTTTGTTTTGCAGGGGTGTGTTGTGATGTGATATGGCCATGATTGTGATTATATTTAATGTATGCAATGTTCCTTATTGTAAGTTGGCAACCGGCAGGAGCCATATGGTTGTCTTTAATTTCTATTAAGACCCGCGTGTCTATTCAAAGTAGTTGTAATAGTTGAAGCTGGTGGACGACAACCATGGAGCAGCGTCATTGACCTTGATGCAATGCCGGTGATGATGGAGATCATGTTCGTGCTTGAAGATGGAGATCGGAAGCACAAAGGAAAGGCCATATCATATCACATATTATGAATTACATGTGATGTTAATCCTTTATGCATCTTGTATTGCTTAGTTAACGACGGTAGCATTATAAGATGATCCCTCATGCACATGAATTTCAAGTTCTAAAGTGTTCATCCTTAGTAAGCACCATTGCTAAAGCTTGCTGTTTCGAAGCACCACGTGATGATCGGGTGTGTTAGATTCCGCAAGTGTATACAACGTGAGCAAGCCAAATTTGCTCATGCGGAAGCTAAGGTTTGATCTTGACGAGCCTAGCATGTACAGACATGGTCTCGGAACACGGATCACCGAAAGGTAAAGCATAAATCATATAGTAGATATGATGAACATGTCGATTGTTCGCCATTGAAGCTACATCAACTCTCGTGATGATCGGTGTTGATGTGGTGGATTTGGTTTGTGTGATCACTAAAACAATGTGAGGGATATTGTTTTGAGTGGAAGTTCACCTAGATTAATTTAACTATTAATTAGAACTCAATTTGTTATAAACTTAGTCTAAACTATTGCAAATATGTTGTAGATCAATGGCGGCCCCTACCATCAATTTTAATGCGTTCCTAGAGAAAGAAAAGATGAAAAACAATGGAAGCAACTTCGCGGATTGGTTCCGCAATTTGAGGATTGTCCTCACAGCTGGTAATTTGACCTATGTGCTGGATGCACCGCTGGGTGACCCAGCTGCGGCTACTGCTACCGATGAAGTAAAGAATGTTTACCTCGCTCGGAAGACTCAGTACTCCACAGTTCAGTGTGCTATCTTGTAAGGTTTAGAATCGGAGCTTCAGAAAAGGTTTGAGAATTCAGACCCACATGATATTGTCCGTGATCTCAAATTGATCTTTGAGACTCATGCGGCAATTGAGAGCTATGAGGCTTCTGAAAAGTTCTTTAACTGCAAGATGGAAGAGGGCAGCTCCGTCAGTGAGCATGTGCTTAAGATGTCTAGGCACGCAAACAAACTTCAAAGCTTGGGTATAGTGATTCCTAATGCTTTGGGGATTTATCGTGTCCTCCAATCACTACCACCAAGTTACAAGAACTTTGTGATGAACTACAATATGCAAAACATGAACAAGCAGTTGCCAGAACTCTTCGCCATGTTGAAATCTGCAGAAGTGGAGATCAAGAAAGAGCACCAAGTGTTGATGGTCAATAAGACCACCAAATTCAAGAAAGGCAAGTATAAGCAAAAGGGACACTTCAAGAAGGGTGGTAAGAAAGTTACCGCGCCGACGAAGAAGACCAAGGCTGGACCTAAGCCTGATACTGAGTGCTTTTACTGCAAGGGAGAAGGTCACTGGAAGCGGAATTGCCCAAAGTACTTGGCGAATTTGAAGAACGGCAACATCAAGAAGAAAGGTATATCCGATATACATGTTATTGATGTGTATCTCACTAGTACTCGTACTAGTGCCTGGTTATTTGATACTGGTTCGGTTGCTCATATTTGTAACTCAAACAAAAAGCGAGAATAAACGGAAGCTAGCGAAGAACGAGGTGACGATGCGCTGGGAAACGGATCAAAGGTTGATGTGATCGCGTCGCACGCTACCTCTTCATCTACCATCGGGATTAGTTTTATACTTAAATAATTGTTATTTGGTGCCTGCGTTAAGCATGAACATTATATCGGGATCTTGTTTATTGTGAGACGGTTACTTGTTTAAGTCCGAGAATAATGGTTGTTCGATTTATATGAGTAATATGTTTTATGCACATGCACCTTTGATAGATGGTCTATTCTTATTGAATCTCGATAGTGGAAATACACATATTAATAACATTGAGGCTAAACGTTTGAAATCGAGCGATAACTCGACCTATATGTGGCAATCGCTGCCTTGGTCACATTGGAGTGAAGCGTATGAAGAAACTCCATTCCGATGGACTTCTTGAATCACTTGATTTTGAATCACTTGAAAGATGCGAAGGATGTCTGATGGGAAAAATGACTAAGACTCCATTTTCTGGTATGATGGAGCGAGCTACGGACTTATTGGAAATCATACATACCGATGTGTGTGGTCCAATGAGTGTAGCATCGCGTGGTGGTTATCGTTATGTTCTTACCTTCACGGATGACTTGAGTAGATATGGGTATATCTATTTCATGAAACATAAATCCGAAACTTTCGAGAAGTTTAAGGAGTTTCAAAGTGAGGTATAGAATCAACGTAACAAGAAGATTAAATTTCTACGTTCTGATCGTGGAGGTGAATATCTAAGTTACGAGTTAGGCGAGAATTTGAAGAAATGAGGAATACTTTCACAATTGACACCGCCGGGAACACCACAGCGTAATGGTGTGTCCGAACGTCGTAATCGAACTCTCTTAGATATGGTTCGTTCTATGATGTCACTTACAGATTTACCGCTATCATTTTGGGGTTATGCATTAGAAACAGCCGCATTCACTTTAAATAGGACACCATCTAAATCCGTTGAAACGACACCGTATGAATTATGGTTTGGGAAGAAACCTAAATTGTCGTTCCTTAAAGTTTGGGGTTGCGAAGCCTATGTAAAGAAGTTACAGCCGGACAAGCTTGAACCCAAAGCGGAAAAATGCGTCTTCATAGGATACCCGAAGGAAACTGTTGGGTATATCTTCTATCATAGATCCGAAGGCAAAATCTCCGTTGCTAAAAATGGATCCTTTCTAGAGAAGGAATTCCTCTCGAAAGAAGTGACTGGAAGGAAAGTAGAACTCGACGAGGTTGTCGAACCTTCTCTTGAAATTGCGAGTAGCGCAGCACCAGAAGTAGTTCCAGTGACGCCTGCACCAATAAGAGAGGAAGCTAATGATGATGATCATGAAACTTAGGTTGTAGTTGCTACAGAGCCTCGCAGGTCAACGAGAACTCGTACCACTCCAGATTGGTATGATCCCGTTATGAATGTCATGTTGGTGGACAACACCGATGACCCTGCGACATATGAGGAAGCGATGATGAGCCCAGATTCCAATAAATGGCAAGAAGCCATGAAATCCGAGATTGGATCCATGTACGAAAACCAAGTATGGACTTTGGTGGACTTATTGGATGGCCGGAAGGCTGTCGAGAACAAATGGATTTTCAAGAACAAAACAGATGTTGATGGTAATGTTACTGTCTATAAAGCTCGACTTGTCGCAAAAGGGTTTCGACAAATTCAAGGAGTTGACTACGATGAGACTTTATCACCAGTAGCGAAGCTAAAGTCTGTGAGGATTATGTTAGCAATCGCTGCATATTATGATTATGAGATATGGCAGATGGATGTCAAAACAGCATTCCTCAATGGAGACATTGATGAAGAGTTGTATATGATGCAACCCAAAGGTTTTGTCGACCCTAAAGATGCTAACAAGGTATGCAAACTTCAACGGTCCATCTATGGGTTGAAGCAAGCATCCCGAAGTTGGAATCAATGTTTTGATAAGGTAATCAAAAGTTTTGGCTTTATACAAACTTATGGAGAAGCTTGTATCTACAAGAAAGTGAGTGGGAGCTCTGTAGCATTCTTGATACTGTATGTAGATGACATATTGTTGATTGGGAATGATGTAGACCTTCTTAATAGTGTAAAGGAATATTTGAATAATAGTTTTTCAATGAAGGATCTTGGCGAAGCAGCTGACATATTAGGCATAAAGATTTATAGAGATAGATCGAGACGCTTAATATCATTGTCACAAAGTACATATTTGGACAAAGTTCTAAAAAGGTTTGGAATGGAAGATAGCAAGAAAGGGTTCTTGCCCATGTTGCCCAATACGACCTTGAGTAAAACTCAAAGTCCGACAACGGCAGAAGATAGAGAAAGGATGAGTAAGACTCCCTATGCCTCAGCCATAGGATCTCTAATGTATGCCATGCTATGTACTAGAACCGACATTGCATCTGCTGTTAGTTTAACTAGCAGATATCAAAGTGATCCAGGAGTGGATCATTGGACAGCGGTCAAAATATCCTTAAGTACTTGAGAAGAACTAAGGATATGGTTCTTTCTCATGGAGGTGATGAACAGCTCGTTGTTAATGGTTACACCGATGCTAGTTGGAACACCAATCCGGATGATTCTAAATCACAATCTGATACGTATTTACTTTGAATGGTGCGAGAGTTAATGGAGGAGTGCAAAGCAAAGCGTTGTTGCGAGATCTTCAACCGAATCGGAATACATGGCTCCGGAGGCTTCACAAGAAGCGATATGGATGAAAGAGTTCATTACAGAGCTGGGTGTGGTTCCAAGTGCGCTGGACCCAATGTCTATCTACTGTGATAACATGGGCGCCATAGCCAATGCGCAAGAACCAAGGTCACATAAGAAGATGAAGCATATCAAGCTACGTTTTCACGCTATTCGAGAACATGTCCAAGATGGGGACATAAAGATTTGCAAAGTACACACAGATCTGAATGTGGCGGATCCGTTGACTAAACCTCTCCCGAGGGCAAAACATGACCAACACCAAACTGCCATGGGTGTTCGGTATATTACCATGTAATTTAGATTAGATGACTCTAGTGCAAGTGGGAGACTGTTGGAGATATGCCCTAGAGGAAATAATAAATATACTTATTATTATATCTTTGTGTTTATGATAAATGTTTACATTCATGCTATAATAGTATTAACAAGGAGACATTAATACTTGTGTGATTTGTAAACTAAAATAGAGTCCCTAGTAAAGCCTCTTTATAATACTAGCTTGTTGGTTAATAAATGATTGTGGTTTCCCTATCATGAACATTGAGATGTTATTAAAAACAAGATCATATCATTAGGAGAATGATATGGTGGACATACTCCTGTAGATAAGCGTAGCATAAAGATCAAGTCATTTTAATAGTTCAATTGCTATATGCTTTCTGATACATAGTAACCTAATTCCTTCGACCATGAGATCATGCATATCACCTTCACCGGAAGGATACTTTGATGACATCAAACACCACACCGTAAATGGGTGGCTATAAAGGTGGCATTGAGTGTTCGGAAAGTATTGGTTGAGACACATGGATCAAGAGTAGGATTTGTCCATCCATATGACGGATATATATACTCTGGGCCCTCTGGGTGAAATGTCATCCAATTAGCTTGCAAGCATGTGACTGGCTCACAAGGGATCACATATCACGGGAACGAGAAAAGAGTACTTATCAGTAACGAGGTTGAACTAGGTATGCAGAGATACCGACGATCATAACCTCGGATAAGTAAACTATCGTGAGTCAAAGGGAAATTGGTATCGTATGTAAGTGGTTCATTCGATCGCAAAGTAATCATAGAAATATGTGGGAGCCATATGAATTTCCAGATTCCTCTATTGGTTATTGTTCGGAGAAGTGTCTCGATCATGTCCGCATAATTCACGAACCGTAGGGAGACACACTTAAGGATTCGACGTTGTTTGAGTAGTTATGGAATGATGAGTAAGAGAATGAATGTTGTTCAGAGTCTCGGATGGGATCAGGATATCATGAGGAGATCCGTAATGGTCTGGAGAATAAGATTCATATAAGGAAAGTCCTGTTTTGGGGTTGGAGAATGGTTCCTGTGTTTTCATCGGGAATGTTCTAGAAGGTTCCGGAATGTCCGGCACTCCGGAGGGGAAGGGTACATGAATGTACGTCATGTACTAGGTGTCATCGCTGAACAAAATAAAGGGTTTAATCAAATCCTAGTTTGAAAAGTCAAACGCCAATTTGAAAAAGTCAAACGGCTATTTTGTGAGGTGGAGGGGAAGTAGGAAACCTACTTGGGGAGGAGTTCCCTCCCTCCACCGCCAGCCCACTTGGGATCCGAGTTGGAGAGGGACTCCCCTCCCCTGGCCACGCCCACCTATATAAGGCGGGGCTGCCCTAGCACACAAGTTGCCCCTCTAAACCCTAACCCTAGCGCCGCGCCTCCATAGCCGCCTAGGGCATATCGCCGAGGGCAAACCCTAGCCGGCCTTGCCCCTCCTTGGTGTGTCTAAACCCTAGATCGCTGAGGCTCTCTCATAGTCCACCATACTCGCTCGGGCTTAAGGCCTGCGAGATCTCCCTCTACTTCCGATCACACGGTGTCTTGGAATCGCGAGGAGAGTGCTACAACCTCCATTGCCTTTGGAACAAGGAGAGGAAGGTTTTCGTCGAGTACCGAACGTGTGACCGATCAAGGAAGCGCTTAACGCAGGAAGGATCGTCTACGCGATCTTGAGATCAGGAAGAGTACGACTACATCACCCACGAGAATCCGCTCTCGTTAAACACTTTGGAATCTTTGAGGGTGAGTTATTCCATTGACTCGTTGCTACAATCTAGTAGATAGATCTTGGCTTGTTTGTTTGTATGCGATAGAAAATTTTTGTTTTCCATGCTACGAAACCCTACAGTTCATATGAACATCGCGAACGGAAATAGGTTTTATGGTTCTTTCAAAGGGATGCCATCGAACTTCGATGGTAAGAAAAAGCGCAACCGGAATAGAAAGTCTAGAAACTCATACAATTGGAAAGGCACCACGAATCCCAA
Organism: Avena longiglumis; assembly: GCA_030063025.1. Lineage (NCBI taxonomy): Eukaryota > Viridiplantae > Streptophyta > Magnoliopsida > Poales > Poaceae > Avena > Avena longiglumis. The sequence continues at coordinate 536,904,832 of CP125974.1, read as the reverse complement.
GTTTGATAAAACTAAGCTTTCTGACAAGTGCGGATACTACACGCATCATACTAACAAGTGAAAGACCCCAAAGCATCTGGTAATTCTCTACCAACAATCCCAAAGACACAAAGTACCTCAAGGGAAAAGGTTTGAAGCTAACTTTAACCTTCATCCATATGGCACCAATGGAGCTGGTTGTTCATAAGATGTTCCTTTTGGACTTAGCAACACCATGACTCTCCAGCAATCTGAGGACCCTATGAGCACGAAGGACATGATTGTTGAGTATGCCTCAAATGACGTGTTTTGAGACTTCAACTAGTCTCACTATCTTCTTAATGATCATTTTTAGTCATGTCCATTTGTGATGTTGTAATAGAACATAAGTATTATTGTCACAATATATTGTATCAACACTCTGATATAAAATAAGATTGTATTCTATATATATGAGGAAACTCCATATATATTTCTACGGGAGTAAATCCAATGGATGAGGAATAAGTATTTAAAAAGGTACCCTCTCTATTGTTTGGTTGCACTACATGTACATCCAACCCATAGCACAAGTTTCATACAAAGCAATTTCATTGGTCACAACTTGCTCAAGTTCAAATTCCCTCGCCAGACTTTGTGTGCACCTCGTGCGCCACTGCAGGGAAACTAATTTTGAGGCCCTTGCACCTTAAAATACAAGTTGAACTATTTCAATTCCTTGAACGCATTCATGGATATATGAGTGTTCTTCCAACCTATGGACCATATTAGGTATTTTTATGGTATTTCTTGATGCATCTACATGATGGTCACATGTGTGCCCTCTCTTCACACGAAACCATGTATTTACCAAGATAACGAGAAAAGTAATTAAGTTACGAGCATATTATCTTGAAAGTCGAATTTATCAATTCGCATGGACAATGTTGCAAAATTCTCCTCATGTGGCTTCACTGACTCGCATGTCCCTAGGGATTGGAGTTTGGCACTCTGTCACATATGTCTATACTCAAAATGGTTTGGTCGGATCCATAATTAAGAGGATCAAACTCATTGCAAGACCTTTGTTAAATAATCACGATTACCAACTTGATGTTGGAGTCATGCAGCTTTACACGTTGTTCAATGACTAATTGCATATCGTAGTACTCCTTCTCTGCAATTGATACGTGGAAATCCTTCGAGCATTTCCCATCTGCGTAAGTTCAGAAGCGCTTTACGCGTACCGATCTCACCACCGCAACATACATCAATGGGCCCACAAATTAGGTATCTATGTGGGGTACAGATCTCTGTCGATCACAACGTACCTTGAACCCTCATATGGGATCAATCTATACCCTAGTATGTTGAACCCTCATATGGGATCAATCTATACCCTAGTATGTTGACTGCTTTATTGAAGGATGGATTATTTTCAGGCATTAGAGGGAGACTTCATGTACCACACAGAATGCCAGGAAATCAATTGGGACTCCATGTTCCACCTTATATCCACGTATTCAAGAATTTGGACTATACGTCTGGAATTCAAATATTTGCAACACATTGCAAATAACCTACCATATTCATTTACTAATCTCAAAGGTGTTACAAAATCCTTTAGTCTAGCTAGAAATATGCCCGAAAGAGTGGAGATACCAATAAAAATCACTCAAATCCTCGTACCTGAAAAGAGGGGGAGTAGTACAGCCTCTAACCAGGATCTAGCTTCCTGCAAGCAACAAAGGAAATCGAGGAGGTATCCTCTAAATCAGTAAATGCAAGTCAACCTTGCGTTGATAAATACCTTATGGGTAGTATACACCTAGTGGAAAGGAAACCTCCACAACCCTAGCTTCAGCTTGCACACACTGGCTGAGACATCGGAACACCCGGACTCATGTGTATTGGGAAATCACGAAGAGTCATCATGGGTGCATGAGTTTTCCTCCAATATTAATTCTGGAGAATCATATAACAAAGACTACAGTTGTCGAAAACCATTCTTTTGTTTTATTGCAAACATCCTTCAAATGATTCGGATCCAAAGACCATGGCCATGGAATAGTGTAAACCACTCGCTCGGACTGAAACAAACAAAGGATGCAATCCAATAAAAATTAGCCCATCTCTTCCAAATGAACTCCCTATACATGGGATTCCATATGTTCTCTTCCAAAAACGGAGTGAGAACAACAAGGTGGTGAGAACGCAAGGCTTGTAGCATAAGGTCGGGTTTTCATAGAGATCCGAGACCTACTCTCCAAATAGGATTGGAATCCTCAAAAATTTCCGATAATTATATCATTGACGGTGCAAAATCATCTATCTATGCAGTTGATAGATGCAGTGACTATATTTTGTGTGGATCACTAGATTTGGAAATATATGGTTCCCGATGGAATCTCTATCCAAATCAAAATTTAAATGCAACATGCATTGTGTAAAATCAATAATTCATTACATGGCTTATTATTGTCGGTATATTTTGGTACAGCTGACGTAGTGAGTTTCTTCTACACAAGGATTACTCCTACAATGATGATTACCCATGCGTGTTTTTCATACATAAGGATTACTCCTGCAGACAAAGCACGTGATCATCTAAAAGATGGAATTTGAGATGAAGGATTTGGTTAAACCCAAACAGTGCTTGATACTACAAGTTGAGATACTTCACTCAAGTATTATGGTACACCAAGGTGCCTAAATATTGGATAAACCTAAAATGGACAAGTCATATCCATCTTTCATGCCAGTTGTTCGATCTCTAGACATAGAGGAAGATTCACTCAAACCACGGGATGGTGTAGAAGGTATGTTGGGACTTGAAGTTTCATATCATAGTACCATTGGACCCACCAACACAATTGGTTGGGAATCAAGGATAGCTTTTGATATCTCCAAGGCACCACACATTACTTGACCTATTCTGGTAATTTTAGAGAAATCTGAACTCCAATATCATCAGGATACACTGATGTTGGCTACTTTAATGATCCCCACAATGTATACCTACATGGTAGAAGTGTCACTCTATTGATGTCTTCGAAATAGACTTCAGTGAATACACCTACCAATCATTCTGAAATACAAAGCCGCATTAACATGTGTAGCTTTATAGAATGATAAACCACATACATGAGTCATGTGGTATTGGTTCTCTTAAATCATAAACCATTATCTACGTAGATAATGTTTCTAGTGTTGCATGGATGCAAACATGACACATCAGGATCAATATCACTAAGCATATTGCACATCGATAGTTTTATTCTTATGAACTCCAGAAGAGTTAGGGAATAAACGTCTTGCAAATCCAAATCATGCGAAAACCTTGCTGGTTTGTTCATGAAGTCTCTACCAACTTTAATGTTTCTAAAATTGGTATTCGACGGCTTCAAGATATGCAAGAGTCGGGAGGAGTATCTTCCTTGACTATTCATGTTTAAAGCATCATATTACACTCTTTTTTCCTTTATAAGTTTACTATCCAGGTTCTCATCAAAGTTTTAAATGAGGTAATATCAAATAAGATCATATGTCATACTATCCCTTTTCCCCGCCAGGTTTTTTAGGAAAGTATACATGACATATATTGTTCTCTAAACTCAATGGAGTTTTCCCCTTTTACAAGGTTTTCTCATATCGAGTTAAGAGGCAATAATAATAATATGTTGTATCATTTTCTACTTATTTTCCCATTGGGTTTGAAGGAGTTTTAACAACATATCCAACCATTATATGTTGCACATTTCTCCTTATTCTTCCCATGGGGTTTAAAGTAGTTTTAGCAACATAGCATACACACTACTCCTCGCATTTTTCCCACAGGGTTTTTGGAGGAGATAATTTCGAAGATGATTCCAATGATGATCAATCGCGAGGACAAGGAATGATTAGGGGGTGTTAGTATTTAATTAATAAGTTAATTAGATGGATAATCCTCCCTTGTATTCCCTCGAACAAACACACATCTTCGCTCGCACTTGTTCTCCTTGTATATAAGCACTGATTATCAATGGACTAAGGATATAGTTGAATCATTTGCTATTTGTCTCTTGTTCTCTCTCGATTAATTCTAATACCTGTCACATGCCGTCTTGCTGGAGAGCTAATGGAGCTAGGAGAGAAGGCAAGGTGGAGGGTGATACAAGGTGTGTGGGTGGAGATGTTGTGCTATTCCGCAAGCAGATGCAGGGGCTATCTACATGCCAAGAGCCTAGGTGAAGGTAGAGAGTTTCTCACAGCCGTATGGCTCCTCTGGTCATACCTAGGCATGGAGACCTTGGCATCCATGATACAGAGTCTGGAGCCTCTAGAAAAACAAGAAGATATACATGATGATGATAATGATGATGATGAGAGTAAAGAAGAGAATGAAGAAGGCACTTCAGCTTCTCAATTCCAAAGCCAAGCTAAACAATCTGTGTGATGAACGGCGGTTTGTGGACATCAGTGATCCGGAGTCTGCTTCATTTACCATTGTGTCAGTGATCCGGAGTCTGCTTCATTTACCATTGTGCGGCACAATGTATGTCTTTCTCTTGTAAGGAAAACGGGGCTCCCGCTCTCTCCTGCTGCACCGCTTAATAAGCTGAAATGTGATAGTGGTCATCCGTCATTGTTGGTCCATGCTTTTCATATGAGCTGCGATGCACGAAATCAACGAAGCAGCAGAACCAACACTTCGGTGGGCATCCAGACCACCGATCTTGAATACCACAGCACGACTTCAGGCCCTTCTTTTGAGATGATTACAGTTAAGAGGTAGATCTGCACTTTATATAGGCAGCCTCTCGTGTTGTCCTCCTGCCTAACCATTATTCCATGGAGCCTGCAGACTGCGTACACCATAAAGTAGTCCTGATTTCATGGGCAATCTCGCATGCTCCTATACCGACGCATGATAACACAGCGAGCTAACTGAAATGAAACATACCACAGCGAGATCATATGAATACCGAGAACCAAGAAAAATGGGCAGAACCTGTACATGCATTCAGATATAAGGCCGTCCATAATGTCGCAAGACCGGCAGCAACTAGCAGAATAGCAAGTCCGAACATAGTGGCAATTTTCTCCGGTCAGTAGCAGTAAATATAAAACTTAGTAGGATTCAAACAAAAAAAGTTCCCATTTGATAGTTCTACAGTAGTTTATGCAGGCAGCACTGCACAGCCTTCACCAGCCCCCACCGCCAGAGGAGCCCCATCCACCTCCGCCATCTTGTGCTGGAACCACCTTTTTGGCACTGCCCCATCCTGAGTCATCACCAGCACCGGAGCCACCAGGAGTTGCTGCTGCTCCCCAGCCTCCACCACCAGCATCAGTGGCAGCAGCAGGTGCACCCCAGCCTCCACCGCCGTTACGGTTATTGTCGCCACCGCCACCGCCGCCACCCCAGCCGGCGTCTCCACCTCCTGATCCTCCACCACGGTTATTGTCGCCACCGCCACCACCCCATCCTGCGTCTCCGCCTCCAGATCCCCCGCTAGTGCCCCATGCACCTCCACCACTGCCAATGTTATCAGTCCAACCCCCACCACCACCATCATCACTGCCGAAGTTACCTCGACCCCGCCCGCGCCCACGGCCACGCCCACGGCCACCAGAGCTGTCCCTTGAATCAAATCTACCCCCTGCTTTCAAAGGAAAAAAACAATACATTAAGAGCGCTTGCATACTTCTGAGGATCTTAAAGCATTGTTTTGGCAAGATTTTAGTGTCAACTCTACAATGCGATCATGTTTTAGGAATCACAAACTTGTCAGTAGACGGAATAAAATAAGAGGCAAAATCTAACAGAATATATTTGAAAATTTACTTGCTTCGTGTGATTCCCCTAAGAAATTCTAAAGAACAACCATGTTACCATTCAGGTCATCAACAAAAATATATCCTAAACATATGGTAGTGCTAGAGATGGCTAAACAATCAAATGCAGATAAACTTGATGACAAAACATTGCAAATACTTCAAGCACTGACCTGATCTTCCAGAGAAAGGTCTGTCCCTACCATTGTCACCATCTCCCCTCCACCCGTCATTAGCACCACCAGAACCAAAACCTGAATTTTTCATAGGTACCATTGCAGCAACATTTCGCGCTGAAGGACCAGATTCTGGTGGTGGTTTGTCAATGTTCTTCTGGAAATATGACACGAGGCGGTCAATGCTGTCAAAATCTCTCTTCCGGAATCTGAAGCCCTTAGGGTATAACCCAACATACTCATGATGTGGGTTTGTACTCCTAATGTAAGATAATACAAAGGTTCCTGGATGTTCATGGGATATCCCAAAACAATAGACTATTCTCATAGGATTCTCTGCCTTCTCTGCCTTTAACATATCATCAACCTCGCCTTTTAATCCTTTCCTGAATTTGCGATAGGCGAGCATGCTTTTCAGGTGGCCCACCAATGGATCCACATATCTGTCTATTACCTGTGTATTGTAGAAGGATATATTCATCTATTAGCTAACATAAAAGAATTGCAGCTACCTGATACAAGAGAAATAAAATTGCAGCTAATTGATATGAACCAAAGCAATTTTACTACTCCCTCCGACCCATATTAGTTGACTCAAATTTGTCTAGATTTGGATGAATCCGGACACTTTTTAGTATATAGGTTCATCCAAATTTTGACAAATCCAAGTCAACTAATATGGGTCAGAGGGAGTACTCAAATTTATCACATGCACCAACCTCGTCAAGATCTTCAAAAGTTTCATTATCAATGGTCAGTGTCTTTCCAAGACGAAGTAAACTTGTAATATCTTTACGATCCTTTCCGCTTTCAGTTATTTCCTTGTGTGCAAAGACGCCATCAAATATCTTCAGGGTAAGTGTTAGAAATGATGGTCCCCTATAACTAGGCCGAATGACCTTTTCTCCAGGCTCTTTGTCTCCCAAGAACTGTTTCAACAAAAGAAGTTACTACCATGGAACAAAAGAGTGAACAGAAACATGCAGAAGAGAATCTATTCAATAGGTAGGACATTAAACCTGTATTGCTTCTTCAACAGTCAAGTTCTGAAAGTGAGGATGAACAATCATCCGAGGCTTGTAATGTTTCTTTGCAAGTTCCTTCTCTTTCCGGGCCTTATCATTCTGGCTCGGAATGATCTCTTCTTCATGATAGTATGGATCATGATTATTTCTGGAGAAAGGCCTTCTCCTCATTTCAGTTTTCTTGCATGTTAGGTAAACTATGAACCTATTTTTGTTCACATTCTTAATTTTGCCAGTTAATACATCACCTTCATGCAAATCCAGTGATTCTGGATCATAGCCTTCATCAGAATAATTGTCTCCCATAACTATGGCTTTCAAACCAGAATCAAAGGTGCACATTATCCGGTTCTCTTGTATGTTACGGACAGTTACTTGAACAATCCTTCCATCAGTTATGTTATCCTCTGTTTCACCAGAAAGCAACCAGAATTCCTCATCTGGACTTGGTTCAGCATAGGTGTCCCTCCAGTCTGAGAAGCCACACAGTAGCTCCCCCCTTATGTCATGCAATGTTTCTTTTTTACGGAACTCCTCTGGAATACTCTTCATGTATTCATCGATCTTGAGTCTCTTAAGAACTCCTGGTCTTTCTCTTACATGCTCAATTGCCATCTCTTGCTCATCATCATCCATCTCATTTACTTCATTTGTGTCCTCAGATTGGACATCCTTCGCCAAATTCTTTGCCAATGCGTATGATTCAGGATGGATCCTTGTATCCTCAAGCAGATCAATGATTTGAGCACTACCTGCAGCTGCACCACTTCGTCGGACACGTAAAAAACCGGATGCGTTCATGAATACTTTCCTTCCTAGAGGTTTTACCAGCTCCTTGCGACTAAAAATGGATCCCTCTCTTACTAATTCTTTCTGCAACGCTGAAGCTTTGCGTGGCCCAAGACCAGCAACAAACTGTAAAGTGGAAAAATGCCACTCGTGGCTAGCAGCAAGATTAACATCAAAACCAATCTGATTTGTTGCATCGACCATTACTTGCTCAACAACTTCATACTTCTCGTCAGGAGTAAGGAACTGATCAAGGGAGTGTAACTTCCATGACAGTATCTCTTTCCCAGGTCCACAGAGTGTTGCAACCATCGCCAAAGGATTCTGCAAGTACCGACCAAGCGCCACAGCACGCTTCACGATGGCTATGCGAGTTAAGAAACAAAAGGATAGAGTTACTTAGAAGGTTCGCGATTAAAAGAGCAAGCAGTAAATCAATGCATTGTAATATACCTGACTGGCCAGGCAGCTGATCTGAAGATATGCGAGAGTTCTCATACAAGCGAGGCACTGATTCATCACCATAGACAATGCTAAAATTTTCCATTTGTGGGTTCACATCTCTTGGGTGATCTTCAACGATTTTAAAAATAACCTATGCAAGGACGGAAGTGAGTATATAATGAAGCGATCATATTATCTGCTACTTAGGCACATATATGAAAAATAAACCGATCAAAAAGCAACTAAAGCACCCATGACATCCATGCCTAATAAAAGAAATTTGGCAGAAGGGTGGAGGAAATATAAATATGAATAGAAACAATGGGGCAACTGCATTTTTCATTGCAAAGGAGCAGCCAAAACAAATGTTCAAGGAACAGAGTTTCTAGAGGTGGAACAGCAACAGTATGCATCAAAAATATATTGCAACAACATGCATTATAAATCTATTGCAACCCCAAGAAGCCCACTAGCCCAAGATGGGATGAAATCTGATGTCTCGAGTCACAACAGGAGAAAATGAGCAGTAACGCTAATGTATGCAGCAACAACAATAACTGATCACATGTGATGTTCTACAATAGCAAGGTAATACATGATGACGCAGTTGATAGCAATATCAAACGAGGGGATAGGGTCAAGCTTAAGAGGCTGGGGCCTGTACAAGCATAAACGTAGAAGTACTAGTTTGTAGCCGCATACTTATGAAATGAAACAATAGACATGGTTTACTTACAGATAAATAAATTAACATAATACCTCATAAATATCATCCTTGAGTTGTCTGCAATTCAAATTTGATGCTCCTACACATACTACTTGTGGTGAATGGTCAGTCATGAACTTCAAAACCCTCTGCTGATCATTCTTCTTCCGCTGCTGCTCAGCAACACCTTGAGATCTAATACTGAGAGAACCAGCATACAGAACATCCACCAACTCTCCTGATGAGTCTAACATTACAAACGTGGTTGCTGGCTTCCCAGGACCCCAGCAGCAAGCCATAACTCTCAGCTCTGATTCATCATCCAGATCAAGGTCAGCATCCTTCTTGTCTGAATCCTTCTTCTTCCATGGACCGACAGAAACCTTGTTCCAGAACTGTTGCCCATATTCCATATGGAGACAACTTTTGGCTTTTGCTGTCAACAGCGAACGAGCTTCCTTCTCCATTGATGGAAGAAGAAAATTGAGGAAGGCATCATCCAGTATCATCTTCCGTTGCTCATCCCACAATTGTGCAGACTTGCTGACACAGTCACTTAGATAATTCTCACGAGCCTCAGACAAAAGCTCTTTCTTTGCATCCTCTGGTAATGATATGGTAACCTTGAGGAGCTTTTCTTCCTCTGCTTTCTGAATAAGAAGCCACTGTGCATCTGCAAACTTGTTCAGTGGTTTCTCTCGCAGCCATTTAACACCTGATAGTTGGTGGTAGGGATCTATGATCAAATTGCCCTCTGGTGTGGGCTTTGTTGAGACGACAGCTTTATTCATGAAGATACTCCTGATATGCTTTCTTACAATAGGCTCGCAACCAATCTCAACAGCTGCCTGATAAGATTTAAACAAACAAAACATGATCATTTTGGACATATGAAACGAATAGCCCCTACGAAGATTGGTTAAATTTGTAAGATGTTGGTTACCATGTGTCTGGCACCCCGAAGAACATCCTGTGGTGTTTCAAACATCGCACATGTGAAATTTGCAGCAACATCCTCAGGAGAATCTTTCTCCCTGTCAAGCTCGCCCGCTTCCTAAAAGAAGAGAATGCAGATAAGGTGTCAATGGTACAATGTATTCAGCCAAGGTGGCAAGAATAGATGCAGACAAATGATAGATTGCACATGCAGTATTGTTCCAAAGAAAAGTAATGTGAAGTGTGAGCTTAGTTCACGTACAGGTACACTCGTTAAAGTTAGATGGTGGCCTAATTGCTCAGCACTCCGGCCAAATTGGTTAGCAACCTCCCACAACCCTGCCTTGTGACAAATACTGTATAAGGATTTCCTTTTCGGTCGCTTAAATTGACCTAATTCTTCAACTTCGCCAGGAGGAAAATGCAAATTGAATTTTGCGTCAACATCTTCCACCTCTTTCTCAGATTTTGCATCATTTAGTGCTTCAATAATGGAGTAATAAAGTTGTCGATTGAGTGCCTGCCTTGTAACATCGTCTATTCTTCGTTTCTCTTCCTCAAATCGTTTTTCATAATAAATCTGCAAAGCAAGCTTGCGCTTCTGAAGAAGTAGCCACTTCCTGTCTAAGGTCTGAACAGCCCAAAGCAGCTACAAGCACACAAACTGTGTCAGCAATTGTAAAATCTTGATAAGGAAAGGGCGTTGCCTAGTCGTGAACAGTTACCTTATGCCACCTCATTGTAGGTTTTCTTTCTTCATTATTTCTTTCTTCATTCTCTTGTTCACGGGCATCGTGGTCCAATAGACTCGGGCAACTCTCCTTCCTATACATCGCAATGAATGGGATCTGACGGGAGAATAAATATGTCAGCAGAACAAATTGGAAATTATACAAAGAGATAGAATCTGACTGACAACAAGAACTACATCAGCAAATCAAATATAAGAAAAAACAAAAGGAGATCAACCGTACTTCGAATTTGTTGACATGTAACATATACAAGACATTCACAATGTCCGTTTGTTCAATCTCCTTGTTCACATGATCATTGCCAAAAAAGGAGAGAAATCCATCACCAATGAGTTGGTTGTGTATCCATACACTCTCTTCCTCTCTCCTTGAGTTCTCTTCCAGACCCGGAGGATTGCCAGTTAATTCTTCAGACAGCTGCCAAAAGGAGCAACAGAAAATATTGATTATCAACTAAAATCAAGATTGCTTTTTCACAGGTATCTGACTGGTACTTACCTGAATCCTCTCAGGTACATCATTTTCTTTAATTTGCTCATCCTTTGGTGTCATATACTTCTCCGCAAGAATAAATGGCTCAAACTCATCTTCAAGCCTGTTTCCTCTCATCTCACCAGAATTAATAGCATCCCTCTCCAGCTCTTGCTTTCTTAGTGCTAAAAGCTCGTCAACATCCCCAAATATATCATGGGCCTCTTGCAATGCAGATGATGAAACACCTGCAGCTTGTCTAAGAGGCTTTCTTTTAACCTTCTTCCTTCTGCAATACAATAGCACAAGTGCATTTAAGAAACATGATCTGTATTATTTCACATGGATACCAAACCAGTAACACAAAATACGAAACAGAAGCACGTACTTCACAACTTGGCCATCCCCATCAATTTCTTCTTCGTCCACAATGAAATCAGCCATTTCATCGTCCATGTCATCTTCAGCAACATCATCTTCCTCTGCCTGCTGATCCTCCTCAACTATATCCTCCTCAAAGGGCTCTGAAAAAATGGCATGTCAGCAAATAAAAGTAAGACACAAAACTCGCTGCGATGGAAAACAAGCAAGAAGTGGATTCAGAAGCAGCCACCTTCATTTCCAAACAAGGAATACTGAACTTTCTCCTCGGCAGTACGCCTTTTACCAGATGCATTGTCATCAGAGAAGCCAGAATGCTCACCCATTTCAGATTCCCTACCTGCCTTCTTCAACCGCTTAAATTTGTTTCCCTACAGTAAGCAGAAAAGGTCCATTCTTGAGAAACATGAAGATTTGAAAAGGGAAAGCTCAATCCAGACACAAATATCATAAAGCTTACTGCAGGTTTTGGACGATGGATGCCAGTGATGTTATTATCCTGGAGCAGCATGTAGTCATCCTCATCAAGCTCAAATTCCTCTGATTCCCTGGCCGCATTTCTTGCAGTTCAGAAACTTACAAAGAAGAAGGCATACTCTGTTTCCAAAGAAGCATCAAAAGCAACTACCTCTTCTTTTTCTTTTTCTTCTTGCGTCTTTCATCGTCACTAGCTCTGGCTTCCTCTTCTTCCTCCTCCTCGTCTTCATCTGCATCATCCACTATGAAGCCATCCTTCTCGTACTCATTCTGTCCCTCCTCTGCTCGCAAACAATTTTACTGAATTATTGGATATACTAGCTCGAGAACAAAACAACAGGCCATTCATACAGATACAGGCAACTACTGCAAACTACACCAGGTTACCAGCCAAATCGCCCGTGCAAGCTAACAGAATGGAGAAATCGCGAGGAGAAACTGACCTTCCTCGTCCTCCTCGTCATCATCGTCATCCTGCTCGTCAACATCATCCCTGCCCCTCCGGGACGGCCGCGGTTCATCCTCTTCCTCAGCCTCGACGAAGTCATCTTCTAGGGTGCGACAAACGTTTCCATCAGAAAACGCACAGAAAACCAACGCCGAGAGCACCAAAACACCCGAAACCGCTGAAATGAGCAACGAAATCGCGTACCTTCGTCGTCGGACACCACCGTGCGTCCCAGTCCCATTGTCCTCGAGGCGGCGCAAACCCTAGAACGCGGGAGAGGTTGTGTCGAGAGCCTCGGGGAGGGAAGGGTGCTGCTTCTTATACGGGCATCGCGGGAGGCCACGGGCCGCAGGATCGCACCGCGCGTGGGACGGCGAAATCTAGGGTTTCACGAAGGGGGGAGGTCCAGGCCCGAGCCAACGCCGAGGTGGATCGATGCGAAGCTCCCGTGACGACGGTTGGTTGACTGACGCCTCACGCCGGCGAGGAGGTGAATCCTGCGGCCACCGGGGAGCCGCGGACCGTAGGCTGGCGCGGCGGCGAGGTCGAGGCGGAGCGTCGCCGGGGACTTGGAGGTGGCGGTGGGGTGGAGAGTGTGATTGGGAATGAGGGCAGTTAAGTAAAGGGAGGGATTTTGTGGGGTGTTTATTTCACTCAGGCCCCTGTTAATACTTTTAATGGTTTATGGAGAGGCCTATGTGTTATTTTTTTCACAGGGGCCCTGTGTTATTTGATACTACTGCGATGTCCGCACATAAGTTCGTGTTCTGCTTTCACGGAGAGTGTTACTGTAATATGATATTTTATTCAGAAGTCATTTGGAAATATTCTGGTAGACTTTTTGACGCCCATCTGAGAGACGATGGCACTAAACTATAAAGACCTATATAGGGTTAGAGCATCTCCACTCGGTCCTAAAAGACTTTAAAGTGCTATACCGACACTTAAGATCACGTCTAGTTGGTCTTTAATCTTTTTTTTGCGTTGGCGCAGACCGTTTGCCATCCGTTGTCCATATATTGAACCCAGCCCACAGGGCAAGCGGGGGCGTCAGATGGAACTAAAAACGATGCGGGTCAGCTCTGTCGGCGAAACATGTTCGCAAAGTCGCCCACATTTTGTATTTCCTCCCTCGACAGCCACCACTCCACCCATCGCCGACGTATGTAGTTCAGTCCGCTAGATCCGCCCTCGCAACCGACGGAAATACTCCACGCGTCCTCCTAGTCTGTTCCTCGCAATACCCGGATTTTTAATCCCAGATACGTGTTATGTCGTACATCGCAATCCCAGGATTACCATTTTTGCGAGACATAACAGATTGGAACATAGTTCATCATCCATTACAAATCATAATAAAAGTCTTATAAATAAAGGATCTCATGGTCCAATCTTAGTACAATCAACGCAACGAAAAAATAATAATAACGATAGCGTGGTCGAAGCTCCATCTTCAGGGTCATAAGCAATGCTGACGATAGAAGATGATCTTAGCTGTCATAGACTTCCTGTTGTCCATCATCCTGGTAGTCCTCCTCATAGTCTGGCCATAGGAATAGTCAGGGATAATGTAATGCCCCGAAATATTAAAAATTAGAAATTGATTGTTATTTTATTTTGTGCATCATCATGACATCATCATGCATATTTTGTTCGCCAATTTTACCGCAAACTATTTTGATAAAAACCTATTTTTGTTTTACTAAAATATTTCTACGGTTTTATTAAATCCGTTTCGCTTTTCTTATTTTCAAATTAAAACAAAATAATATTTTCGGTCTGATACGTGACCATAAATGATTTTTCCTTATTTGAATAAAAATAAAACTAGGCTAAAGGTCCGTCTAAGTTTTAGCCCAAAACTAGCTCTATCTAGTCTACTTTAGACTAGATAAATAATCCTTTCCCTTTTTCTTTCACCCCAAATCCTATACTAGACCAAACCCTAGAAATCCTACCCTTTTTCCTCCATTCCCTGCCGCCTCCACCCCTCTCTCGGTGGCAGAGCACACACATCGCATACACACAACACACGCACGCGCCCCACCCTGACCTGTCACGTACACCACCACACACCACACAACACACGCACAGCCACCAAACCACACACGCACACCACGCACGCGACCCTAATCCTATCTCCTCCCGATCCCGCGTCGTCCTTCTTCTGAAGCACCCCGACCATGACACCGCCGCCTCTGCTTGCGCTGTCGTTGCTTGGCTCTTCTTCCTCGCGAGCTCACCTCTGCCTCCTCCCTCATCCCCGACAGCACCGTCCTGCTCCCTCCTCGCGCGAGCCGCCTCAACTCGCATCCGTCCCGGCCGCCGCCAAGCCGTCATCCGCTGCGCCCTCGCGAGCGTGCCTCAGGTCGGTGCCCGTGAACTCGTCCTAGACCCGCGGCCGTCTTCTGCTCTGCAGCTCCCCGCCACAAGGACCTCGTCGCCCCTGCAAGGTCGCCATCGACCTCGTGGCTCCCATCCTTGCACGCATCGGAGTCGGCCATGGCGGTCAAGTGTCCTCGTTGTTCTGCCGGTGTTCGATCCCTCCGTCTTGGCATGTCTATCGGTCGTCGCCGTCGCGGCTCCTTCCGCAGCGTTGATTCCTCATCGCCCTCCCGCTGCATCCCGTTCGTTAGGTCTTCGAGGTAATGTTCGTGTGGAACAAGAACTTCTATTGACCGTGCTTTCTGTCAGCGTGAAGTGGTGATTGTGTTGTACGTTTAGTTGTGATTCCCAGTTGTGATTCCGAAGACTAGAAGTGATGATGTTGTTGCTAGGAAAATATGTGGTGATGCCGACTCAGCTATCCGGGACCTTCGCGATGGACAAGATTGACAGGAATTCCGGCGGGAACCTCGGCACCACATAAGTGACCCAGACCGACACGAAGCCGCTCGCCATCATGGAACCCAAAGACACCGACCTCGAAACCCTCTGGACCAAGAGCTCCGAACAAATGTGTGATCCCTTCCCGATACCCTATTTTGATAAATATAATATAACTTGTTGAATATTAATTCATCCATATTGCATACATCCTGTGTGGTTTGGGGGCCTTATGCCGATTCACCAAAATTAAATATGGAGAACATATGCGGGCTATACTTATATTATCCCGACTCCATTTAAATTTGCGTAGCGAACCGATGTCATGCTTTGCCTTGTTAGTTCAACATTTAATATGTGGGATAGTTAAATAACTTGAACCTAATAATAAATGTCGGAATCCCGATTCCGCTTAATATTGCCAAGTTAGGCCGCATATTGGCATGCCATGCATCATATCATAAGCATGCTGGATCTTCCGCACTAGTATTAAATATTGTATCGGGTGTTCTTTCTATTGCTTTGCTTCTTCACCGGATAGGACGATGAGCCGATGTGAGAAATGACAAGCCTCCGGTTTCCCGACTTTGTTTCACAGGCGAGCATTCTCCCTCTTCTACCTATTTTGCATTTATAGTCTTTATTTCCTCCAATTGATCTATTGCTATCCTTATTATCGATGCTATAGTACTGTCCCTTTAATTACCTGCTCCACTATATTGCCTTGGTTGACCTATTGCCTTGTTTGTCTAGCTAGCTTTGTCCTTGCGAGTCGTAGGCATGCTTAGCATCGCTCTCATACAGGTGGAACACGTTACTTGGATATTGTTGGTGATAAGATAATTAAATTGGTGATGTTGGTTATGGTTATGGTTTTCAACTAATGATAAGGCCCCGACAGGGACCACCTTTGGGAACTGCTTGAGCCGACCTAGGACCCATTCGTTCTACGATACCAGTTCTGAGTTGATCGCGCTAACCAAACGTGGGGCCTCTGGAACCCCCCCCCCCCCTCAACTACCGGCGCTATTCGTATATCCAGAGGGTTACAAAATTGGTTTTCCATTTGGTGCATACGCATAATATGTCCTTGGACATGGGTGAGTTGATATGTCTTCGGACTTGATATTTTGGTGGATTGCCATGGCTTGCATATATAAATCGCGGTACACGGTGGCGGCACCCACGGTGTGTACAGGTTATCCCACAGGGCCTGATCCACCACTAGGCGCAAACGTTGTGCCTTCGTTGAGAATCGTCGTACCTCTTGGTTGGTTCTCCACAGTAGGTGATGCCTCTGGATATGCGCGTAGTTATGGGACAGTTATTGTTGTGAGATTAAGATGGCACGCGTAATATGTTGCCTGATGGGTTGAGCATGCGTTTGGGTACAGTAGTGCATCCCTGCAGGGTAAATCTTTTCGAGAAGCCGTGTGTCCACGGTTATGGACGCCTCAGGAGTATAGTGTCATGATCAATAATATGATTAGTAATTAGCCTTATCAACTAAACACCTGCTTAATAAAATTGCCACTGTGTGTGTTCCGCAAGGGGACTTCCTCGACTGGTCTTCGAGGGGGAAATCTTCGGATGGGTTATGTTTGGTGTTATATTATTGTTACCGCATAGCGCTCTCTTATCTCGCTCTAATAGCCGAAGTTGTAGCGTGTCTCTATAAGTTAGATAGTACAAGCTTTGCTGCCGCTGAGCCCACCATACCTATGTAGGCGAGGACCGCCGAATTCTAGTCTCGCTGTCTTGGCCTCGATCGACCGCTCTCTTTCTGTTTTCCTTTGCCCTTTGTCGGCACCCTTTTGGCTTGACAGGTATGTGATTGACGACGTTAGCAAGGTTACCCTTCCGGCTTGGCCTGGGCAGGGTTAGACACCGCTTTGTTATTCTCCAGGACTCTTAGTCCCATTTGGTTCTTATCCGTACTCGGATACTATTTCGCTTTCCCTTTGAAACGTAACTTCTGTATTCTTGACATGTTGAGTCATTGTTGTATATATAAGATCTTGTGGACTCTGTTGTAAACTACTATGATGTAACTACTTGTATTTAAATCCCACCCACACGAAAGTGTCTGGTGGGCGTCTTTGAATCGCTTCTATGCGGGTTTTGGCGGGAAATGCCGAGATCTGCATAGACCCGATTCGGGGGCGTTACAGATAAATCCATGAGTACTCTTTAAGTACTCGCAAACTAAGACTAACAATTAAGGTAGTTCAAGTAGGAATCCTGAGCTCTAGGTTTATTTGTAAAAAGCCAGATTTATCTCTAACTGAGTTTAGAAGTAAAGAAAACTAATTTAATGTTCTACAACAACTAAGTGGTAACTTAGTTTTCATATCACAACCCTGTTGTGGTCAAGTCAAAGTCATGATTCATTTTACAAGTCATTTTGAAAATATCTGACGACGGAACAGTATGGCCACTCCAATTGTCCATAACTGCGAACGCGGCTATTCGAATAGTTTGACACTCTGCAGAGGTGGTATACTTTCACCACAACATTCGATACATCTGTCAGGAACAATCCTGAATCACCATACTCAGTATGTGGATAATCAATCCTAACCTTTCAATTACACAATCTAGTATAAGCATCTCCCCTATGAGTTTGGCCTCTCACCATGACCATTTATCATCTTGGAAACTGCACAGGTGGACGTCATCACGAGGTAGCCTCAGCTCAAATCTCTTCCGCAAGGGAACCCAAACTAAGATATATAAACTTTCAGTCAAGCCCTACCCAATTTCGGGTATTGTGATTGTATGGTAAAATTGGAATGGTATCGCATTCGAACCCAACCATCAGTTTTATAAAGGGCTAAGGCTCATGCCTCAACATTTTCATCATCAAAATCATGTGGTGTTCATAACATATGTCAAAACATTTCATTAGAATGACTCATCATTCTAAGGTTTTTATAATCATTTTCACCAAGTATTCCCATCTAAAGCGATCAAGTTTTATGCTTAGCACTAGCCACTAAAGTTGGGGGTAATCACTAATGAGGGGTGTTAATCAAGTGAGATTATCTAAATTTAGATCTCATGCCTCGGTATGATATCTAGTTCTAACTAACTTAGGCCAAGTTTTATGCTCTTTATGCTACCTATAATATCTTTCCAAAATTCACAAGTCATTAGGTGAAAGCAATAAAGAATTTTGATAAAGAAATAAGATAATAAAGCTTGCAAGTAAAACTGGGATTTGGTATAACCAAGGTTGCATAACCAAAGCATGCCTAATGCATTGCATAGGTTATCTAGCTTGCAAAGTGCAAGTATTAGCTTGTGATACGTCCAAAACGTATCTACTTTCTCGAACACTTTGCTATTGTTTCTTCTCTAAACTTGTGTAATTTGGATACAACTAACACGAACTGACGCTGTTTTTAGCAGAATTACCTTGGTGTCTTGTTTTTGTGCAGAAAATGAACTATCAGAAAAAATCCCAAAAAATATGCCAAAAATTATATTTCACCAGAAGATCCACAGAGTCAGAAGGAGAGACGGAGAGGCGGCCCGGGGGCCCACACCCACCCTAGGCGCGTGCCCACCACTGGCCGCGCCTGGAGAGGGTGCAACCACCCTAGGCACCCCCTCGGCCTCCCTTTGCGCCTATAAGTTGCCTTTCGACCTAAAAACCGAGGGGGGGTCGGTAGTTTTCCAGAAAGAGTTCTGCTCCACCGCCGCCACCAGAAACCAAGATTCAAATCCAGAAACTCCGTGCAGATGGAGATGCGTTGGTGATGACGATGACAATGATCCCCCGCCATAGGTTTGGGGATGGTAGGGATTAGATGAGTTCTATCATGTAATCGAATAAGATTTGTTAGGGCATAGTGCCTAGTATCTCTATTAGTGTTATTTGACTTTGTTGCAACTTGTTGTGCTTAATGTTTGTCACTAGGGCCTGAGTGCCATGATCTCAGATATGAACTTATTATTGAATCATTATGATAGTATTGTTTGTGATCTTATCTGCAAGTTGTGTACACATATCATTGTCCGGATCCAAAGACCCCAAAGTGACAATAATTGGGACAACCGGAGGGGATGTCTATGGTGTGAGGATCACATGTGTTCACGGAGTGTTAATGCTTTGCTCCGATGCTCTATTAAAAGGAGCACCTTAATTGTTAGTAGTTCCCTAGAGGCCCCGATGCCACGGGCTGGCTGGACAGAAGATGTTGTGCAAGTTCTCATTGCGAGCATGTATGACTATATTTGGAGCACGTGCCTAGGATTGTTTAGTACTTGGATGCTTGTTATTATTTATCTGCAATGCCCTAGATCTTGAAGTTACATGTTTAGACTCGTCCATGCAACGCCCGTCCATCCATCCCTATGCCTACCGCACTCGAATCCTACTGTTACCGTTACTATTACTATTGCTCTTGTTTCACTGTTGCTATTGCTTTGTTGTTGATACTACCAAATTGTTGCTACTGATAAACTTCTGTGAGCAAGAACTATTTCCAAGTGTAGCTAGACTGACAACTCAGTTGTTAAGGCTTGCAAGTATTCTTTGGATCCCCTTGTATCGAATCAATAAATTAGGTAATACTACCCGCGAAGACTGTTGCGATCCCCTATACTTGTGGGTCATCAAGACTATTTCCTGGCGCCGTTGCCGGGGAGCATAGTTTTATTTGTAAGTTCACTTGGATCTATTATTGTTCACTGCTACTCCTTTCATTATGGAGAAGTCTCGTGATAGAAAGTTCCCTATTCTACCATCCACTACAAGAAGAGGTATAGTCCTAAACACCTCTGCTGCTCTTGATTCACCGTCTGTTATAAGTAAGCTTGTTACACCACCACCATATACACATGCTACACACACTGCTACTACTGCTGAGTTTGAAACTACTTTTGATGCTCATCATGTTACTTCTACTGTGCTTGATGCGAGTGGTTCATTAGGTCCTTTTCTAGATGCTACTATGGCTAGTCTAGGAAATACCAAAACTCCTAGTGAAGATATTGTTACTCTTGTTAGCTCACCTGGGGCTAGTGAGAGTTATGATATTAATGATGGTTACATTGAGTTCACTGATGATTTTGTTGAAGAGTGCCGAAACACACATGGTACTAGTGCTATTAAGAGTCTCCTTGCTAGACATACTATTATGCCTAAGTTGTCCTCTGATCCTAAGTTTGCCACTTCTCTCGTAGATATGAAAGATGAAGATTATGATTTCTCTCTTGATTTATCTTATTTAGATGTTGTTGAGAAAGAACATTTTTGTGGGACTAAAAATGAGAGTGTTGTGGCCCATATGAATGAGCTTTCTACTATGAGTGCTTTGTTCTCTGATGATTTTAAGATGCGCAAGTACTTTGTTGCTAAGATCTTCCCTTTTTCACTAAAAGGATAAGCTAGGGCTTGGTTAATAGATTACCTCCCGGTTCCATTGATAGCCTTGATTGATTGGTTGATTCTTTCTTCCATAAATATTTTCCTCCCAGTGCTAGACATGCTGCTTTGCAGAGACTTTTTGATTTTAAACAGGGAGAAGAAGAGAAATTGCCTGAGTCATGGACAAGGTTATGTGCCTTGATTCATGCACATCCTGGATGTCCATTGCGTAAGAATGAGCTTCTTGATATTTATTATAATGGACTAACTGATGATTCTAGGACCTACCTAGATAGCTTTGCTGATTGTATTTTCAGGAAAAGGACTCCTACAGATGCTGAAGAATTAATGACTAAGATAAGCAAAAATTATGATGATTGGACTTCAACTGAGCTGAATACACCTGAGCCTATTACTCCTAAACCAGTTATTCCTGAACCAACTCCAACACCCACAACAAAGAAGATGGGAGTTATTGCATTAAATGATGAAGGAAGCGAAGTGTCTAAAGGAGAAAGGTATTAGAGCTGAAGATGTGAAGAATCTACCTCCTATAGAAGAATTATGTAAGACAATTCCCCACTCATATACTATTGAGGTACACTCTCTCCAACACTCTGATGAAGGTGATATTCCTTATGGTAAGCCTCATGATCAATGTTTAGAGGAACTTGACATTTTTATTGTTAAACAAGGTCATTTTAATAAACAAGTTCATAATCATTTATTGGAAAACTCTAGAGCTATCCATGAGTTGAAAGATATTATGGAAAGAACTTCTAATGATATTAAAATGCTTTGTAAACACTTTCAAATGGTTCAAACCTAACTTGATAAACTTGCTAAGGTACAAAAGGATATGCTAGTTAATGCTTCAGGAGATAAACATGCTTATGGAATTAGAACTAGGAGTGGTATAGCTACTTAAGATCCTTTATATCCCGAAGGACACCCTAAAAGAATTGAGAAGGATTCCCAACAAGGTGAGGATAGTAGTAGCCCTCGTAAGAGAAAGAAAAAGAAACATAAGATAGTTGAGGAACCCCTTGAACCTGTTGTAGATCCTAATAGTATATGTCTCTGATGCTAAAAATGAGAGTGGTAATGATAAAAATGAGTCTCCTGATAAGGAGGAAGGTGAGGAAGAACTGAGAAGCACACTAAGAACACTAGGTACACAAAGAAAGATTTTATTGCTAATAAACATGGTAAAGAGAGAGAACCTTGGGTGCAGAAACCTATGCCTTTTCCAGGTAAGAAACACAAGTCAAAGGAGGAAGAACACTACAACAAGTTTTGTGAGTGGATGAAGCCTTTATTCTTGCAAATTCCCTTGACTGATGCTATTAAGTTGCCTCCTTATTCAAAGTATATGAAGGACATTGTCTCTAATAAAAGTAAGATTCCCAATGAGGAGATTTCTACTCTACTTGCTAATTATTCTTTCAATGGTAAGGTTCCAAAGAAACTTGGCGATCCAAATATACCAACTATTCCTTGCTCTATTAAGAATAATTATGTTAGAACTGCTTTATGTGATTTGGGAGCTGGAGTTAGTGTTATGCCTTTTTCTCTCTATAAGAGGCTCCAGCTAGAAAAGTTGATACCAACTGATATATCTTTGCAAATGGCTGATAAGTCAACTACTATTCTTGTTGGTATATGTGAGGATGTTTCTGTTCAAGTTGCTCACAATTGCATGGTTTTAACTGATTTTGTTGTGGTTGAAATGCCTGAAGATGATACTATGTATATTATTCTTGGGAGACCTTTTCTTAACACTGCAGGTGCTATCATCAATTGTAATCAAGAAAAAATAACATTCAATATTAATGACAAAGAGTATAGTGTCTATTTCCCCAAGAAGGTTGCTAAGAGCTATTGCCTGAATTCCATTGAAAATATTGAGAGCATCAAGGTTGGAGAAATATATTATCCCATTCCACAAGAAATTTTTGAAACTATTATGATTGGGACCATTGCTATCAAGTATGAGGTAACATAATCACCTTGTGGAATGCAAAGTTTTGTTTCATATAAGATTGTTTTGGTAACAAGACTTGATCAACCTTGTTAACAAAAGGATTTTAATGAACAAAACAATGTTTTCACAGTGGTTATACTTGCTCACTTTTATTTTTCTCCTTTCCAATCTTTGATCTTCGTCGTGCCTAACTTAAAGGCGTTAAAGAGAAGTACTTGTTGGAAGATAACCCAAGAGTTTCCTTGAGTATTGGAAGTTATTACTTCAGTAATGACCTATCCTTATCCTTTTTGTTTGCTTTTTGTGCCAATAATGACCTTTAATGAGAGGGAAGTAAGATTTGGGGAGTTGTTGTCCCAAAACAGATTTCTGTCCTCTACCATACAAATTCGTGAGGAGTCTCTGTAAGTCGGATTGTGCTAAAAATTTAAGAATAAATTCCCCAGTATGTTAGCTAACTTTCTTTAGTTCAACATTTTTTGATTTGAGCAACAGAAGGTCTTCGAAAAAATAGGTTTCTACCTACTGGTCTGTTTTGACAGATTTCTGCCATTATTTGCATTTGCTTCTTATTGATTTGTTTTTGAGTTCTCTTTAGGGAATTGAGCTTTTTGAAGGAGTTGCTACAGTATCTTGTGTTTTTAGTGAAAATTTTTGTTGTATTAAAACTAAACCCCAAAGGTCTATTATCTTTTGAATACACTAATGTTGCTAATAAAGATTGTGTGAAGTTCTGTATGAAGGAAAATTTTCAGGTGTAAGGAAAGAATGATGTAACGAGATAAAGAATGGAAAAAAGGTCAAGCTTGGGGGAGCCACCCCGTGTCACCCCAAGAAATATTCAAGAGGTACAAGCGTCAAAGCTTGAGGGTGCCTAAGGCATCCCCTTTTCATCAATAAAAATCTCAGGTCTTTCTAGACACTTCGTTTTTATTGTTTCATTCACAGTTGTGTTGTTCGTAGAGCGTCTTAGTTTTTGTTTTTGGTTTTCTTTTGCTTTGTTGTTTTTGCTTTGTTGGCTTGTTTGAAAAATCGAAAACACCAAAAAAAATGTTGTTCTTCTTTGGTTTTGTGAGTTCTTTGCAGGGTTCAGCCGTCCTTAGTGGATTTTGGTTTCATGTTAATTATTGAAGTCACACAAGTGAAGGGCAATAATGAAGATTAAGACAATATGAGGTGTGGTAAGAGGCTGGTAACGATCTCTATTTGTTTCATTTTTGTACATATACTCATCATTGTGATCATGCTTAGCCTGTTTGTGTAACGTGTATGTCATTATGGATGCTTAGTAGTTCTTGCTTGTCTATGATTAGCTCCAGCTTGCTAATAGTTTGTAGCATGTCATATGAATGTTTGCTTGCATTGTTTTATCCATACTTTGGTATGATATTTTGATATCCTCCTCTAACTGTTCATGTGAATCGACTTGGCATATTCTCACGCATGCATATGACTAATCAATAGTCAGTAAGCCTCGATGATTTATTTTGCCTCAGAGTTCTTCTATCACTTGCATGCCATAGTTAGTCTTGTTTTGTTGCAAGCATGATTATGACAGCTATTGCTCTCTCGTTTATCGCTTCTTCTCTATTGCTAGCCTTCACTTGCACTAAGCACGTGCTTTACATGTGCTTCCAACTCCCCAGAATCAATATTGCCAGTTGTGTCCATCATACCTACCTATTAGCATCATTTGCTATTTTTAGTGCATATTCCATATGCCATGTTTTCTTCCAAAATAAAATGTTTGTCTGTTTTGACAAAGTTAGTTAGTAAAGCTCTCACGAACTTGATGACACACTTTATTCCTTGCGCTTAATAATTCTGAACCATTGTGACTAGTCTATGGAAGTTATATGCTTGCTAATTATATACTGGGAGTCAGCAGAACCGTGCTGTCACGGGGAACGCTTTCAACACTTTTTAGATATCTCATCCAGTTGATTCCTTGTTCTTTTGTTTACGAATGTCGATGATGTGAAATAAAATGGGAGGTTGTGAGTTCATGGAGTTTATACATTGTGTTAGAGAAACGCCTAGGCCGCTAGCCTAAGCCATGACTAATTACGGTGGAAACTTGCAGCATCACTATAATGAGCATCTATGAAGCGTCCTCAATAAAAAGCTATGCATATGGTAAATAAAAAGATTTCTGAGATGCTCATTGTCTACTTGCCTTGTCATTTTGGTTATGGGAAAACTCCTGTACCATGTGCAAGGGGTACCCCATTAGCGGTTCTCGATGATATACATATATTTACAATGACAAGAACTTTCAGGTGACCAAAGTTGAGTAGCATGCGGAGTGACCCTCGTACTCAAGGGACATGGGATTTTTAGTCTATGGTATGGCAAGCATATGATTCAGAGTGGACCTCACTTTCACCTTAACCACATAAAGATGCCTATGATAGAGGCAATGAGAGCTCAAAGCTAATGAGTACCTTCCTTTCAGTATTTGGAAGCCTTTCAAACTTTCTAAAACCGTTTTCTCAACCTTGTTGAGTCACCACTTATTCTATGAGCACCTTCTTGAGAGCATAGTTGTCATTCTTGTGTTTGTTACAAAACTTGGTTAATTATGTCATGACTTTGATGCCTGTATCTCTGATATATTTACTTATAGTCTTCATGTGAACTTCAGAGGTGCCTTGGCATTTATATTGTGCTCTTCAAACAAAGGCAAGCGAGATACCACTCTATCATACCTTATTATGACCATTGCAATGTTGCTTATGTTTATGTTTCATGCTACTTATTATTACTGAGTTGGTTTTTCTTCATAGCTTGCATTTACTATTGAGTAGACTTAGTTGCATACTCTTATTATGAATTGTCTAAGCATCTACTCCTCTGATGAGAATATTTACATCATATGAAGCAAAGTCTTCGTGAAAGTTCTTTTATCGCACTCCGTTTTCAACTGAATTGCTTGAGGATAAGCAATAAGCTAAGCTTGGGGGGAGTTGATACGTCCAAAACGTATGTACTTTCTCGAACACTTTGCTATTATTTCTTCTCTAAACTTGTGTGATTTGGATACAACTAACACGGACTGACGCTGTTTTCAGCAGAATTACTTTGGTGTCTTGTTTTTGTGCAGAAAATGAACTATCAGGAAAAATCCCAAAAAATATGTCAAAAATTATATTTCACCAGAAGATCCACGAAGCCAGAAGGAGAGACGGAGAGGAGGCCTGGGGGGCCCACACCCACCCCAGGCGCGAGCCCACCACTGGTCGCGCATAGAGGGGATGCAGCCACCCCAGGCACCCCCTTGGCCTCCCTCTGCACCTATAAGTTGCCTTTCGACCTAAAAACCGAGGAGGGTTCAATAGTTTTCCAGAAAGAGTTCCGCTCCGCCGCCGCCACCAGAAACCAAGATTCGAATCCAGAAACTCCGTTCTGGCACCCTGTCGGGACGGAGAATTTGGAGAGGATCATCGCCATCACCAACGCATCTCTATCAACCACCGATGTTTCCCTCATCCATGAGTGAGTAATCCCCCACTGTAGGATTGGGGATGGTAGGGATTGGATGGGTTATAACATGTAATCGAATAAGATCTGTTAGGGCATAGTGTCTAGTATCTCTATTAGTGCTATTTGACTTTGTTGCAACTTGTTGTGCTTAATGCTTGTCACTAGGGCCCGAGTGCCATGATCTCAGATCTGAACTTATTGTTGAATCATTATGATAGTATTGCTTGTGATCTTATCTGCAAGTTGTGTACACATATCATTGTCCGGATCCAAAGTCCCAAAGTGACAATAATTGGGACAACCGGAGGGGATGTATGTGGTGTGAGGATCACATGTGTTCATGGAGTGTTAATGCTTTGCTTTGGTGTTCTATTAAAAGGAGCACCTTAATTGCCAGTAGTTACCTAGAGGCCCCGCTGCCACGGGCTGGCTGGACAGAAGATGTTGTGCAAGTTCTCATTGTGAGCACGTATGACTATATTTGGAGCACATGCCTAGGATTGTTTAGTACTTGTATGCTTATTATTATTTATCTGCAATGCCCTAGATCTTGAAGTTACATGTTTAAACTCATCCATGCAACGCTCGTCCATCCATACCTATGCCTATCGCACTCGAATTCTAATGTTACTGTTACCGTTACTATTACTATTGCTCCTGTTTCACTGTTGCTATTGCTTTGTTGTTGCTAGTATCAAACTGTTGCTACTGATAAACTTCTGTGAGCAAGAACTATTTCCAAGTGCAGCTGAACTAACAACTCAGTTGCTAAGGCTTGCAAGTATTCTTTGGATCCCCTTGTGTCGAATCAATAAATTGGGTAATACTACCCACGAAGACTGTTGTGATCCCCTATACTTGTGGGTCATCAGCTTGCATAGTGTAGCTTGCCTTGAGTAGTGCAGTGATTGAATTTCTCTTCTTCTTCTTTTCTTCTTCGTAGTCCCCTTCCTCCTCGTATCCTTGGTCGGTACTAGCGTCTATAAATAAATACGAGGTACACAATCACCAAACAATACTTAACTACTTCTATTTGGCACACAAGGGTTCATACTAGATGATCTAGCATCATCACAGTCATCACAAGGATTAAAGGTCTAGCCTTATTTATCTTATTTTAGAAAAGTAATTTCTACCCATTGAAAACTACTTAAGATTTAATATTATCCAATTAAAATATGGGATCATGTTGACACATGTCATCACCACATATTCTAATACTTGGGAATATGATTTAAAGTGGTGTTACAATTTAATAAGGTTTAACATTATTATTTTAATTAACTAAAGTGACTAGAAATGCCTATGGGGCATTCTTTTAATACTTGTCCAAGATTACTACATGTAAACCTAAATAAATTTATATATTAAGAAAGATCTTGTCAAATGTGATTTTGAGAGTTGGAATCAACTCAAAAGCATTTATGGTTGATTTTTGAAAAATGTTTGAATGTAGAAAAGTCTCTGTATTGTTATTTTTACTATAGATGATCTATAATTTCAAATGGTTTGAATCCAACGGGCTTGGATTAATATTTTCAATACCGTTCTAACAAAATTGGTTTCATGCCATTTGGTTTAGTAAAACTCTCTGGATTGATTTTTAAAGTTACTGCCTGAACTAGAGTTTGAACTAAATTGGAAAAATATATATTTGAATCTACTGGGTTGCGCGGGAACTAAATGGGCCGGCCCACTATGCACAGCGCAGCGCCTGGGCTGACTTAAAGGGGGTGTCCCACCTGTCAGCGGCTCTAGTTATGTGAAGCTGTATCCTTCAATCCAGGCCCCACAATTAGAACCTGATCTAACAGCTGGGGTTCATCATCGATGACGAACAGCTCCGGCGAGGTCTAAACCCTAACGCGGCGGTGGGGGTCGTGTGAGGCTCACCAGGGCTCCATCTAGGGTCGGCGTTGGGGCGAACGACGTTGTCAACGAAGGCAGTTCGAACGGTGGTCACGGTGGCTCCTAGGGTGGCTCCAATCAACGACTTCACTTCTCCTCCTCTGCAGTAGACTCCGGTGAAATTCCGGCGATGCAGAGCTCGCCTTGCTCGGGGAAGGGTTAGTGGTGTTCTATGAGAGGTGGGGAGTGAGATGGTGTGGCGAATTGAGACTAGGGGTGGCCTCCTTTTATAGTCGAGCGAGAGAGGCAGGGCGGCATGGGAAGAGCTCGACGGGGTCGACGACATAGCGAGCTAATGGCATGGCGAAGGGCGTAGGCCGGTGCGCGGTATCCTGGCGATGCTCAAGGGCTTAATGGCGCAACAAGGGGCAGTCGAGGTTGTTCGGAATAGGCTGGTGCTCTGAGTGACACCGACGACAATTTCGATGATGCACAGGTGCTACGGGTCGCGCGACGGCGAACGGCGATGTCTGGGAGCTAGCTGGGGTTAAGGCTAGTGTGTGCACGCGCGGTGAGGGCGAGGCGCAGCGTACGTGAGCTGGTCGGGTGCGGCGCTCTGGCGCGCTCTCATCATGGCGCAGAGACAGCGGGCGCGGCGTTTCCTCGGTGGTCCAGGGTCTGACTGCATTCAAGGGATGGATAGGGGGTGGTGGTGGACGGTCAGCTGCCTCCTGGACATCGTGGCTGGGCGTGGCATTGCCTCCTGCTAGCGAGCCATGGTCTCCCGGCAATGGGGGGGGCTCGCTTGGCTCAACACTAGTGCAATGGTAGGGTGCTAGCTTGTTCAATGCAGGTGTGCTCACTAGGGGACAAGGGGTAAGAATTGGAGACAAGGGTTTGAATGACCACTGCTCAAAACAGTGTAGTTAGGCAGAGTTTGAAATGTGTCTCCAGATGTTTGATGAAATGGCCGAAAGAATTCAAGTTTGAAAATTTTGAATGAAATTAGGTGGGTGCTTTGGTCACATGCTTGGTAGTAGCTGGTTTCTTGGGTTTGTCAAGGTGAACTGGTTTGAGTGGTTTTTGAGAAATGGTGATCTTAGTACCTATACTTGATTCAGTTTTGGATTGTCATTTGAATAGATTTGAAATCTGTTTTTGTTGGTTTGTAAAGTGGGCTTGGGTTCACTTGTACTTGTTCTAGCAAGGGGTGAAAAGAATTGGATTTGTTTCTGTTAGAAAACTTGGACTAAAAACACTCAAAGTGGTCTAGTGAACAAGTTTGGCCAAAATGACCATTTGCTTATATTGGTTATATTTGAATTTATCTTCATTTGATTCTGCTTGGAAATGGTCTAGATGATATCGTTTTCATCTTTAAACCAATCCTTGCCATTCATAGCAATCAAAGAAGTCATTGCAAGCATTCATGCATTCATCACACACACATGCATTCATAATAATTTTTAATAATAAAAGTTTTTGTTAGCCCTAAACTTGGGTGTCTGGAACTTGATAATCTTGATTAATATTTTTGGGATGTTACAAACCTTCCCCCTTAAACAAAATCTCGTCCCGAGATTTGAGAAAAAGAAAATTAGGAACTAAAGAGATCTGGGAACTCAGTCCTAATGTAATCTTCTCGTTCCGAGGTAGCTTCTTCTTCAGTATGGTTACTCCACTAGATCTTGAGAAACTTGATACTTCGGGTCCTGGTGGTTCTGAAGGCTTCTTCCAAAATACGAATGGGTACTTCAGGATATGTTAGGTCCTCATTGATCTCTATGGTCCTGTGATCAATATTCTTGAAAACTTCGGTCTTCTCCGAGACTTCTAGGCATTTGCGAAGTAACAAGATATGGAACACATTATGCACGGCTGACATCTCCTCCGGCAGTTCCAGTTGATATGATACTTCTCCTCGGCGATTCAAAATCTTGAAGGGTCCGATATATCTGGGGGAAAGCTTTCCTTTGAGTTGGAAACGTTGCATTCCTTTCAAGGGTGATACTTTCAGATACAAAAAATCTCCGATATTGAAGGCTAGGTCTCGACATCTCTTGTCGGCATAACTCTTCTGTCTGGATTGAGCGGTCTTGAGGTGCTCACGGATCTTGTGAATTTCTCTTCGGATTCTCGTAGGATTTCGGGTCCAAAAATCTGACTCTCTCCTACTTCCGACCAATTCAGAGGGGCACGACACTTTCTTCCATACATAAACTCAAATGGGGCCATTTGCAAACTGGCTTGGTAACTGTTGTTGTATGAGAATTCTGCGAAAGGCAGACAGTCCTCCCATTTTTATCCATATTCTAACACACAAGCTCTCAACATATCTTCGAGTATCTGATTTACTCGCTCCGTTTGTCCATCAGTCTGAGGGTGATAAGCTATGTTGAATTCCAGTCTGGTTCCTAATCCTTCTTGGACTTTCTTCCAAAATCTTGAGGTAAACTGGGTTCCTCGATCCGACACAATGTTCTTGGGGACTCCATGCAAACTGACTATTCTAGCAATGTACAACTCTGCTAGTTTCGAATTCTGATAAGTGGTTTGACTGGTAAGAAATGAGTGACTTTGGACAGTCTATCCACTATGACCCAGATAGAGTCATTTCCCCTACTATATGTAGGCAAACCGGTGATAAAATCCATTCCAACTGAATCCCATTTCCATTCCGGAATCTGCAATGGTTGCAAAAGCCCCACGGGTCTCTGATGTCCCGCCTTGACTCTCTGACAGATATCACACTTGGCTATGTAGCTTCCGATTTCTCTCTTCATCTTATGCCATCAAAATTGCTCTTCCAAATCCTAATACATCTTCGTTCCTCTGGGGTGGATATAATAAAGAGTATCATGAGATTCTTTCAAAATAGCTTGTTTCAACTCTGAATCTGCTAGTACACAAATACGTCCTTTGTACCAGAAAACTCCTTCTTCCTCCTCGGTGAATCCGGGTACCTTCCCCGTACAGATATGAAGTTTGATTTTGTCGATACTAGCATTTCCTTTCTACGCCTCCTTGATCTGACTGATCAAAGTGGGTTGAAGTTCTATGCTAGCCAAAAATCCTTCACTTACTAGTTCCATTCTGAAATCTTCCAACTCCTTATGCAAACCTGGTTGCTCTTTCAGAATCATGGTGTTCAATCGACACGGCAATCTGCTAAGAGCATATGCTACCACATTGGCTTTGCCGGGGTGATAGTGAATGTCAAGATCATAGTCCTTGATTTGCTCTATCCATCTCCTTTGCCTCATATTCAGCTCCTTCTAGGTGAAAATATACTTCAAACTCTTTTAATCCGAATAAATCTCACAGCGGTTACCCATGAAGTAATGTCGCCATGTCTTCAAGGCTAAAACCATGGCTGCTAGTTCGAGGTCATGGGTAGGGTAATTCTGCTCATGTTGCTTCAGTTGTCGGGATAGATAGGATATGACTTTGCCTTATTGCATTAGCACACATCCGAGACCAATCTTGGATGCGTCACAATACACATCAAAAGGCTTTGTGATATCCGACATAATCAAGATTGGGGATGAGATCAATCTCTTCTTAATCTCTTGAAAACTTGCTTCACATTTGTCCGGCCATTCAAACTTCTTATCTTTCTTCAACAATTGGGTCATGGGTCTTGCGATGCTCGAGAATCTTTCTATGAACTTGCGGTAATATCCCGCTGATCCGACAAATGCATGAACTTGGGTTTGAGTGGTTGGGGCTTGCCATTCTTCCACATCCTTAACCTTGGCAGGGTCGACAGCAATTCCTCCTGCCGACACGATATGTCATAGTAATCATACTTCTTGTGACCAAAACTCACATTTGCTAAACTTGGCATACAACTGATGCTCTCTAAGGGTTTCCAGGATGGTCCTTAGGTGTATCTCATGTTCTTCTTCTGATTTGGAATACATCAGAATGTCATCGACGAAAACAACGACAAACTTATCCAGAAAGTTCATAAAAATCTTATTCATGAAGTTCATGAAATAAGCGGGGGCATTGGTTAATCCAAAAGACATGTCAGCATACTCATACAGTCCATATCTGGTGGTAAAGGCAGTCTTTGGAATATCCTCTGCGCGAATCTTAAGTTGATGATAACTAGTTCTAAGATCAATCTTAGAAAACACTTTGGCACCGGTCAACTAGTCAAACAGATCTTCTATCTTCGGCAATGGGTACTTGTTATTAATGGTGACATCATTCAACTTCCGATAATCCGTGCACAAACGGTTACCTCCATCTTTCTTATCCACAAACAAAACAGGTGATCTCCATGGCGACGCACTTGGTTGAATCAGACCTATCTCCAGCATAGAATCCAGCTGCTTCTTCATCTCCACTAATTCAGACGGGTTCATACTATAATGTCTCTGAGCTATGGGTCCAGTTCCAGGGATTAGTTCAATGATAAAATCGATATCCCGAACTGGGGGCATACCGGGCAATACATCTGGGAATACGTCGGGGTATTCATAGACTACTCTGACTTGGTCAATGGTTGGTTGGGCTAGACTCCTGTTGCACTTGAATTGACGGGGCAAGGTTTCAGATACATGCTCTACTGATACTCCATCGTACTAGTCATGGTTATGGCTTTCTTGGCACAGTCGATTAATCCTTTATGTTTCGACATCCAATCCATTCCTAGTACTACTTCCAAACCTTTGGTTGTGAGTACTATTAGATTAGCATAAAAATCTATTCCATGGATTCTGATAGGTACGGCCTTGCAAATTTGTCTAGCTTTGGTGGTTGAACCAGGTATTTGAACTATCATAACATGCTTAAATTTTGTTGGTTGAATCTTACTAGTGCATGCAAATTCTCAGAATAAACGAGCGATGCTCCGAATCAAACAACACTCTTGCAAGTACCGAGTTAACATAAAACATATCCAAGACGACATCCGGCGCTTCGAGCTTCTTCAAGATTCATGTGAAATGACGTTCTATGGTTGAGTGAGTTCCTAGGACAAATCTTCTCCAGTCAACATGGCGCTGGCCGAGTCATTCACATTGGGGTCACGTAAGCTTCTTGGGGCACTCATTTGAATAGTGACCCATGACTCCACATTCAT
Organism: Avena longiglumis; assembly: GCA_030063025.1. Taxonomy (NCBI): domain Eukaryota; kingdom Viridiplantae; phylum Streptophyta; class Magnoliopsida; order Poales; family Poaceae; genus Avena; species Avena longiglumis. Next base: position 536,871,842 of record CP125974.1, on the reverse strand, counting down.
AACAAGTAACCTGAGACTTGTCTTTTCCTGCAACAGGCACGACACTGCTTCTAGTCCTTGGGGAAGTATTGGTGTTGGTGGGGTTGTTGACTTTGGGCGATGCACGGTTGAAATTGTTGGAGTTGCCGGGGTTGTTGTGGTGGTTTCCTCCGGGCCTTGGGTTTCCTCTTCCACGGTTGGGATAGTTCAGACGGGTCATCGGGGGTCTATTGTTGTAACATCCCAAAATTCATCGAATGCAAAGTCATTTCATTGCATTCATTCATCATTGCATTTTGATCTTGCACAAAAAAATTCAATACAAAACCCTAAATAAAACCATATTTATTTCCCTTTTATTATATACATATGGGGCTTGGTTTTTATTTTATTTTATAACCTCAAAATGTTTTTGAGTGGTTAGATGTGTTTCACACACTTTTTAACACTAGGATCACAGTACAAAAACTTGGTGAAGGTTTTTGACCCAACATACAACTGCATGTGTAGTACACTGTAGTCGTTGACATGACATCCACAGAACACCGTTCTGTAAATATCACATCCCTCAGAGTGGTACAACATAAACGTTGCGGGTCCATATTACAAACATTCACACATTATTATTATTACAATACCAGAAGTTCAAGACTTCAAAAGGATTCAACTTACAAACCAAAATATAAAGTGTTTCAGTGGAATTTAAAAGTAGCAACTCCAAATAGGAGTTGAACTCAGCAACTTATTCTATAGAGTTCATGCTGCTCGGCTCCGTCGGTTACTACTAACTAGGATACTTAGTTGGACTCATTATCATGGACACCATTGCGGATTTCGTAATCCACTCCTTCAACACCTCCTGACAGGTCATGCTCCTCGTAGTACACATCTTCTTGGCATTTGGCTGCATACATTGGCGTATCTTCGGGATCCTCAGAGTCTAAGCAAGGGATCAAAGGAAAGGATGAGTAACAACGTTACCCAACAAGTTCATTATATGCAAGGTGGGAAGTTTGATGCTCTAACTACCACCTCGGACTATAAGTCCTTGCCACTATGCAGTTTTTGTAAATCTTTCTTCAAAGATTGATTTTTATTATGAAAATCTATGACCATCAGCCTTCACAGGTTGACCCGAACTTTCATGGAGTTCCTTACCTGCAACGTTCGCAGCTCCTTCCCGGAACAGGGAGTAACAAGTTACAATTCTTACACTCTGCAGAGGTGCGTTACTTTACCCATGAGAGATCAACTCCTTGTTGCACAACCGGGCGTACTTCCCCGTCCACAGTTCCATGATGTAGGGCCCACTAGTTGGTCCAAGCCAATCATCGCCTTCATGACCTCAAGATGCCTCCTTGGTGTACACCATGCCCACATATTGAATTACGGCAATGGTTTGTACAGACCGTTAGATGCCAGAACTATCATGGGACGTTGAGGGTTTCACCCATATGCTGCATATCCTCTACAAATTACCAATTAATATGCATGCTACAAGGATAACAGCCACGACCTGCACATCCGGCTACATGCGAGAGGAAGAAGATACAACTGACTTCTCTGTCCCATTCCAAATCTCATGGCTAACGCGTGATATACGGCGCTAGAATCACTGATGTCATGGGTAATTAAGTCCATAATTGATCATCATTGTTCTATTGCTCCATTATATCATCACTTAGGATGATATCTAAAATTTATTTATTTGTGAAAATAATATTTTCTTTCTTTGGAGTATATATGATAACACACAATTTGCAAATACTTTGATAAAGACTCTTCAAAGGATATGAGCAAGTGATGAACTTGCCTTGTGATTGCAAGGTAGTGAATTATGATGCTTGCACTGGACCTTGAGCTTTATGTCTACAAAAACAACATTATTGCCCGTTAAGGAGAATATTTAAAGAAGCAAAATGATTATGCAAAGTAATGTAACGCATTATTTAGCTTTACATGTATTATCCCCCATTTATTTAAATTATAAAATCCTTTTTTAATAATAAAGGATTTATAAATATTATTTTTTAATATTTATTGAATATTGTATTCTTTTATTTTATTTCCTTTTATTTGAATTTTATTTATTTAATAATTCCTTTAAGAATTATCATTTAAACACCAAAAATTGATATTAAATATTTGTTTAGTATTTTTCTAAAATACTACAACATTAATATATAATGAAAGTGATTTTTATTTATTTTTATCATCTTTCAATAATTTTGTAAAATTCCATAAGGAATATATATATTTTCAAAATTCCTAATAAAATTTATATGTCTAAAATTTTATTTTTTAAATTTATTTGGATAGTTTGGATTATTGTGAATCCAAAAATATTTTATTTATAATTTTTGGATTTTTATTTTATTTGCTAGAATTTATTTAAATTCAGGGGCATTTGGTCTTTTCTCATTTAAACACTGGCCTTAAGTGATTTGGGCTGACTATGTTGGCTTATTGGGCCCTTGTGGCCCAATAGGGCAGAGTCAAGACAACACACCGAAGGGTTCTGGCCCAACCAGCCCAATTCTCTTTGTCTCTCTCGCGATCTCACCTCTCTTCTTCTCCTCCCCCGACCCCATGGTCGGCGATTCCACCGCCGGTGATTCACATCGCCGTGGACCTTTATGGCCGTCACCGTGGTGCAGGACGAAGTTGTCGACCCCGCTCTACCCTCCTGTCCAATTCGATTTGGACCTAGAGCCCTCATGTGACCATATCGGCTCCATTCTGAGGGTGACGTTGGCGCTGTCGCCACCGCTGTTGCCGTGTGCGATGGGGGTGGGCATGGCTAGGGTCGCCGCCTCGGTGTGGTGTGGGTCGCAGCACCCCCTTGGGGGTGCGCCCCGTGCCGCCGTGCTCGTCGTCGACCACTGCTTCCTCTTCTCGCCCATAGTAACATTCTTCAGTAAGTTGTTCTTGGTTCCCTCGTGTCCTCTGTGCTAGGCTATCCTATGCTATGTGCTGGTAGTTGCCACTCCTGGCTAGTGTCATGTCCTGATTAGGATTGTTTGTTCTGCTTAGGGTTCACATCCCTTTGTTGATTGAATCTCTGATGATTTGGATCATGTATTGATGATCCCTAAGCATGATGAGTGGTTAATTGCTGTGGATTACTTCTTATGATTAGCTTTGGTGATGCTAGTGGCTTATCAGTTTGGTTCCATTGGTTAATTTTGATATGGGTCAGATGATAAGGTTGCTCTGGAATCAGTGCTTGGAGATTTGTAACACCCTCAGAATCGACCCTATGCAAGTTTTAGCGAAACCCGCCAAACCTGCATAGAAACGATTCAAAGGTGCCCACCAGGCACTTTCGTGCGGGTGGAAAACGAAGTAATAACATTACACAACAGTCCTCGATGGGACCCACAGAACAGATATATATAACAGCGACTCAAGAGTCAAGAATACAGATATAATATACAAAGATCCAAATCACCTTGAAAATGATAGAGCGTCCGACTACGGACAAGATGCAAATGGGGCTAAGAGCCCTGAAGAATAACCAATGGCGTCCATAACCTCTGTGCCAAGCCGGAAGGGTAACCGCTAACGACGCCGATCTCAAAACCCTTAAACAAAAGGGTGCCGACAAAGGGCAAAGGAAAAGAGGAGCGTCAAGATCGAGGCCAAGATACAGAGGCTAGAATTGCAAGTCCTCGCCACATAGGTATGGTGGATCAAGCGGCAAGAAGATGCACTAAACAACCTATAGAGACTCGATACAACTGTCGGCTATCAGAGAGGGGTAAGAAAGACCTATTCGGAACCAACCTGATGCTACCATCAAACAAACCCATCCTGGTATTTCCCCCTCGAGACCAAACGAGGAAGTCAACCGAGGAACTCACACCGTTGGCAGTTTTATTTATTCAGTTATCGTTGCAGCAATTACTAGTCAGGTAAAGATAGTCGTCCTGATAAAATAAGAAGTGGGCACTTTTAGTTAATCATTCCGTTATAGTTGCGACACTTACTAGTCAAATACATTTAGCATGAGATAACCCAAAACCCAGCAGTTGTTGGTACTTTTATTCAGCCATTCCGTTGTAGTTGCAATACTTACTAGTCAGATACAATTATCGCAAGCGACAAAACAAACAAGCAATTGTTGGCAGTTTTAATTAGCCATTCCGTTGTAGTGAAGCTGATTACTAGTCATTATAAAGTCAAATTTATAGCACTACTTTAGTTATAGTTGTCTATGATCGAGATAATGTGCTCCAAGTCGTCCATAACCGCGGACACGGCTTTCAGAAAGTTTTACCCGACCGGGGTGCACCAATAGCAACACACGCTCGATCAACCTCGGAAAAACCAAATCAAAACCCAACGAGGCCTTCACGACAAAGCAATCAGGATTCGAAATATTTCAGGGGCCACCTTGAGTACACCCAACGGTTAGTGACTTAGACGGACCCAAGGTTTGTGGGTCAGAAGCGATTGGGAACCCAAACTGGGCTTGTCGATACAGCGTAAACGGGTCACAATTCCTAAACAAGATGTACTCCTCGCACAATCGTAAATAAAGCATGGCATAAGTATAGGATAGTAAATAAAACCTCAAACTAGTTTGTGGCCCCAAGAAATAAGATCAATCAAGCTCGCTCGGGGTCCCATAATCCTCCCGGATGTGGATAGCGCGATAAATCAAGGAACAGGTATCAAGTACTCGGGGTCCTACGGGACTCAAGTGGACGGTTAACAACCAAATAACATCTATTGCCCACCTGTGCCTCTGCTTACTTACTTCAATTTTAGTTTATAAACAGTAATTAAAGTGAACGATAACGAAAGCCATGATCATCTCCAACATCAAACATGCGGCAATACTCCAACAACGGTGGTACTGGACGACACGCAACAACACTTGAGCAAGCGACTACGACGCGCAAGTCCAACTATCTACCAAGCAACAGGTAATAGGATGTGTCTGCACGGAATATCACAGGTACGGAAACTAGAGCATCGCAACGCAGATAGCAATAGATCAACAGGAGGGAATAAATACTATAAAATTAAGATAGGTAGAAAGGGGGAGATGCTCGCCTGAAAACATTGTCGAAGGTTCATCCGAAGATCGGGTCGATACTCGCATCAACTCAACGGCCTTATCCGCGAAGAAGCAAAACGCTAGAAGAAACACCGGATGGACTATTTAATACAACGCCAGAAGATCGGCATGATGCATGTATGATGTATGACATGGCAAAGATGCGATGCGATTAGGTCATATTAAGCGGAACCGGGGTCCCGACATTTAATTAAACGGTTCAAGTTATTTAGCTACCCCGCAAATTAAATGTTGTTATAACAGGGCAAGATAAGTTACCGGTTCGCTACACGAATTTTAAATGAGGCCAATATGAGACTAGATTTGCCCGCATATGGGCCCCATATTTAATTATATGGTGAATCGGCATAAGGCCCCCAAACCACATACAAGTATGCATGCATGAACAATTTATTATGCAACAATTTATATAGATGACATTTATAAAAATAGGGTTCTCGGATAAGGGTCACTCATTGAGGGGTCTCGACGGTCTTGGTGTTTCCGGGGTTCGGGGTTCGGTCTCAGGGTTCAGGGTTCGACGGGATCGGTATCTGACAAAGGAAGTAGGTCTTGTCGCATCCGAGAAGAAGTACTTGGTTGGCGTCGGGGTGCATCGGACTTGCCCTGGTCGATGGAGATCTTGTCGGGCCCGCGCATCAGGTCGGTCTTGGCGTCCGGGAGGAAGATCTTGGCATTCCGCGTCGATGTCCGTACCGTCCGTGTTCTCGAGCATCGCATCCGAGAAGGAGTACTTGTCGCACATATGGTCTTCGGGTTCCATGACGATGATCTTGCCGTTTCGATGTCGGGGTCTTGAAATCCGTGAAGAAAGCCTTGTCGCCCTTGGGTGAAGAACTTGTCATCCCGAGGGTCCGTGGCTTCGGATGCCGGGATCGGTCTTCGGAACAGGGCATCGGGGCTTCGGATCCGTGAGGCAGGTCATGACGGTCCCAGGGGAGAGACCTTGGCATTGTTTGATTTTCGTCGCATGATCATCTTGCCCTCGGGTTGCATAAACTCTAAATCATCACCACCAATCTTCCACCACTGCACCTCATCTCCAAAACAGCACATCTTTGCAAAGCCACCATAGTACCAATATACCACACGCATACAGTACAGGTGCTACCCGTGTCTGTGAGTAGTAGCTACTGTCAGAACAACACAGACAGCGGGAACCCATTGGTACAGTGTGTGACAGGGGCGGTATTGGCGCGCACTGTTGGGGAGATCGCAGAAAGGCGCTGCGATGCAGAGCAAGGGGAGACACACGACACGGCGACATCCGAGGCGGAAAGCAGCAACGCCGGTAGACAGGGGCTTCGCGGGTGACCGATGGCCTGACGTGGGGGCACGGGACGATGGAGGAGGAGCGAGGAGGCAGAGGAGCGACACGACGCGCCTGGTCGACGGGCGAGGCGACTTGGCGACGCGTGGCTGGGCCCGTCTGGTGGCGAGGGCGCTGGGAGGTCCAGGAGGAAGACGACAGTGGCACTCGGGGCTAGAGGAGAAAGGGGCCGCGGCGGCGAGGGACGGGACGGCCGACGCGGGAGGTGAGGTCGACGGCGGGGCACGCTGTGGCATCCCGCAAAAACCACTACTAGAAAATCGCGTTGAATTTGTGCATTGCATCGTCATCATCATGCATTGTTTGCCAAAAACTATTTTCGCAAAGCCTGTTTTGTTTTCTAAAACGCCTGCCTTGTTTTCAAATTCAAACCCGGTCGCTGAATATTTTGTTGTCTACTATTGGTTTGCAAACGGTGCACTTAGCATTAACTAAAATTATTATATTATTTTAGTGGGGCAGTCGAACGGGCCGAATGACCCGAACGACCACCCCAGAAATTTAAATCGGTCCACCTAATTCCTACAGCTACCAATCCTATCCTACCCACCCCAGCCTCCACCTCACCCCACCCTATAGCAACTCGCCACGCCAACTCTCCTCCCCTCTATCACACTATGCCACCTCACCTGGCCTAACCCACTCCCTCACCACCACACACACTCACTCTCTCTCTAAACACACCCACCACACCCACTCACATGCACACAGACGCACGCCAGCCCCACTCCCCCTGGCTCTCTGCCCGTGGCCCCCACGTCCCTAGGCCCCACACACGCACCCAGTCAAACCAGCCCTGCCTCACTGCCAGCCTGGGTCCGCCCCGTGGCCCACCTCTTCCTGTCCCACCCCTGTCCCACCCCTGTCCCACGCCCCTCTCCCTGTTTCTCTTCTTCCTGCTCCCTCCCCGCCCCGACAACCTCCCTCCTCCCTCGCTCGCTCCACCGCCACCCTCCGCTCGCCCCTCCTCTCCCAGTCGCCTCGAGCTCACACACGCCTGCTTCTCCGCCATCAAGAAGAACCTCCGTCTCGCTGGCATGGCCTCCGCCTGGCTCCGCCTCAGCCTGCCGCCAGCCGCCTCCTCCACTGCAAGACGCCGCTGCCCCTCATCACCGCCTTCGCTTGCTGCCCCAAGGCTCCGCCTTTCCTCCGCCTTCGCCGCCATCGTCCTCCGCCTCCTCTCCGCTGGGTTGCCTCGGCCGGCCTTCCGCCTCCCAGACGCTGTTGCCGCCGCCGGCCGCTGCTCGCCTGCGCCCCTCGCCTCCACGACGCCGCCGCCCACCGCTGACCCGCTCTCCTCGCTGTTCCGCTCCGCCCGCCCACCGCCATCATCGCCACACCTCGCCCGGCCTCTCTCCTCCGCCTGGCCTCCGCCCGCCAGATCCACCTCGCCCGGCCATGAGCCGCGCCCGGCCACCCCCGCCGCCGGACTCGCCATTGCTCGCCCTGCCCCGCCACGCTGGCTTCTTCCTCTCCGCCAGAACCGCCTCCTCGAGCCCGCTTCGCTGGTCATGGCCCCACGCCGAGCGCCCAGAAAGTTCCATCCCCGGCCTGCATCTACCTCGCCTTAGCCGACTGTGGTGCCTGCAGCCGTGACCAACCCTCGGGCCCTCTTCTCCGCGGCCGAGCCCGCCGTCTTTCCCCGTGTCCGCTGGCATCGACGTACGCGCCACCTAGCCTTCACGGATCAAGGAACTCGGAGCCATAGAGCTACAACATGGTACACTGAAGGCTCGTACTAGAGGCGGTGACGTCGGTTCTACAAGATCTACCTCTCGATGCGGGACCCTCGTCCAATGCCTCGAAGCGGACCCAAAATTCAAACCCCGAAGACAGATCCCATCGAACCCTCGGAGATGCCGGAACGCCAAGTTCGCCGAGACCGAACCCGCCGGTCCCTCAAGATCTACCGCCCGGACCCGAAGACCGTACCTTCGCGGAACAAGTTCACGGCCAACAACTAAAGTCGGAACCCCAAGGTCGTCAACACGGACCCAGAGAATCCCCGGACGACGAGCTCTTCTACCTGAACCTGAAGACCGCAGATGCGACAAGTGCTTCTTCCCGGACGCCAAATTCGTCGAGAACCCGGACGCCAAGGTCGCCAATGCGAATACGACAAGTTCTTCGCCCCGGATGCCTAGACCGACTTGATGGCGCGGACCTGACAAGATCGTCGCGACGACAAGAACGACACCGACCAGGGCGAGTCCGATGTGCCCCCGACACCGAAAGTCCCCCTTCACGGAATGCCAAGAACTACCCCCGATATCCGAGAACGATCCCGGAATCCGAGAACGCTTCCGTCGAACCCTGGACCCTGAGACCAACCCCGAACCCCGAACCCCGGAACCCCAAGATCTGCCGAACCCTAATGTGTGACCCTTATCCGAACCCCTATTTTATAAATGCTAAACATAAAACCTGTTGCATATTAATTGCCATACTTGCATGCATAATTGTGTGGTTTGGGGGCCTTATGCCGATTCACCTCATAATTAAATATGGGGCCATATGCGGGCAAATATAGCCTTATATTGGCCTCATTTAAATTGGTGTAGCAAACCCGGTACTATCTTCTGCCATGTTATAACAACAGTTAAATTGCGGGGTAGATAAATAACATGAACCACCTAATTAATTGTCGGGACCCCGGTTCCGCTTAATCTGACCTAATTGCACCGCATCTTTTGCCATGTCATGCATCATATCATAAGCATGCCGATCTTTTGCCGTAGTATTAAATATTGCATCCGGTGTTCTCCTAGTGTTTTGCTTCTTCGCTGATAAGGCCGTTGAGTTGATGTGAGCTTCACCGATCTTCTGTTGAACCCTTCGACAATGTTTTCAAAGCAGCATCTCCCTTTCTTCCTATCTTACTTTCATAGTATTTATTCCTCCTGTTGATCTATTGCTATCTCGTGGTTATGCGATGCTCTAGTTTTCGCATGTGATATCCCTTGCAGCCCTATATTGCCTTGGACACATCCTATTACCCGTTGTTTGGTAGATAGTTGGACTTATGCCGTTGTCGCCTGCTCAAGTCTTGCTATGTCGTCAATTGCCACAGCTTGTTGGAGCCTTGCCGCATGTTTGTTGGACGGAGATGATCCTAGCTTTACTTATCGCACACTTTAATTTCTGTTTAACAACTAAAATTGAAGTAAGCAGAGGCATCGGTGGGTGATAGATAACATTTGGTTTCCGAACGCCCACTTGTGTCCCGTAGGACCCCGAGTACTTGATACCTGTTCCTTGATTTATCGCGCTATCCACATCCGGGAGGTATATGGGACCCCCCTGAGCCAGAGCTTGATTCAGTCTTATTTCTTGGGGCCACAAACTAGTTTGAGGTTTTATTTACGATCCTGTACTTATGCCATGCTACTTATGTATTTACGATTGTGCGAGGAGCACACTGTACTGTTTAGGATCGGGACACGATTTCGCGGTGTCGACAAGCCCAGCCACACTTTCGGGTTCCCGATGCTCACACCGTCTACCCAAACCTTGAGTCCGTCTTTGAGCTTGCTTACTATGGTCTACTCAATGGGGTGGCCCCCAATAATTCTGAATCGTGATTGTTCATCGTGAAAGCCTCGTTGGGCTTTGAGTTGGTTTTTCCGAGGTTGATCGAGCATGTGTTGCTATTGGTGCACCCCGCCGGTAAAACTTTCTGAAGCCGTGTCCGGATATGGACGACTTGGAGCAAGATTCTCGACCATAGACAAGCATAACTAAAGTTTATTGCTATAAAATTGACTTTATAATGACTAGTAATCAGCTTCACTATAATGGAATGGCTAATAACACGCCACAATTGCTTGTTTGGATTGTCGCCATGCGACCATTGTACTGACTAGTAAGTATGGCAACTACAACGAATTGGCTGATTAAAAGTACCAACAACTTTGGGTTTTGGGTTTACATCATGCTATCCAGATCGATTAGTAATTGCAACTACAATGAATGAATAACTAAAAGGGCCCATCGCTTCTTTTATCATGACAATTATCTATACCGACTAGTAATTGCTGCAACGATAACGAATAAATAAACCGCCAACCGTGTGAGTTCCTCGGTTGACTTCCTCGTTTGGTATCGAGAAACACAGATGGGTTTGTTTGGTGTTAGTTTCGTGTTGGAACCGAATAGGTCATTCTTATCCCTCTCGATAACCGCCATTGTATCGAGTCTCTATAGGTCGTTTAGTGCATCTGCCTGCCGCCGATCCACCATACCTATGTAGGCGAGGACCGCGAATTCTAGCCTCGCCATGTATCGCCTCGATCGACGCCTCTTTTTCCTTTGCCCTTTGTCGGCACCCCTTTGTTTAAGCGGTGTTTTGAGGTCGACGTCGTTAGTGGTTACCCTTCCGCTTGGGCAGGGTTATGGACGCCATTGGTTATTCTTCAGGGCTCTTAGCCCCATTTGCATCTTGTCCGTAGTCGGACGCTATATCATTTTCAAGGTGATTTGGATCTTTGTACCTTATATCTGTATTCTTGACTCATGGAGTCGTGTTGTATATATATCTGTTCTGTGGGTCCCATCGAGGACTGTTGTGTAATGTTATTACTTCGTGTTCCACCTTGCGAAAAGTGCTGGTGGGCACCTTTGAATCGTTTCTATGGGTTTGGCGGGTTTCGCTAAAACTTGCATAGGGCCGACTATGAGGGTGTTACAGTGGTATCGAGCTCGGCGGTTGATATTCACAAGTCCAAATCTGAGGATAACCTAGCTAACTACCAAGTAGAGTGTCAAAACTATTTTTGCAAAATCGGTTGGATAGTTCTGATTAGGTCTGATTTTACTCCTTACCCCTCTGCTGTTCTCCTCTTACCTCTGCGCGTTTTGAATCCGCTCTCATCTCTTTCTTTGAGTCCAGGAATTCTCGTGGTTGGGTTTTCGTCGTACCTTCAGGGTTTCGCTTTCTCCCTTTTGTAACGGAGGTGCTACGATCATCAATCTGCAACTTGTCAGTTGTACCCTTCCTCCAATCTTTTGTTCTTGAGCTCTTTATCCATATGTGTTCCTTGCTGGATATCAGTGTCGTTGAAGAACATATGAGAAGGACGAGCATTGGTGAAGTTGGAGTATACCTTGAGCATGTGTTGTTCATGCCGATGGAACCATCGTGAAACCTAATCATTTTGTCTTTCATACGATTTCTGCTGGCATCATCCCTTTGTTCCGGATACCGCCTATGAAGACCTTCAGTCTAAATCCCGAGAGTTGAGTTGCCTGATTCTCCTACTCATGTATAGAGTTGATAGTTTGGGTACGGGATGGACTGATCACCCTAACCGACTCTTACTGTTCGCTCTGTACATCGAGCTGGTGGATCAATGTAACTTTTCCTCTTCTAATGGAAGTTAGAGGTGGCCTTATCGTTTGATACCTCTACCTTCGTCCTTTGGTTCCCCGGAGTGTTCTCTCGACGACCAGGAACAACGAACCTTTGTTGGTGGTGTCGCCGTTTTCCCAGATGAAGAAGGAACCCTCGTTAGTGGTGTCGCGAAGATCTACACGAAGCGAGAAGACGCAGACCGCCAACCTTCCTTCCGGTACCATGAGGCGGATCTCGAGGACGAGATCCATTGTTAGTGGTGTCGAATTGTGGCATCCCGCAAAAACCACTACTAGAAAATCGCGTTGAATTTGTGCATTGCATCGTCATCATCATGCATTGTTTGCCAAAAACTATTTTCGCAAAGCCTGTTTTGTTTTCTAAAACGCCCCGTCTTGTTTTCAAATTCAAACCCGGGTCGCCGGAATATTTTGTTGTCTACTATTGGTTTGCAAACGGTGCACTTAGCATTAACTAAAATTATTATATTATTTTAGTGGGGCAGTCGAACGGGCCGAATGACCCGAACGACCACCCCAGAAATTTAAATCGGTCCACCTAATTCCTACAACTACCAATCCTATCCTACCCACCCCAGCCTCCACCTCACCCTACCCTATAGCAACTCGCCACGTCATCTCTCCCCTCCCCCCAGCCTATCACACTATGCCACCTCACCTGGCCTAACCCACTCCCTCACCACCACACACACTCCCTCTCTCTCTAAACACACCCACCACACCCACTCACACGCACACAGACGCATCACCCCACTCCCTCGCTCTGCCTGGCCCCCACGTGCTGGGCCCCACGACGCACTCCACAAACCAGCCTCCGCCACTGCCACTGGGCCCGCCTGTGGCCCACCTCTTCTGTCCCACCCCGCCCCACGCCTCCCCTGCTTTCTCTTCTTCGCCTCCTCCCGCCTCACAACCTCCTCCTCGCCGCTTCCACCGCCACCTCCGCCGCCTCCTCCTGGGCCGCCCGAGCCTCACGACACCGCCTGCTTCTCCTCACATCAGCAACCTCTGGCTCACTCCGGCCTGGCCACCCCGCCCGCCGCCAGCTCGCCTCCACCGCCAAGACGCGCCTCGCCGCCCCCACCGCCTCGCCTGCTGCCTGGACGGCCTCCGCCTTCCTTCCCTCCGCCTTCCGCCATCGCCCTCCGGCCGCCTTCCTCTCCTTGTGCCGTCCTCGCCGGCCGGTTCCCGCCTCCCAGACGCTGCTGTTGCCGCCGGCGTCTCCGTCCCCGCCTCGCCGCTTCCACGACGCCCCGCCGCCACCGCTGACCGCTCTCATGGCCGGTTCCGCCCGCCCGCCCACCGCCACTGCCGCCCACCTCTCCGGCCTCTCTCCGCTTTGGCCTCCGCTGCCACATCCACCTCGCCTCGGCCATGAGCCGCGCCGGCCACCGCCTCGCCGAACTTCGCCTATTGTCGGGCCCCTCGTCCCTGCTGGCTTCTTCCTCTCCGCCGCAGCCGCCTCCTCGAGCCCCGCTTGGCGGCCCCACGCCGAGCGCCGAAAGTTCCATCCCGCCTGCATCTACCTCGCCCCGAGCTGACCGTGTGCTCTGCAGGCCGCCGTGACCAACCCCCTGCGGGCCCTCTTCCTCCGCTGCGGCCCCGAGCCCGCCGTCTTTCCCCGTGTCCGCTGGCATCGACGTACGCGCCACCTAGCCTTCACGGATCAAGGAACTCGGAGCCATAGAGCTACAACATGGTACACTGAAGGCTCGTACTAGAGGCGTGGACGGTTCTACAAGATCTACCTCTCGATGGGACACCGGGTCCAATGCCTCAAGCGGACCCAAAATTCAAACCTCAAGACAGATCCCATCGAACCCTGAGATGCCGAACGCAAGTTCGCGAGACCGAACCCGGTCCCTCAAGATCTACCGCCGGACCAAGACCGTACCTTCGGAACAAGTTCACGGCCAACAACTAAAGTCGAACCCCAAGGTCGTCAACACGGACCCGAGAATCCCGGACGGCGAGCTCTTCTACCTGAACACAAGACCGCAGATGCGACAAGTGCTTCTTCCCGGACGCCAAATTCGTCGAGAACCCGGACGCCAAGGTCGCCAATGCGAATACGACAAGTTCTTCGCCCCGGATGCCTAGACCGACTTGATGGCGCGGACCTGACAAGATCGTCATGCGACAAGAACGACACCGACTGTATGAGTCCGATGTGCCCCCGACACCGAAAGTCCCCCTTCACGGAATGCCAAGAACTACCCCCGATATCCGAGAACGATCCCGGAGTCCGAGAACGCTTCCGTCGAACCCTGGACCCTGAGACCAACCCCGAACCCCGAACCCCGGAACCCCAAGATCGTCGAACCCTAATGTGTGACCCTTATCCGAACCCTATTTTATAAATGCTAAACATAAAACCTGTTGCATATTAATTGCCATACTTGCATGCATAATTGTGTGGTTTGGGGCCTTATGCCGATTCACCTCATAATTAAATATGGGGCCATATGCGGGCAAATATAGCCTTATATTGGCCTCATTTAAATTGGTGTAGCAAACCCGGTACTATCTTCTGCCATGTTATAACAACAGTTAAATTGCGGGGTAGATAAATAACATGAACCACCTAATTAATTGTCGGGACCCCGGTTCCGCTTAATCTGACCTAATTGCACCGCATCTTTTGCCATGTCATGCATCATATCATAAGCATGCCGATCTTTTGCCGTAGTATTAAATATTGCATCCGGTGTTCTCCTAGTGTTTTGCTTCTTCGCGGATAAGGCCGTTGAGTTGATGTGAGCTTCGCCCCGATCTTCGGTTGAACCCTTCGACAATGTTTTCAGGCGAGCATCTCCCCCTTTCTTCCTATCTTACTTTCATAGTATTTATTCCCTCCTGTTGATCTATTGCTATCTGTGTTGCGATGCTCTAGTTTTCGTACCCGTGATATCCCTTGCAGCCCTATATTGCCTTGGACACATCCTATTACCTGTTGTTTGGTAGATAGTTGGACTTGCGCGTCGTTGTCGCCTGCTCAAGTCTATGCGTGTCGTCAATTGCCACGCTTGTTGGAGCCTTGCCGCATGTTTGTTGGACGGAGATGATTATGGCTTTACTTATCGCTCACTTTAATTCTGTTTAACAACTAAAATTGAAGTAAGCAGAGGCATCGGTGGGTGATAGATAACATTTGGTTTCGAGCGCCCACTTGTGTCCCGTAGGACCCCGAGTACTTGATACTGTTCCTTGATTTATCGCTATCCACATCCGGAGGTATATGGGACCCCCGAGCGAGCTTGATTCAGTCTTATTTCTTGGGGCCACAAACTAGTTTGAGGTTTTATTTACGATCCTGTACTTATGCCATGCTACTTATGTATTTACGATTGTGCGAGGACCTTCACACTTGCTTAGGATCGGGACACGATTCCATGGTGTCGACAAGCCCAGCCACACTTCGGGTTCCCGCTCACGTTCGCCTACCCAAACCTTGAGTCCGTCTCGAGCTTGCTTACTGCTATGGTCTACTCAATGGGGTGGCCCCCTGAAATAATTCTGAATCCTGTGATTGTTCAGTCGTGAAAGCCTCGTTGGGCTTTGAGTTGGTTTTTCCGAGGTTGATCGAGCATGTGTTGCTATTAGTGCACCCCGGCCGGGTAAAACTTTCTGAAAGCCGTGTCCGCGGATATGGACGACTTGGAGCACAGTATCTCGACCATAGACAAGCATAACTAAAGTTTATTGCTATAAAATTGACTTTATAATGACTAGTAATCAGCTTCACTATAATGGAATGGCTAATAACACTGCCCACAATTGCTTGTTTGGATTGTCGCTTGCGACCATTGTACCTGACTAGTAAGTATGGCAACTACAACGGAATTGGCTGATTAAAAGTACCAACAACTGCTGGGTTTTGGGTTTACATCATGCTATCTCAGATTCGATTAGTAATTGCAACTTCAACGGAATGAATAACTAAAAGGGCCCATCGCTTCTTTTATCGTGACAATTATCTATACCGACTAGTAATTGCCGCAACGATAATCGAATAAATAAAGCGCCAACCGTGTGAGTTCCTCGGTTGACTTCCTCGTTTGGTATCGAGGGGAAACACCAGATGGGTTTGTTTGGTGTTAGTTTCAGGTTGGAACCGAATAGGTCATTCTTATCCTCTCTCGATAACCGCCATTGTATCGAGTCTCTATAGGTCGTTTAGTGCATGCCACGCCACCCACCATACCTATGTAGGCGAGGACCGAATTCTAGCCTCGCTGTCTTCGCCTCGATGATCGCTCCTCTTTTTCCTTTGCCCTTTGTCGGCACCCTTTGTTTAAGGTTTTGAGGTCGACGTCGTTAGCAGGGTTACCCTTCCGGCTTGGCCTGGGCAGGGTTATGGACGCCATTGGTTATTCTTCAGGGCTCTTAGCCCCATTTGCATCTTGTCCATAGTCGGACGCTATATCATTTTCAAGGTGATTTGGATCTTTGTACCTTATATCTGTATTCTTGACTCATGGAGTCGTGTTGTATATATATCTGTTCTGTGGGTCCCATAGAGAAATCATGTGATGGTCTTTTCTACTCACCACACTTGGTTATTGTTGGGGGTTGCCAGTTGTTTCTCTTGTGGCTAGATTGATCTTGTTGGTTGTATGGTTAGCTTGATCTGGTGCTCCTCCTGATGCTTCCAACTTCTGGACTTGTCCTTGATCTAGCTCCCCACCTCCTGGTCCTGGTAGCTTGACCTTGTGCTTGTTGTCCACCTGATCTACCCCCTCCTTATGTCACCATCTTGGTGAGATGATCAAGGGTTTGGTTGGTGTGATCTTGTTTGTCTTGGTTTGGCTGTTGTGCTTGATGTGTATGAAGCATGGAAATGTGTTGGGTTTGCTTCCACGCTGTCTTTGGCAGTTTTGTGTTGGAGCTGTTCTGTTGTGGACAAAGACACACCATGCAGTTTGGTGTGTGTGTGTGCTGCTTGTGTGTCTGCTGCACCTTGTGGATAGGCTCTGGATATGAAAGTTACTTTTATCTGGTTACTCTTACTTGTCTGATGAAACTTGTCCCTCCTTGATGTTTGGAGTTATTTGACTTCTGGCTTAAATTATGAAAGATTCAGTTCTTTCATTTTGGTGAAACTTGCCCCTTTAAAGATTACTCAATGATGAAATTTTGAATAGTGCGACTCACTGTCAATTCTAAGAGTAAAACATTTTTAATCCTTCACTTTATTTCTTTTAGTTTGTGTTTGTTTTGCAGGTACCAGACTTGAAGATCAAGACTTTAGTTTAGGTTTTCTTTTTCTTTATAGAATAGTCACTTGTAATATTCTTCTATTCTTTTGTAATTTTTATTTTATTCTTTTGTAATAAAGATTGTACTATTACTCAATGTATAAAGATTCTTCTTTTATTTCATTACTATTGTAAATATTCTTGATCAATTCCATAAGTTACACTTTGTAACTTATTTATTGAATAAAATTATAGAATAAATATTCATTTTATTGATTAATTTATCTTATTTAAAGTTTGAGTTATTAATTTTTAACTCTTGATTAAATCAAATCACTCAAACCTAATTCTAAATCCTTTTGAATTATAAATCTAACACTCAAGTTTAAATTCAAATTTCATTTCCCAATACACACTAATCCACAAAGATCATATCAAATTTTATAACAATCATCCTCCAAGACTATACCTAATCTGAAAGCATGAAAGAAACTTTGATCACTTTAGGTTTTTATTTGGCGAAAAATTTACCCACATTTTTACAGATGAATGCATGCAATATCATAGATTCCTAAATCTACCCTTCGTTGGTTCCTAAATGCTGGATGTTACAGACTTCCCCCCTTAAATTAAACTTCGTCCCGAAGTTTGTTGAGATATACCTGAATAGTTCTGGATACGCTTTTCTTAAATCCTCTTCTTTCTCCCAAGTGGCTTCCCTTTCAGGGTGATATTCCACCTGTACCTTGAAATACTTGATTGCCCTATTCCTCAACCTTTTCCAGTTTTCTTCCAAAATTTTACAGGGCTTTTCAACATAGGTCAAGTCTACTTTTAGTTCTATCTCTTGATGTGTGATTGCATCATCCGGAACTTTCAAACATTTACGAAGTTGTGACACATGGAAAACATTATGCACTTGAGCTAATCTTGCTGGTAACTCTAAAACATAAGCTATAGTTCTATTCTGACTCAGTATCTTGAATGGCCCGATATATCTTGAACTCAATTTTCCTTTAACTCTGAACCTTTTAACCCCTTTCATTGGACTTACTTTCAAATATACCATGTCTACCACTTCTGGATGCCATGATCTTCGACTTTGATCAGCATAACTTTTCTGCTACTTTGGGCTATTTTTAGTCTATCCCTGATCTTATCAATGATATCTTGTTTTTCCTGGATATAGTCTGGCGCAAATTCTGTGCTGCTTCCAGGCTCATACCAACATATTGGGGATCTATACTTCCTTCCATACAGAACCTGATATGGAGCTGCCTTCAGACTACTCTGATAGCTATTATTGTAGGAAAATTTTGCCAATGGTAGATGATCTTCCCATGTACCTCCAAAATCTGATGCACAAGCCCTTAACATGTCTTCTAGTATCAGATTTGTTCTTTCTGTTTGACCCCCTGTCTCTGGATGATGAGCTGAACCAAGTGCTTCATGTAATTGCTTCCAAAATGCTGAAGTAAACACTAATCCCCTATCAGTTACGATCTTTTTGGCACTCCATGCTTACTTACTATCTCTTTAATGTAAACTTCTACTAACTTCTCGGCATTATCTTTCTGATTTACCGGAATAAAATGTGCACTTTTAGTGAGTCTATCCACAATTACCCATATCATATCCTTCCGTTTAGGTGTCATGGCAATCCTGTAATGAAGTCCATACCTATTTCCTCCCACTTCCATTCGGGAATTTCCAAAGGTTGCAATGGTCCTGCTGGACTTTGATGTTCAGCCTTCACCCTTTGGCAAATATGGCATTCTGATACATATTTAGCAATGTCTCTTTTCATGTTATTCCACCAGAATAATTCTTTCAAATCCATATACATCTTGGTACTTCCTGGATGTATAGAATATGGTGTTTCATGTGCTTCTCTGAGTATGACATCTCGAATCTCAGTCACATCTGGAACACAAAGACGATCTTGGAACCACAAAGATTCATAATCTCCAAGGCAAAAAAATGATTTTTGCCCTTGAGATATCCTCCGAATTTCCTCAACAATGAAAGGATCTTCAGTTTAATGTCTAAACATTTCGTGCTTAAGATCACTGTCCTGCTCTACAACTACCTGTAGGGTTCGCAGCATAGAAAACAAAAATTTTCCTATGATGTGAACTATATACCAAGATCTATATACTAGATACAAACAACGGGCGGATGTATATCCGTAGAGAACATACCCTTGAAGACCGACAAAGCTTAACGAGTTCAACTCGTGGTTGATGTAGACGATCTCTTACCGATCTCAAGATCGAGAGGAAGTCCTAGCGCCGCAAAACAGCAGCGCATCCGTGCTCGCACACACGTTCGAGGCACCGAGCAACCTCCGCCTCCTCGCTCTAGCGATGCAGCGGAAGCACAAATCTTTCTTGCCGAATAGCCACCGGGAACATGTATCTCGCTAGTCCGAGACCATGGGGGATAAATTCTAGAGGGGGAGAGAGATCCTTCACGAGGAGGTGTGAGAGACAATTGAGGAGGAGGGGCTCCTTTTATAGGAGGAGGGGGGGGACCCCAAGGGGGTGGCCGGCGCATGGGGCTGCCCCCTTGCCCTCCCCTCTTCATGTGGGTGGACACTCCACTCACAAAACTCCTCTAAATTCCCTCCACTCAAAAGTCCACTCAAAAATCCCATTAAATTTCCACCAAATTTAATGCAAACTCTCATTAAATAAAACTCTTTTATTTTATTCAGAATTTTGTCAATTACTTTAATGACAAACATTCACAAATAACCCTTGCTAGAATTCTATTTCACATGCATAACCACTTTATGCAATTTCACCCAAAACCTGTTTGGTATCTAGTGAAATAAATTCGCGCTTGTTCATTCTTTCGGCATGAAACATTTGCTCCAATTGGATGTCGTGTCTCTTATGTGTCACCCTACGGTTCGTGAATAATGCGGACATGATCGAGACCCTCTCGATCAATAATCGAAGCGGGATCCGAGACCCATCTTGACTCCCACACATTCAACGATGAATTTCTTGTGATCGTCGAACCTTTACGCTAGTATCTTAATCCCTTTGTTTCACGATATATTACATGTCGAGATTCGATCATCGGTATCTCCATACCTAGTTTGATCTCGCATCGACATGCACTCTTTTCGTTCTGTGATATAACATTCTAGTGATCAAATCACTTGCTTGCAAGCTAATCAATGTGATATCACCGAGAGGGCCCAGTATATCTATCCGTCATCGGGATGAACAAATTCCACTCTCGATCCATGAGCCTCAACATAACACTTTATTAGTTCGAATCCATCTTTATAATCACCCCATTACGGTGTGACGTTTGATGTTATCAAGAAACTCTTCCTGTTAGTGATTGACATGATCTCATGGTCTAAGGATTAGGATCACTTCGTAAGTTGTTATAGCAATATAAACTCAATGACTTTGATCGTAATGCTATACTTGGATGAATGTTCATCACATCATTACACTAATGTTGTGATCCCGTTATTAACAACATCCAATGTCCATGATCGTGAAATCTTGATCATCTTGTTAATCAACGAGCTAGTTTATGAGAGAGGCATAACTAGGAACTTTCTGCTTGTTTATTAAACACACATGTATTAACGCTTCCGTATTAATACAATTATAGCATGCAAAATAAACATCTATCATATACTTGGAATACACATAATAAACACTTTATTATTGCCTCTCGGGGCATATTCCTTCGCCTCCCACTTGCACTAGAGACAATAATCTAGTTACATAGTGATAAATCTAACACCCATTGAGTTCGTGTTGATCATGTTTTCTCTAGGGAGAGTTTTAGTCAACGGATGCTACATTGAGATCCGTATATACTTTAAATCTTTATATCTCCATCCTTGACATGCTCATGGATGGAGTGAAACCGCGCTAATATGCTTGGAATGCTTGT
Organism: Avena longiglumis; assembly: GCA_030063025.1. Taxonomy (NCBI): domain Eukaryota; kingdom Viridiplantae; phylum Streptophyta; class Magnoliopsida; order Poales; family Poaceae; genus Avena; species Avena longiglumis. Next base: position 536,850,952 of record CP125974.1, on the reverse strand, counting down.
GAGACCTTGGCTCTTTGGCATTGGCAATGGCACCATTGTTGTCACAATAGATCACCACTGGGTCCAACGCGTTTGCCACAACTCCTAGTTCGGATATGAACTCCTTCATCCAAACTGCTTCCTGAGCCGCTTCCGAAGCAGCAACATATTCGGCCTCCGTTGTTGATCCCGCTACCACAGGTTGTTTGGAGCTCCTCCAACTAACCACTCCGCCATTCATGAGAAATACGTATCCGGATTGAGACTTAGAGTCATCCGGATCGGTGTCAAAGCTAGCATCGACATAACACTTAGCGACGAGCTCTTCTTCACCTCCGTATACAAGAAACATATCCTTAGTTCTTCTTAAGTACTTAAGGATATTCTTGACCGCTATCCAAAGGTTCAACTGGATCCGATTGGTACCTACTAGTCAAATTAATAGCGTGTGCCACATCGGTCTTGTACATAGCATGGCGTACATTATAGAGCCTATGGTGAAGCATAGGGACTTTGTCCATTATCTCTTTCTTCCGCCAAGCCGGACTTTGAGTCTTACTCAATGTCTTGCCTTGCAACATAGGTAAGAACCCCTTCTTACTTCCGTCCATTTTAAACTTCTTTAAAATCTTATCAAGGTATGTACTTTATGATAGCCCTATTAGGCGCCTAGATCTATCTCTATAGATCTTTATGCCTAATATGTATGACGCTCACCTAGGTCCTTCATTGAAAATTTGTTTAGATAACTTTTAACATTTTTAAAGTTCTATATCATTTCCGATCAATAATATGTCATCCACATATAATATCAGAAATGCCACATTGATCCCACTCACTTTCTTGTAAATACAAGTTTCTCCATAAGTTTGGACAAATCCAAACTCTTTGATTACCTCATCAAAGCGGAGATTCCAACTTCGTGATGCTTGCTTCAATCCATAGATGGATCGCTGAAGCTTGCACACCTTGTTAGCATCCTTAGGATCGACAAACCCTTTGGTTGTATCATATACAACTCTTCTTCAATATTACCATTGAGAAACGCGGTTTGACATCCATCGCCATATTTCATAATCGAAATATGCAGCAATTGCTAACATAATCCTAATCGACTTTAGCATCGCTACGGAGAGAAAGTCTCATCGTAGTCAACTCCTTGAATTTGTCGAAACCCCTTTGCGATAAGTCGAGCTTTATAGATGGTCACATTACCATCAAGATCGCTTTTCCTTTTGAAAATCCATTTGTTCTCCACGGCTTTCCTATTGTGAGGTAATTCCACCAAGTTCCAAACTTGATTTTCATACATGGATTCCATCTCGGATTTCATGGCTTCTAACCATTTGTTGGAATCCGGCTCATCATCGCTTCTTCATACGTCGCAGGTCATTATTTTCATCAACCATGAAATTCATGACAGATTTCCAGACTCGGGAGCCGCACGCGTCTGTTTGACTGCGAGGTTCGGTAGTACTCTCTTCGAGTTTCATGATCATTATCATTAGTTCCTCTTCAACAGTGGAGCCAACTCGAACAACTTCCGTCAGCGCTACTCGCCATACTTTGAAGAGAAGGTTCCACAACCTCTTCGAGTTCTACCTTCCGACTACTCACACCTTTCGCGAAACTCTTTCTCTAGAAAGGATCCATTCTTGGCAACAAAAACCTTGCCCTCGGATGCGTGATAGAAGGAATACCCAATAGTTTCTTTAGGGTATCCTATGAAGACGATTTTTCCGCTTTGGGTTCGAGTTTATCCGTTGAAGTTTCTTCACATAAACATCGCATCCCCAAACTTTAAGAATGACACTTAGGTTTGTTTCAAACCATAATTCATACGGTGTCTTTTCAACGGATTTAGATGGTGCTCGATTTAAAGTGAATGCAGCAGCTTCTAGTGCATAACCCCAAAATGACAACGGCAAGTCCGTCGGAGACATCATAGATCGAACCATATCTAATAAAGTACGATTACGACGTTCCGACACACCATTTCATTGTGGTGTTCCGGCAGTGTGAGTTGTGAAACAATTCCACACTCTTTCATGTGAGTTCTAAACTCGTAACTAAGATACTCACCTCCACGGCCGTAGAAATTTGATCTTTCTATTACGATGATTTTCCACTTCATTCTGAAATTCCTTGAACTTTTCAAAGGTTTCAGACTTGTGTTTCATCAAGTAGATATAACCGTATCTACTCAAATCATCCGTGAAAGTAACAAAATAACGATATCCACCTCGCGCCGACACACTCATTGGACCACATACATAAGAATGTATGATTTCCAATAAATCTGTCGCCCGTTCCATTGAACCGGAAAACGGCGTTCTAGTCATCTTGCCCATAAGGCATGGCTCACATGTATCAAATGATTCATAATCAAGTGATTCCAAAAGTCCATCCGAATGGAGCTTCTTCATGCGTTTAATGCCAATATGACCTAGACGGCAGTGCCACATATATGCGGATATATCATCATTAAGTTTAATCCTTTTAGCATCAACATTATGAATATGTGTAACATTATCATCGAGATCTAATAGAAATAAACCATTCATCATCGGTGCATGACCATAAAAGATTTCATTCATATAAATGGAACAACCATTGTTCTCAGATTTAAATGAATAACCACTTTGCATCAAACATGATCCAGATACAATGTTCATGCTCAGTGCAGGCACCAGATAACATTTATTTAAGTTTATGACTAATCCCGACGGTAAGTGGAGAGGCAGCGTTCCGATGGCGATTACATCAACGTTTGATCCATTGCCGACACGCATCTTGACCTCACCCCTTGCTAGCGGTCGCTTGTTCCGCAGCCCCTGATTCGAGTTACAAATATTAGCAACTGAACCGATCAAATACCCGGTGCTATCGAGCACTAGTCAAGTACACATCAATAACATGTATATCATATATACCTTTGTTTGCCTTGCCGTCCTTCTTGTCCGCCAGATACTTGGGGCGATTATGCTTCCGATGGCGCTCCCTTACAATAGTAGCACTTTTCGAATCGGACTTAGGTCCAACTCGGGGTTTTTTCTTTTCGCGGCAAACAGCTTGCCGCCCTTACTTCCTTCCGCTTTTCCTTCTTGTCTTTCTTAAAACCAGTGTTCCTATTGATCATCAACACTTGATGTTCCTTTTGATCTCCACTGTAGTTTTAAGCATTGATGTAAGCTCGGGAGAGACTTCTTCATACCTTGCATATTATAGTTCATCACGAATCTCTTATAGCTAGGTGGTAGACCGAACACGATGGATGCCTAAGTCAATGGGAATCGTTATTCCCAAGGACACAAGCTTATCGGCATAACCCGACATCTTGAGTACATGCTCACTAACGGAGTCAGCTCTTCCATCATGCACTAAAGAACTTTTCAAGCATTGTAGCTCTCTGACAGACATGTGTGTCGAAAATCATTTTCAACTCACCCATTGTATCAAATGCATTGCCGTTTCAAACGCTTTGAAGTTCCGCTCTAGCCCATACAATATGCCGCAATGAACTAAGTTGTGGTCCTCCGACGAGTCTCGATAGACATTCTTCTCCTCGTCAGGCATCATCAAAGGTGGGGGCCTAACGCGCTTCTAGCACATATTGCTTTTGTGCAGAGAGGAGAATCCTCAAATTCATGGCCCATTCGAAAGTTGCTACCGTTCGTGCTAGTTTCTCTTTCTCCATGAACGCATTGAAATTAAAAGCGGTGGTGCCATCTACAGTAATTTGTAAAGTTTAGACTAAGTGTATGATAGATCGAGTTCAACTAATCTATATTACGAATGAACTCCCACTCAAAAGCGACATCCCTCGTGTCCTTTTGGTGATTACATGAACCAAATCCACTACACCAAGTCCGATCATCACGTGAGTCGGTATAGCTTCAAAGGCGAGCATCAAATGGGCATCATATCAACTATATGACTCATGCTTAACCTTTCGATCGTGTTCCGAGGCCATGTCTACATGCTAGGCTCGCCAAGTTAGAACCTTAGTATTTGCGTGTAATCGTTTTACACCAAATATGGTCGTGGATCCAAGAACACCCGATCATCACGTGATGTCTTGGAGCGACGAAAACATAATCGGTGCATACTAAAGGAAGAACACATTCTTATCTTGATATTTAAATGAGGGATCATCTTATTATGCTTAACAAAGCGCTAAACAAGCAATATAAGATGCAACCAAACATCATATGTTTATTAGTGAAATTATATGGTTCCCGCAGATGATCTCTATCATGTGCATCGTGGTATGATCACTATCATACCTATATGTGTAAATCCAAGGTCTATGGATTTTACACGCTATGTGTGTTGTAAGAGTATCATCTCATACTTTTACTTACAACACTACCATATCATAACACTAGCCCAAAGAACAATCTAAACTAGACGCCTCTAATTTATCCATTGCAAGTTTTACGTGGCTTAGGGCTTTCGAGATAGAACCGTTCTTACCTCGAACATGAACCACAACGAGGATAATCAAATTGTTGACAACTCTTGCAAAATAGATATTGACTATAGTAGGAGAGAGACACCCGCTAGCCACTTATGCAAACTAGTTGCATGTCAAGCGTGGAACAGGTCTCATGTGCGAGGACATGTAAAGTTTGTCCGGCCGCTTCATCCCACTATGCCACCAATATCCAAAATCACAACAAAGGAGCAACAACATGATCATCATCGCCCACATACTCATATGTGTACTACCTGTAAAGTATCTACGCATAGATCCGGCTCGATACCCTTGTAGGGTTCGCAGATAGAAAAAAATTTTCCTACGATGTGAACTATATACCAAGATCTATATACTAGATACAAACAACAGGCGGATGTATATCCGTAGAGAACATACCCTTGAAGACCGACAAAGCTTAACGAGTTCAACTCGTGGTTGATGTAGACGATCTCTTGCCGATCTCAAGATCGAGAGGAAGTCCTAGCGCCGCAAAACAACAGCGCATCCGTGCTCGCACACGCTCGAGGCACGAGCAACCTCCGCCTCCTCGCCCAAATGCGCGGAAGCACAACTCTTTCTTGCCGAATAGCCACCGGGAACATGTATCTCGCTAGTCCGAGACCATGGGGGATAAATTCTAGAGGGGGAGAGAGATCCTTCACGAGGAGGTGTGAGAGACAAGTGAGGAGGAGGGGCTCCTTTTATAGGAGGGGGGGGGGAACCCCAAGGGGTGGCTGCCCACTTGCCCTCCCCTCTTCATGTGGGTGGACACTCCACTCACAAAACTCCTCTAAATTCCCTCCACTCAAAAATCCCATTAAATTTCCACCAAATTTAATGCAAACTCTCATTAAATAAAACTCTTTTATTTTATTCAGAATTTTGTAAATTACTTTAATGACAAACATTCACAAATAACCCCTTGCTAGAATTCTATTTCACATGCATAACCACTTTATGCAATTTCACCCAAAACCTGTTTCGGATCTAGTGAAATAAATTCCGCGCTTGTTCATTCTTTCGGCATGAAACATTTGCTCCAATTGGATGTCGGTGTCTCTTATGTGTCACCCTACGGTTCGTGAATAATGCGGACATGATCGAGACCCCTCTCGGATCAATAATCGAGCGGGATCTGGAGACCCATACTGACTCCCACACATTCAACGATGACTTTCTTGTGATCGTCGGAACCTTTTACGCTAGTATCTTAATCCCTTTGTTTCACGATATATTACATGTCTAAGATTCGATCATCGGTATCTCCATACCTAGTTTGATCTCGTTACCGACATGCACTCTTTTCTCGTTCCTGTGATATAACATTCTAGTGATCAAATCACTTGCTTGCAAGCTAATCAATGTGATATCACCGAGAGGGCCCAGAGTATATCTATCCGTCATCGGGATGAACAAATTCCACTCTCGATCCATGAGCCTCAACATAACACTTTATTAGTTCTGAATCCATCTTTATAATCACCCTGTTACGGTGTGACGTTTGATGTTATCAAGAAACTCTTCCGGTGTTAGTGATTGACATGATCTCATGGTCTAAGGATTAGGATCACTTCGTAAGTTGTTATAGCAATATAAACTCAATGAATTTGATCGTAATGCTATACTTCGGATGAATGTTCATCACATCATTACACTAATGTTGTGATCCCGTTATTAACAACATCCAATGTCCATGATCAGGAAATCTTGATCATCTTGTTAATCAACGAGCTAGTTTATGAGAGAGGCATAACTAGGAACTTTCTGTTTGTTTATTAAACACACATGTATTAACGTTTCCGTATTAATACAATTATAGCATGCAAAATAAACATCTATCATATACTTGGAATACACATAATAAACACTTTATTATTGCCTCTCAGGGCATATTCCCTTCACTACCTGTATAGTAGCCAATCCTCCAAGAACCTCTGTTCTAATGAATTGAAGCTCTAATCTTTCCAAGTCCATTTGTAAATCTTTTGGTAGCTCCCGATTGCTAGGCTAAATATCCGCACTCTTTAGACTTAAAGCATCTGCTACTACATTTGCTTTTCCTGGAGTATAGTTGATTGTTAAATCATAATCTTTGATTAGTTCCAACCAACTCTTTTGTCTCGTATTCAACTCCTTTTGGGCGAACAAGTATTTAAGACTTTTATGGTCAGTTTATAACTCACATCTAGCTCCATAAAGAAAATGCCTCCATCCTTTCAGCGCAAAGACTACTGCTGCTAACTCTAAATCATGAGTTGGATAGTTGACTTCATGTGGTTTCAGTTGTCTTGAACCATAAGCAATCACTTGCTGATCTTGCATTAACACACAACCCAAACCTTCTTTAGATGCATCACAGTATACTGTAATGTCTTTCCCTGTTTCTGGAACTGCTAAGATTGGAGCTATGGTTAACCTGGTCTTCAGCTCCTGAAAACTTGCTCACACTTCTCATCCCAATTGAATGGTGTATTCTTTCTTAACAATTTGGTCACTGGTCTAGCTATTTTGGAGAAACCTTTAATGAATCTCCGATAATAACCAGCCATCCCTAAGAAACCTCGAATTTGTTTCACATTGGTTAGTGCAGTCCATTCTAGTACTGATTGAACTTTAGATGGATTTACAACAATTCCATCTTTACTGATCACATGGCCGAGGAATTCTACCTCATCTAGCCAAAATTCACATTTACTGAACTTAGCATAAAGTTTATGTTCCCTTAAAGTCTACAATGCTATTCTTAAATGATCAGCATGCTCTTCCTTATCCTTAGAATATATCAGAATATCATCAATGAATACTATGACGAACTTATCCAAATATGGCACGAAGATTTTGTTCATCAAATTCATGAATATTGTTGGTGCATTGGTCAAACCAAATAGTACTACCAGATACTCTTGGTCTCCATATCTTGAGACAAATGCTGTCTTTGGAACATCTTCGGGCTTGATTTTTATTTGATGGTATCCAGATCTTAGGTCGATCTTTGAAAATACTCCGGATCCTTTCACTTGATCAAACAAATCTTGAATCCTTGGTAAAGGATACTTGTTCTTTATGGTAACATTGTTCAGATTTCTGTAGTCTCCACACATCCTTCTTCCACCGTCCCTTTTATCCACAAAGATTACTGGTGTTCCCCATGGGGATACACTTTCCTCAATAAACCCTTTTCTGGCTAACTCATCAATTTGCTCTTTGAGTTCTTTTAATTCTTTTGGTCCCATCTTATATGGTGCTTGAGCTATTGGTGCTGTACCGTGAATTAGATCAATAGTGAACTCTATCTCCTGATCTGGTGGCATTCTAGGTAGCTCTGCTGGAAAAACATCTTGAAATTCATTTACTACAGGAATATCTTCCAATTTGACCTCCTTCATCGAGTTCAACTGCAGATCCACCATGATATGACTGGGCTTATCTGCTTGGTAAACCATCCTTGCTCCACTTGGAGTTTTGATTGAGACAGTTTTCTCTTCAGAATTTATCCGAGCCCCATGTTCCATCATCCAGTCCATCCCCAGCACTACTGCAATTCCCTTCAAAGGAATCACATAAAGGTCTGCAAAGTATGTATAACCATAGATCGAGATAACCTGATTTTGTTTAATTTGGCGTACAATCACATTTCCCCCTGCCGTAACTACGGTCATAAGGTTTTCTAACGTTGCCCTTCTAATCCCGAATTTATCACAAAATTCTTCATAAATGAATGAAGTAGTTGCACCAGTATCAAATAGAACTTTGCCGGGATTGGTAAGGATATTGAGCGTACCTATCACTGCATGCTCCGAATTATCCACCTCCTCTAGGGTTGCGCAATTCAGCTTCCCGGTAGGTTTATTCCTCTTGCCATTGTTGTTCTTGACATTATTTCCTCCTCGATTGGGCTGTCCATTTCCTCCACTGGCTTGTCCTCCTCCCTTGGTAGGCCAAACTCCTAGTGGTTTGCTTGGACAATCGGGCTTGATATGCCCCTTTTGACCACAACCATAACAGATCACTACAGGTTTTTTGCATTCCCTCTGGAAATGCCCTGGAATTCCACAGTTGTTACAAATAACATTCCTCCTAGGATTGGATTTATTTCCACCACTACCCTTGTTATTGTTATTGTTATTGTTACCATAGGCCTTGTTCCGGGGTTTGAACTCCAGATTGGGTTTAGGTTTACTGGCCTGAATCCTCTTGGTTTCTTTCTTAGCTCTCTTCCTTCTATCCTCTTGGACATTCTTGTAGTCATCTTCAAAAGTGATAGCTGCATCTTGCAACTGCTGATAAGTTTGCTTATTAGCCAACCTTAACTGCATCCTCACAAATGGATTTAACCCACGCAGGAAACGCTTCTTCCGCTTCTCTTCTGTGTTAACATCCTCCTCGGCATAACGAGGCAGTTGACTAAACTCCCGGATATACTTCATGACACTAGTATATCCCTGCCGAAGCTCCTCAAATTCTCTTCGCTTCAACTCCATAACACTCTCCGGAACATGATATTCACGGAATATCTGCTTGAACTCTTCCCAGGTGTACTCCCTTCCTGGCTATTGCATGGTTAACTGATTCTCCCACCATGATGCTGCAGGTCCAGTCAGAAGATGAGTTGCATACCTAAATTTCTCCTCATCATTACAACCCACAGTCTTCAACTTTCTTTCTGTATCTTCTAGCTAATCTTCTACATCCATTGGTTCAGGGGCTGATGCAAAAGGTAACGGCCTTGCATTCTGGAAGTCAGAAAGACTTACTCCTCCACCTTCAGGTGCCCTCTGATTTGCTCGTCCCAGCAACTCCTCCATGAACTTGTTCTGGGTCTCTTGCATCATTTGCATACGCTGCATAGAGTTCTGCTCCATTAACGGCCGCATTGGTGGTGGTGGTGGTGGTGGTAATGCTCCCTGATTTGTTGCATCTGCAACGGCCTTCTCTTTGGCCTCACATTCCATCCGCTGCTGTTCAGCTTCGGTTTCTACACCCGTATCCATGACCCTCTAGTCCTGCAACATAAAGTGAATACTCATAATTACATCATGCACATGTGTTCTGAGCTCGACTTTACGCATAGAACTAGTCACACCATGAAGGTCCAAATAAAATCCAAATATGCATTTCACATATCATACATTACAATATCATAATAATACAAAGTCATTACAACATATACCATATAGGTATAATCACAACACTACCTTGTTTATCTATCTATCTTATTTCTTGGATTACAATACACGGTACTTGATACCTCTAAATAGTTGCCTACTTCTAATAGTAACTACGCTCATCATACATGCCTGATGTCCAACCGAGATGACATGACGTTCGTCGCACAGTTTTTGGAACAAATGGCCTTCCAGAAGAAACATACTCAGTATCTGAAGTGTCAGGACTTGATTCATTACTCAACCTGAGCGCATTGACTCCCTCCAGCTCAGCTGAAAAGTCTTTAGAAATTTTTTCAACATTATCTCCCACTTGCATCTCCTGAGCTTCATTCCTTGTGTTGTTAACAGAATACGCAGATCCTGCTGATCCCCAAGTGCTCCTTTGGGCAAGGTAGTTAAACACCGGATAATGTATATTCCCTGGGTTTTGAGAATATGTTGATGATTCAAACACTCTCTCCTTAGGATCTTCTTCTTCATCCTGATTATCTATCGACATGGCATTTCTACTACTGTTACTATGGTTAATGCTTGCACCCATCCAGCTAGATTGTCCAACATTTCTGTCAGAACCATTGATGGAGATCTGGTGTTCATGAGATCCTTCATATGATCCCCTTCTCCAGCCATCAGAATTCTCAATAGGAAATTCTGAATCAGAACCATCCTCTGAACCCTGTGGTACTGCATACCTCATATCCACAGTAGGATCATGTATAGGTTCAGGACTTGGTGAATAAGGATATGGTGTAAAAGATTCAGGATCTATAGGTATATCCTTAAAGATAGGTTTTGCACTACTACTTGCTTCCTTCTCCAACTGGAATGCTAACTGCTTCCTCCTTTCCGAATCAGTTAGATCCTCTAACATGTCATTTTTATCTTCGACAATCACTTGATGTGTCTTATAAAAAGATGCAACGAGTGTTCGGTATCTATCCATAAACTTGGAAGCTAACTTAGGATGCTTCTTAACCAAAGTAATATGATCCGATACGGGCTCTGAGTCTATAGAATCATGAGGTATCACAGAAAATGTGCTACCTTCCAACTCCTTGGCTTTATGCTCCCGGATATTAGCTTTCTCCTCCACAACGGCAACATGATATGCTGCTAAGTGACTCCTACCTTCACCTATAGGTAGATAGTGATATAATACAATCTCCTCTGGGAGTTGAATACTCACACGATACTTGGATAACATTCGACCATCATAATAGGTTATAGTGTTTACCGGAATTCTAGATGGACAACTAAAAATCTTTAAAAGTTGACGAAGTTGGTCTGTGAATGATCCTTGATAATCATCAAGAGTCTCCTCTTTCCTTACCAAAGTCTGTTTTGGAAACTTTGGTGCCATAGCTCTGTATATTAGAAAAATATTTTTATTAGTAACCTATAATAAATTGCATCATAACAAAGAATTATCGCACTAAAACATATAATAGAATATTCTCATTTGAATACCCATTATATTTCTTTTAGAGAATTCTTTATCGTTGCTACACTCTCCTACAGGTAATACCCTTTACTAGGTTTCCAACCTTTGGTCAAAGAAATTTGCTCTGATACCAACTATGGCGACCCACCATACCACTGCATGTGTAGTACACTATAGTCGTTGACATGACATCCACAGAACACCGTTCTGTAAATATCACATCCCTCAGAGTGGTACAACATAAACATTGCGGGTCCATATTACAAACATTCACACATTATTATTATTACAATACCAGAAGTTCAAGACTTCAAAAGGATTCAACTTACAAACCAAAATATAAAGTGTTTCAGTGGAATTTAAAAGTAGCAACTCCAACTAGGAGTTAAGCTCAGCAACTTATTCTATAGAGTTCATGCTGCTCGGCTCCGTCGGTTACTACTAACTAGGATACTTAGTTGGACTCGTTATCATCGACACCATAGCGGAATTCGTAATCCACTCCTTCAACACCTCCTGACAGGTCATGCTCCTCATAGTACACATCTTCTTGGCATTCGGCTGCATACATTGGCGTATCTTCGGGATCCTCAGAGTCTAAGCAAGGGATCAAAGGAAAGGATGAGTAACAACATTACCCAACAAGTTCATTATATGCAAGGTGGGAAGTTTGATGCTCTAACTACCACCTCGGACTATAAGTCCTTGGCACTATGCAGTTTTTGTAAATCTTTCTTCAAAGATTGATTTTTATTATGAAAATCTATGACCATCAGCCTTCACAGGTTGACCCGAACTTTCATGGAGTTCCTTACCTGCAACGTTCGCAGCTCCTTCCCGGAACAGGGAGTAACAAGTTACAATTCTTACACTCTGCAGAGGTGCGTTACTTTACCCATGAGAGATCAATTCCTTGTTGCACAATCGGGCGTACTTCCCCATCCACAGTTCCATGATGTGGGGCCCACTAGTTGGTCCAAGCCAATCACTGCCCCCTTCGCGACCTCGCATGCCTCCTTGGTGTACACCATGCCCACATATTGAATTACGGCAATGGTTTGTACAGACCGTTAGATGCCAGAACTATCATGGGACGTTGAGGGTTTCACCCATATGCTGCATATCCTCTACAAATTACCAATTAATATGCATGCTACGAGGATAACAGCCACGACCTGCACATCCGGCTACATGCGAGAGGAAGAAGATACAACTGACTTCTCTGTCCCATTCCAAATCTCATGGCTAACGCGTGATATATGGCGCTAGAATCACTGATGTCATGGGTAATTAAGTCCCTAATTGATCATCATTGTTGCAAATAGAACCCTAAGTTCTATTGCTCAATTATATCATCACTTAGGATGATATCTAAAATTTCTTTATTTGTGAAAATAATATTTTCTTTCTTTGGAGTATATATGATAACACACAATTTGCAAATACTTTGATAAAGACTCTTCAAAGGATGTGAGCAAGTGATGAACTTGCCTTGTGATTGCAAGGTAGTGAAGTATGATGCTTGCACTAGACCTTGAGCTTCTATGTCTACAAAAACATCATTATTGCCCGTTAAGGACAATATTTAAAGAAGCAAAATGATTATGCAAAGTAATGTAACGCATTATTTAGATTTACATGTATTCTCCCCCATTTATTTAAATTATAAAATCCTTTTTAATAATAAAGGATTTATAAATATTATTTTTTAATATTTATTGAATATTGTATTCTTTTATTTTAATTTTATTTATTTAATAATTCCTTTAAGAATTATCATTTAAATACCAAAAATTGATATTAAATATTTTTTAGTATTTTTCTAAAATACTACAACATTAATATATAATGAAAGTGTTTTTTATTTATTTTTATCGTCTTTCAATAATTTTGTAAAATTCCATAAGGAATATATATATTACAAAATTCTTAATAAAATTTATATGTCTAAAATTTTATTTTTTTAATTTATTTGGATAGTTTGGATTATTGTGAATCCAAAAATATTTTATTTATAATTTTTGGATTTTTATTTTATTTTCTAGAAATTATTTAAATTTAGGGGCATTTTGGTCTTTTCTCATTTTAAAAACTAGCCTTAAGTGATTTGGGCTGACTGTGTTGGCTTATTGAGTCAAGGCAACACCCCGAAGGGTTCTGGCCCAACCAGCCCAACTCTCTCTGTCTCTCTCGCGATCTCACCTCTCTTCTTCTCCTTCCCGACCCCGTGGTCGGCGATGCCACCGCCTGCGATTCACGCTGCAGTGGACCTTTCTGGCCGCCGCCGTCGATTTGGACCTGGAGCTCTCCTGTGGCCAGACCGGCTCCATTCCGAACCCTAGGGTTTGGGGTGATGTTGGCGTTGTCGCCGCCGCTGTTGCCGTGTGTCGTGGGGGTGTTCCTCGCCTTCAGGCGTGACTAGGGTCGCCGCCTCGGCGTGCTGTGGGTCGCAGTGCCCCCTTGGGGGTGCTCCCCGTGCTGCCGTGCTCTTCATCGACCACTGCTTCCTCTTCTCGCCCAACATTCTTCAGAAAGTTGTTCTTGGTTCCCTCGTGTCCTCTATGCTAGGCTATCCTATGCTATGTGCTGGTAGTTGCCACTCCTGGCTAGTGTCATGTCCTGATTAGGATTGTTTGTTCTGCTTGGGGTTAACATCCTTTGTTGATTGAATCTCTGATGATTTGGATCATGTATTGATGATCCCTAAGCATGATGAGTGGTTAATTGCTCTGGATTACTGCTTATGATTAGTTTTGGTGATGCTAGTGGCTTATTAGTTTGGTTCCATTGGTTAATTTTGATATGGGTCAGATGATAAGGTTGCTCTGGAATTAGTGTTTGGAGATTCTAGTTGTTTGAGAGCTCACCACTGTCATTACTTGGTTAATGACAATGATTTTTGTGACGCATCCTTTGTCAGATTGTTATTTAAAAATTCATATATAGCTGAAATCAATTAGTCTCTTTCAGTGATGACATGTATATGGACTTATCTGGAAATGATTCCTGTGATTAGTATCAGGAAAATGATTTATAGTTGGCTGTGAGTGTAGCTGTGAAAGTTGGGTGCTTAACCTTATTAGTTTAGAAGCTGTTCTTGTGACACCATCCTTCTATGGTACACAAGATTAGATTTTATTACTTGGTTTGGTTTTGTTCAAGCTTAAAATTAGCTTGGCATTATAGATAAGTGGAATCTTCTTTCCTTGCATCCCTAGAACCCATGATGTTGGTATGAGGTTTAGGGATTAGGCCCTTATCTTGTTGTTTCTAATGGATTTGTTCTGGTAGTGATACCAGCTACTGATTCTTGAGTCAAAGTTGGAAAAATGATTGTAATCTTGATAAATTATATGGGTCCATAAGATGAAATTCTAAGGTGCTACTCCTATTTAAGAGGTGTGCCTAGAAATTCAGATCTTGGCTATATTCATTCCTAGAATTTAAGTTATATCCTGCTAGCTAGGATCAATGATGTTGTCCTGAGATCCTAGTTGGATCTATATGGTTTTCTGGTTGCTTTTAGTGTTTAAAACTTCAATGATGGATTCACCCCACTTGGGTGTTTTATGAGAATTTGAGTATGAGACAACTCATGAATGCTTGTCTAATCTTAGACAGAGAAATCATGTGATGGTCTTTTCTACTCACCACACTTGGTTGTTGTTGGCGGTTGCAAGTTGTTGATATTGTGGCTAGATTGATCTTGCTGGTTGTATGGTTAGCTTGATCTGGTGCTCCTCCCGATGCTTCTAGCTTTTGGACTTGTCGTTGATCTAGCTCTCCACCTCTTGGTCCTGGTAGCTTGACCTTGTTCTTGCTCTCCACATGATCTACCCCTCCTTATGTCACCATCTTGGTGAGATGATCAAGGGTTTGGTTGGTGTGATCTTGTTTGGCTTGGTTTGGCTGTTGTGTTTGATGTGTATGAAGCAGAGAAATGTGTTGGGTTTGCTTCCCACGGCTGTGCTGAGCAGTTTTGTGTGTTGTAGTTGTTGCTGCTGTGCTGACAGCACACACCATGCAGTTTGGTGTGTGTGTGTGCTGCTTGTGTGTCTGCTGCACCTTGTGGATAGGCTCTGGAAATGAAAGTTACTTTTATCTGGCTACTCTTACTTGTCTGGTGAAACTTTCCCTCCTTGCTGTTTGGATTTATTTGACTTCTAGCTTAAATTATGAAAGATTCAGTTCTTTCTTTTTGGTGAAACTTGCCCCTTTAAAGATTACTCAATGATGAAATTTTGAATAGTGCAACTCACTGTCAATTCTAAGAGTAAAACATTTTTAATCCTTCACTTTCTTTCTTTTAGTTTGTGTTTGTTTTGCAGGTACCAGACTTGAAGATCAAGACTTTAGTTTAGGTTTTCTTTTTCTTTATAGAATAGTCACTTGTAATATTCTTCTATTCTTTTGTCATTTTTTATTTTATTCTTTTGTAATAAAGATTGTACTATTACTCAATATATAAATATTATTATTTTATTTCATTACTATTGTAAAGATTCTTGATCAATTCCATAAGTTACACTTTGTAACTTATTTATTGAATAAAATTATAGAATAAATATTCATTTTATTGATTAATTTATCTTATTTAAAGTTTGAGTTATTAATTGTTAACTCTTGATTAAATCAAATCACTCAAACCTAATTCTGAATCCTTTTGAATTATAAATCTATCACTCAAGTTTAAATTCAAATTTCATTTCCCAAAACACACTAATCCACAAAGATCATATCAAAGTTTATAACAATCATCCTCCAAGACTATACCTAATCTCAAAGCATGAAAGAAAATTTGATCACTTTAGATTTTTATTTGGCGAAAAATTTACCCACATTTTTACAGATGAATGCATGCAATATCACAGATTCCTAAATCTACCCTTCGTTGGTTCCTAAATGCTGGGATGTTACAAGATTAAAAAACTTAAGTGAAGCGGTACCGAGCAATCCTGGCCGCGCGATCTAACTTAGATCTAATGGCCTGCGAACGCGATCCGACCGAAGCGATACAAGCGAATCAGACGCTACCACGCGTCTGTGATTTCGATTTAAAATCTATTTTTAGATCTATTATATATTCAAACTTGTAAATTTAACTTCTGACCTGTTTTTCCAAATATTACAAATAGTATATCAATGAATTCATAAAAATGCGCCCTACACATCTATGGCCTTGGTTTGGCCATTTGCTTCTGTAAAATTAGGATTTTATGCAGAACCATTTGTAGGCTTATTTTGGCTATATAATTTGTTTAGAAAATTGTTTTAGAGTAAATTTTGATTTATTTAGATCTTGGAAAGTTTACTTTTTGTTCAGTACTGTTAGTTTGACTTGTTTAGTGTGGAAATCATTCCATTGCATTTGCATGCATTCATATGTATTTTTGTTTGAATATTGAATGTGAATTTGGTGTTATGATTTTATGTGTAGATTTTGGTGGTTGTGGTGATTATGATTGTCAGGATTGTTCCTACTCCCCCAACTATCAAGGCAAGTGATGCTTCATATTTTTGTCCTATTATTTTATCTATGCATTAGTAATGTTTTGAGTAGGATTTGCATGGAGATTTTTCTAAGTATATGCTATGCCATGGGAAATCCTATATATATTGTCTTAGTAGAATTATCCTAAGTTAGGAGACTTGTTATGTTAGCATGCTTAGCCTTGCTAGTAGAACACAAGGGTGGAATATTCATGCTATGATATTATGCAAAATCTATGACTTCGTTTTTGAATAATAAAACAACATGTGAATGAATCACCTGGGTGGAATGGAAAGATTGGTTTGTGTTGAGTAGTTACACAAGGCCCATGTATATGGTTTACCTTGTGTATCACACTTGTGGATGGCCACCCAGGAATAAAGGGATTTGAGATATTTAGTGTTGAGAAGCTTCTAGTGCAATCACATGGCATATGGGATCTGCCTTTACCAAATAGGTTGCAAGAACTTAGCTAGATGGACAGTTGGTGGTAGGGTTGATAAGATGGAACGCGTCCATGGTGGTATAAGGGAATGCTTCTAAAAAGTCTCGTCTCGATGCATGTCGAGTCTTGTGGGGAAAGTGCACCACCTCTCGAGAGGGTAAAACCTAAGTACTTAGTCATGTCCCCGGTAATAGACATTTTGAGCCTCAAAGACATTGAAGTGATCAAGAATCTCCTCATCCCAATTTCTCTAAGTTAAAACTTGTGGTTGAACAAGGGTAGAGGTTCACCAATGTCTATTGGTGGTTCCTTGGGTGTTTTTTCCAAACAAAAACTTAGTGTTTTCAACTAATAAGAAAAACCTTATTTTGAGCAAAGCCAGCCTGAACTACACTTAGCCAAATTCATATAGTTATTATATGTTTCTATACTACATTGATATCACTTGCCAATACAATTCCAAATGTATTGACCCTCTGTGGCTGTAACTTATGATGTTGCAGGTTACTCTGATGGAGACTAGGGTTATGAGTCTACACTCAACATGTTTGCTTGTGGCACATGAATATGAAGTCTTCTATTTATTTATTTTATGTTATGAACTCTATGTAGCCTTGGGCTAATGAGTTATAAAGACTATGTTATCTTTGGAATGACGATGTAACAATGACCTTTGTATCTGTGTACTACATCTTAAATTGTGGATGCTAGCATTTCGATCCAGGGATTAGCATTGCAATTACAGAGGCCTTTACCTTAAATGGTGGGGTCTTACAAATGGTGTTAGAGCACTGCGTTTCCTATAGGATTATGACCCTAATATGGATTATACTAAGGAAACCACTAGGAAAAATGCAACTCTTTGCAAATTCCACACTTATCTCTTTTCTTCTCGTAAACCTCTCCTAATCTTCTTTCTCATCTCTATTTGTAGATGGCCGCCATCAACGAAGCCGTCAAGAAGGGACCACTCATGACCATGACCTTAGAATGTGAGACAGAGTTTCCCAAGGCACTCAAAAACCTCATGGTTAGCTTGGGAATACATGGTGAAGCCATGTACAAGGGATTTCCAGTGCTGGATGAAGGGGAAGAATATTGGTGGGTACAACTCCACTTGTATAAAAACAAGGAGGACAACCACAAAGAGTCGGGATTCTTCATGGTCACCAACTCTGAAATGCATATGTCATTCTTTGACTCTGCAAGGAATGCGGCTTGGAATGCTATCAAGGAGCTTGGTGAAAGACTCAAGTGTAGAATGCTCAACACTCAAAATGACCTTAGAGAGGAGAAGACGTATACCCAAGACTTATAGACCGCCATAAAACGTCTAGGGGAAGATATCATAGACTTAACTTATGAGTGAGAATTATGACGTACTCCAATAGTTGGACCACCACACTTGTCGTTTTCTCGCGTTAATAATTTGATCATACCAACCTATGTGGTAAGGCAAATTTTTGTCTAAGTTATGTTTGAACCTTAGTGCTTGTGATAGATTATTGTATGTTATGACTTGTGTATTTCATTGTTGAATGTATGATTTTGGCTTTTGTTTCACTATCTTATGTTTTTCTCTTTACTTGTGTTGTTTCTAATTTTTCTCCATTCTATGCAATAGATGCCTAGCTTTGTTATCAGCACCGCCGAGGAGTTCAAGGGAACTCGTTTTGGTTCTCGTATTGTGCAGCTCACTATTGTGCTCAATCTCCCCCTCCCTAATATTAAGGGACTTCAGCTTACGAAGTTTGAGAGGAAGGATCTATGGGGATTTAGAGTCTCGCAGCCAGGACGCCAGTCGGAGCCACCCACCGAGGAGATTGCCTTCAAGTTGATGCATGATGACAAGGAGAAGGGACTCAACGTTGTCATGCAGGAGCTACTTGGATGCCTTTGTGGACGTCACTCCACCGAGCTCAGGGGAGTCTACTTCCACCCATTTGGGAGACGTGACGAGGAGGGAGAGGCTGCAGTGTATGACGACGCCACTAGGGAGACTATTGAGCCAGTGCGTCTGTATCTTCAGGACCTAGAGAGCCTTGTTATACACCTCAACACTGATAGGACCAACGTCATGATTAGCAATGATGAGCTACAGGTTCAGTTGAGAGAGAAGGACAAGGCCTTCGCGGAGCAGGATGAGATCATCAAGGAGATGGAGGTTAGGTTCGAGAAGCAAGACAGGAGGTTCAAGAACCAAGAGAAGAGAGTGCAGGATAGGAACAAGATGATCAATGAGATGAAGGCCGAGATAGAGCTCAAGGATCTTGAGTTAGAGACACTGCAGGGAGTGATAGAGAGGCTGCGCTCACAGAAGAGAGCCCTCCGGGCAAAGGTCGATGCTTTGACCACTAGCGTGAAGGAGTACAAGACATCAATGGAAATAGCAGGACTTACTCTAGTGGACGAGGAGGTCGACATGGAGGAGTAGTGTTGACTACTCAGCTATCTACCTATCTATCATCTTTTTATTTATCGAGTCGCAATGATCATCCAACATGTGGATGGCTTTGCTAGTGTGTTTACTTTTCCAAAACTTGTTGTTCACGTTGTTTAAACTCTAAGTTTATCTTGTGCTTGTTTATTTGTGATTGTTTATATGTGATGTATTGTGCATGTTAGTATCTATGGGTTATATCTCATTACTTATCCTTATTGAAACCACACATGCCTCCCCGTCGTGCCAATCCCAACAATAACAACAATGGCAATGCGATGCAGCAGTTGATGACAGCCCAAACTCAGTTGATGCAAATGATGGCCCAGTTCATGACGAATCAGAATCAGAACCAAAACAACAAAAACAACAATCAAAACAACCCACCAGCTTTTGATATGCTTACAAGGTTTATAAGGTTGAGGCCTGCAAAGTTCTCGGGAACCCGCACCGCCGTCCGCGTGTCTCCGCCCCGTAGGTGAGCTCTCCGACCGCCCTATATTTAGTTTTTTGTTAGTGTAATTTTCTGTTAATTAGTGTAAAATAGTTAGTAGTTAGTATTTTAGGGTTAATTAGTTAGTTAGTAATTTTAGGGTTATTTTAGGATTTAGGGTTAATTAGGTAGTTATTTTGAAGTTTAGTGTAATTTTGTTTAGAGATTTTAGTTGATTTTAGTTAGTGTTTAATATAGTTAGTTGATTTTAGATAGTTGATTTTAGTTAGTGTTTAATATAGTTTATTTTAGTTTATAATATTTAATGTCGTCACGTTTAAAGTGTATAGGTTTAATTTAGTGTTTAGGATTATGACGCGTCCTCATCGTTCACTTGGCGGGAACCACGGAGGACTACTAGACTATGTCATCGGGCATCCACGGGACTGGGCTCCGTCGGGCTGGCACTGGGAGGTGCTACCAGCCGGGAGACGTGGTTTGGTGAGGAATCCAGGTGTTGTCATCGACCCGGATCTTCTGTGGTAGCGGTCGAGTGGTCCAGACACGGTGCAGAGGGAGCCGCCCCCCGACGAGGTGGTACAACGTCGTGTCAGGGAGGAGGACGAGCATGTCTGACGTTACATGTACATTTTGGAAGTCAGGGTGTCCAATACCTGGCAGGTTCTTCAGGCACCTTACCCGAGATATTCTCCGGTGATGGTTCCTACTCTTTGGGTGCACACCTCCCGCGTCTCAGTAGCCAGGGCTTGATGTCTTGCTTGAGCTAGATGTGTAATAGGGATATACTATCTTTTATTATTGTTGTACTAGCTAGATTATTCGAGATGTATTATTGTTTAATTGGTACTGTATATTTCTTCATCGCATTGTTTAATTGGTACTTTAATGTGTAATATGGTATATTAATAAGCTGAATTACTTTATCGCATTAAGAAAAATGGTTTTATCTTTCTTCTGTATTAGTTAAGTTATGGACGGTAGATACGATGAAGAGCGCATGTACAAGATGATAGATGAGGGTACAGGAGGTTACCATTACGATGGAGCAGACGGCGATGGAGATGATGATGGCTCCCAATACCTCAACTTGGATAAAGACGACGATAGAGACCACGGTGGAGACGACGGTAGAGATGAAGACTTTGGTGGAGATGACGATGGAGACGACGGTGGAGACACCATAGCAAAGTTCGGCGAGGTATATAAATCCTTTGTTGATCGCAAGCTAGTAGATGCATTAGTTGATTCATATATGTACCAACGATTGTTTCTTCTCTTAGACCTCCGCATCGGGCCAATCTTGTGCAAGGAAACGATACCCGACCAAAAAGTTGTCGATGGTGCGTGTTTCACTATTGCTGTAGTTTCTGAGCTGGGTGAACCTTTGGAGCCGACAGAGGCCGCAAGTGTATTTGTATATCAATGCGGAGTGATAGTCAAGGACACCATCCCGATCACCACTCAGAAGTGGAATAAGCCAGGAAAGAAAAGTGTTCAAGTTGGAGCAACTTTTGTCGACGAAAGAGCCAAAGAGGGTCTTTGGAATTCGCTCATGACACACTTCTCTCTACTTGAATTGGACACTCCTGAACTCAATGAGGCATTGAGGATGATAGTCAAAAAGTGGGACCTTAAGAAGATGGGCGAACAATTCAAGGACTGGAAGAAAAGATCGTACCACAACTATGTCAAGAAGAAGCTCACACCGCCATTCACTGGCCCGTTGGAGAAGCAGCAGGATAATTGGGCCGCATTTGTGACGTACAAGGGCTCAACAGAAGCTAAGCTTGGCTAGCAAAGAATCAAAAAAATGCGGCCAAAAATAAATATCACCATACTATGGGGATAGGTGGCTACAAGACGGCCATGCCTAAGTGGGCAAACACTAAAAAATAAATGTGTGATAAAGGGGTCATTCCAGCTACAAACCAGTGGCCCGTGAGGTCAAAAAATTTGTTTCTTGGACATGGCGGGTCGCATGACACTGAAACTGAGGAGATTATTGTTACAAAGAAGTCCATTATTAAACCCAAAGATGAATTTGTTAAAGTGATACAAGACAGAAAAGATGGAAAGTTCATTCCCGATAGAGAGAATGATGAGCTGACATATGCCCTCGGGAATCCTGAAAAAGTCGGACGAACACGAGGATTTGGCCCATCTGTTCCAAGGAAGATAGGGTTTCCCCAGGACATTGACACTTATAGAAGCCGATCAAGAAAAACGAACCGGCAGAAGGCGGAGGAGGCAGCACGGTTGGAGGCGGTTGAAAAAAGGAACGAGGAATTTCAAGCCATGTTCAAGCTGCAGCAGGAGCAGATTAATGAACTTAGAGTACTGGCCCGAAAGCAAGATCCTGCATTCGACAATCCGATGGGCCCATCTCAGCGGAGAAGCAGCATGGCTTCCATGGAGGTACAAGCTAATAATCTACTACTGATGGAGAATAATGCACCGGTGATAGATGATATGGCCAGCGCAACGATGGTTGGCTACCCCGTGGATGAAGTCGAGGCAAGGACAGCCTGTGAGCTACACGTCACAGTGAAGAACATTTCTATGAAGGTGGCGCTCAGCTTTGCTTTACCTTGTCCACCGGAAGTGACCTGCCATGGAAGTTAGATTCCAGCTGACTATGCTCATAACGGTGTGGATCAAATTGAATCGACATGTCGATCACTAGAGCTTGACATCCCTGCAGCCTGCAAGTGAAGGGTGGAAAACACTGGGATAAGTGGAGGGTGGGATCATTCTTTGGAAAAAGCAGCACATCGTATTTCCAGGCTGGGCGCCAAGGAAATCTTCTCCTCCGAGAAGCAATCCATCACCTCCGAGGCCACCATCACCTCCGAGTCCACCGTCTCCACCGAGAAACAATAGTACACCCCTCCCTGAGAGGGACCGTAGCGCGAGCGCATCTCCATCTCTGGCGCCTCCTCTTCCGCCCACTGAATCAAAGGGAAGAAAGCGGAAGAATAACACCGCTACGTCAAGGGATAGACAATGCTGAAAACGAGAAGAGCCCCTCCCAAGAGTACCGCCGTCTTCTCCCAAGTTAGCTTATCACCGGACTGATGAGGAAAATAGGATGATCTCCCAAGACGAAGTGAAGGCCCATTTTGCACCAAAACAACCCGAGCCACAGGTGCAAGTTGATCCAAAAGTCAAGAAGCACTTCAAGGCATTCCTTGCGCAACCACCCCAACTTGTGTTATATAGGAAAGATGACTATACACGCTGTCTTACGAAGACACTTAAGAACAAGTCATCAAGTAGTACTACAAGCGGTAAAAGATCAAAAGAAGTTCCCCAGCTCAGCAAACAGGTAAAACAATCGGTCGCCCCGCTCAAGGTGTTACCCCAGCCCACTCAAGGTGCAATAGATATGGAAGAAGATATTAAATTATCCAAGGAGTGTAACGTGCCTGTCGAAGAAATTCTAGGCAACGCAGATT
This sequence comes from Avena longiglumis, assembly GCA_030063025.1. NCBI lineage: Eukaryota > Viridiplantae > Streptophyta > Magnoliopsida > Poales > Poaceae > Avena > Avena longiglumis. Next base: position 536,827,599 of record CP125974.1, on the reverse strand, counting down.
TCGCCACTGCACCAATAGCACGGAAATTTTTCTAGGGGGAGCCTCTGGTCAGCGATGAGTTATTCGATGATCTGCCAACACATATGCAACTGTTGCATGCCTGGTACATGAATGTCACAAAGGAAGGGCAAAAATTTCTCCTATGTAAAGTTGGAGAGCAGTACTTTCGTCCAGAGATGATCTATATTGAACTTTGTGAATTATTTCAGTTATTCAACCTAGACGCCCTTGACAAGTCCCTCCTCAGCTGCTATTGTCTATAAGTAATTAAGTCTCTAACACAACTCGTTCAATTCATTGCCTATCGTTATCCTCACTATATCTCCTTCTGTATGCTATTATATATGCAGAATGAAGATTCATGCATATAGAATAAAGTCAATCTACGCCATTGGGTTCGTTGACCCAAACAGAGTTAATGGACATAAGCTAAAAAATAACCTCGAGGAAATGGAGGATAACTTGCTAATGGTTTTAATAGAGCAACATTGCAAGACGCAAATATTAATTCCTTACAACTATGGGTGAGAGTCTTACTATCTTATACACATTCACTTTTTGTTTACTCGATGTTAAATGTATATAAACGTGCGCAACTTCCATCGGATTCTTCTAAACATTGACGTTGACCGGACAAAAGTTAAAATCTCGGACTCGTTAAAGAAGCCGATGGAAGACTACCACAACATACTTGATTGCCTCCAAAAGTAATTTCAATCATTATCGCACTATATCTGTCTCTTTCATTTATTCTCTGAGATGTCAAGTAATTAATAACTCATTCATTTCTTTTTTGCCGGACAGGGTTTGAAAAAGGTTTACGAAGGAGGTTCAGGGTGAATGGCGTAAGGAGCTGACTTTTTGTACGGTCCCGGTAAGTAGTACGAGAGCTAGGTCCTCACATCTCTACAATTCTAGTCTCCATATAATTATCATGCTTGATTATTATTTGATTGAATTATATTTTCAAAAATTTTGTGACGCAGCCACAAGGAACTAATTTATGTGGATATTACGTATGCGAGTTTATTCGTGGGTGTATGGATCAGGACACAGAATTTCTTCGAGTACGTAAACAATATACTCATAATTGATTTTATACCATAATTTCTGTTGAGTTTCATTCATAATGATCTACTTTTTTATATATGGTTGGATGCGATGCGGGATACACTTCTACCACATGAACGCCTAATAGCAATTCAAGAGGAGTTGTCGGGATTTTTTCTCAGGAACGTCATAAACATGAAATAAGAGTACAATGTTGATAGACCTTCGTACAATCATGGATAGACACAAAATGACAGTATCTGTGTAATGTAATGATCTTCGTATAAATCAAATAGACGAGCTCTAGTCTCGGTTGTGTATATATATGTATGTAATCGTGAGATAAATTATATTATATATGCATCAATGTATACAACATGTAGTAACGTAGAATAATATGTATATGAAATCTTGTTTGAAATTAAAACAAAAAATGAAAAATAATCGAACACAAAAAAAGAAAACCCTGAAACCCCATCTCCTGCTGTGGCAGCCTGTTGCTCCAAAACGCTGTTGATACGTCGTAAACGTATCTATAAATTTTGATGTTTTATGCTTGTATAATATCAACTTTGCTTTGTATACACTTTGAGGTATTTTTATACATTTTCTGAAACTAACCTATTAACAAGATGCCATAGTGCGAGTTGCCCGTTTTCTGCTGTTTTTGGTTTTAGAAAAGCTAGTAAAGAAACATTCTTGGAATTGGACGGGACGAAAGGAAAAGTCAATATTTCACCGAGAAGAACACGGAGTCCAGAGGAGAGATGGAGGGGCACCCAGGGTGGCCACCCCTAGGCGCGGGCCCACCCTAGGCCACGCCAGGGCAGGGTGTGGGCCCCCTTGCCGCCCTCCTGCCTCGCCTCTTCGCCTTTAAGAGCCCCCGATACCAAAACCCTAAACACCCGATCACATCTCCACGAAACAGTCTGTAGCCGTCGCCACCATCGTCTCTAGATTGGGGGATCTGAAGCTCTTCCCGACACCCTGCTAGAGGGGAGAGATCACCCCGGAGGCCTTCTTCATCACCATGCCAGCCTCCGGTATGATGCGTGAGTAGTTCACTCTTGGACTATGGATCCATACAGTATCTAGATGGTTGTTTCTTCTCCTTTGTGCTATCATGTTTAGATCTTGTGAGATCCATTCATGACCAAGATCATTTATTTTGTAATCATACATGTTGTGTTTGCGGGGATCCTATGGATATTGAGATTACTATTGTCAGATTAATTATTGATTCTGTCATGTCTTATTGATTATTGATTCTATCATATCTGTGCTGTTTGAGATCTTGCATGCTCTCTGTTTCTAGTAGCTATCTTGGCCAAGTAGATGCTAGTGACTCCAAGAGGGGGTATTTATGCTCGATAGTGGGTTCATGCCTCTATTGAATCTGGGGAAGTGACAGAAATCTCTAAGGTTATAGATGTGTTGTTGCTACTAGGGATAAAACAATGATCTTTTGTTCATGGAACAATTGTATTATTTACTTTACACTCTTTGCTTAACGTAGTTATCCGTTGCTTGTAACTTAATACCGAAGGGGGTTCGGATGATAACTTGAAGGTGGATTACTAGTCATAGATGTAGTTGGAAGGCGATCTATGTATATTATTGTAATGCCCAATCGAATCTCATAGGAATCATGAATGTCTAGTATTGCATTGTTATGCCTTGCTCAGTCCTGTCAATTGACCTCCTGTAATTTGTTTACCCAACATGTTATGTTATCTGTCTTAAGGAGAACACCTCTAGTGAACTGTGGACCCCGGTCCAATCTTTACCATTGATACATCATCTACTGTTACTGTTTACTTTCTGCAAGTAACCATTACCTTCCACACTATACATTTAATCCTTTGTTTTCAGCAAACCAGTGAGATTGACACCCTCACCTCAAGTTGGGGCAAAGTCTTGAGTTTCTGTTGTGCAGGATTCCAACTTGCTAGCAACACCTTGGGGTTGTTTCCTTGCTCCTACTAGTTCGATAACCTTGGTTTCATAACTGAGGGAAATTTTGCCGCTGTGCTCATCATACCTTACTCTTGGGGTCTCCCAACTGAAGCTCTATATAATTGAGTCGCGTCAAGATATTTTCTGGCGCCATTGCTGGGAGTTAAGGACAGCTTCACAAGGGGAGTCTTTCACAACCATCCTCTTTACTTTGTTTTTGTTTTGCTTAGTTTCTTTTTCTTTGTTTTGCTTGGTTCTTTTTACCAAAAAAATTAGTTTCGTTTGTTTTGCCTTTTCTTATAAAAAACACAAAAAAATAGTTCTTCCTCTAGTTGTCACCTTGCTCTTGCTCACCATGTTTATCCCTAAGTTCACCATGAAAGACCTTTCAATAGGTAGTGGCTCTATAATTGGGAAAGAATATATTGAAGAGTTCTTTAATCATATTAGTAAACATGAGGATATTGAGGAAATATCCTTAGCAAAACTTGCTCCTAATTATGAAATTGCTACAACTTATTTAGTTCACATGTTGGAGGCTAGGTTTGTTAACCTTAACCCCATGATGCAAGTAATGTTTCTTAAGCTTAAAGATACTGAGGATACTGAAAAAAGAGATTTTATTCTAGAAACTTTGCTTAAGGAATTTAATGATGTTGCTAAAGAAGCTAAGAAGGTCTTTGATCGTTTTAATATGCTAGGATCATGTGTATATGTTATGGGCACATTACAAAAGTAGTGCAAAACCAAACCCAATGGAGAGTAAATTAAAATACCCATACCTTTTAAATTGGTAGGAATGCATGAAGCCTTAGAAAAGAATTTTGATTGGATTGTCCCTGAAAATCCTTTTCATGAAAGTAGTGAACGCAAGAGTACTGATAGAGGATCATCTAGAACTTATTTGGATGATATACCTTTCCAGGTTGAAGAAATTTCGAGTATTGATCTTAATGCTTTTTCATTTGAAAATATTTGATTCTTGCTTCTTATGCCTCAATAGTTTTCTTGAGTCTTGGAAGTTATTAATTCTTTAATAACCTCTTCTTATCCTTTTTATTTGATTTTTGTGCCAAGAATAACCTCTAATGAGAGGGAAGGAAGATTTGGGGAAGTTGTTGTCCCAAAACAGATTTTTGTGCTTCACTGTAAAAATTTGTGAAAATTATTTGTATGTCATATTGAGCTGTAATTTATTGAGTAAATCCCCCAGGTTGTTATCTAACTTTCGTTAGTTCAAGACTTTTTGATTTGAGCAATAGAAGGTCTTGGAAAAATCAGTTTTTACCTGCTAGTCTGTTTTGACAGATTTGTGCTATTATTTGCATTTGCTTCTTATCGATTTCTTTTTGAGTTGTTTTTTTGGGAGAATTGATATTTTTAAGGGAATTGCTTTAGTAGCTTGTGTCCTTAATGGAAGTTTTTCTTTGTTGAACTAAACCCAAAAGGTTTATTACTTTTGGATGCACTAATGATGCTAATGAAGATTGTGTGAAGTTTTGCATGAAGGAAATTTTCAAGTGTAGGGGAAGAATGGTGTAATAAGATGAAGAATGAACAAAATCTCAAGTTTAGGGATTCCACCCCGTTTCACCCCAAGAAATATTTAAGAGGTACAAGCGTCAAAGCTTGGGGATGCCCAAGGCATCCCCTTCTTCATCAATAAAAATCTCAGGTCTCTTTCTAGACACTTCGCTTTTATTGTTTCATGCAATGTTGTGTTGTTATTGGAGCGTCTTAGTTTTCGTTTTTGGTTTTCGTTTGCTTAGTTTGCTTGAATAAAGTAGTTAGACCCCCTCTTTCGCTATGATGTTTCAAATAAGTTGATTGGTGTTGGAAAAGCGTAGAAAGTTTCATGCTTATAGTGGTACAAAAGTGAGCTTGCTTTGACTGTGGATTAGACTTTCTCATGTCATGCTAGATGTTGTTTTGACCTTATGCTTAGTGATTATTGTTGTAGCATGTCTTGTTTCAAACAATTGAGATTGCTTAGTGTGTCTTGAAAGAATCATGAGTTGTTTTAGCATACAAAAGCATAGTATTTTGGTATTCTCCTTTGATGCTTTGTTTGGGTTGACTTGGCACATGCTTACACCATGGTATGACTATTAACCATTCACCCTATGATCATTTAGTTTTTGACTTGTGGTACCACTTTATGCTTTAGTTGATAATGTTTTGTCGCTCTGCATGACTATGGCCATTATTGCTCTCTTCGTTGGTCGCTCCCAGTCTTTTGCTAGCCTCCACGTGTATTGAGTAAGCTCTACTCATGCATCCAACTCCCAAGAAACCAAGTTATTCCAAAGTGTCCACTATAAATTCCTATGCATGGTGTGTTACACCATTTCAAGTAAATTCTTGTTTTATCTACGTTCCAATTAAAAAGTCATTTTGTTATGTGAAAAATTAGTGATTAAAGCTCTCACAAACTTGATGGCACACTTTATTTTCTTGCCCCTAATAAACTTGAACCATTGTGTCATCTATGGTGTATATGCTTGCACTTATAAGTTGGGATTAGCAGAACCATGCTATCACGGGGAACACTTTCAACACCTGTAAATATCTACCCAGTTGATATCATGCTATTTTGTTTATGAATGTCGGCGGTGTGAAATAAAAGGGGAGCTTGTAAGTCCATGGAGTTATGTATATGTGTTAGATAAAACGCATGGGCCGCTAGCCTAAGCCATGCCTAATCATGGTGGAAACTTGCAGCATAACCATAGTGGGCAATCTATGAAGCATTCTTCTTATAAAAAAAGAGATACATGAAAGAGAAAAAAAGAGAAAAAGAGGAAAGAAGAGAAAAAATCACCATTTTCCCATGGTAAATAAGAAGATTGCTGAGATGCTCATTGTCTGTTTCCTTGTCATTTTGATATGGGATAGCTCCTGTGTCATGGGGAAAGGGGTACACCGTTGGCGGTTCTCTATGATACACATATATTTACTATGACCAGAACTTACCGGTAACTAAAGTTGAGTAGCATGAGGAACGCCCCTCGTACTCAAGGGACATGAGATTGCCAACTTATACTTTGTAAAGCATATACTCCATATTTTGTTCACTTTAACCTTAATCACTTCAAGATGCTTATGATAGGGGCAATGAGAGCTGAAAGCTAACAAGTACCATAATTTTTGCAAGTTCTTTTGAAACTTGAAATCCCTGCTTCCCTTTGAAGGGCCTTTCTTCCACCTTTATATTGAGTCTCCACCTTCTATCCTTAGGCACCAACTAAGAGAGCATAGTTGTCATTCTTAGTTCTATGTGCATTGTCCCAAAACTTATTGATTGATTCATAATGTTGATATTGCTTGTTCTTGAACTATTTGTATCTAGTCACCCTTATGAACTTTGAAGGTGTCCCATGCATTTACATTTTGCTACTCCATGAGGGACAAGCTGAATACCACTATGCTATGTTTTCTATATGTGAAACAAACAAATGTCTTTCAATGCATTGTTATTCATGATCTTTGTTTGTATCCTTTCATGTTGTAACATAGTTTCTTTGTCTTATTGTTAGAACTTCATCTTTCATGCTCATGTTTAAATACTTTGATCCTAGCTTTCAATGCTCGCAAATGGTTTGATCAAGATTGTGATGGTGCATGTCAGCTCAAAAATTATTCTTTTTATCACTTACCTACTCGAGGATGAGCAGGTGTTAAGCTTGGAGATGCTTGATACGTTGTATACGTATCTATAATTTTTGATGTTCATGCTTGCTTAGTACCAACTTTGCTTTTAGTATACCTATTAACAAGATGCCACAGTGCCAGTTGCCTGTTTTCTGCTGTTTTTGGTTTCAGAAAAGCTAGTAAGGAAATATTCTCGGAATTGGACGGGACGAAAGACAAAGTCAATATTTCACCGAGGAGAACACGGAGTCCAGAGAAGAGACGGAGGGGCGACCCAGGGTGGCCACACCCCCAGGCGCGGGCCCACCCTAGGTCACGCCAGGGCAGGGTGTGGGACCCTTGGCCGCCCTCCTGCCCTGCATCTTCGCCTATAAGAGCCCCCCGATACCAAAACCCTAAACACCCGATCACATCTCCATGAAACAGTCTATAGCCTCCACCACCATTGTCCCTAGATCGGGGGGATTTGAAGCTCTTCCCGGCACCCTGCCGGAGGGGAGATATCATTCCTGGAGGCCTTCTTCATCACCATGCCAGACTCCGGTATGATGCGTGAGTAGTTCACTCTTGGACTATGGGTCCATACAGTAGCTAGATGATTGTTTCTCCTCCTTTGTGCTATCATGTTTAGATCTTGTGAGCTCCATTCATGATCAAGATCATCTACTTGTAATCATACATGTTGTGTTTGCGGGGATCCGATGGATATTGAGATTACTATTGTTAGATTGATTATTGATTCTATCATGTCTTATTGATTATTGATTCTATATATCTGTGTTGTTTGAGATCTTGCATGCTCTCCGTTTTTAGTAGCTATCTTGGCCAAGCAGATGCTAGTGAATCCAAGAGGGAGTATTTATGCTCGATAGTGGGTTCATGCCTCTATTGAATCTGGGGAAGTGATAGGAATCTCTAAGGTTATAGATGTGCCGTTGCTACTAGGGAGAAACAACGATCTTTTGTTCATGAAACAATTGTATTGTTTACTTTACACTCTTTGCTTAACGTAGTTATCCGTTGCTTGCAACTTAATACTGGAGGGGGTTCGGATGATAACTTGAAGGTGGATTACTAGTCATAGATGTAGTTGGAAGGCGGTCTATGTATATTATTGTAATGCCCAATCGAATCTCATAGGAATCATGAATGTCTAGTAATGCATTGTTATGCCTTGCTCAGTCCTGTCAATTGACCTGCTGTAATTTGTTTACCCAACATGTTATGTTATCTGTCTTAAGGAGAACACCTCTAGTGAACTGTGGACCCCGGTCCAATCTTTACCATTGATACATCATCTACTGTTACTGTTTACTTTCTGCAAGGAACCATTACCTTCCACACTATACGTTTAATCCTTTGTTTTTAGCAAACCAGTGAGATTGACACCCTCACTGCAAGTTGAGGAAAAGTCTTGAGTTTGTGTTGTGTAGGATTCCAAGTTGCTAGAAACACCTTGGGGTTGTTTCCTTGCTCCTACTGGTTCGATCACCTTGGTTTCATAACCGAGGGAAAATTTGCCGCTGTGCTCATCATACCTTCCTTTTGGGGTCTCCCAACTGAAGCTCTATATAGTTGAGCCGCGTCATCTGCCGCGGCAGAACAACTATAGTCCCGGTTCGTGTTACGAACCGAGACTAAAGATCCTCGAGCCCAACTCGCCCAGCGAGGCCATGTGGAGACAACTTAGTCCCGGTTCGTAATAGAACCGGGACTAAAGGCTTAACCTTTAGTCCTGATTCGTTAGTCCCGGATTGAATTCCGGGACTAAAGGTCCGTTTTCTACTAGTGTATACTTTCATATCATACGGGTGTTGCTATTTTCATTTATGGAGAATGGGGTTGAAGATTGGAGATGGATGATGATCTTGCTACAACTTAAACTTGTTTTATTTTGTTGAATGATGATATTGCAAGTGGATGTTAATTTATTTTGATTTCTCTTGGCACTTCGAACCTAAGTTGTAACCGCATCGATGTCAACATGCTGTGAGATTGTGATTGTCGAATATTATCTATCAAAACTATCATCTATCATTGTCAATTAATGTCCATTGTACATTTCTGGTGTTTTTACGGATGCTATTTGATTTGTAAACCTTCAAACATTTCAGAAAAACCTCTTTGTATTGTTAGTGCTAGTACATGTATTTAGTGCTAGTACATGTACTTTTACTGCTTGTACATGTACCGCCCATGTTTTGCCAGTTTGGTGCATATACTATTATCATGTATTATCGATTCCTTTCATTAAAGTGGGTTCATCCATGGTTGAACTATTACATTGTAAAGTTTCTTGGGAAATTTTTGATGTTTATATACTCAACTTGAATGGAAAAAATCCAATATCTTGCAAAACTAGAGGTAGGACATGTCATGTGTAGCTGCAATTTATGTTTAGTGGAGCTTGCAAGATGGTCCGGTCTTCACCAAGCATGCTCTAAGTCGGGCTAAGCCCATTTTCGTGGACCGGAGGCTCAACAAGCCAGCTCGAGCTGAGCCTTCTTCCCGCGGTCTAAAAGTCAGGTTGTACGAAACCTTAGATGCATATGACCAGACCTTTTTTTTCGAAATAGACGGGTGACCAAACATAGGCATAATAACATGGCCCAAGTTCGGCGAGGCAAGCCCACTATTATAATATTCACAGGAGATGATTAGCCAGCCATACACATTTATGATCACAAATCAGTGGGTTATTTATATTTACAAAACGTGAAATATAACTTACTGTTGACCTCGTTCTGTCTTAACTCGAGGTCACATCTGTAACACCCTCAAAATCGGCCCTATGCAAGTTTCAGCGCTTCACGCCAAACCCGCATAGAAACGATTCAAAGGTGCCCACCAGGCACTTGCGTGCGGGTGGAAAACGAAATAATATCATTACACAATAGTCCTCGATGGAACCCACAAAACATATATATACAACAGCGACTCAAAGAGTCAAGAATACAGATTCTGACAAAGATCCGATCACCTTGAAAACAATATAGCGCGATGCGGACAAGATGCAAATGGGGCTAAGAGCCACGAAGAATAACCAATGGCGTCCATAACCCTGCCGCCAAGCGGAAGGGTAACCACTAACGACGTCGATCTCAAAACCTGCTTAAACAAAGGGTGCCGACAAAGGGCAAGGGAAAAAGAGAGAGGTCGATCTTGAGGCGATGCAGCGAGGCTAGAATTCAGCGGTCCTCGCCTACATAGGTATGGTGGACTGAAGCGGCAGCGCAGCATGCACTAAACAACCTATAGAGACACTGGCGGCTATCAGAGAGGGGTAAGAAAGACCTATTCGGAACCAACCTGATACTACCACCAAACATATCCATCCTGGTATTTCCCCCTCGAGACCAAACGAGGAAGTCGACCGAGGAACTCACACAGTTGGCAGTTTTATTTATTCAATTATCGTTGCAGCAATTACTAGTCAATTATAGATAATCATCCTGATATAATAAGCAGTGGGCAATTTTAGTTAACCATTCCGTTGTGGTTGTGACACTTACTAGTCAAATACAATTAGCATGAGATATCCCAAACCCAACAGTTGTTGGTACTTTTATTTAGCCATTCCGTTATAGTTGCAATACTTACTAGTCAGATACAATGGTAGCAAGCGACAACCCAAACAAGCAATTGTTGGCAGTTTTATTTAGACATTCCACTATAGTGAAACAGATTACTAGTCATTATAAAGTCAAATTTATAGCACTACTTTAGTTATAGTTGTCTATGATCGAGATACTGTGCTCCAAGTCGTCCATAACCGCGGACACGGCTTTTAGAAAGTTTTACACTGCAGGGGTGCACAAATAGCAACACACACTCGATCAACCTCGGAAAAACCAAATCAAAACCCAACGAGGCTTTCACGACAAAGCAATCACAGGATTCAGAAATATTTCAGGGGGCCACCCCATTAAGCTACCCGCAACGAAGTTAATGACTCAAAGCGGACTCAAGGTTTGGATGGATGGCCAGAACGATCGGGAACCCGAAAGTGTGGTGGGCTTGTCGATACACAAATCGTGTCCCGATCCTAAAGCAGTCATGCGATACATGGCACAATTTAAATAAATCATAAAGCATGGCATAAGTACAGATAGTAAATAAAACCTCAAACTAGTTTGTGGCCAAGAAATAAGAATGAATCAAGCTCGGCTCGGGGTCCCATAAGCCTCCGGATGTGGATAGCGCGAATATTCAAGGAACAGTATCAAGTACTCGGGGTCCTACGGACACAAGTGAATGATTAAAAACCAAATAACATCTATTGCCCACTGTGCCTCTGCATTTACCTACTTCAATTTTAGTTATTAAACAATAATTAAAGTTATGATCAACTCCAACATTAACATGCGGCAATACTCCAACAAGCGTATCGATTTGGGCGACACGACAGCACTTGAGCAAGCGACTACGACGCGCAAGTCCAACTATCTACCAAACAACGGTAATAGGTTGTGTCCAAGGCGATAAGGCTCAAGGGATATCACGAATGGAAACTAGAGCATCGCAACACGATAGCAATAGATCAACAGGAGGAAATAAATACTATAAAAGTAAGATAGGTAGAAAGGAGGTGCTTTGAAAACATTGCGAAGGTTCATCCGAAGATCGGGTCGACACTCGCATCAACTTATCGGCCTAATCCGTGAAGAAGCAAAGCACTAGAAGAAACACCGGATGCACTATTTAATACTACGGCAAAAGATCGGGTATGATGCATGTATGATGTATGACATGGCGATGCAATTAGGCCATAGTAAGCAACCGAGTCCCGACAATTAATTAATAGGTTCATGTTATTTAGATACCCCGCATTTTAAATGTTGTCTCAACAAGGCAAAACATAGTATCGGTTCGCTACACAAACTTAAATGGGGCCAATATTAGACTAAATTTGCCCGCATATGGGCCCCATATTTAATTATGAGGTGAATCGGCATAATGCCCCCAAACCACAGACAAGTATGCATGCATGAGCAATTGAATATGCGACAAGTTGTATTATATTATCAAAATAGGGTTTTGGGAAGGGGTTCACACATAGGGGTGGGGGGTCGGCGAACTTGGTTCCGAGGGTTTGGTTCGATCTTCGAACACCGGGATCGATCTTCGGATCGAGGCGTCGGGGTTTGGGTGGGGTGTTCGGTTTGGCCTCGGGGTCGACGAAGGAGATCTTGGGGATTTTCCGTGATGGAGTTCTTGATGTCCCGTGCTGGAGATCTTATCGTTAATGACAAACATGGTTTCCGACTCGGGGGTCTTGTCCATCGAGAGGGTTCGGAGATCTTGCTGCAATCTTGTTGACCTTCAGTTCGCTTCACAACAACATGATAAGGCGCATCCCGTGGCCTCCCTGTCGCGCCAGCGCATTGCCGCCTCCGTTCGAGCATGTCACCCCGTGATGCCTCTCCTGTCCCTGTCGCTGGCCTCCTGCCGTTCTCGATCGTCATCAGCAGGTCGTATGTGCCGCGCGTCCACCATGTATTTGTTCTGCATGTGCGTGTTCTGTTCCTATTCATCAATATGTTTTGGCTTTGATGTTGTCAGATGGTGTTGCCTGCTAGAGTTGTGGTGATGTTATCATGTTGCCGTGAAGCGAACTGAAGGTCAACAAGATTGCAGCAAGATCTCCGAACCCTCTCGATGGACAAGACCCCCGAGTCGGAAACCATGTTTGTCATCGACGATAAGATCTCCGGCACGGGACATCAAGAACTCCATCACGGAAAATCCCCAAGATCTCCTTCGTCGACCCCGAGGCCAAACCGAACACCCCACCCAAACCCCGACGCCTCGATCCGAAGATCGATCCCGATGTTCGAAGATCGAACCAAACCCTCGGAACCAAGTTCGTCGACCCCCACCCCTATGTGTGAACCCCTTCCCGAAACCCTATTTTGATAATATAATACAACTTGTCGCATATTCAATTGTTCATGCATGCATACTTGTCTGTGGTTTGGGGGCATTATGCCGATTCACCTCATAATTAAATATGGGGCCCATATGCGGGCAAATTTAGTCTAATATTGGCCCCATTTAAGTTTGTGTAGCGAACCGATACTATGTTTTGCCTTGTTGAGACAACATTTAAAATGCGGGGTATCTAAATAACATGAACCTATTAATTAATTGTCGGGACTCCGGTTCCGCTTAATATGGCCTAATTGCATCGCACCTTCGCCATGTCATACATCATACATGCATCATACCCGATCTTTTGCCGTAGTATTAAATAGTGCATCCGGTGTTTCTTCTAGTGCTTTGCTTCTTCACGGATTAGGCCGATAAGTTGATGCGAGTGTCGACCCGATCTTCGGATGAACCTTCGGCAATGTTTTCAGGCGAGCACCTCCCCCTTTCTACCTATCTTACTTTTATAGTATTTATTTCCCTCCTGTTGATCTATTGCTATCTGTGTTGCGATGCTCTAGTTTCCGTACCCGTGATATCCCTTGCAGCCTTATACTGCCTTGGACACAACCTATTACCTGTTGTTTGGTAGATAGTTGGACTTGCGCGTCGTAGTCGCTTGCTCAAGTGTCTATGCGTGTCGTCCAAAGACCACGATTGTTGGAGTATTGCCGCATGTTAATGTTGGAGTTGATCATAACTTTAATTATTGTTTAATAACTAAAATTGAAGTAGGTAAATGCATATGCACAGGTGGGCAATAGATGTTATTTGGTTTTTAACTGTCCACTTGTGTCCCGTAGGACCCCGAGTACTTGATACCTGTTCCTTGAATATTCGCGCTATCCACATCCGGGAGGCTTATGGGACCCCCCCCTGAGCCAGAGCTTGATTCATTCTTATTTCTTGGGGCCACAAACTAGTTTGAGGTTTTATTTACTATCCTGTACTTATGCCATGCTTTACTGCTTTATTTAAATTGTGCGATCGCACTGTCTGTTAGGATCGGGACACGATTTCGCGTATCGACAAGCCCAGTCACACTTTCGGGTTCCCGATCGTTCTGACGTCCACCCAAACCTTGAGTCTGTTTGAGTCACTAACTTCGCTATGGTAGCTTAATGGGGTGGCCCCCTGAAATATTTCTGAATCCCGTGATTGCTTTGTCGTGAAAGCCTCATTGGGTTTTGATTTGTTTTTTCCGAGGTTGATCGAGTGTGTGTTGCTATTTGTGCACCCCTCCAGGGTAAAACTTTCTGAAAGCCGTGTCCGCGGTTATGGACGACTTGGAGCACAGTATCTCGATCATAGACAACTATAACTAAAGTAGTGCTATAAATTTGACTTTATAATGACTAGTAATCAGCTTCACTATAATGGAATGGCTAAATAAAACTGCCAACAATTGCTTGTTTGGGTTGTCGCTCGCTACCATTGTATCTGACTAGTAAGTATTGCAACTATAACGGAATGGCTAAATAAAAGCACCAACAACTGCTGGGTTTGGGATATCTCATGCTAATTGTATTTGACTAGTAAGTGTCGCAACCACAACGGAATGGTTAACTAAAATTGCCCACTGCTTATTATATCAGGATGATTATCTATAATTGACTAGTAATTGCTGCAACGATAACTGAATAAATAAAACTGCCAACTGTGTGAGTTCCTCGGTTGACTTCCTCGTTTGGTCTCGAGGGGGAAATACCAGGATGGGTATGTTTGGTGGTAGTATCAGGTTGGTTCCGAATAGGTCTTTCTTACCCCTCTCTGATAGCCGCCAGTTGTATCGAGTCTCTATAGGTTGTTTAGTGCATGCTGCGCTGCCGCTTCAGTCCACCATACCTATGTAGGCGAGGACCGCCGAATTCTAGTCTCGCCGTGTACTGGCCTCAGTACTGACCGCTCTCTTTTTCCTTTGCCTTTGTCGGCACCCCTTTTGTTTAAGCAGGTTTTGAGATCGACGTCGTTAGCAGGGTTACCCTTCCGGCTTGGCCTGGGCAGGGTTATGGACGCCATTGGTTATTCTTCAGGGCTCTTAGCCCCATTTGCATCTTGTCCGTACTCGGGCGCTGTATTGTTTTCAAGGTGATCTGGATCTTTGTACTGTAAATCTGTATTCTTGACTCTTTGAGTCGCTGTTGTATATATATGTTTTGTGGGTTCCATCGAGGACTATTGTGTAATGATATTACTTCGTTTTCCACCCGCACGCAAGTGCCTGGTGGGCACCTTTGAATCGTTTCTATGCGGGTTTGGCGGGAAGCGCTGAAACTTGCATAGGGCCGATTCTGAGGGTGTTACAACATCTCCGCGCCACTCGATCTCGGTCGCATGGCTCGCACGAAGCGGTACACGGGGGGGCCAGCCTGCAGTGTCCTTCCTTTGCCCAAAGAGTCGTTTCGTTCGTCCCAGGGAGAGAGATAGATGTTCATTTCTGCATCGTGGGGCGAAACTGGATTGCTGTCGCTAGCGCATCTCCGCATATCTGAGGGGACGTGCGAGGTGCTGTCACCGGCGGCGTTCACATCCTTGTCGTGGGGACCGGCGTCATCCTTGCGCGCATCCCCGCACCTTGTTTCGCCGGATTCATTTTTTGAGGGGGAAGGAGGAGGGGTGGTGGTTCAGGTCGCCGGCCGATTCCGTCGCCGGAGCACATCCTGGAGTATCCGTGCCACATCCTCTCGTCCGCGTCTGCATCTTCTTGCCGCCGGCCAGATCGTCGAGTTTCTAGCTACATCGTCGTTCTACCAGCGACATCGTCGAATATCCTGGTCATATCGTGGAGCTTTCCAAGCTAATCGACGAGTGGTCGGGCATGCCGTCGATTCACTTGGCTTATTGTCGAACGGCCGGCCACATTCTTGTTCTTCTGGCTAGAAGAGGCACACCGTCGATTCACTTGGCAAGGTACGACTTGGTTTGTAGGCTGGATAGTTGGTCTTGGTTAGTTGATGTACATAGATGTCGATAGATCTCGTGGGATGTTGCTTAATTTGTCTAGTTGATAGTTCCTCTTTACTTAGTTTGTGTAGATAGATGTGAATAGCTATGGTGGGTTGTTGCTCTGATGGGATGTTGCTATCTACATGGATGTTGCTCTTTGTGTGGATGTTTGTTCTGGTGGGATGTTGTTTCGATGGGATGTTGCTTTTATGGGATGTCAATAGCTCTAGTGGGATGTTCCTCTCATGGGATGTTGTTTTTATGGGAGGGTCAATAGCTCTGGTGGGATTTTGCTCTGATGGGATGTTGCTTTTATGGGATGTCAATAGCTCTGGTGGGATGTTGCTCTGATGGGATATTGCTTTTATGGGATGTTAGCAGATATTAGGAAGGGGGATGTTGTCTAGTTTATATTTCTGTGATGAAAATAACTATTTTGGGGGATGTTGTAGCACCCCGAGTAAATCAAACACTAGAAAATAGCTTGTTAATTTTATTTACGCATCATTATGACATCATAATGCATATTTTTGTCCTTAAAAATATTTCACGAAAACCCCATGTTTTTTATTTACATTATATCTCCTCTTTTATCCAAATTATACCTTTTGCTATTTAAGATATTTACAAAATGATTTCTAAACATAAGAAATGAAAAAAAAATATTTTAAATAAATAGATAAATAAAAACTCTCTAAACCTAAACCGGCCAGGCCCAAAAGGCCAAGCCGTCTGAATTCTAGCCCACCTAACCATACCCACCCACTTAAACCCTAGCCAGACACCTACCGACACACCCCAGCTCCCACCCTGCCGCGAACTGCCACACCACACACTCACCACGGCCAACGCGCACGCGATCCCTTGACGCGGTCAACTCCCGTGCAACCGCCCCGATCCCCACGCACCCCCGCTCTCTCTCGGTCTCTTCCCCGTGGGATTCCCTCCCCCCAATTCCATCCACCCTGCGACCCCACCTCGTCTCTCCCCGCACTACAGAGCCCGACCGCCGCCGCCTTGGCCGCCCCCTCGTTGACCCCGGCGCCGCCCTGTGCCACGGATGCCGCCCGTGCCTCTTCTAGGCGTTTCTGCTCGCCGCCGCGCGGCCCCGCTTCGCCGGCCTTCCTCTGCACGCAGCCGGCCATGCGCCTCCCCGCCGGCCGCACACCTCCAGGGCCCTGGCCACGCCACCGTCTCCGGTCACCGACGCCCTCTCCGCCTCCTCTGCCAGCAACCCCAGCCGCATGCGTCGTCTTGTCAGATCCCGCTAGCCGGAATCCAACGCTGAACTCCCGAAGTGGAGACCCCACGATGAATTGGGGATTTCTACGGTAGCTAACCCTAGAACAGTAAGGTAAAGGAAACGAATTTAGGATTTAGTTCTTTTTTCATAGCCCAGACCAGGTAGCCCACTGGCTTATATGTTCGGTTACAGAAGGGGATTTCAGAGCGTGTAGCTCAACACAGGAATAATAATTCTGGGAAGATAAACAGTAAATAAAGATAATAGTGGTAACTGACGAGGTATCTCTACCGTTGATCTCCTTCATCGCTTTGGAACCATTCATTCCTCTTCAGTGTACTGAAACGTTACCTTTGACATGTCGAACTGAACTTCGACAGTCCGTCAGGAGAAGCAGGGTTTGACATTGCCCCCTTCTGGAATCACACTTGTCCTCGAGTGTGTTCTTGTGGAAACCATGACTTGAGTGTATTGGAGTAGAATTCTGGGAATACCGTTTTGATGAGATTGGCATCCTCCCAAGACGCATCTTCTGGATCCAGATTCTCCCACTCCACGTGCCATTGGGTCACCAACACTCCATTGCGGGGTAGGGATCTTGTTTCGAGCACAGATGTAGGCTCAGTTTTGATCTTGCCATCTGAAGTTACCCATGGCAGATTCTTCTCAGGAACAACCATCTTGCCCAGGTGTTTCTTTAGTTGGCTTACATGGAAAACTGGGTGGATTTGAACTCCCTCTGGCAACTGTAATTTGTAAGCTAGGTTTCCCACCCTTTCCAAGATGCGAAATGGCCCGTAAAACTTACTTGTCAGTTTGATGGCTTGCCTTATACCAAAAGCAGACATACGGTAGGGCTGCATTTTGATGTAAACCATATCTCCCACTGTCAGTGTCCTCTCGCTGCGTTTCTTATCAGCATGTTTCTTCATACGCGCTTGTGCTTGTGTTAGGTTGGCTTTGAGCTTGGTCAGCATCTGCTGTCTGGCCTGTAAGAATTCCCGAGCATCCAAATCTTCAGGGCCAGGTAGGGACACCTCATTAATCATTGGTGGTGCGAATCCATATAGAGCTTGAAATGGGGAAATCTTCAGAGCTGTGTGATAAGTGGTATTGTACCACCATTCAGCCATGGGTAGCCATGAAGCCCATTTCTTGGGATGTTGGAAACACATGCAGCGTAAGTAGGATTCTAAGCACTGGTTGACTCGTTCAGATTGACCGTCGGATTGAGGGTGGTAAGCTGTGCTTAGATTGAGCTTGATGCCCATGGACTTGAACATTTGTTGCCACATCTTGCTCGTGAATATCCTATCACGATCTGTGACAATACTAAGTGGAGGTCCATGTAGCTTAAACACATTGTCCATGAAAGCTTGAGCCACTATTTGGACAGTGTAAGGATGAGCTAATGGAATGAAGTGAGCTGTCTTTGTCAATCTATCCACAACAACCAATATTACTTCCTTCCCATTAGATTTAGGCAGGCCTTCTATGAAGTCCATGGCGATATCTTGCCAAGGCATGTCTGGTGTTCGGAGAGGTTCTAGGAGTCCTGGGTAAGGACAGTGTTCTGATTTTGCTCGCTGACATGTTGGACATTCAGTTATATACTTCTCAATTTCCTTTCGCATAGCCGGCCAGTAGAATAATCTCTTTATCCGTTGATAAGTGGCAACCATACCGGAGTGGCCTCCAATGGCAGACGCATGGAGGGAATCCATCAGGTGTGTCTTGAGTACCGCATCATTGCCAATGTAAATGCGGCCCTTGTATCTCAGGATTCCAGCTTGCAAAGAAAATGGTGATGTAGGATCAGGAGTGACTGTTAATTTCTGGATTTGTTCCATACAAGTTGGGTCATTTGTGTAACTGCTCTCCACATTCTCAATCCAATTCGGAGTGATGAGAGTCATGGGCATTAGGGAGTGGTCTTGTCTGCTCAAAGCATCAGCAGCTCGGTTTTCTTTTCCCTTTTTGTAATCAACCTTGTAGTTGAACTCTAGGAGTTTAAGGAGAAGCTTGTGTTGTATGCCCTCGGCCACCTTTTGCTCAGTTATGTACTTTAGGCTTTTCTGGTCTGTTTTGATGAGAAGATCGTTGCCTAGCAAGTAATGACGCCATTTCTTGAGTGATTCCAAAATGGCAAGAGCCTCCTTGTCATAAGTAGACCATTGTGCTGCTCTAGGACCCAAAGACTTGCTGAAATATGCAATGGGCCTGCCTTCTTGCATAAGCACAGCACCTAATCCTTGTCCACTTGCATCAGTTTCCAATGTGAAGGGCAATTCGAAATTTGGTAGTGCCATGACCGGGGCTGATGTCAATTTGGCTTTCAGTTGTTCGAATGCCTGTGTTTGGGTGTCTGTCCAGTGAAATGATTCCTTTCGAAGCATATCATGGAGTGGACGACAAATGACACCATAGTTAGGAACAAAGCGCCTATAATAACCAGCCAACCCTAGGAATCCTCTCAACTGAGTGATAGTTTTGGGAATTGGCCACTTCTGGACAGCAGCTACTTTGTTGGGGTCTGTAGCTACTCCTTCTCCTGAGATGATATGCCCTAAGTATTCGACCTGAGGGGAGGCAAAAACACACTTGCTTAGTTTGGCAAACAGCTTGTGTTGTCTCATCTTTTGCAGCACAAGCTTGAGGTGTTGGAGGTGCTCTTTCTTAGATCTGCTGTAGATTAGTATGTCATCAAAGAATACTAGCAGAAACTTCCTCATGTAGTCAGAGAATATATTGTTCATTAGTGCTTGAAATGTTGCTGGAGCGTTTGTGAGCCCAAATGGCATCACGAGGTACTCGAAATGGCCAAAGTATGTGCGAAAAGCTGTCTTGTGAATATCAGATGGTTTCATTCGGATTTGATGGTAACCTGAACGAAGGTCCAATTTAGTGAAGTATTGTGCACCGAATAGTTCATCCAACAAATCCTCAATAACTGGAATTGGGAACTTATCTTTTACTGTTTGGGCATTGAGTTTCCTATAGTCAATGCACAGGCGCCAAGAACCATCCTTTTTCCTTATTAATATTGCAGGACTAGCATATGGGCTGTTACTTGGTCTGATTATAGTAGCTTCAAGTAGTTCTCGAATTTGCCGCTCCATCTCATCCTTTTGTTTGTGAGGCACTCGGTAAGGTCTGATCATGGGAGGTTCACTGTCTCCTTTGAGGGGAATTGCATGATCACATGGCCTCTGTGGTGGGAGTTGCTTTGGTTCCTCAAATATATCAGGGAATTCAGATAGGAGCTGTTGTACGTCCGCATCAGGCACTGGAGCTGTGTTGTCAGTTGTTGTCAGGGGAAACAAGCAATATCCTTGAGCTCCTTGCTGTAACTCTTTATGCATCTCTGCAATAGACATCAGCTGGACTCCTTTGAGGAAAGAGTTGTCCTTGAGGATTAATTTGTCTTTGCCCAGAATCTTGATTTTCAGCTCTCTTGTTTTATAGTCAAATTTGACTGGGCTATGGGCATTCAACCAGTCACCTCCAAGAACAATGTCATATTCTTTTAGTGGCAGGATTTTGAAGGAGTTGTTGAATTCTTGTCCTTGGATTGTATAAGTCATGCTTGTATTTGTTGCTCCGATTTCAATGTACCTCCACCGACTCTGACACCTTTTCCATGTTAGTGTTGTGATTGAGCGTGAATTCGTGGAAAATGTCATATCCATAAAGGTGTGAGTACTCTGTGTCTACCAATGCCAGCCCTATTTTTCCACCAATCTTCTTGGTAGGGTGAAGGTATTGTTGGAAGATTTTCCACTAACACTTGACTGAGATTTGCATCATTATTTGTTCTTCGTAGTGGGGCTTGTTCTTGATTCTTTGGCGGTGTTGTTGTCTTGTTGTTGCAGTGTTGATCATCTCTTCTTGTTGCTCATCTTCTTCGTGGCCATAAGGTTGAGCTTTTTATATTGTTGACAACGGTGCCCAAAGAACCATTTCTGCCCGCATGATGCCCACGGGAGCAGAAATTTGGTTTCGGTTTCTTTGCAAGCTTGTCGAGTTCCTTCTTTGCATGTGTTATCACTATATTGGCTTGGTTTGTTACATTGATAAGAACGTAGTTGCTCTTAGAGTAATTCTTTGAAAAGCGGGACTTTTGTTGCCAAAAGGGCGTGGCATTAGCTGCCTTTTCCATGTCTCTAGCATATTCCACGGCCTCATACAATGTAGTGGGCTTCAGTGGTTTCATATAGTGTTTTATCTCCCCCCTGAGCCCATTGATATAACATTTAATATAATAGGCTTCCTTTACTTCTGGGTTTTCCTTTTTGTAATTGGCCATCTTGTCTTCAAATGTCGATTATGCGCATTTCTTGAATCTTGCCCCTGTTTAATGGTGTTGAAATCCTCCAGGACATCATAAGCATTATCACCAGTAAATCGTTGTAGCAAGACCTGACAAAATTGTTTCCAGGTGAAATTTTGCTCAAGTATGCCAGAGTTCCTGAGCCACGTGTCCGCTCTGCCCGTGATGGACATCTGAGCATAATCAAATTTAGCATCCTCAGGGACATACACCATAGCATAGTATTTCTCTGTTAGGCGTAACCATTCCTGTGGATTAGAGCCATCAAACTTTGGGAAATCCATTTTAGGAGCCTTTGCAATTGATTTGTAGAATTGCTCATCTCTATCAAATCCTTGTTGCCTGTCATTTCTGTGGAGTTGTCCTCTGGCAGGCTGTTGATAGTTCCTGTCTTGTCGGTACCAATCCTGCTGGTGCTGTATGTTCGGAGCAGGTTGGGGATTTGGGTTGTGGTTTTGGTTTTGGGTTGGGTGAGGGTAGGGTTGCTGCCAGTTGGTTTGGTTGTAAGTTGGGTTGTGGTGTTGGTTTGGGTATTGGTTGGGGTGTGTATAGGGTGGGAATTGTTGGGTGTAATTTGGTTGAGGAGGGTAGGGCTGCGGAATGTAATGTGGTGGCCGGTTCATGTATGTGTTTTCATTTGGAAATGGTTGGGGTTGAAATGGTGGTTGTTGGTAGTGTTGGTATTGGGTGTCATGGTATTGGTATTGGGTATGAGGGTATGGGTACTGGTTTTCTTGCTCCATGGCATGCACTTCATAGTACGCTTGCTGGTATTCTTCTGGAGGGTGCTCCTGATCGTTGTACTGTTGATAGTGAAACTCATACCTTGGCTGTTCAGTAGCCTCGCTACGTCTGCGCCAGTGTGGTGGCTGGGAGTGGCCACGCGTTGCAGCTGCCTCGGGTGCTGGTTGTGTGCTTGCGTTGGCTGTGTTCTGCTCCATCTCAGCAGCACGACTACGGTCTTCCAGGAGCATGGATGCCAGCTTGGACATCTGTTCAGATAGTGACTGTAACTGTTCTTGGACGCTATCCATCTTGTCTCCGAGTTCTTCCGTCCTTGTGTTGACGTGCTCCATGTCAAGCCTGAGAGCTGCAAGCTCCTCTGCATCCGCGCTGTCCGTGTTTTTGGACCGCGGCATCTTGTAGCTCTGGTTCGTCGACGTCTGTGTCGCTTTTCACCGCCTTGCGGTCCGCCATCAAGATGCACACCGGCCCGTTCGTCGGAGGATTTACTCGGAGAAATTTTCTCTGGTAACCCCGACGAAAACCAGTTTGTGCTCGAATGGTGCCGCCGCCGCCAAGCCGCCTCCGTCGACTCGCGTCACAGGGGACGTCGCCGCCTCCTTCGCCGCCGTCGACAATCGCCGCGAAACGGGAGAGGAGGGTGGGATTTTACGAGAGATCCCAACCACCCTCTCGTCCCGGATCGATTCGCCCCCACGAACTGGAGACGAGCTCTCAGATCGCGATTTGGTTGAAGAATTCCTGGCCGGAGGTCGTCGGCTCTGATACCAGTTTGTCAGATCCCGCTAGCCGGAATCCAACGCTGAACTCCCGAAGTGGAGACCCCACGATGAATTGGGGATTTCTACGGTAGCTAACCCTAGAACAGTAAGGTAAAGGAAACGAATTTAGGATTTAGTTCTTTTTCATAGCCGGACCGGTAGCCCATGGCTTATATGTTCGATTCTGAAGGGATTTGGGCGTGTAGCTCAACACAGGAATAATAATTCTGGGAAGATAAACAGTAAATAAAGATAATAGTGGTAACTGACGAGGTATCTCTACCGTTGATCTCCTTCATCGCTTTGGAACCATTCATTCCTCTTCAGTGTACTGAAACGTTACCTTTGACATGTCGAACTGAACTTCGACAGTCCGTCAGGAGAAGCAGGGTTTGACACGTCTGCCGTCCCGGCAGCAACCCCGTGAACCCTGCCGCTATTCTCCTTTGCGCTGTCCTCGAAGCACGCGCCATGATGACCTCTCTGAGCTCGTTTCTCGGCCGAGCCCCGACAGCCACTCCTCCCGAGCTCGTCTTCGACCCCCATGCTGCATGTTGAAGCCTTGCTTCTGTTCATGTCCTTTGGCTTGATGGCACGTCACATCTTTTCATCCGCCAGTCACTCGTGTGTTTTCGAGCGTGTACTGCTATCACAGGTGGTGATACATACAGTGATCTGAGTTTCAGATGATTTTGTCTGCGTTTGGTGCATCGGTGCTTCCTTTGACCTGGTGCTCCAAAGGTTGATGCTGTCTTAGCTCCCTGGTGGAATGGCATCAATTAGTAGACATCGAAGTGTCGGTGTGTTGATGTCGATGTTGTGGTCCTCGATAGCAGAAGGACATTGGAGTGTCGCAAAACAAAGCCGAAAAGCCAAAATCTGCTTCATGAACCGAAGACCGCGGAACATCAAGCTCTTCCTCCCGGAATCCGAAGCCCTGAACCATACATGTTGTGGTTTGGGGGGCATTATGTCGATTCACCTTATAATTATATATGGAGACCATATGCGGGCTTTTCTAGTGTGTAGCGAACAAATGATATAATTTTATATTGTTAATACAACATTAAAATTCGGGGTATCTAGACAACATAAACCACCTAATTAATTGTCTAGACCCCGGTTTCGCTTAATATTGCCTAATTGCATTGCACCTTTGCCATGTCATACATCATATATGCATCATGCTCGATCTTCTACCATAGTATTAAATAGTACATTCGATGTTTCTGCTAGTGTTTGTTTCTTCACGGGGTAGGTCGATGAGTTGATGCGAGTGTCGACCCGATCTTCAGATAAACCTTCGGAAATGTTTTCAGGCGAGGATTCTCCCCCTTTCTACCTATTTACATTTATAGTCTTTATTTCCTCCTGTTGATCTATTGCTATCCGTTTTGTGATGCTATAGTTTCCGTACCCCTGTTACATTACTTGCAGCCCCTATATTGCCTTGGACACCACCTATTACCTATTATTTGGTAGATACTCGGCCTTGTGAGTCGTAGTTGCTTGCTCAGGTGCTGATTTGCGTCGTCGATGTTTCACCGATGTTGGGGGTTGGCTTATTCATAAAGGTGGAGATGATCGTGGATTTAATTAAAGTTAGTTACTTAAATATTAAAATTGTTATAACTAATGAAGAGGCATCGGTGGATAATAGTTGAGATTTGGTTGTTAATCGCCCACTTGTTCCGAGACTAAGCAGGCTAACCACATGTGGGGTGTGTGGGCACCCCTATCCGCTTAGTACCTGATTTCAAAGTATTGTACTGGGGGCCACAAACTAGTTTGAAGTTTTCATGCCACGTTATGTCATGTATGCCATGTTATGCCATGTTTATTACCTATTGCTCGATGAGCCTTTATTATTATTGTGTAGGAGCGGCACTCTGTTACGGAAATATTTTGTCTATTACCTCTACTCACGTGACAAGTGCACGCAACCTCAGGGTCCATACGAGGCGGATTAGCTATACCTCGTACAGGTAGCTCTTTAGGGTGCCCCCCATGTATTTGCTTTGGGTCAGGGAAAGTGTCGTGTCCTAGGCCCTGCCGAAATACCTATGGAAGTATGTTAATTGATCTGGAAACAAGGGTCGAAGTGCGTGTGGAAACTTTGATGCACCCCTGCAGGGTTAAATCTTTTCGAAAAGCCGTGTCCGCGGTTATGGACGACTGATGCATGTAAAATGCATACATGAACTTTTTTACTTTGTTAACATGTTTACCCACATATTTGCATCATATATAATGTTATATCCATGTTTTACATTGAATTATGAGGATTTACCCATGATCCCCCTTATTTTGGTTATAACCCTGCAGGGCAAAAAAAACTCTGTTTTTCATGTTTTTGATGTTTCAGGACCTATACGGAGTCAAAAAGATCTCATCTTCTGGGAACATCATTTTTATCCATGAGAACCACCCGAGGCATGAAGAAACACCCAAACTAGGCCCCGAAGGGCAAAAGAGCCCCATGCCCATCAAGGGGGGCGCGCCCTCCTACCTCTTTTCACCCTCGACTATCCGATTCGCTTCAATCTTTCGCCTACGGAGTTCTTTTGACCTAAAAACCACTATATAAGGACCCCCAGGGCGTCCTCGACAGGGAGCACACCAGAGACAAAAACACCACCAAACAGAGTGAGATTCGTCCAAGATTGGAGGGGGAAACTCCGCTAGATCCGCCTCCCGAGGGATCTCCATCTCCACCAACGTCTCCAACATCATCACCATGATGAAGAGGGAGTAGTCCACCTCTGGACTATGAGTTTGTGGCAGTATCTTGATCTATTTCTCTCTTGTTCTTCATAGATCTAGTACCATATGAGCTGCCCAACATGATTATGGTCATATATGTAATTCCTATGTGGTGGATCTTTATTCTATTATTTGATCTATGAGATTCGAACCTATTTTGTGTAAGATGTATTGATAGATGCATATGATCTACCCCGATCTAAATTACTTGTTTTGATCCAACTTGTATGCAATGTATGGAGAGAAGTGTGTATTAGATGGAGTAGCATGGTGGTAGAGATTGATTTGTGACAACTATATTCAAGATCTACTTTGGTTTTTACCTTTCTTTTACTGCCTCACTAGAGATAAAGTGAAATCATGTGCTATAATTATTATGTGATAATCTTGGTAGATCAAGGTAGCATATTTGTATTTCAAACATCATGTCATATTACGTAAGGCTATACTCCAATCTATTTTTTAATTCAAGATTGCATGGAGGATTCCCTTTCTTGTGGAGTATAAGTAACATTGATATTATCTTTATGTTAGGACGTGATGCCCATATGAATTCTTATCAAACACATGTAGAAGTTCCATGATTGTTCATCATTGAGAAATTGTTTTGTGATCACTACAACTTAAAAAGAGAGTAGACAAGTGAACCCATGAACCCTGGTTCAATTTTAATCATAAGAAACAACTTTCCATTGCCATTGCTATCTTTTATATTTTCTGCAATTTATTATTTCGAAATTACAAAAATACTTTCCATACTTGCAATCACTCATAAAAACCCCAAAACAACTTTATTACTTTCCATATCACCCCATTTGCATTTAGATACTTTATTTATTTTAGTTTTGCATTGTGTTATTGTGTTTACATTATTTAGTTATTTTTAATTTTATTATTATTTCATATTACTAATACGAAACCTTGTGCTTGACAACCACTTGGTGGAGTTGGGGACACAAGACATTTTATTTGCTTTTCAGATTGCTTGACGAGGACAAGACGAATTAACTTCCCACGTCTAGTTCTCAGAGAGTTCGATATAAACCCTCGAGTCACCCTTGTGGGGAAAAGAAGCTTGCTACAACACTCCGCACTTGGAGTCCCAACAAAGAGCAAATATTGTTGCCATCAACGACTTGGAGGAAAATATCTTGATAGACAACTATAACTAGAATTTACTGCTATAAATTACCTTGTATCTGGTATGACTAGTAAGTTGGATAACCACCATGGAAAGAATGAATAAAATTGCCAACCATGTGAGTTTCCTCGTCATGACTTCCTCGTTTGTTCTCGAGGGGGAAATACCAGGATGGATATGTTTGATGGTAGTATCAGGTTAGTTCCAAATAGGTCTTTCTTATCCCTTTCTGATAGCCGACAGTTGTATTGAGCCTCTATAGGTTGTTTAGTGCATGCTTCGCTGCCGCTTCAGTCCATCATACCTATTTAGGCGAGAGTCGCCGAATTTTAAGACTCGTCGTGTACTGGCCTTAGTACTGACCGCTCTCTTTTTCCTTTGCCCTTTGTCGGCACCCCTTTTGTTTAGCAGGTTTGAGACCGACGCCGTTAGCAGGGTTACCCTTCCGGCTTGGCATGGGAAGGGTTATGGACTCCATTGGTTATTCTTTAGGGCTCTTAGCCCCATTTGCATCTTGTCCGTACTTGGATGTTGTATTATTTTCCAGGTGATTTGGATCTTGTACTATATATGTGTATTCTTGACTCGTTGAGTCGTTGTTGTATATATCTGTTCTATGGGTTCCTTCGTGGACTAATGTGTAATGATATTACTTTGATTTCCATGCGCACGAAAGTTCCTGGCTTCTATACGGGTTTGACGGGAATAGCTAAAACTTGCATATGGCCGATCTGAGGGCGTTACAAATGTTGTCTAGTTTATATTTATGCGAAGACGGTAGCTATTTGGGGGGATGTTTCTTAGTTTATCCTATTCGATGGCAGTAGCTTTTTGGGGATGTTGAATGTAATATATGCCTCTCTATGCCAACACCATATTGGGGGATGTTGCTTAGTTGCATTCACCTCTGAATGTAATATCTGCCTCTGAATTTTTGTTGTTGCTAATTCCAATGAATGTCACATCTGCCTCTATTTTTTGTTGTTGCTAATTCTAATGAATGTAATATCTGGTTGGCTCTGAATTTTTAGAAAATATACTCTAGTAGAATGGACATGATTCATCTTACAAAGCCTCTGAGTTTGGTTTCATCCATTAGGTGTAACTCCCTTTGTTTATTTTTCAATATATAAGATATAAAATGACAGTCAGGCAGTACTAAGAATTTTAGATCTGGGAGGAAGCACTCAAAGCTAAGTTTGATACATAAGAGGCTCACACTTAGGACTAAGATGTCACCACTACACTATGAGGTTCAAGGAACATCCAATGATAACATGGAAGAGGGAGATGAATTCGAATAAGTTCACGAAGAGTGTGAGACCAACAATAATGAAGAACATGCTATTGTCTTGTCACAAGTAAAACCAAACCTCCCAATTTTTATTTTTTTGGCTAATGAACATGTTTTTATAGCAGTACCTTGTTTTAAATGTACCTTTAATAAGCAATATCTACCTCTGTATGTTACATCTCTTAAATTCTTGGTTTTAGTCGATGTTGCTTGGTTTCTGTAGATATTTTCTTAGACAGATCCACAATCTTCGTGTAAATGTTACTTTTGTAAAAGATGAAAACACAGTCTGCTTGCTGTTTTTATATTGGTTTTGTCCAAACTTGTTTACCTCTCGCCTATGTGATCTACTTGTATTTTTTCTAACTTTTGTGACATTTTGGCGCATGTTATCTTTTTGTTTACCTCTCGCCCATGTGCTACATGGTATCTAAAAAAAATCTAAGCATGTATAATCTATTTATACCACTATATATGTAGAATGAATATAATCTGATCTCACACATATAGCTTGTTCTTCATGACATCTAAACAAATCTAAGCATGTATAATCTGTTTATACCACTACTAGATGTAGACTGATTATAATCTGATCTCACACATAAGGTTATGTATTCATGTTTTTTTCTTAGGGTAAAGAAAAGAAGTTGTTATAGGGCATCACCTATGAAATTGGTCAGCTTATACCCCCATATGTCAGAAGAACATAAATCGATGATAAGGAAGGCAGATTACGGTGGACTGTTGGACATCAAGTGCTCAAAACTTTAACCAGAACTCTAAAAATTTCTAACAGAAAGTTTTGACCCAGTATCTTGCAACATGGTATTTCCTGGCCATGGCGCAGTCCCTGTCACTGAACTTTCTGTTAGAGAAGTGTTAGGAGTCCCGTGCGGCAATGTTGAAGTGATTTATGAACTAGATTCAGAGGCCACAAATAGGAAGTTGGGCAATGAGGGGAGAAAGCAGCCCAATCACATATCTGAAAAAGAAACTGATGTCTTTGAAGAATGCAAATAGTTCATACCTTAGGTTGTTAATAACATTAGGTATGTGCTCTGTTCTTGCGCCAACCATAGGAGTAAGCATCATCCCGAGAATATATCCATCAATGGTTAACATAAAACAAGCACACAAGTTGAATATCTACAAGTTTGTCATCATGATGACCCGCAGAGCTACCAAATCAAATGCAGAGAAGGCCATTCTGAAATCATGCATGTTATATCTCATGGTATATACCACATCCCTCTTTTTTTTCATTCAAAGTTGTTGAGTTTTCCATGTTTCTTTTTATATTTTTACAACATGTTATTTCTTCTTTTCATTTTGCAGGTCAAATACTAGATTATTTAGAACTGAAAGATATGGATATTAGTGAACAAGGCATGTGAGTCTCGGTATGGACCAATGCAATGGTCAATAAAGCTATACATCAGGATACAGGTAGCGATGGTTGCTTCGGAATGGCAGCGGTAATTTACCAGAAACCTCCCCCAAAACAACAAGATACTGTCAAGTGTAGTCTCTTTTAGTTTTTTGATGTTATTTATTCTATTTTTTACTTCTTGCGTTTACCATTTTTTCATGCAGATTTAAATCCACTACCATGAGAAATTCACATTCTACAGAACTGTTGCATTAAACATATTTTTTTATTTTTGGGGTACTTCTATTTTCTAAAACAGAACGAATTTTTGCATGTGCATTTTGTGTTTACATCTTTATTTTTCCTTCTCATGTAGTTGAAACCTGAATTTGCAAGCATAGCCAGTCCACCATCATCTATTCAAGTAGAATCTAGCAACCAGTCTGAAAATGAACAAGAAGACAAACCAAGCAGTAGGAGCCCTTTTAACACATAATGCAAACAAGGACACAGAGCTCATGAGTAAGTCTAGAGCATTCTATTCGCAGACACTCATATAATTGAGAAGTTTATTGAAGTTCATGCGCCACTAGACCCATTAGAAGTAAGTTCACCTTTTTTTTCTCTTACTATTTTTTTTCAGGTTTTACAATTTTTTTGCTCTTAAGCATGCTGGTTCAAGTAGCACACTTATCCCCAATTTTTCTCTGTAGGAGACAACAAGGTACAAGGAGTCCATCGAGTATGCCTACCACAGTTTTGAATCAAGTTTGCAAAATTTCATGAGGAATCTGCTACCTCAACCTGTCAAGCAACAAAGTACTACAAGCAAGACCAATTATGGCAGTTCCGAGAAACTAAATGAGAAGTCTGTCAACAAGGAGGGATGTAACCAAACTCCAAGGTGTTCCAGTGATACCTCCGATCCGGATTACAGATATAGTATAGCTCTTTTTCCCTAGTAGACCTAGGTTTATTGATACGTCCATTTTGCATCACCATTATATATAATAATTTGCCTCTATTCATTGATATATTTCATATTAAGAGGTGATACTTATGTATTTTCATCTATTTTTGCATGTTGGATGATTCTTGGAGAATGAACTACCGGAGTCAGGATTCTGATGGAAAAAGAGGTGTTTTGATGCAATTGCGCGAAGATCAAAAAATACCAGAAAAACTACGGAAAATCATATTTTCCAAGAAGACAAAGAATGCCAGAAGGGGAGGCGGAGATGGTCCACTGGGAGCCCACACCCCCAAGCTCGGGCCACCCCTAGGCCGCGCCTACAGGGCGTGTCGCTCACCTGGCCTCCCTCTGGCTCCGTCCTCTCGCCTATATCTTCTCCTCAAAACCCTAAAACACAGGGAGAGACCACAGAAAGATTCCGCCGCCTCTACGGGGCGGAAAACACCAAGAGAGAAAGAGCTCTCCGGCAGACAGATTTCTGCTGGGGAAATTCCTTCCTGGAGAGGTGAGATCATCACCATTGTTGGCAGTGCTTGGTGCACCTCGTTGGAAACCCCAAGAGCAAGGTGTGATGAGCACAACAGCAAGTTTTCCCTCAGTAGAGACCGAGGTTATCCAACCAGAAGGAGGAAGGAAACGTCTCAAAGGTGTTGCAAGCAACATGGAAACCTGCACAACACAAACTCAAGACTTTGTCCCAACGAACAGTGAGGTTGTCAAGATCACCGGTTTGCTGTATCAAAGGATTAATTGTATGGTGTGGAAGGTAATGATGGTTTGCAGCAAGTAATCGGTAACAGTGGAAGATGTATCAATGGTAAAGAGTGGACCGGGGTCCATAGTTCACTAGAGGTGCTCTCCTTAGATAAACAACATGGCATAAAGGGTAAACAAATTACAGCAGGGCAATTGACAGGAACTGAGCAAGGCATAACAATGCAATACTAGACACAAAGATCCTATGAGATTCGATTGGGCAATACAACAAGATACATAGACCGCCAACCAACTGCATCTATGACTAGAAGTCCACCTTCAGGTTATCATCCGAACCCCCTCCAGTATTAAGTTGCAAGCAACAGACAACTGCTTTAAGAAAAGTGTGTAAGGTAAACAATCCACTTGTTCCATGAACAAGAGACCATTGTTTTCTCCCAAGTGGCAACAACACATCTACAACCGAAGAGATTTATGTCACTTCCCTTGGAAAATAGAGGCATGAACCCACTATCGAGCATAAATACCATCTCTTGGAGTCACTAGCAACTACTTGGCCAAGATAGCTACTAACAACGGAGAGCATGCAAGATCACAAACAACACAGACATGATAGAATCATATAGACAAAACCATTAACCAAACTGACATAATAATCTAAATATCCATCGGATCCCCGCAAACACAACATGCATAATTACAAATAGATTAGATCTTGATCATAAACAAAGCTCACAAGATCTATACATGAAATCACAAGGAGGAGATACAACCATCTAGCTACTACATGAACCCATAGTCCAAGGTGGAACTACTCACGCTTCATACCGGAGAAGAAGGCCTCCGGG
The DNA here is from genome assembly GCA_030063025.1 of Avena longiglumis. Taxonomy (NCBI): domain Eukaryota; kingdom Viridiplantae; phylum Streptophyta; class Magnoliopsida; order Poales; family Poaceae; genus Avena; species Avena longiglumis. The sequence continues at coordinate 536,795,885 of CP125974.1, read as the reverse complement.
ATGATTTCCCCTCCGGTAGGGTGCCGGAAAGAAATTTACATCCCCCGGTCTAGGGAAGATGGTGGCGGCGGCTACAGACAGTTTCATGGAATATTAATCGGGTACTTAGGGTTTCTGCATCGGGGGCTTCTTATAGGCGAAGAGGCGAGGCTGGGAGGCAGCCAGGGGGGCCACACCCTGCCTAGGCGCGGCTAGGGCTGGCTCGCGCGTAGGGGGGTCTGGCCGCCCTGTGGCGCCTCTCCGTCTCTCCTCTGGACTCCGTGTTGCCCACGGTAAAATATTAATTTTGGCTTTTGTCCCGTCCAATTCCGAGAATATTGATTTTCTGCCTTTCTGTAACCAAAAACAGAAGAAAACAGGCAACTGACACCGTGTCAACTTGTTAATAGGTTAGTTCCAGAAAACATATAAAAACACCTCAAAGTGTAGACAAAGCAAAGCAAAGTAGATACTAAATAAGTATGGAACATCAAAAATTATAAATACGTTTCCGACGTATCAAACATCCCCAAGCTTAACTCCTGCTCGTCCTCGAGTAGGTAAGTGACAAAAAGAATAATTTTTAAGGTGACATGCACCTTCATAATAAAGATCAAACCATTTGAAAGCATTGAAAGCTGGGATCAAAGAACTCTAGACATGTGCATGAAAGATGGAGTTCTAACAATGAGACAAAGCAACTATTGTTGCAACATGACAAGATACAAACAAAGATCATGAATAGCATGCATTGAAAAACGTTTGTTTGTTTGTTTCACATACAGAAAACATAGCATAGTGACAATCAGCTTGTCCCTCATAGAGTACCAAATAGATGCATAGGACACCTTCAAAGTTCATAAGAGTGACTAGATCAAATAGCACAAGAGCAAGCAATACAACAATATGCATCAATCAATAAGTTTTGGGATACTACACATAGAACTAAGAATGACCACTATGCTCTTTTAATGGTTCCTAAAGGTAGAAGGTGGAGACTCAACATAATAGTGGAAGAAAGACCCTTCATAAAGGGAAGCAGGGATTTCAATTTTCAAAAAGAGCTTCCAAAAGTTATGGTACTTGTTAGCTTTCAGCCCTCATTGCCCCTATCATAAGCATCTTGAAGTGGTTAAGGTTAAAGTAAACAAACTATGGAGTATATGCTTGACAAAGTATAAGTTGGCAATCTTATGTCTCTTAAATATGAGGGCCACACCTCATGCTACTCAACTTTAGTCACCTGTAAGTTCTTGTCATATTAAGTACATGCGTATCATAGAGAACCGCCAATGGGTACCCCTTGCACATGGTACAGGAGCTATCCCATAACCAAAATGACAAGGCAAGCAGACAATGGGCATATCAGTGATCTTTTTATTTACTATGTGCATAAATTTTTATTGAGATGTTTCACAGATAGCTCACTATGGTGATGACGCAAGTTTCCACCATGATTAGACATGGCTTAGGCTAGCGGTCCAGGCGTTTCTCTAACATAAAATACATAACTCCATTGTCGAGGGGATTACCCCGGGTACCCCAAAGACACCCCAAGACATTCAAAAAAGGCAAGTACAACAGATTCGACCTGGGCCGGCTGGAGGCTTCCAGCCGGCCTGCCCGCGCCCATCCGGCCCATCGGCCGCCTTTCCCCCGTCGCCCGCTGTGCAGTCGGTCATCCGGCTGGGTGCAGTCGGGTCGATCGCTGCACCCGAGGCAGCTGCTACATCAAGACCAAGTACCAGATAAGAAGAAGGAAGAAAGCCACAAGACAAGGACCAGACATCGACAAGACCGATAAGACTCAGGCCATGCTGTCACTATATAAGACACTATGCATGACACTAGCAGATGGCATAGCAAATAGCAAATACTATGCATTATACTTATATTACCTCATGCATAACACCATGTATAGTAAAGTTAGACCTTGCGGGCCCAGATTGTTCCCTGGGCACATTTTCTAAGTGCACCAAGGGTGCTCACGGTGAGGACGGATTCTCACTTAGAGCTAGCTCATTCATCCACTCTCCCGTCTCACGCCACACTCCACACACATGAGCCTTGGTCCCTTTTGATCAGCTCATCTGCTAGCTTGCTTATTCTCATACGGCCACACAATATTCTCGGATACAGCTCCAGAAGCATCCATTATAGTCTGATTATCCTGTCTCGCTATACTCGCTTGTATCCAATCCCGCCTGCGGACGCTGTTGCAGTCGCCCTGCTTGCTCCCACGTCTCTATCTAGCCTGCTTAGGTAATGTCGTTTCCATACCGACGATATTTGACACCCACCATGAGACGAGATATTGCCGCGACCGGAGTTTTGTTCCGCACGGGACCAACTTTTTTGTCGCCATCGTCACCTCCTCCGTTCCAGAAGATTCTCGGTGGCTCGCCGGCTTCGCCATTCGCGTTGTTGTCGGCCTCGCCTTTTGCGTCGTTGCCACCCATCGTCGTCCGGCTCGCCGCCGGCACCAAGGCCACGCCAAGAGGCCCGGGGGGCTTGCCGCCGTCGCCGCGCCGTCTTCACCGCATGGCCGCGTCCGCATGCACCTACGGCTCCGGCCTCTCCGCGCCGCCGTCCCGCGCGTGCCCGCCCCGCCGTAGCCGCGCGCCTCCGCGCCGTCGCAAGCTTCCCCGCTCGTGCTCGCGTGCCTCCCCGCCGCCCTCTGCACCTCTGCGCCTGTGCCCGTCCGTCCGCCCGCGCGCGTGCAGCCTTGGGGCCGCGCCTGTGCGTCGCTCATCCCCGCGCCTGCCCGCGGTCGACCTTCTCAAGCCGCAGACCGCGCCGCACGTCGTGCGCATCCGCGCCGCCATGCTTCGCAGGCCAGCGCTCCGACAGACGCCCGTCTGCTGCCGTTTCGCCCGAGCGTGCGCGTCTCCCTCGCCCACGGCAGAGCTGCATCCATGCATGCCTGCGGCCGCGTGCGAACGTCCCTCGTCGCGGCTCCTCGCATGCGGCAAGCCGACGGTACGCCCGAGCAAGCTAGCTGCAGCAAGGCGGCGAGCAACCAAGCCAGAGCAGCAAGCTAGAGCGCACGCATGCACTTGCCAAACAAGCACGCCCGCTACAGCAACAGCACTCCATTGGGAATCCGTACATATGTACATGCGCGTACATCCGGCCGCAGAATTCATACGTATGCGCGGTTGTTCTCTTCCTAGCTGTGCCATGCGCGACCCCACCAAGCTCTCGCGTGCGCGTGTGCACGCACGACCTCCGGCGTCGCTCGCGCTGCCCCTGCGGTTTCCGCTCGTGTCTGCGTATCCGCAAAGCACCTCCTCCCGTGCGCGCCTGGCCATCCTCCGGCTCGACGCCCTCCGGCTGACTGCGTGCCACGCTCGGCCGGCTCTGCCCGACGCGGCGAGCTGCTCGTCCGGCTCCTCCACCGCTCGACCGTGCCCACACGTCTGCGCGCTGGTCCGGCTGAGCTCGCACGCCCGCCTGGCTGCCCTCGCCCGCCCGGCTGCGCTGCCGCGCGTCTGCCCGTCCGGCTGCGCTGCCGCGCGTCCGGCTACAGTCTACAGAGAAAGACGGGAAGAAAAGTAGAGAAAAGGGAGAAAGGGAGGCGTGCCCGGCAGGTGTGTGGAAGTAGTGGCCCCGGCCGGTTAGAGTCAAGGAGCCAGTCGGCTAGTTGGAAAGTTGAGAGGAAAAAGAAAAAGGGAGTGCCTAGTTCTCAAGCGCCTGAGAACTACTTATGTCTAAGTCGCTGATGTTATTCTAATATTTGTGCTAATTCTCAGTTGCAATCTAGTTGCAACTCATAAGATTTGTACTAATTCTCAGTTACAACCTAGTTGTAACTCATCAAATTCTTAGTTACATCCAAGTTGCAATTCATGTATAACTTTCATTTTACACGAATCACGAGACAAATCAAAACGGTGAAAGAGGCGACTGAGATTTAAGAAGTTCTCAGGCGCCTGAGAACTAGCAAATCCGAAAGAAAAAAGAGGAGGCAGTGGGCCGGCTAAGGAGAGGGCCGGCTCGTTCTGCCTGTTGGGAAGAGAAAAGTCAGGCCGACTAAAAAAGAGAGAGAGAGGAAGAGATGGTGGCTGGTTAAAATTTGGGCTGGTTATATTCGGCCGGTTAGAAAAATTGAGAGGAAAGAAAAAAGTCAAAGAAAGAGAGAGTAAAGTAGAAAGAAAGATCCGGTTGGAATGAAAGAAAAGACAAGCAAGAAAATGCCGATTATAGTTAGCCGGCTGAGAGCAAGAAAAAAAAGGAAAAGGATACTATTCTCCCGGGGATGTCGTTGCAGCGACGGGCAACACGGGAGGCCCACCTTACGTCCGTTTCTCTTTTCTGCCTTCTTCCTCCTGTAGACGCGCTACAGCTCCATCACCGCACTGCATCCCGGCTGACGGTCAAGACTCCGCCTCTGCGGCCCAGCATGGCGCCGCCATGGCCTCCATTCCCCTTGTTGCAAGGCTCGCCGTCATGGGCCTCCCTCCGCCGCCTCGCCGGCTCGAGTAGCTCCGGCCTCCGCGCCACGCACCCGCCCCTGCAGCTCCCCACCACCGCGCCGCCATGGGCCTCCACCCCCCGCCGGCCCCTACTGCCCTAGTACATAGAGGCCGCCTGCTACGCCACCTCCCATGGTGCCGTCCATGAATCTGCGCTCCTCCCCAACGTTGGTAGCATTGCTATGTGCCGACGACAACGATGCTACACACCATGACCCAATATGCTACATACGACTTCTGGTGTTGCTATAGTCGTTGCTACCCTGCGGTGAGTGGCGGTGTTACCTTCGGTGAGAGGCCCTGCTACACATGGCGACCGACCCTGCTACATACGGCTTCTGGTGTTGCTACATGTGGCGAGCGGCGCCGCTACATGGCATTTTTTCTTACAAGTTTTTGCTTCGGCGAAGTCGGCTTTTGCTACATTAGCATAATTATATTGCTACATATGTTTTCTGATTTTGCTACAATAGCACAAACTTCTTGCTACGAGGTATCCGGCGAGATCTCCTGGGGATTCTCCGGCGAAGTCGATTTTGCTACATGGTCTCCGGCAAGGTCTCCGACGAACTCTCCTGCGAGATATAGTCTGTCTGTTATTTTTCTGGACCACAGTTTTCTGCTACATGTAGCAAAAGCGGGGCTATTTGTAGCAAAACCGGACTGTTTTGTAGCAAAAGCGGGTTTTAGGCATAAATAGGTGGACACGTGGTTGGCTGGGGACCCGGAGGATGAAAACCACCGATCCCCTGGGGGACGCGTAGTAGTGTCCGAAAAAAAGAGGCGCCGATGTGAACAAATCCGGCTGAAAAAAAGGCGCCGATATCCTGCTGTTTGGTTCGTCAGGCCGGCTGAGTCTATCCGACTAGAGCCCGGTCCGGTTGGCGTCCTGTTTATCTGTCTGATTCGTCCGTTTCGGTCCTGATCCGGCTGAACCAGGCCGATTCGGTGTGACTTCGTCCGTTTGGTTGCCAGTTTAGCCGATTCGGCACAACTTTGCTGGTCGCTGGTTCGGCCGGCTGGTTCGGCCGGCTGGCGCGACTTCGTTTGTTTGGTTGCCGGTTTGGCTGGTTGGACCCGGTCCGGCTAGGCCATGCCGGCTTGGCGCATCCCTGCGTGTTTGGTTGTCTGGCCGGCTGGGAACCAAATCCGGCTGTGCGGCGTTTGGTTGTCTGGCCGGCTGGAGCCAGGCCATCCCGCTGGAACGCCAGTTGGACCGTGTCTGTGCCCTCGACGCGTGCAGAATCGCGTCTTCGACCCTACTACACCGACTACATCAATGTGAGTGTTTTTCCGACCTCGAGCAACCCTCGAGAGCTCGCCAGATGTTGTCCTGTTTCCTGCTTTCAATTTTTCGGCTTCCGTCGACCCCCAGCTGCGGGGGCTCGCCGGTTGGCTCGCTCTGCTAATTCTGTAAGCTGATTTAGTAGTGTGCGATGATGCCACAGGCCACTCTTCGTCTCAGCTACAGACCGCAACCCGGCTGTCCGGCTGGCAAGAGCAAAAGCCCAAGGGCATCCCACACGAAAAACGGTGAAAGATGCGACAGATCGGACAGTCCGGCCATGTGCCTAGTTGGTCTTTTTTGGCTACGAAGCCTCTAGTACCGTGTGCGGTATATTGTCAGCTCCCTTCGGCTCCGGCTCCAGACCGCAACCCGGCTGTCCGTCAAGGTGCAACGTAAACAGCATTGCACACGAGAAAGTGACTAAGTGTTCAGAAAAGCACGAGCTGGTTAAAAAAAAACATCATTCGGTTGACAACATGTGCACTGTATGTTAATGTGCTAACAAAAATTATTTCTATGTGTTTGCTTTGTCCGACTGCACCGAGTCGGATCTCAAGTACAGGTGAAGATTCGAAGCACCTGTCTTCGTCAGCTACTCCGAATCTCGGGGGCTACACCCCGCGGGTGCGCTCGCGCGCCCCCGCTGGGGTTGTGTTGCTTTCCGGCCAGAGGTGTCCAGCAAGACGCCATTCAAGAACTTCATCTACAACTACAACGTCAAGTTTTGTTGAGCTCATGCTCATTTCCCCCTCCGGGTGAAATCAAGGCGCGCTCGGGGGATAGTGTCAGGGGGATTACCCCCGGGTACCCCAAAGACGCCCCAAGATAGTCAAAAAAGGCAAGTACAACAAATTCGACCTGGGCCGGCTGGAGGCTTCCAGCCAGCCTGCCCGCGCCCATTCGACCCATCGGCCGCCTCTCCCGCGTCGCCCGCTGCGCGCGCCTCTTGGCCGGCTCGACCGCCCCAGTAGGTCATCCGGCTAGGTGCAGCCGGGTCAATCGCAGCACCCGAGGCAGCTGCTACATGAAGACCAAGTACCAGATAAGAAGAAGGAAGAAAGCCACAAGACAAGGACCAGACATCGACAAGACCCAGGCCATGCTGCCACTATACAAGACACTATGCATGCCACTACCAGATGACATAGCAAATAGCAAATATTATGCATTGTACTTATATTACCTCATGCATGACACCATGTATAGTAAAGTTAGGCCTTGTGGGCCTAGGTTGTCCCTTGGGCACACTTTATAAGTGCACCAAGGGTGCTCACGGTGAGGGAGGATTCTCACTTGGAGCTAGCTCATTCATCCACTCTCCCAGGATCACACGCCACACTCCACACACATGAGCCTTGTTCCCTTTTGATCAGCTCATCTGCTAGCTGGCTTGCTCTAATACGGGCGCACACATATTCTCAGATACATCTCCAGAAGCACCCATTGTAGCCTGATTATACACAATATACTATCAGACATGCAGGAGTAGGAGTTTTACCTCACCACGAGGGCTCCGAAGCTGGGTACTTCCTATGTCTCGCTACACTCGCTTGTACCCAATCCCACCCGCGGACGCCGTTGCAGTCGCCCTGCGCGCTCCCACACCTCTATCTAGCCTCCTTAGGCAATGTCGTTTCCATACCGACGACATCCATGGACTTGTAAGCTCCCTTTTTATTTCACACCGATGACACCCACCAGACAAAAGAGCATGATATCAACTGTGTACAAAGTACAAGTGTAATGTTGAAAATGTTCGCCATGACAACATGGTTCTGCTAATTCTAACGTATAAGTGCAAGCATATACAACATAGATGACACAATGGTTCAAGTTTATTAGGGGCAAAGAACATAAAGTGTGCCATCAAGTTCATGAGGGCTTTAATCACTAAGTTTTCACATAACAAAATACTTTTTAATTGGAAGATAGCTGAAAACAAGAATATACTTGGAATGGTGTAACACACCATGCATAGGAGTTTATAGTGGACACTTTGTAATAACTTGATTTTTTGGGAGTTGGAAGCATGAGTAGAGCTTACTCATACAAGTGGAGGCTAGAAAAAGACTGGGAGCAACCAACTAAGAGAGCAATAATGGCCATAATCATGCAGAGCGACAAAACAATACTAATCAAAGCATAGAGTGGTACTACAAGTCAAGGACTAAATGATCATAGAGGATATGGTGACTTGTTCATAGTCATAACATGGTGTGAGCATGTGGCAAGTCAACCCAAACAAACCTCAAAGGACAAAACCACAATACTATGCTTTTGATGCTAAAACAACACATGATTTCTTCAAGACACACTAAGCAATCCCAATGACTTGGAGCAAGCCATGCTATAGAAACAATTACTAGGCATAAAGTCAAAACAACACCTAGCATGGCATGATAAAGTCTAAGTCCCAGTCCAAGCAAGCTCCTCTTGCACTTCCAAGTAAGAACTTTCTACTCCTTTCCAACACCAATCGACTTATTTGAAACAACACAGCGAGAACGGGGGTCCAAACTACTTTATTCAAGGAAAATAAAAAAACTAAGCAAACAAAACGAAAACTAAGATGCTCCAAGAACAACACAACAATGCATGAAACAATAAAAATGAAGTGTCTAGACAGACCTGAGCTTTTTATTGATGAAGAAGGGGATGCCTTGGGCATCCCCAAGCTTTGACGCTTGTACCTCTTGGATATTTCTTGGGATGAAACCATGGTGGCATCCCCAAGATTGAGCTTTTGTCCATTCTTCAGCTCATTACATCATTCTCTCTCTACACCTGAAATTTTTCCTTCATACAAAACTTCACACAATCTTCATTAGCAACATTAGTGTATTGAAAAGATAATAGACCCTTTGGTTTAGCTTTAGAACAGCAAGACTTTCACTAAAAGAACAAGCTACTAAAGCAAGTTCCTTTAAAAATCTCAATTCCCAGAAAGAGAACTCAAAAAGAAATTGATAAGAAGGAAATACAAATAATGGCAGAAATCTATCAAAACAGACCAGCAGCTAGAAACTGATTTTTTTGAAAATTGTCTGTTGCTCAAATCAACAAGTGTTGAACTAACAAAAGTTATCTAACATACTGGGGGATTTATTCGTAAAATATCAGCTCATTTCGTGTTATAGAGACTCCTCACGAATTTTTATGGTGGAGGACAGAAATCTATTTTGGGACAACAACTCCCCAAATCTTACTTCCCTCTGGTCATTCTTGGCACAAAAAGCAAACAAAAATGATAAGGAGAGGTCATTACTGAAGTAATAACTTTCAAGAATCAAGTAAACTCTTGGGTTATCTCCCAACAAGTACTTTTTTTAACGCCTTTAAGTTAGGCACAAGAAGTAAGAAGAATCAAGTATTTTCAAATGAGGAGTTATTACCTCTCTTGCTTCTTCCTTTCTTACCTTTCTTCTTCTCTTTAGGGAATATATGATTGCTTACTGGAGGAGCAAAATGCATAATGCCTTTTCCCACATCTATTATTGCTCCAAGGTGCTTCAGTAGGGATCTTCCAAGTGTAATTTGTCCTTTGCCTACACATTCAATAACAAGATAATAAGTAGACACCATTTTCCCTGGGATTTTTGTAAACACACCTTCAGCTATTCCAATGGGTAATAAAGTGGCATTATTAGTAAGAAATATTTTCTCTCCTCCTTTAGAAAGTCCACAAAGACTCAAAGACTCATAAATATCTTTAGGCATAAGGAAAAATTCAGACATGATATCACAGCGAGCATCAAAAAGTGTAGTATTTATAGAGACTTTGATTATGGGAAACCACTTTGAAGGCTCGGAATTTATTGGAACATAATCATGGTACTACCTAAGTGTGTGGTAGAAACTATTCATAGCTGCAATACTAGACTCAAGAGTGTTCATCCTGGCAAAAATTTCTATGAAAGAGGTATCAGACTTGCCGGGCGTATTATAAATTATAATAAACTTCTTGCCAGGCGCATCAAAATCTTCATCATCAGTACATTGAAAAATATTTTTCTCAGCCACAACATCCAAAGCATATCTATAACGAAGAACAATACCGTGGTAGAAACTATTAATAACCATACTAAGACTCATCTTAGGCTCATTTTCCCTTTGTAAAGCATTGATTCTAGACCAAGCTTCTTTAAAACTCTCTTCAATTTTTTGCTTAAAAGTAAAGATCTCTTCCATAGGTGTAATAGAGATTGGCCCCAAACCAGACATGGTAGCAACAAGGGAAGGAACTAATTTTTTTTGTGTTTTTGAATAGAGAAAGCAAACTAAACTATTTTTTTGGAGTTTTTGATAAAAAGAGGCAAACAAAACCAAGCAAAAGAAACAAAGCAACCTAAAAACAAAGTTTTTTTTCAAGGATACGTCCTGGGAGACGTATCGTTTTCATAGAAGGAGGGCCAAGAGGCCAAGTTTTACAACGCACCGTGGCATAGGTGCCAAGGGTGCAACTCCACGCCGTCGCAAGGACAACACATGCAACCTAAGCAACTACTCGCGGCATCTCCACCTATCCACCTGCCCTAGACAGTCGCAGAAAAGCCATGCTGTCCTCCAGAGGTCTGCCTCCGCGGTGATTTTCCTGATGACCTCTCCGGAAGAAGGAGCGGCTCCATCGAAGACCACGTCGTTCCGGTGGCGCCATAGCGTCCAACAAACCAAAGAGATCCCTGTCCAAAGGTCGCGCTCGTGTTCCTTGCCACCCCGCCTATCTTGGAGCCAAGCAACAAATTGGGAGTCATGCTTCGGCATCCAATGCCTCTTGTTCCACCAGCCTAAGCAGACTGCCCAAACTTCGCGGGTTAGGACACATCCCATGAAAAGATGGTCGATGGTCTCTCCACATTGGTCACAGAAGGGGCAGGCCGCCGGATGTTGAAGGCCACGCCGGCTCAGCCTATCGGCGGTCCAGCATATGTTCCTCACAGCTAACCAAAGTGTCACCTTGCAGCTGGCAGGGGCTCGGGACCGCCAGATTTGAAGAACACCTGCCATCGAAGTTCGCCCAGCAAAAAGGGCCTGGTAGCAGGATTGGGACGTGTAGCAGTTGCTCGGGTCCTAGTTCCACTTGAGGACGTCCTGCGTCCCCTCTATGAGGGTGATTTCTTCCACTCGATCCGCCACTTCGAGGAGCTCCTTGATTGCTCCTGCGTTGAGATCTGGAGGGACGTCATGCAACCAACCCCCTGCTAGGCCTTCACACACACGACGCATGGAGGCTAACCTCGGTGGGACCGCTGCAAAGAGGTTGGGCGCGACATCGCAGAGTCGCCCACATGGAAGCCACTTGTCCGTCCAGAAGAAGGTAGTTGCTCCTTCCCCAAGCACCGAGGTAGTCGCCGCGTCAAAGAGTCGCCTTGAGAGCTCCAGGACACGGATGTCAAGGTCATGCCATGGCTTGTCCACCTCCACACGCTTCAGCCACAACCATCTGGCCCTCAACGCAATGTTCATGAGACGCAGGTTGAGGATTCCAAGTCCCCCTAGCTCTTTGGGAATGCACACCCTGTCCCATGCCACTAGGCAGTGTCCGCCGTGCACGTCCTTCCTCCCCTTCCAAAGAAAGCCGCGAATGATTTTCTCGATGGCGGTGATGACTTCTATGGGAATGTCGATGGACATCATGGCGAAAATAGGTATGGTGGACAAAGTCGTCTTGACGAGTTCAAGCCGACCCCCTCTGTTAAGCATGGAGGCTTTCCATGATGGCAACCTGGTGGCCACCAGCTCAACCAGCACTTGGAGTTGCGCCACTGACGGGTTTCGCAGAGAGAGCGGCATCCCTAGGTAACGAAGGGGAAAATGCATGATGGGGCAATGCAGCTCCCTCTCCACCAAGTCTCTGTCTTCAGCCGAACACCTGATCAGGTTGGCCGAGCACTTCTCGAAGTTGGTTCGGAGATCGGACGCCTCCCCAAAGTCCTCGATGATCCCGGAGATCACCTGGAAATCCACCACTGACGGCCTCAGGAATGTGACCACATCATCCGCATAGATTGATGTTCGGTGTTGGAGGCTGGCTGCGAGTCATGAGAGTAGCCCCTGTTCTTCTGCTTTGACGACCATCAGGTGGAAAATCTCCATGATCAGGATGAAAAGCTGCGGGGAGAGTGGGTCTCCTTGCCGTAGTCCATGCCTATGGGACACCTTCGCCCCTGGGCAGCCGTTCATCAAGAGGCGCGTGGAGGCCGTGGAGAGTAGCGCAGATGCACGCGAGGAGGCGCTCTCTGAAGCCCAGCTTCTTTAGCACTTCCAACAGGAAAGACCAGTCCACAGTGTCAAAGGCTTTGGTGATGTCCAGCTTGAGCAGCACCGTTGGAGTCTTGCTAGTGTGCATCTTGCGGGAAGTCCCTTGTACCATCATGAAATTGTCGTGCAAACACCGTCCATGCACAAAAGCACTCTGATGTACCCCTACCAATTGCGGTAGGATCGGGGCCAATCGGTTGGCGATCACCTTAGCCACCCACTTGGCGATCCCGTGAATCAGGCTAATCGGTCGGAAGTCCCGCACTTCCTCGGCGCCTGGCTTCTTGGGCAGGAGTGTAATCAAAGCACTGTTCACCGATCCAAAACCATGGCTGTCTAGCCTAGAGAGTGAGTGGAAGGCATCCATACCATCCTCCTTGATGATGCTCCAGCAAGCAACAAAGAATCGGGTAGAGAATCCATCAGGCCCAGGGCACTTGTCCAACGGCATTCCTTTGATGGCCGCCAAAACTTCCTCCTCCGTGAAGGCCCCATCAATGTGTTGAAGGTCCATCGATTGGACCCCCAAGAATTCCAAGTCCAGGGATAATGGCCGGTCTCCTGCCACGCCGAGCAGTTTCTCGAAAAAACTATCCATGGCTTCTGCCTTTTCCACGTGGTCCGAGATCCTCACATTATCCACCATAAGGTGATTGATGAAGTTCTTACGCCTCCGATGGCTATCATGCGTGTGAAAGAAGCGCGTGCATGCATCTCCCTCTCGTAACCAGATGATCCTCGATCTTTGTCGTACCAATGTCCTTTCAAGGGAAGCTAGCCCTAGGAGCTTCTTCTTGAGGAGGCACCGCAATCCACGCTCCTGGGAGGACAACTGCCTACTCTCCATGGCCACATCGAAGTGGAGGATCAACTCCGTGGTTAGAAGGATCCGAAGCTTAACATTCCCGATGAATTTGGAGATCCAGCAGGATAGTCTCTTAGCCACAACTCGCAATTTCGTATCGAGTCAAAGTAAAGAGAAAGGAAGTGGAGGACTCCCCTTGTGAAGACGTCATTAGCCTCCCCGGCAACGGCGCCAGAAAAAGTCTTGTTGGTAGTGCTTGGTGAACCTCGTTGGAAACCCGAAGAGCAAGGTGTGATAAGCACAACAACAAGTTTTCCCTCAGTAGAGACCGAGGATATCGAACCATAAGGAGGAAGGAAACGTCACAAAGGTGTTTCAAGCAACATGGAAACCTGCACAACACAAACTCAAGACTTTGTCCCAATGAACAGTGAGGTTGTCAAGATCATCGGTTTGCTGTAACAAAGGATTAACTGTATGGTGTGGAAGGTAATGATGGTTTGCAGCAAGTAAACGGTAACAGTGGAAGATGTATCAATGGTAAAGATTGGACCGGGGTCCATAGTTCACTAGAGGTGCTCTCCTTAGATAAACAACATGGCATGAAGGGTAACCAAATTACAGCAGGGTAATTGACAGGAATTGAGCAAGGCATAACAATGCAATACTAGTCAGAAAGATCCTATGAGATTCGATTGGGCAATACAACAAGATACATAAACCGCCATCCAACTACATCTATGACTAGAAGTCCACCTTCAGGTTATCATCCGAACCCCCTCCAGTATTAAGTTGCAAGCAACAGACAACTGCTTTAAGCAAAGTGTGTAAGGTAAACAATCCACTTGTTCCATGAACAAGAGACCGTTGTTTTCTCCCTAGTGGCAACAACACATCTACAACCGAAGAGATTTTTGTCACTTCCCTTGGAAACTAGAGGCATGAACCCACTATCGAGCATAAATACCCCCTCTTGGAGTCACTAGCAACTACTTGGCCAAGATAGCTACTAACAACGGAGAGCATGCAAGATCACAAACAACACATACATGATAGAGTCATATAGACAAATCCATTAACCAAACTGAAATAATAATCTCAATATCCATTGGATCCCCGCAAACACAACATGCATGATTATAAATAGTTTAGATCTTGATCATGAACGGAGCTCACAAGATCTATACATGAAAGCACAAGGAGGAGATACAACCATCTAGCTACTACATGGACCCGTAGTCCAAGGTGGAACTACTCACGCTTCATACCGGAGAAGAAGGCCTCTAGGATGATTTCCCCTCTGGCAGGGTGCCGGGAAGAACTTCAGATCCCCCGATCTAGGGACGATGGTGGCGGCGTCTACAGACGGTTTCGTGGAATATTGATCGGGTACTTAGGGTTTCTGCATAGGGGGCTTCTTATAGGCGAAGAGGCGAGGCTGGGAGGCGTCCAAGGGGCCCACACCCTGCCTAGGCGCGACAGGGATGGCCCGCACCTAGGGGGTCTGGCCGCCCTGTGGCGCCTCTCTGTCTCTCCTCTGGACTCTGTGTTGCCCACGGTAAAATATTGAATTTGGCTTTTGTCCCGTCCAATTCCGAGAATCTTGATTTTCCGCCTTTCTGGAACCAAAAACAGAAGAAAATAGGCAAGTGGCACTATGGCAACTTGTTAATAGGTTACTTCCAAAAAACATATAAAAACACCTCAAAGTGTAGATAAAGCAAAGCAAAGTAGATACTAAACAAGCATGGAACATCCAAAATTATAGATACGTTTCTGACGTATCAGCCATCAACACCATCGTCAAGCTAGACTTCATCAGGATCATCATCATCATCCACACCATCATCTCCACCAACACCATCATCACCACTCCATCCCGCTGTAACAATTTTGTTGAATACTTGCATAGTTCGTAGGGGAAACTTTCCCGGTGTTGATTACTATTGTAGTTGATGCTTGTGAGTGGAACCATTGTATTATTGTTTATGTTCAGATTGTTATCCATCACCATATCATCTCTGATCTTGATCCTTATGATGTCTCGTGAGTAGTTCGTTTAGTTCTTGAGGACATGGGAGAAGTCATGTTGTTAGTAGTGGATTTGTGTTGAGATATTATTCAATGGTTTAGTATTTAAGTTGTGGTGCTATTCTTCTAGTGGTGTCATGCGAACGTCGACTACATGATACTTCACCATTTATGGGCCTAGGGGAACACATTGTGTATTTTTCTACTACTTGTGGGGTTATCGGAGTGACAGAAACCTAAACCCCCGTTAGGACACCATTGCACAAGGGAGCGTAGGATCTCAGAGTTTAAGGTTGTGGTTAGGTTTATACCTTAATTGCTTTCCTATAGTTGCGATGCTTGTAGGGGGTTTAATCACAAGTATGTATTAGTCCAAGTAAGGTCGGTACATTAGCACAGGTTCACCCACACAACACTTACAACACCAATGGAGGGTACTCAGCTATTTGAAGCGAAAGCACTTGACAGAATTCCCATGTGTCCTCGAGAACGTTTGGTCCTTATAAGTATTTCCACCGGCTTGTCCTTTGCTAAGAAAGGATTGGGCCACTTGCTGCAATTGTTTGTTGTCTTTATTACTTGCATTTATTTCCTTGATTTATCAGAAAACCACTAAAAATTTGTTTGCTAAGCATTTATAGAGATTTCCTGCTCCATACCGCTAGTCAACACCTTCTTCTCCTCATTGGGATCGACACTCCTATTTATCGAAAGTACTACGATACACCCATATACTTGTGGGTCATCAAGACTATTTTCTGGCGTCGTTTCCGGGGAGTGAAGCCCTATTGAAGAGTGGAACTGGTAAAGGAAACTTCTACTATGAGTATTGTTTTTGTTCCTATTTGTTACTTTGTTTCCAATATGGACAACCCACTTGGTTTTCTGTTTGGGAAAACTACTACCACTGTTAGGGTAGTAGATGAACCACCACCTGTTGAGATAGATACTTTTAAGATACCTATAAGTATTATTGATCTTGTTATGGATAATTATTATTTAGGGGATGGAACCATCTACCCTGGTGATCACTTGCTTTTTATCCATAAATTATGCGGATTGTTTAAGTGTGCAGGTATCACAACTGAACAGGTGAAGAAAAAGTTACTATCTATATCCTTGAAAGGAAGAGCTAAAGAATGGTATAAGATGCTGAAGAATGGGCAATCCATGGAATTGGAGGAAATAGTGCCTCTCTTTTATTCTAAATTCTATCCTCCCAGTGAGATTCATAAGGATAGGAATCTGATATATAACTTTTGGCCTCGTGATGGAGAGAGTATAGCTCAAGCTTGGGGGATATTGAAGTTGCTAATGCTTAAATTTCCTATTCATGAACTCACTAACAATATTATTATCAATAACTTTTATGCTAGGCTTTCTCTTCATGATAAAGATTTACAAGATGCTTCCTGTGCTGGATCATTCACACGTATGAAGGAAGAAGCTAAATGGGATCTCCTAGACCGTATTCAAGAGAACACTGAAGCTTGGGAGAATGACAAAGGAAGAAAGTCAGGTATAAAACTATGATTATGAATGCATTAATTTTTTATGGAAACTGATAACTTCCGTGATATTAGTACTAAGTATGGTCTTGATTCCCAAAGTATTGCCAATTGTTTTAAGGCCTTTGCCTCTTACATATAAATTCCTAAAAATAAGTGGAATAAGTACCATGCACCTTATAAAGATGTTGTTAGTCATGTTCCTGTTAGAAGCACTGAAGTTTGTACTATTGATCATATTTTGCCTGAACCTTATGTTGAGAAAATACCTTTCCTAGCTAAGGTAAAGGAGTATTCTATGATGATTAGTGCGAATAACAAAAGTACAAATAAAAGTGTGGAACCCGATGAGCAAATGAATATTGAACCCGTGGTAGCTATTGTGAAAGATCTTGACACTATAAATATAGAGGATGAGCACATTGTCTTCTGTGAAGACGCTTCTAATATTGTCTCTCATCCTAGAAAAGCTATAAAAGCTAGTGTCCCTGTGCTTTCTGTGAAAATTGATGATCATTGTTATTATGGTTTATGTGATATTGGTGCTAGTTCTAGTGCTATTCCTTATGAGCTTTAGAGGGAAATTAAGCATGGAATTGGTCCTTGTGAGCTTGAAGACATTGATGTGGTTATTCACCTTGCTAACAAGGAGACCATTTGCCCCATTGGTATTGTAAGAGATGTGGAGGTTCTCTGTGGTAAGATTAAGTATCCTGCTGATTTTCTAGTGCTTAATTCAGCAGCTAGCAAAACTTGTCCTATCATCTTTGGTAGACCTTTCTTGAACACTTGTGGAGCTATTATAGATTGTAAAAAGGATTTTTTTTAACTAAGTTTGATGGAGATTCTTATGAGTTTAACTTTTACAAATTTGCCAAAGCTCCTTGTGAAAATAGTTTGCCTAATAAAGATTTCAGGATGGAACAACTTGCTTATATTGATCCAGACCTTGGACTTATTTTTAATGATTGTAAGTATGTTCATTTTGATGATAGAGTTATTTGCCGTGACAGTTATATTGTCAACTTTATTCAAAGTACTACTGAAATTTATTATGAGAGAGGGAAACACGGTTTTATGCACCTTAATAATGTTTAGTTTCCCAGTTTATGTTGAAAGCTTTGAAGTTGCATTTGTTTTGTCTTCCTATGCTAGTGGCTTTTTGTTTCAACAATTTGATTTCTCATGATACTCCTTTGCATAGGAAGTAGGTTAGACTCAAATGTGTTGGGTATTTGCTTCTTGTTGCTCTCTTTCGCTTCAAATCTTTATCTGCTATGTGAGCATTTTTGAAACTATAAGGCCTAACTTAAAGGAAATAAAGAAAAGTACTTCTTTGGAGATAACCAATAGTTTTGTTGAGTCTTGGAAGTTATTACCTCATTAATAACCGCTCCTTATCCTTTTTGTTTTGGTTTTTGTGTCAAGATCAACTACTTTTGAGAAGTAGAGGAATTGTGAAAAGTGGCTGTCCTCGGACAGATTTTTGTGCTGCATTGTAAAAATTTGTGAAGGAGCTCAGTACAACAATTGGAGCTGCATTTTTCTATGCTTGATCTCCAAGTTGTTATCCAACTTTCATTATTTTTGCACTTTTTGATTTGAGCAAAAAAAGGTTTTCGAAAAAATCAATCTTTACCTGCTGTTTTGTTTTGACAGATTTCTGCCATCATTTGCATTTGCCTCCTATATTGATTCCCTTTCAGATTCTTTTGGATTTTTGGAAAGGAGTTGCTTCGGTAGCTTTTGTTTGATGAGTTTTAGTTGAAGTGTGCACCTAAAGGTTTATTTGTTTTGCATACACTAATTTTGCTATTGAGGTTTGTGTAAGACCTTGTATGAAGGCAATTTCCAGGAGAAGGAGAAAAGGAATCTGCAGAGTTCGTCTTTGAATAGGTAAAAGTGGTGAAAACAGAAGGTTCGTGAAAGCCTAATATTTTTATATTTCTGATGTTTTTATTACATATAGAAGGTTACGAGACGAAACAGAGTAGGAAACGGAGGTCAGGGTGGCCACACCCACCCTAGGCGCGGGCCCACAGCTGGCCGCGCCTGGAGGAGGTGTGAGCCCCCTAAGCTCCGTCTCTGCCTCGTTTTCGCACCAATACCTTCCTTATGCTTTGAAACTTTGTAATATATAACCCCCGGATCCCCCGAGGTTCATATTTCGTGTTCTCATCGTGTTTTCGTTTCGATCTATTTCTGTCAGGAAATCTTCTCAAGTTTAGAGCCCCATGGTCTCCGCCAACGACAAAGGCAAGAAGCCCGAAGAGGATGATCCTCAAAACCGCAAGGAGGAGGAGATCTTGGTAGGGTATGAAGAAGACATGGAGGAGGACGAGCATCCGGACACCCGCGCTACCGTCGCAAGCATTGGAGTGGTGGAAAACCCTACCAAGCTTAGGAGGACAGCACGTATGCCATTGTTAGAGCAAGATAATTATATGTGGGCAGTGCATCCATAATTGCTATCGCCTCCGCAACCGCTTATAGCAATAGCCTACTATCATCATCCATAGAAGAAAGAGAACTAATGATATGCAGAGTGATGTCACCGTTTAATCCCAAGTAAATCTCTCACATACAGTCGTACTACCCCTTCTGTCACTGGGGTTCCCAACCTGCATATCAGTCATTACTCACACTCCCTATACCTGGATCACTCCTCGGGGTCTTGGGTACCTGACAAGTCCTTAGATTGAGGCAAGAGAGGGTACTACAATCATTATGTCATACAAACTAATACATGATCCCATCTATGATAAATAATATGCAGAAAAAGCTACATGGCTATGCCGAAGCCTTTAGCCCAAGGAGAATTACTCACACATAGAGATGAAATCAAGAATCATAAACATTGTAATAGAGATCATAAGATTGATAGAAAATAGTATTACAATGTCGCCAATTGGAGAAGAGATCTACTATTACAAGTGGCATAAGATGGCTATGGTGGTGGACAAGGGTTTGGAGATTTAGGCATGGCGGCTTCTGGTGGCAGGGAGAGTTGAGATCGAAAAAGAAGCGTTGTTTCTCGTCGCCCGAAGCCTCTTTATATAGGGGACCCTTCACGAAAGTTGTTCTGTTTGACCTAATGAAGTCGATGGCAACTATACGGCCGGAACTATATGGCCAGAATAAATTTCCCGCCGTATAGTTGTTCGTTAAGGCTTCTGCCTCCACTTCACGGCTCCTGGTTTCTTTGACATGTTGGAAATATCGTATCTTTGGCATTTATGTTGTGATTCCCATCATTATACATCATTATCTATGCAGGGAAAAATAGAAAGAAAGGATTTCATACCCCTTTAATCATTAGGAATTAGTGGCAGGTTTAGAGATATATTTCATCAAATATACGAATAATATCTAGTTTAAATGCGTAGGCGTATGGCTATATTTCATAGCCATCAACCTCCCCAAGCTTAAACTTGATCTTCCTCGAGCAAGAAAACCAAAATCAAAAAGGAACTCAGCATTTAAACTGAAATAATGAGATGATGATCTTACACATGATTGGTAGTCTCATGCTTCCTCCACTTTATTAATCTGAAAAACTTTAGCATAGATAGGGTAATTGCAAGCATATCATACGGGTTTCATGAATCCTTATAGTGCGGCAAAATTATTGTAAGCATGGATGATTCAAAAGAGTAAACTTTATTCCATGTCATGTAATCAACTCATAAGCTTGCCTTTGAATAATATATTATAGTCATGTAAATTGAGAGTGTGAGAGTTTGTCATGAAAAGCATATAAACTAAAGTATCTCAATTCTCCCACATCAATAAATCTAGACTTTTCAAGAACTACTTTTCTATTCATTCTCCTTCAAGAATTTGAGTCCGTAAGTAATTTAGAGCATGCCAAAAAAAATCATTAGTTTATCGGGTTGTGATGGACACTCGTGGCATCACTAAGGTTTTTGTTCCTTTTGAATAACGATTACTCATATCAGCTAGAGGAGTGATTCCATCATGTTTACAGCTACCTGAGAGTGCCAAGGATGTTACCCATTATAGCATTGCTGCTACATATGTTTAATCAACTCATAGCCAAAATCTAGGAGTTTCCTCCATGAAGATCGTTCGTAGGCTAGCGGAGTTGTTGGCATCCCATGAAGTTTGACACACATAAAGTTATATCATTCTTATGATTCACAAGTCAAACTTTGGCATGCTCACAAAAACCGCTAAACATTAATTCAATTGAACAAATCCTTTGAAAGAGAGATATCAAGTCAATCACTATTTTCTGTGGTGTTGAGTGTCTCTAAGAATAAAATTTTCAAGACTAAAAACTACAACACCCAAGTTTTCAATCGGGAGACTTTTCTTATTTGAATTGTTTATCAAATTTTAGGCAAGACTTGGTTAACTACAAGAGGTGGAACAAAACATACTCAATTAAATACCCAAGCAAACAAAATTTTACTACAATATAGAGACTCACTCCACTAATATAACATATTATCAATTACTACTAACTAGCATGGGTTTCTCAAACTTCAAAAGTGGGGAGTCATAAGGCATACCTCTCATGTTTGGTTCCACTTATCTCTTCCCTTTCGATTTTGATTCTTGGAAACTCGAATTCGGTCACTCTCCTGCAAATACATGAGAACTTCGAGGCGGAAAGAAAAGAAAGAGAGAAAATAAAGATAACCGGAGAAATATTTTTGTGGGTTTTTGAGAAGGGGAATTAAAGAATATAAAATTGGCGGCAAAGCTCAGCTTGAAAATCTCGAAAACAAAATAAAATAACTAAAGATAAAGTGTTGGGGAAACCAACACGAGTGCTTATAAACTCAAATAAAAGCGTAACCTCGAAAATAAAATAAAGCAAATGAACTCCAAATAAAAATAGATAGAAAACCTCCCCAAGCTTAGGATTTTGGAAGACCTTCAAATCATTAAGGTGGGGGTAAAAGGTTGTAACTCCGGTTCGAAAATTGAGTTGATAAGTTACTTGTTGTTTCTCGGAGGTTCAGGGCGAGATTATGCATCCCCTCCACAGTCCCTCCAAGTTCTTGGAAATCTTGATATGTAGCGAACTAGTTTGGTGGTTGCTCTCCTTGATGAGAAACTTCTTGCTCCTCCTCTTGGTCCTCATACTCTTCTGGAATCTCTTCCTTAGGTTGGTGTTTCTAAACCTGCAAGTCATAAATCACACGTCCTTCCTGTAGGGTTTCGTAGCATGGAAAACAAAAAATTTCTACCGCATACAAACAAACAAGCCAAGATCTATCTACTATATTGTAGCAACGAGTCGATAGAATAACTCACCCTCGAAGATTCCAAAGTGTTTAACGAGAGGGGATTCTCGTGGGTGATGTAGTCGTACTCTTCCCGATCTCAAGATCGCGTAGACGATCCTTCCGGCGCTGCGTTCCAGCAGCGCTCCCGTAGTCGATCACAAGTTCGGTACTCGACGAAGACCTTCCTCTCCCTTGTTCTAGCAGGCAGCGGAGGTTGTAGCACTCTCCTCGCGATTCCGGCAGCACAACGGCGTGGTACCGGAAGTAGATGGGAGATCTCACAGGGCTTCGCCTTAAGCCGGAGTGAGTATGGTGGAGTATGAGAGAGTCCCTCGACGATCTAGGGTTTAGACACGCCGAGGAGGAAGCTTGGCCGGCGGTTAGGGTTGCTAGGCGGCGGCGGCTTGACCTAGGGCGGCGGCGCCGGCGGCTTAGGGTTTTGGAGGCGGGGATATTGTGTGTCTAGGAGGGGAGCCCTGCCCCTCCTTTTATAGGTGGAGGGGCCGGCCGGCCAAGGGGAGGGAAGTCCCTCCCCAACTCGGCTTGGAGGTGGGCCGGCGGTGGAGGAGGGACTCCTCCCCAACTCGGTTTCCTCCTCCTTCCCCACTTCCCAAAAATAGCCGTTTGACTTTCAAACTAGCCGTTTGAATTTTCAAACTAGGATTTGAATAAACCCTCTATTTTGTTCAGAGATGACACCGAGTACATGATGCAATCATACCAACTTGATATAACACATTCATGTACCCTTCCCCTCCGGAGTGTCGGACATTCCGGAACCTTCTAGAACATTCCCGATGAAAACACCGGAACCATTCTCCAACTCCGAAACGGGACTTTCCTTATATGAATCTTATTCTCCGGACCATTCCGGATCTCCTCGTGATATCCCGAATCCCATTCGAGATTCCGAACAACATTCAGACTCTTTCTCATCATTCCATAACTACTCAAACAACGTCGAATCCTTAAGTGTGTCTCCCTACGGTTCGTGAATTATGCGGACATGATCGAGACACTTCTCCGATCAATAACCAATAGAGGAATCTGGAAATTCATATGGCTCCCACATATTTCTACGATTACTTTGCGATCGAATGAACCACTTACATATGATACCAATTTCCCTTTATCTCATGATAGTTTACTTATCCAAGGTTATGATCGTCGGTATCTCTGCATACCTAGTTCAACCTCGTTACCGATAAGTACTATTTTCTCGTTCCTGTGATATGTGATCCCTTGTGAGCCAGTCACATGCTTGCAAGCCAATTGGATGACATTTCACCGAGAGGGCCCAGAGTATATCTATCCGTCATATGGATGGACAAATCCCAGTCTTGATCCATGTGTTTCAACCAATATTTTCCGAACACTCAATGCCATCTTTATAGCCACCCAGTTACGGTGTGGTGTTTGATGTCATCAAAGCATCCATCCGGTAAAGGTGATATGCATGATCTCATGGTCGAAGGAATTAGGTTACTATGTATCAGAAAGCATATAGCAATTGAACTATTAAAATGACTTGATCTTTATGCTACGCTTATCTATAGGAGTATGTCCACCATATCATTCTCCTAACGATATGATCTTGTTGTTAATAACATCTCAATGTTCATGATAGGGAAACCACAATCATCTATTAACCAACAAGCTAGTAT
This sequence comes from Avena longiglumis, assembly GCA_030063025.1. Classification (NCBI taxonomy): domain Eukaryota; kingdom Viridiplantae; phylum Streptophyta; class Magnoliopsida; order Poales; family Poaceae; genus Avena; species Avena longiglumis. The sequence goes on along the minus strand of CP125974.1, from coordinate 536,772,619 downwards.
TATATAGAGGCTTTACTAGGGACTTCAAATTAAGTTTACAAATCACACAAGTATTAATGTTTCCTTGTTAATACTATTATAGCATGAATGTAAACATTTATCATAATCACAAAGATATAATAATAACTATATTTATTATTGCCTCTAGGGCATATCTCCAACAGTCTCCCACTTGCACTAGAGTCATCTAATCTAGATTACATGGTAATATACCGAACACCCATGGCAGTTTGGTGCTTGTCATGTTTTGCCCTCGGGAGAGGTTTAGTCAACGGATCCGCCACATTCAGATCTGTGTGTACTTTGCAAATCTTTATATTCCCATCTTGGATATGTTCTCGAATAGCGTGAAAATTTAGCTTGATGTGCTTCAGCTTCTTGTGTGACCTTGGTTCTTGCGCATTGGCTATGGCACCCATGTTATCACAGTAGATAGACATTGGGTCCAGCGCACTAGGAACCACACCCAGCTCTGTAATGAACTCTTTCATCCATATCGCTTCTTGTGAAGCCTCCGAAGCGACCATGTATTCCGATTCGTTGAAGATCTCGCCACAACGCTTTGCTTTGCACTCCTCCAGCTAATCGCTGCACCATTCAAAATAAATACGTATCCAGTTGTGATTTAGAATCATCCGGATCGTGTTCCAACTAGCATCGGTGTAACCATTAACAACGAGCTGTTCATCACCTCCATAAGAAAGAACCATATCCTTAGTTCTTCTCAAGTACTTAAGGATGTTTTTGATCATTGTCCAATGATCCACTCTGGATCACTTTGATATCTGCTAGTTAAACTAACAACATATGCAATGTCGGGTCCGTACATAGCATGTCATACATTAGAGATCCTATGGCTGAGGCATAGGAGTCTTACTCATCCTTTCTCTATCTTACGCCTGGATGTCGAACTTTGAGTTTTACTCAAGGTCGTATTGGGCAACATGGGCAAGAACCCTTTCTTGCTATCTTCCATTCCAAACCTCTTTAGAACTTTGTCCAAATATGTACTTTGTGACAATGATATTTGGCGTTTCGATCTATCTCTATAAATCTTTATGCCTAATATGTAAGCTGCTTCGCCAAGATCCTTCATTGAAAAACTATTATTCAAATATTCCTTGACACTATTAAGAAGGTCTACATGATTCCCAATCAACAATATGTCATCTACATATAGTATTAAGAATGCTACAGAGCTCCCACTCACTTTCTTGTAAATACAAGCTTCTCCATAAGTTTGTATAAAACCAAAACTTTTGATCACCTTATCAAAACGTTGATTCCAACTTCGGGATGCTTGCTTTAATCCATAGATGGACCGTTGAAGTTTGCATACCTTGTTAGCATCTTTAGGATCGACAAAACCTTTGGGTTGCATCATATACAACTCTTCATCAATGTCTCCATTGAGGAATGCTGTTTTGACATCCATCTGCCATATCTCATAATCATAATATGCAGCGATTGCTAACATAATCCCCACAGACTTTAGCTTCGCTACTGGTGAGAAAGTCTCATCGTAGTCAACTCCTTGAATTTGTCGAAACCCCTTCGTGACAAGTCGAGCTTTATAGACAGTAACATTACCATCAGCATCTGTTTTCTTCTTGAAAATCCATTTGTTCTCGACAGCCCTCCGGCCATCTGGTAAGTCCACCAAAGTCCATACTTGGTTTTCGTACATGGATCCAATCTCGGATTTCATGGCTTCTTGCCATTTATTGGAATCTGGGCTCATCATCGCTTCCTCATATGTCTCAGGGTCATCGGTGTTGTCCACCAACATGACACTCATAACGGGATCATACCAATCTAGAGTGGTACGAGTTCTTGTTGACCTACGAGGATCTGTAGCAACTTCAACCGAAGTTTCATGATCATCATCATTAACTTCCTCTCTAACTGGTGCAGGCATCACATGAACTTCTTCCGGTGCTGCGCTACTCGCAATTTCGAGAGAAGGTTCGACAACCTCGTCGAGTTCTACTTTCCTTCCAGTCACTTCTTTCGAGAAAAATTCCTTCTCTAGAAAGGATCCATTCTTGGCAACGAAGATTTTTGCCTTCGGATCTATGATAGAAGGTATACCCAATAGTTTCCTTCGGGTATCCTATGAAGACGCATTTTTCCGCTTTGGGTTCAAGCTTGTCCGGCTGCAACTTCTTTACATAGGCTTCGCATCCCCAAACTTTAAGGAACGACAATCTAGGTTTCTTCCCAAACCATAATTCATATGGTGTCGTTTCAACGGATTTAGATGGTGCCCTATTTAAAGTGAATGCGGCTGTTTCTAATGCATAACCCCAAAATGATAGCGGTAAATCTGTAAGTGACATCATAGAACGAACCATATCTAAGAGAGTTCGATTACGATGTCCGGACACACCATTACACTATGGTGTTCCCGGCGGTGTCAATTGTGAAAGTATTCCGCATTTCTTCAAATGCTCGCCAAACTCGTAACTTAGATATTCACCTCCACGATCAGAACGTAGAAATTTAATCTTCTTGTTACGTTGATTCTCTACCTCACTTTGAAATTCCTTAAACTTCTCGAAAGTTTCGGACTTATGTTTCATGAAATAGATATACCCATATCTACTCAAGTCATCCGTGAAGGTAAGAACATAACGATAACCACCACGCGATGCTACACTCATTGGACCACACACATCGGTATGTATGATTTCCAATAAGTCCGTAGCTCGCTCCATCATACCAGAGAATGGAGTCTTAGTCATTTTACCCATCATACATGCTTCGCATCTTTCAAGTGATTCGAAATCAAGTGATTCAAGAAGTCCATCGGAATGGAGTTTCTTCATACGCTTCACTCCAATGTGACCAAGACGACAGTGCCACATATAGGTCGAGTTATCGCTCGATTTCAAACGTTTAGCCTCAATGTTATTAATATGTGTATTTACACTATCGAGATTCAACAAGAATAGACCATCTATCAAAGGTGCATGTGCATAAAACATATTACTCATATAAATCAAACAACCATTATTCTCGGACTTAAACAAGTAACCGTCTCGCAATAAACAAGATCCCGATATAAATGTTCATGCTTAACGCATGCACCAAATAACAATTATTTAAGTATAAAACTAATCCTGATGGTAGATGAAGGGGTAGCGTGCCGACCGCGATCACATCAACCTTTGATCCATTTCCCACGCGCATCGTCACCTCGTTCTTCGCTAGCTTCCGTTTATTTTTGCAAGACTGCTTTGAGTTACAAATATGAGCAACCGAACCGATATCAAATACCGTGCACTACTACGAGTACTAGTGAGATACACATAATAACATGTATATCAGATATACCTTTCTTCTTGATGTTGCCGTTCTTCAAATCCGCCAAGTACTTTGGGCAATTCCGCTTCCAGTGACCTTCTCCCTTGCAGTAAAAGCACTCAGTATCAGGCTTAGGTCCAGCCTTGGTCTTCTTTGTTGGCGTGGTAACTTTCTTACCACCCTTCTTGAAGTGTCCCTTCTGCTTAGACTTGCCTTTCTTGAATTTGGTGGTCTTATTGACCAACAACACTTGGTGCTCTTTCTTGATCTCCACTTCTACAGATTTCAACATGGCAAAGAGTTCTGGCAAAGTCTTGTTCATGTTTTGCATGTTGTAGTTCATCACAAAGTTCTTGTAACTTGGTGGTAGTGATTGGAGGACGCGGTAAATCCCCAAAGCATTATGAATCACTATACCCAAGCTTTGAAGTTTGTTTGCGTGCCCAGACATCTTAAGTACATGCTCACTGACGGAGCTGCCCTCTTCCATCTTTTCAGTTAAAGAACTTTTCAGAAGCCTCATAGCTTTCAATTGCCGCATGAGTCTCAAAGATCAATTTGAGATCCTCGACAATATCATATGGGTCTGAATTCTCAAACCTTTTCTGAAGCTCCGATTCTAAACCATACAAGATAGCACACTGAACTATGGAGTACTGAGTCTTCCGAGTGAGGTAAACATTCTTTACATCGAAGCATCACCGCATCGGGTGGGTCACCCAGCGGTGCATCCAGCACATAGGTCAAATTACCAGTTGTGAGGACAATCCTAAAATTGCGGAACCAATCCGCGAAGTTGCTTCCATTGTTTTTCAACTTTTCTTTCTCTAGGAACGCATTAAAATTGATGGTAGGGGCTGCCATTGATCTACAAAATATTTGCAATAGTTTAGACTAAGTTTATGACAAATTGAGTTCAAATTAATAATAAAATTAATCTAGGTGAACTCCCACTCAAAACAATATCCCTCACTTTGTTTTAGTGATCACACGAACCAAATCCACCACATCAACACCGATCATCACGAGAGTTGATATAGGTTCAATGGCGAACAATCGACATGTTCATCATATCTACTATATGATTCATGCTTTACCTTTCGGTGATCCGTGTTCCGAGACCATGTCTGTACATGCTAGGCTCGTCAAGATCAAACCTTAGTTTCCGCATGAGAAAATCTGGCTTGCTCACGTTGTATACAATTGCGGAATCTAACACACCCGATCATCACGTGGTGCTTCGAAACAACAAGCTTTAGCAACGGTGCTAACTAAGGGTGAACACTTTATGACTTGAAATTCATGTGCATGAGGGATCATCTTATAATGCTACCGTCGTCTACTAATCAATACAAGATGCATAAAGGATTAACATCACATGCAATTCATAATATGTGATATGATATGGCCTTTCTTCTTTGTGCTTCCGATCTCCATCTTCTAGCACGAACATGATCTCCATCATCACCGGCATTGCATCAAGGTCAATGACGCTTCTCCATGGTTGTCATCCACCGGCTTCAACTATTACAACTACTTTGAATAGACACGCGGGTCTTAACATAAATTAAAGATAACCATATGGCTCCTGCCGGTTGCCAACTTACAATAAGGAACATTGCATACATCAAATCTAATCACAATCATGGCCATATCACATCACAGCACACCCCTGCAAAACAAAGTTAGACGCCTCTACTTTCTTTGCATATTTTACGTGGTTTGGGGCTTTCAATAAGTGTCGTTCTAACTTACGAACATGAACCACAACATTGATACTAGTATTGTTAATCACCCGTTGTAAATTGGATCTTAACTATGCTAGGAGAAACAGGCACCGCATAAAGCCACTTATGCAATACAAGTTGCATGTCAAGCGTGGAGCAAGTCTCATGAACGATGTCATGTAAGGTTAGCCCGGGCCGCTTCATCCCAACATACCGCAAGATGCAAAGTACACAAGAAGCAATCGACAATAAAAGCATCAACGCCCACAATGACCATTGTGTTCTACTCGTGCAACAGATCTACATATAGACACGGCTCTGATACCACTGTAGGGTTTCGTAGCATGGAAAACAAAAAATTTCTACCGCATACAAACAAACAAGCCAAGATCTATCTACTAGATTGTAGCAACGAGTCGATAGAATAACTCACCCTCGAAGATTCCAAAGTGTTTAACGAGAGCGGATTCTCGTGGGTGATGTAGTCGTAGACGATCCTTCCGGCGCTGCGTTCCGGCAGCGCTCCCGCAGTCGGTCACACGTTCGGTACTCGACGAAGACCTTCCTCTCCCTTGTTCTAGCAGGCAGCGGAGGTTGTAGCACTCTCCTCGCGATTCCGGCAGCACAACGGCGTGGTACCGGAAGTATAGGGGAGATCTCGCAGGGCTTCGCCTTAAGCCGGAGCGAGTATGGTGGAGTATGAGAGAGTCCCTCGACGATCTAGGGTTTAGACACGCCGAGGAGGAAGCTTGGCCGGCGGCTAGGGTTGCTAGGCGGCGGCTTGACCTAGGGCGGCGGCGGCAGCAGGTGGCGACGCCGGCGGCTTAGGGTGTTGGAGGCGGGGATCTTGTGTGTCTAGGAGGGGAGCCCTGCCCCTCCTTTTATAGGTGGAGGGGCCGACCGGCCAAGGGGAGGGGAGTCCCTCCCCAACTCGGCTTGGAGGTGGGCTGGCGGTGGAGGAGGGACTCCTCCCCAACTCGGTTTCCTCCTCCTTCCCCACTTCCCAAAAATAGCCGTTTGACTTTCAAACTAGCCGTTTGACTTTTCAAACTAGGATTTGAATAAACCCTCTATTTTGTTCAGCGATGACACCGAGTACATGATGCAATCATACCAACTTGATATAACACATTCATGTACCCTTCCCCTCCGAGTGCGGACATTCCGAACCTTCTAGAACATTCCCGATGAAAACACCGGAACCATTCTCCAACTCCGAAACGGGACTTTCCTTATATGAATCTTATTCTCCGGACCATTCCGGATCTCTTCGTGATATCCCGAATCCCATTCGAGACTCCGAACAACATTCGGACTCTTTCTCATCATTCCATAACTACTCAAACAACGTCGAATCCTTAAGTGTGTCTCCCTACGGTTCGTGAATTATGCGGACATGATCGAGACACTTCTCCGATCAATAACCAATAGAGGAATCTAGAAATTCATAATGTTCCCACATATTTCTACGATTACTTTGCGATCGAATGAACCACTTACATACGATACCAATTTCCCTTTGTCTCACGATAGTTTACTTATCCGAGGTTATGATCGTCGGTATCTCTGCATACCTAGTTCAACCTCGTTACCGATAAGTACTCTTTTCTCGTTCCCATGATATGTGATCCCTTGTGAGACAGTCACATGCTTGCAAGCCAATTGGATGACATTTCACCGAGAGGGCCCAGAGTATATCTATCTGTCATATGGATGGACAAATCCCAGTCTTGATCCATGTGTTTCAACCAATATTTTCCGAACACTCAATGCCATCTTTATAGCCACCCAGTTATGGTGTGGTGTTTGATGTCATCAAAGCATCCATCCGGTAAAGGTGATATGCATGATCTCATGGTCGAAGGAATTAGGTTACTATGTATCAGAAAGCATATAGCAATTGAACTATTAAAATGACTTGATCTTTATGCTACGCTTATCTATAGGAGTATGTCCACCATATCATTCTCCTAACGATATGATCTTGTTGTTAATAACATCTCAATGTTCATGATAGGGAAACCACAATCATCTATTAACCAACAAGCTAGTATTATATAGAGGCTTTACTAGGGACTTCAAATTAAGTTTACAAATCACACAAGTATTAATGTTTCCTTGTTAATACTATTATATCATGAATGTAAAAATTTATGATAAACACAAAGATATAATAATAACTATATTTATTATTGCCTCTAGGGCATATCTCCAACACTTCCTCGATTGGGAGTAGGCCATTAGGCACAGGAGCGGGTTAGAGACGCCCAGCTCCAACAAAATGCAGGTAATAAACACCACCTCTGCTAGTGAGCATTCCACAAGACCTTAAAGTTGATAAACCAACACGTCGCTCACCTAACACCAGTTGCAACTCACCTAGGTCGATGCCCAGGGCATTGGCAAGCACGGTGATGACGCCTCCACAAGTGATTGGTCCTTGGCTTTGGTAGGATTGGTACTCCAAGTAGCGCACAAGAATTACACCCAAGTTGAGTGACAAGTTGTCATAGTTGAAAGCAACTTTTGCAAGGACTAAGATGTCCTCCTCATTGAGTCTTGTAAACTCATTACACACCTGCAAGGTGTTAGCAATAACATAGAACAAATAGCGAATAGCGGGATGTTGAATATGTTTCCCTTAGCTGACTCTAGAAGTAAAACGCATTCTATTATAGCAGAGTTCAGGGGAAGGTTCTATGTTGGTAAAGGATGCGCGCAGAGAATTAGGATCTTTGTTGGGTAAAGCAAAGCAATTGCACCATTCATCAAGTGATAAAGAATAATTGTTGTTCACGAGTCGGAAAGAAATTATATCCTCTCCATGCCATGTTTTAACGGTGCTTTTCAAAGAACTAAGAAATTCAATGGTTAACCGGCGATAGGTTGGCGCATCATTAAATACAAAGTTTTGCAGGACAACTCTATTGCAAAGTAAATTTAAGTCATCGGAAATACCGAGTTGGTTCAATATGACGGGGCAAGCCCACTTGGTTGCCTTAACTTCTTGGTTTTTGATCATGTCAAAGCGATCACGGTGGGACTCATTCCTGAATCATATCCCCATGCATTCCTAAGCTGCAGCCCGAGAAGAACTAGTGGTGGCAAGAGAACGCATTTGGCTCCTCGTGTTCATGTTCTAAAAATAAAAAAGAATGAAAAATATAAAACTTTTTGATCCAACAGTAATAGTCATAGCATATTCCTCATCATTGCACACTAAAGAATCTCCTCAACATAATAACCTAGGCAAGAGAATCATGGTATATAGTTCAAAATAAGTTTCACTCTAGATTGATAATGACAATAGATCAGAGATAAATTCACGAAAAGTAATTGGAGGATCGGAGGAGAAACATACCGTAGATCACTCGTGTGCGAGGAAATCGAACAAAATAGAGTAGGGGTGAAGATCCCTTGAGGTTTTGAGAGAGTTTGAAGCTAGAAGAGAGAAAAAGGATTAATGTTTTGGTGTTTTGGGTACCTTCCCGTGCGTTTAAGTGGTTGGACGCAACTATATGGCCGGAACACTTGTTTTCCCCGTATAGTTGGTCTAACGATAAAAATTAGGGTTTCTTTCACAACGACTATAACTATACGGCCGGAACTTTTGTTCCCGCCGTATAGTTAGTCATCAAACCTTCTGTATCCCGAGATGAAAAATTGTCGATGGATCAAATAACTATACAGCCGGAACTATATGTCTGGAATATTTATTCCCGCTGTATAGTTGGTCATTAAACGTACTGTATACATCAAAAAAATTCTATTTCTTTAAGGATTACTTTTTAGACTAAAACTTAGCAAAACACTTTGTTTTGACAGAAAAATGACAGACTAAATTGTCGAACAACTTTGGCATGTATAAAAGAGGAATTTTTAGTACCGTTGAATCTCTCCCTCTCACTGGAGTTTTCTAGCACTCTTTATTCAACATAAAACTTAAACTAAAACTTGAAAACTTTACTCAAACCTTTATTTCACATGGGTTGCCTCCAATGCAGCGCTCTTTTATGGTCAATAGCTTGACCTTGATGTTTCTTACATAGGCCAGATGAGTGGAACACCCACTCCAAAATAGTTGGCCTTCAAAGTGATGGACTCCTTATCATCTTGCCTGGCTTTATTTTTCCTAGGAAAATAAATAACAAAAGGATCCCGCAAAGGCAATTCGAGATTCACGTTCCCTTCATGTAGATTAATTAAAGCCTTAATATTTCTTAAGAAAGGACGACCTAATATGATAGGAGCAGCAACATCTTCGGGCATGTTAACAATAACAAAATTAATAAGAGAAGGACAACATTTAATGTATACTAAGGTATTTTTTAATGCCTACTGCTTGTTTGTAAGTAGAATCTGCTAGATGCAATTTTAACTAAGTGATTTCAAAAGAGCCAAGATTTAACTTATTAAAAAGACTCGTTGGAATTGTTGAAATACTTGCTCCTAAATCACAAAGTGCAGCTATTTCATTAGTCCCAATTTTAATCTTAATAGTAGGCTCAAATATATCATCAAGATTAATAGGTAATTTTTCAGCAATTTTATTGTATTCTTCCTCAACCTCACGTACCTTTGTTGCTACCTGATTAATGAAGTGTTGATACATGGCTTCCTTATTTCCTTCATTTACCGGAATCTTGATATTGATCCTTTTTACAAGATCTTCAACTGTGTAGTTTGGTGAAGGAGAATTGCTATAATCAAGTTCTTCAGGCTCCTCCCTTTGGATTCTTACCATCTTGAGGTCTTCAACTGGATTGGGCTTAGCTTTACTTTCAAATTTAGCTAGAATGAGAGTTTGAATCTCGGTTATCTTACCTAGTTGTGCCTCAACAATCCTTGTTCTTTCTTGGAGGGCCTGCAAATCATTCCTCAAACTAACAGCTTGGTTAGATAATTTACCAAGCATAGCATCATGGTTCTCCGTTATTTTAACTAGGATATTGTTTTGCTCATTTTGTTAGTCCATAAAATATTTAAGAGTTTCTTGTACACTACTATTACTTGATGCAATATTATTATTAGAGTTACCATAAGGACTAGAATAATGTTTTTAAAAATTTGGATTATAATTCTTCTTCCAAGCATGGTTATAATCATTACGAGCTATGAAGTCTATTTCTTCAATAGTTGGTTTGGGAGTAGCTCTTACCTGGGTTTCCTTACCTTTGACAGCTAATATGAGCTCATCCAACTCAGTATTGAGTTCTTCATTTTCTTGAGGTGTGACGGAGTTCACCTTCTTCGTGTTTGATCTTTTCACTTGCCATTGGGCATGGTTGTCTTGCATATTGTCTAGCAGTTGCTTTGCTTCGGTAATTTGTTTACCCATAAATGTTCCTCCAGCTGCAGTATCGAGCATAGACTTAGACACAGGGTTAAGAGCATTATAAAATAAATGGAGAATTAACCAATCTTCCATCCCATGGCTAGGACATTTTCTCGTGCATTCTTTCATTCTCTCCCATTCAAGCTCTAGTGGCTCACACTCTTCCTGTCTAAAACCAGTAATACTAGATCTTAGTCGCATAGTCTTTGCAGGTGGACATAATTTAGTCATAAATAAAGAAGTACATTCCACCCATGATGCAATAGTATTTCTAGGCAAAGACAACAACTATTCTTTTGCTCTTCCTTGAAGAGAGAAAGGAAATAAACACAACTTGACCGCGTCAGGGTCAACATCTTTAATGCGCATCATATCACATATTTCAATGAAAGTATTTAAGTGCATACATGCATCTTCAACAACAGAGCCTCCAAATTGATTGTGTTGAACCAAACTTAAATAGTGGGGTTTAATTTCATAATCTTTGGCATTAATTGTTGGCTGAGTAATAGGAGTACGCAAATAATCATTGTTGGGAGTTGCAAACTCCCCTAGCTTCTTTTCAACCATACTTCCTATGTTTTTGGATTTTCTTAAACGAATATTAATGATAGTAAAAAACAATAATTAAAATACTAAATATTTTTTGGTTTTTCAAATAAAGACTGAAAGCAAACTAACAAAATTAAAAACAAGATTAAAACTAGCAAGGTTCCTACTAACCTCACAAGGGTAGCTATTGCTTCTCCAGCAACGACGCCAGAAAAAGGGTTGCTACCTTCGATCCGGATTACGGATGTAGTATAGCTCTTTTTCCCTAGTAGACCTACGTATATCGAATCCTCAGGAAGTAGAAAGCAAAGTGAGATTACTTAAATGGACCTTTGAGAGTTTGAGAACTCCTTTTGTGTTTTCACCGGACCAAGAGTTTGCAATCTTTTTGTTGTTGTTGACGATGGAGAGAGAGAGGGCCTAGGGTCTTCGGTTTCACCAGTAGTTGTGCAAAACATCTGATGGTAATAAAAGATAATAATAAAGTATGCATGTAATTGTTAGAGCAATATAATTATATGTGGGCAGTGCATCCATAATTGCTATCTCCTCCGCAACCGCTTATAGCAATAGCCTACTAGTCTCATCCATAGAAGAAATGTCACCGTTTAATCCCAAGTAAATCCCTCACATAAAGTCGTACTACCCCTTCTATCACTGGGGTTCCTAACCTGCAAATCAGTCATTACTCACACTCCCTATACCTGGATCAATCCTTGGGGTCTTGGGTACCAGGAAAGTCCTTAGATTGAGGCAAGAGAGGGTACTAAAATCATCATGTCATACAAACTAATACATGATCCCATATATGATAAATAATATGCACAAAAAGCTACATGTCTAGGCTAAAGCCTTTAGCCCAAGGGGAATTACTCACACATAGAGATGAAACCAACAATCATAAACATTGTAATAGAGATCATAATATTGATAGTAAATAGTCTTACAATGTCACCAATTGGAGAAGAGATCTACTATTATAAGTGGCGTAAGATGGCTATGGTGGTGGAGAAGGGTTTGGAGATTTAGATCTAGATCTATTCCTCCGGCGTGGCGGATTCTTGTGGCAGGGAGAGCTGAGGTCAAAAAAAGCTTCGTTCTCGTCACCCGAAGTATCTTTATATAGGGGTCCCGCCATGAAAGTTGTTCTGTTTGACCTAATGAAGTCGATGGAAACTATATGGCCAGAACTATATGGTTGGAATAAATTTCCCGCCATATAGTTGGTCGTTAAGGCTTCTGCCTCCACTCCAGGGCTCCTAGTTTCTTTGACGTGTTGGAAATCTCGTATCTTTGGCATTTATGTTGTGATTGCATACCCCTTTGATCATTAGGCATTAGTGGCAGGGTTTAGAGAGACATTTCATCAAATATACGAATAATATCTAGTTTAAATGCGGACGTGGATGGATATATTTCACAGCCATCATCCAGCGACCAGGATGAGGAGAAACAACTGGGATCAAATGTCGCTGATGAGGACCAAGACTCTGAGGATAGAGGAGACAGTTTGACAGAAACTAATCAGGGGTGATGATTTTAGAGACTGAAATGGAAGCTCAAGTTGTCATAGAGGCTGCAATGGCACACCCAATTGCCATGGGGACTAAAACAAGACACACAAGAACGGATGGTCACAAACAAGAAGTTGTACCACAAGAAAGCTCTAAGGATGTGAATAAAGAACAAACATCCAACTTAGAAGCTATGAGAACTATGTGCGATGATGATGATGCAAGCCAGAAGGATCAGTATGACAAGGACAGGGATGCCACTAAGTCAAGTGGAAAATAGCATCATGGATCGGAGGAGCTTAGTAAGAAAGAAGGATATGTTCCAACTGAGGTCATGAATACTAATGATCTACCAGATCCCCCAAGGGATGTTGCTGACAACAATAACAAACCAGATACAGTGGAATCCCTATTGATGGATTTGGACGCGCACAGAATAAAGCATGATGTTCTGATTGAGAAAAACATTATTCAAATTCCCAAGAGGAAAATAACATCTTCATCAGAGATTAAGGATGAAGATTACATTACACCACCTGGTAGATTCAGCGGGAACGAAGATGAGGGTGAATACAGTTTCGACAACTCGAAAGATGAGAGGGGAGCATAATTTATGGAATTCCTGCGTGGCTCACCCATTCCTAAAATCAATCATACTGTATATGAGGCCCATGAGTTTCTTGATAGAGTAGGCAAAGCTAAGAAGCACCACTCAAGTTATGCATGACATACTCCAAACATTGCGCCGACATAACATGCAAGAAGCAGGTAAGGGACTCGAAAATTTCCTTGATGCAGTACCAAGGCCAGAGTTAGCAAAGCTACTAGCAGATATGGTACCAAAAGTAACATTAAAGAAACGGAAGAGAGTAACTTTCGTTGACCAGAACCCAAAAAGATCAAATCCACCAACAGTTGTGTCTACATCACCAAGCAGGTATAGAACGAGAGTTGTAGTCCGAGAAGAAGCATCATCTAGCTAGAAAGATAGAACTATCATTGGAAATCCAATAACAACATCTATTGCAGAAAAACATGTGTCTCCACAATGGTCTGCAAGCAAAGAACAAATCCCATCTAGTAGGACCACCCGCATTATTACAAGGTTAGAGTCGATATTGGCTGTGGGTGGAAATGCATCAGCTGATCTAGTTCATGGCAAAGTAACAAATACTCCAGATTCTGCATCCCAAACTACAACGACCAGTGTACCAAAGTCAGCATTCATTGATTCAATGAATAGGAAGCTACACTTTGATAGTAGTGAGTCAGAAAGGAGGAATAGGGAAGAAATAATGTTAGCACCAGATGCTCCTTCTTTCGACCTATGTACACCACCAGATGATGAGCCAACAAAGAAGAAACAACAGTCGTGGTGTAGGCAGGATGTAGCAAACCACAAGAAGAAGCATCTAGGTTGGCAATCACACCAGTTGGACATGAATACCAGAAGAGAGTATCCAAAACTAGGAAGTTCGAGAAATCACCTTATGTGAACTATGAAACGCAGAAGAACCACAACGTAACTAAACCAGTGGAGACTCTATACAACATGGTGTGCCAACACAGTTTCATGAGTGGGTCCAGAACGAATGATGAAACTATGTGCAATGTAGGTAGGTACTTCATAACTGTTGGTAATCTATGATTCAGTGAAACCTGGGAAAAATTGATGAACATGGTTGCTGAGATCGATATTCACATAATAAAAGTAGAAAACACAAACCCAGCGAAGTACATCATGCCTCTATGCGTAGATGTAAGTTCATTGTTCCCTTTTCTTTTTAAATGTAACATCTTGGTCCATTTTTTAGTCTTTTTGTTCCAAGGAGTTGGAACTAGCAACCTTTTTTGTAATATAACAACTACATCTCCATGTTGTCCAGGAGTACCTAATCGACTACCACTTCGATCTTAAAGATGTTACAAGATGCTTCAAAATAACCCCTACTAACAAACTGGATGAAAAATAAGTTATAAGAACCTCATAATTACCTGTTTTGTAAATGTTCTCAAAACTTGGATTTTCTTAAATAATATTTTTAACAAGAAGCAAATTTCTTCCATTTTTTGCATGCAAGTTTGCTTCCCAACCACCTACTGATCAATCAGGACACTACTGGCTGGTTGTTCTAAACATCAAAGCATAAAGGTTTGAAATCATTGACTCTCTAAGTCAAAATGGCGAAGCATTATTGATGCACAGTTGCCACCTACTAGTGGCTGGTATCAAGAAAATGTGGGAAAGATACTTTAAAGATTCAAAAGTGCAGATTACAAATTGGCCAATTGAAATTACGGAAATCCCGAAGCAAACTAAACTTAAGTGATCAACTACAATCTGCCATATTATTCCAATACTATGTAGTGCAAAAATCAGTTAGAAAATACCAGCTTTAAAACACATTGTTGCATTCATTATTTCATATATAATAGATCTAATGTGTAGTTACTTTTTAGATGTTTCTTACTTGAATGGTAATTTCCTTTCAATGTTTTCTTACTAAGTTACACTTTTTAAGGGCTGGATGTTGTTTTACTTCATCTAGTTTATAAGATGTTGTGTTTTTAAAAAACATAAAGAAACCTTACCAAATTTCTACATCCTTCCTAAACGAGTTTTTTTATCAGGTATGACAGGTATGACTGTGGTTTTTTCACTTTAAAAAACTTGGAAGAAAAGCATGGAAGAAATGTGCCAACTTACACACACAAGGATATACCAAACATAAGGAAGATATTCACTGACAAATGGTTTCACTTGGGAAAGAACACAACAACTTGGTAGTTGTTACATCTAGTTCAGCAGTAAGTTTTCCTCTTTTTTACACACAAAGCACAATGTTGCATTTTGATTACAAGTCCACGACCCTTTGTTTCAACTTGTTGTGTTGTCTTCGTTCAAGAATTATAAACTTACATTTCACAACATGCTTACGTTAGACATGGTATATTATTGTAATAGCAAAGAAAAAAGAACATCTAGAAACATTAAAAATACATTGTTTTCCACGAAGCCAATCTCAATTCAACACAAGTTTTGTCAATCATAAAGCCAATTTTCACATAACTAAGAGAACACTAAAGAAGCCGGTTATTTTTCCATAGCTACTTGAAAAGCGAAAATGCAGGGTGCTTTTCCGGATCAGCTAGCCTCAATGGACAGTTCTAGCTATCATGATATATCTATTTGCAAAGAGTGCATTTAGTCGGACAAGGCTTCTGAAGATGTAACCCACTATTCTTCCTCTTCTGAGCTGGTCTTCCCTTAGTGGTCGTGACTAGAGGGTCTTGCGCTCTTCGGTTGGCAACAAGCATGGGATCTTCTTCCATAGGTGCACCATCTGCCATGTCAGTGGTCTCAGGAACTGCTGGAGCTTCCCCTTCTTCCTTTTCATAGCATCTGCAGTAGCCTTTTTGAGATCAGCCATTTCTTTCTCCATTGCTTTCATGTGTTTCTCAACAATCTCTTTTGTTTTGTCTGAGGATGCCAAACAAACAACAAGCTTAGCAAAATATTGCATAGGTTCCCATAACGCAACATCCTCATATCTTTTCTTGACAGTTTCTTAGCTGGATGAACTTCTTTTGGCTCAATGGTTGGCACAACTATATCCGGAGGAGGTTTGGACCACCTAGCAAGGATGTAGTTGTCATATATTCTATACACCACACCCAAATGGGACATAACCTTCATTACATGGCAGCTAAGAGTACCATCCTTCTTGATCTTACAACAATGGCAGTTGTATATTTCATTCTCTAAATCAACATCAACCATGTAACTTCTTCTGCCATAACCATAGACATCCCCCTAAATTGGAACAATTTCAAAGACGCCACCTCCACGATCAAGAGCATTGTAGGAAGTTATCTTACGCAACTCAACCTGAAAATGATTGTATATCGGGAGAGTGTATGTGTCTAAAATTTTCTCCTCCATAGGGAAATATGACCAAAGTCTAACAGTTTTATCCTCGCCAACAAACTCATGCGAATCTTTAGCTACATCAATCTTTTCCTGCAACTTCATGTACTATTTGAAGAAGCGAAAAAGGCTATCATGGGGACTAACATACTTCTTAAGTATCGTGTTGAACCCTTCACTTCTTGCTGTAGTCTGCAGGAAGGGAAATAATCGATGCTCGAAGTAAACTAGAAAAAAGTTCTCTCTTAGATCATAAATATCAAGAAAATGAGCATTCTCAACAATATCATGCTTCATTAACATCTCAGACCACTTGGTCTCAAACTCCTCTATACTCAAACTACAATCAATGAATTCATTGAATCCTCCCTCAATTCTTCTTGGTTTGCTATGAAAGGACCGAGCCGCTCTTGCACTTTCTGCATTATATTCCATCTGTAATTTCTATGCACAGTATGCACCAACAAAGCAAGGATTGCACCCCTCATAGCACCATCTTGGTCAGTTATGATGTTATCCGGATGAAACCAATCCATTGAATCTAGAAACATCTCAAACAGCCATACAAAATCTGCTATCCTCTCTTTTCGGACAAAACCACACCCAAGCTGAATGGATTGCCCATATCTGTTGATACCTATGAACGGCGCACACGACATCTTATACATGTTTGTCATGTACGTCATGTCAAAGGAAATGCAATCATTTTACAACTTGTAAGCATCTCGCGCAACACCATCTACCCGGAAGATTCTCTCAACTCGAGACAACTCGTCAAGGTAAAACTTATAGTAAAAACGTGGATCCTTTTTCTTCAACTCTTCAAAATAATCCAACAACTCAGGGATGTCTTGAAATTTGTCTTTTTCACCACTTCTTGCCATGTAGTTAGTCACGGTTTTGCTGTCATATGGTACATTCTGCTTACTTCCATAAAGCTCAGCCATAATCTGCATAATCCTGCCAGAACTGATGTTCACCTCATGCAACAAGTCCATAAATTTTCTCTCCTCTTTTGGTATTTTCTTGTGCGATATCAAATATTTCTTCAGAGAGAACTTCTGGATAACATCATAAGTGTGTTCCTCAATAAACCATGACACTTTCCATCTAGCACTAGTGTGCTTCACCCTTATCTTCACTTTGCAATCACATAACTTGGTGATAGTATGTTTCCTTTGCTTCAACGACACTTCTTATCCCTCTGGATTTTCCCTGTTTTGTTGCACACAAAAAACACTCTTGTCCTTCTCACCATCTTTAGCAGATTTCCTTGACGACTCTATCTTCACTGAGAATCCAACATGTTTAGCGTATCTGTTGTAATGAACCAAAGCATCATCAAGCGACGCAAATAACATCCCGATGAATGGAGTTTTTGGAACAAACCCCTCTGGAGTAGACTGAACCTCATCCTCACCGCCACTATCCTCACTAGAAAGCGTCACCCATGTATGTGCACGAGAAGTAACAATAGGCCCCGGTTGCTCATCTAGCACATATGTATCAGTAGGACCAGCTGATGTTCTAGCACCATCACCCTGAACATCACGGGCAACTGATGTCCCAGCCCCATAGGCCTGAACATCAGGTTCTTCTTCTGAATTTAATGGCTGGTTCAGATCAATCCCTCCAAACCACCACTCGAAACCTCTTGGCATTTTTTTATTCACTCCTAAAATTACATAACATAATGTTTTTTATCAGTAAAGTACATTTTGCTTACAAAACACACTAAAATTACAGAACAGAAAGTTAGTTTTGGCTTAAAAGTTAATTCAGAACACAAATCTAGTTAATTTATTACTAACTTTTATCTACCTGTAACTGCAGATTCATGTTACATCACAAAAAAGTGGAAGGTTTTCATGGCAAAAAGGTGGAACTTTTTTCTTCCCGAGTGTATGTTCTATCCTACCAAGAAGGAAGAATGATAATGCGCCCAAGGATATGAACCTGGTTATGTCTCTGTGGCTTTATAAAAACACACTGCTTTTGTGTTCCAGGATGTTCACTTCTTACTAACTACTACTTTCCTATCTACTTTTATGCACTGACAGGATGTTACTACTACTTGGTTGTTATCCATGCTAGGATGTTACCATGGATCACTGCTTTTTTGCTATCTACTTTTTTTGCACTGATACGATGTTTCAAATTGCTAGGATGTTATCATGGATGGCTACATGGCAGGATGTTACCCATGCTAGATAATTACTGTGTTCTTTCATGGTAGGACGTCAAATTTTCCGATGAAAGGTTCCGGGAATCACATTTTTTGCTATAAAAAGGAAAGAGGGGGAGAGGTATTGGGTTAGTGGAGGATAACACGGATCATGTAACTTACAGGGGAATAGAGCTTCTTTTCTTTATCCTCCTGTAATCCTGGTGATGTTACATGTAATTACTTGAGCATGTACCTGAAACCTGGAACGAGATCCAGGTGTAAGCTGGGAGAAGAAGGGGATCTAGGTGTAAGCTCGGGAAGAAGGGGATTTTAGGTGTAAGTTTACACCTGGCGATGTTGAAGGAGGGGGATGGAGAGGATGTTTCTTTTCTAGCTTTCTAGTCTATTTCCATGGAGGCCGTAACGAAATCCGGATGTAAGCTGGGGAAGAAGGGGATCAGATCGTGTTGAGGGAGGGGGAGGAGAGCGCCAATTCCACGTGCGGGGTGGGCTCGCGAGTTTCCCGCTGGTTGTTTTTCGGGCAGTCTTGATGGTACACGACAAGTAATTCGGGAAGGACCACCTGGTTGGAAGTGACCTCGATATAAGACAGATCTTGAGTTCAGTGTAGCCAAACCCTTTATAAAATTCACACGACCACTGAATCGACATTGCAGTGAGAAATGCATACACTGGTAGCTCTAAAAGCGTAACAAGAGCGACCTGGCAGAAAAACTAGTTAACCAGTAGAAAAAAGTATTCATTCATTCCCCTGTAGCTGAACAAGGAACTTATTTGACCTTCCATAATAACAAGGCTACTTCAGCTCCCATGTTAACCAACTATTTGTCGCAAAAATAGCAGAAACATTCACTCTTGAATGCCGACCCGATACATTTGTGTCCCATGACCTTGGCTTTGAACGTTATCCCGCCTATCCAGCATGTCGTCTTGCAAAGAAATCCTATACAGAATGGGTTGCCAGGGGTAACTTCCCAGCAGTCTGCAAGAGAATACGACACGTACTCATACTTATATATATATCCATCCATGGAGAGCTAAAATACAATCGAAGAAC
Organism: Avena longiglumis; assembly: GCA_030063025.1. Taxonomy (NCBI): domain Eukaryota; kingdom Viridiplantae; phylum Streptophyta; class Magnoliopsida; order Poales; family Poaceae; genus Avena; species Avena longiglumis. Next base: position 536,753,012 of record CP125974.1, on the reverse strand, counting down.
GATCAAGAGATTCACATGTACAAAAGGTGGAAAAAGAGATCGAATCGCGGTCATTAGTTTGAACGGTGAGACAAGAGAGAGGAGCACGAACCTGCGGAACCATGATTCGCGAACAATACGAGTATCAATACAGCAACGCACATGGCTGCGTTCCTCGCACCCGCCATACTCGACAGTGAGTGTTGATATTGAGCGAACTTTAATTTCAGGTATATTTTAGTTTGCTATGGAGTCGGGACTATTATGCCTCAGAGGAGATGCAATATTTATAGACTTGAAAGTCAAAGAGTCTGACAAAAAACGTTGGAGAGAACAAATAAACAATATGTTTTGAAAAATAAAAATAATAGTAATACCTAGATAAGGAAAAAAAAGTTGAAGAGCCGAGGTTTCTCTCCTTTTACCCTGAATAGTACTGAATATAGTATATAGTAATGACTAGCCAAGAAGTGTATTATTATTTGACAAGTAGTACTGAATATAGTATATAGTAATGACTAGCCAAGAAGTGTATTATTATTTGACAAGTAGTACTAAATATAGTATATAGTAATGACTAGCCAAGAATGCAATCTTTTGCGATGTCACAATAGCCGGCACCAACAAATAAGTACGTACGTATCTTTTGACAAGCAATGAATATAATATAGTAATGACTAGATAAAAATGCAATCTTTTGCAATGACAAATAAGTTACAAATAGATTTGTAACTTGGACTCTTGTGGACTTTTAAATAAAAAAATATAGCTTAGGGGTTTCCTAAACGGTTTCTCGGTCAAAAAAACATGTCATAATAGCTAGCGCCGCACAATAAATAATAGTAGTATATAGTAAGTAATTCGAAGAAGTGTTTCACATCACTTGGTTAGGAAAGTTGACGTACAACCCAGCCACACAGTTTCAAGTCTCATGGATGCATATTTGAGTTCTTATTATTTAAAAAAACTGAACTTTGAAAAACTTAATGAAGCCTCATGAAATTTTATTCTAAAAAAGTTTGTTTCATTGGTATTTCAAACTTCGTTCATTTCATGCTTCATGATACTTTAAACTTGTGTTAGACACGTTTGATAAAAATATAAGATAGGAAACCATTTTATGTTGTGTCGTAATTTCATTCTGAATCATGACATTTTATTGTGTTTTCGAAAGTTAAGTTTTAAATTTTGTTAATTTTTTGTTTGTTCAAAATATTTAATCGAGATAAACACACTCATTAAAGCAGATTTTTAATTTGATACTTTTTGCAAATTCTACAACTCTTTGAAATCTAGGATTAAGAACTAAATGAATGTAAAAGAGAGTGTCGTAGATATGACAACTATTGTACTATATATGCATGCAAAGATTCTCTTTTAGTAAAGGTATTAAACAAATCAACTAAGAGCATTTCCACTCGTTGGGCGAACCCAGGCCAAAATCTGGATCAAATATTGGTCGGACGAAACTTGATTTCGGCCTGAAAACGCCGAGTTTCCCACTCGGGTTTTCAGGCCGAGTTCCCGCGTTCGGCTAAATTTCAGATGAGTTCGGCAAATTCAGGCGAATTTCATTAAAGATGGGCGAATATAGGTGGATTACATCGAATTTAAACTAGATAATAAACTAAAACATTAAAAAGGCTGTCATCGTCGCCTTCGTCGATGGGTCGCCGATGCCGTCGCCGCTTCTACATGCGGAAGTTGCTGTAGAAGGACGTGTAGTCGGGATCGGCCCTGCCGTCGTCCTGGCCGCCGTCGTTGTCGTCGCTCGGCGGGAGCTCCCCTGACCGGCGCCGCCACACCTCCAGGGCTGGTACGAAGGGCCGGCCTCTTCGTCGTCGTCGAGGACGAAGAGCGAGGCACCCTGGTAGGCGAACGTGCGCCCGGACCACGCCTTCCTCCGCGCCAGCTGCTCCTCGGCCGCCTGTTGTAGGCGCTAGACGCGGAGGCGCTCCTGCTCCTCCCAGTCCGCCCTAGACCACGCCAGGATATCCGGCGACGACGGCCCTACCAACGACGGCTGCAGCGCCGAGCCGCGGAGCGACTCCTCCACCACCATCCTTATGGCGCTATCCTCGGGCGGCGCCAAGCCGTCCGCCGGCTCAGTCTTCAGCCGACGAAGGCGAAGGTGGCCAGTTGGAGTCGACAGCGCCGTCACGCGTGGCTCACCGATGACAATGCCGCGCGAGCGTGTCTGTGACGGCGAGCGGACAGGCGAGACTGCCTCGCGCTTGACTAGGCGCAGCTCCGACGAAGGACCAGTCGGCGTACGGAGAGGCGTGGAGCCCGAGGAGTAGGATGCGGAGGCGAAGGAGGAAGAGCTCAGGCTGGCCATCCTCCTCGGCATCCAGTTCGCCGGAGGGCGCCGCCCGACCTGCCGGCGTGGATTTGCGCGGGAAGCTAATGTGTCAGAAACGTATCTATAATTTTTCATTTTCCATGCTTGTTTAGTATCTACTTTTCTTTGCTTTATCTACACTTTGAGGTGTTTTTATATGTTTTCTGGTACTAACCTATTAAGAAGTTGCCACAGTTCCAGTTGTCTGTTTTCTTCTGTTTTTGGTTCCAGAAAGGCAGAAAATCAATATTATTGGAATTGGACGGGACAAAAACCAAAGTCAATATTTTACCGTGGGAAACATGAAGCCATAATACGAGACGGAGGGGACTCACCAGGGGGCCACACCCCGTGGCGGCGCGGGCTAGCCCTAGCCGCGCCTGGGGGGTGTAGCCACCCTGGTGGCCCCCTGCCTCGCCTCTTCGCCTATAAAGTCTCCCCGATGCCAAAACCCTAAAATACCGATCAATATTCCACGAAACCATATATAGATGGTGCCACCATCGTCCCTACATCGGGGGATCTGAAGTTCTCCCCGACACCCTGCCGAAGGGGAGATCATTCCGGAGGTCTTCTTCTCCGGTATGAAGCGTGAGTAGTTCCACCTTGGACTATGGGTCCATGTAGTAGCTAGATGGTTGTATCTCCTCCTTTGTTCTTCCATGTATAGATCTTGTGAGATCCGTTCATGCTCAAGATCTCATTTATTTGTAATCATGCATTGTTATGCCTTGCTCAGTCCTGTCAATTATCCTGCTGTAATTTGTTTACCCTTCATGTCATGTTTGTTTATCTAAGGAGAGCACCTCTAGTGAATTATGGACCCTGGTCTAATCTTTAACATTGATACATCTTCCACAGTTACAATTTACTTGCTGCAAACTATCATTACCTTCCACACCATACAATTAATTCTTTGTTACAGCAAACCGGTGAGCTTGACAACCTCACTGTTCGTTAGGGCAAAGTCTTGAGTTTGTGTTGTGCAGGTTTCCACGTTGCTTGCAACACCTTTGAGACGTTTCCTTCCTCCTTCTGGTTCGATAACCTCGGTCTCTATTGAGGGAAACTTGCTGTTGTGCTCATCACACCTTCCTCTTGGGGTTTCCAACGAAGTGCTCCACGTTAACACCGGGCGCACACATCAAATATTTTTGGCGCTGTTGCCGGGGAGGCTAAGGACGTCTTCACAAGGGAAATCCTTCTCAACCTTTCTCTTTACTTTGTTTTTTGTTTGTTTAGTTTCTTTTGCTTGATTTTGTTTGCCTCTTTTTTTATCAAAAACTCCAAAAAAATTAGTTTAGTTTGGTTTGCTTTCTCTTATGAAAAAAAACAAAAAAATTAGTTCCTACTCTAGATGCTGCTGCTGTTTTTGGCTTGCTCCACCTTTGCCAAAATGAACTCTGCTGAGAACACCAAGTTGTGTGACTTTACTAGCACAAACAACAATGATTTCCTAAGCATTCCTATTGCTCCACCTGCTCCTGATGCTACCTTTTATGAAATTAAGCCTGCTTTGTTGAATCTTGTGATGAGAGAGCAATTTTCTGGTGCTAGTTCTGATGATGCTGCTGCCCATCTCAATAACTTTTTGAACTTTGTGAGATGCAGAAGTATAAGGATATAGATGGAGATATTATTAAGCTCAAGTTGTTTCCTTTCTCCTTGAGAGGAAAAGCTAAAGAATGGTTGCTATCCTTGCCTAGAAATAGTATTGATTTTTGGATTAAGTGCAAAGATGCTTTCATTGGAAAGTACTACCCTCCTGCTAAGATTATATCTATGAGAAGTGATATTATGAAATTTAAACAACTTGATAATGAACATATTGCTCAAGCTTGGGAAAGAATGAAATCTTTGGTTAAGAATTGTCCCACTCATGGACTTACTGCTTGGATGATTATCCAGACTTTTTATGCAGGTTTGAACTTCTCTTCAAGAAACCTGTTGGATTCAGCTGCTGGAGGTACCTTTATGACCATCACCTTGGGTGCCGCAACAAAACTCCTTGATAATATGATGGTTAATTATTCTGAATGGCACACTAAGAGAGATCCACATGGTAAGAAGGTAAATTCTGTTGAAGAAACCTCCTCTTTGAGTGATAAGATAGATGTTATTATGGCTATGCTTGTTAATGGGAAAGATCCTTTAGATCCTAATAGTGTTCCCTTAGCCTCTTTGGTTGCTCAAGAAGAGCAAGTTGATGTGAACTTCATTAGAAACAACAATTTTGGCAACCATACTTATGGTAATAACTATAGGCCTTATCCTCATAATAATGGAAATACTTATTATGGTAGATCTGAAATGCCTAGTGAAGAAAGGATTCTAGAAGTTGAAAGATCCACTAAAAACTTTATGCAAATGCATTATGATCAAAATAATATATTCACTAAAACTATGGAAGAACAATCTGTTATCTTGAAAAATATTAGTCATCAGCTTGAGAATCTGATAGAGAAATTCCTAGTTTACAGTCAAAAAATTTGAGTGCTGAGAAAAATATCTCTTCTTTGTCTAAAGCAGAATCCTCTTTGATTAATAAAATGGCTGCTAAACCTGAAACTATGGAAAGTACCTTTGCTTCTACTCATGCCATACAAGTTACTATTGATGAAAATGTTAGACTGTTAGCCCAACTTCATGCTAAGTGGGAAAGGGAAGCTGAAATTGATAGAAACAATAGTGTGTGCACCATCACCACCACAAATATGGATGCCACTAATCCACAAGAAGTACCTATTCCTCCTCCTATGATGCCTATGCCTAATGAGTCTACTACTAGTGATGCTAAGTTTGATTTTGATATTGATGGTTGCAATATTTCTGAAGTGATTATGTTCCTGCAAAAACTTGCTAGAAGTCCTGATGCTAGTGATATGCATGTTGCTTTCACCAAACACATTACTGATGATCTTGTTAAAATTAAGGAAGAGAAGTTAAAACACAAAGCTTCTATTCCTAGGAAAGTAGAAGATAGTTGGGAACCCATTATTAATATGCAAGTGAATGACTTTGATCTCAAAGCTTTATGTGATCTTGGTTCTAGTATCTCTATTATGCCTAGGAAGATTTATGAAATGCTTGATATGTCACCTTTGGAAGATTGTTATTTGGATGTCCCACTTAATGATAATGCTAAGAAGAAACTCATTGGAAGTGTTAATGATGTTCTCATTATGTTTAACAATGCTTATGTCCCTGTTGATTTCTATGTTTTGGATGTTGAATACAATGCTTCTTGTCCTATTACTTTGGGAAGACCTTTTCTTAGAACTGTTAGTGCCATCATTGATATGAAAGAAGGCACCATTAAATATCAATTTCCATTAAAGGAAGGTATTGAACACTTCCCTATTAGGAGAGAGAAGTTGCTTTTTGCTCCTCCTTTGAAAGCAAGGTTTGATGTTAATGTTTCTTCATTTGAAAATACATGATTTTCTTGCTTCTTGTGCCTAACTTAAAGGCATTAAAGAAAAGTACTTGTTGGGAGATAACCCAAGAGTTATCTTGAGTCTTGGAATTTATTTCAGTAATGACCTCTCCTTATACTTTTTGTTTGCTTTTTGTGCCAAGAATGACCTCTAATGAGAGGGAAGTAAGATTTGGGGAGTTGCTGTCCCGAAACAGATTTCTATCCTCCACCATAAACATACCTGAGGAGTCTATGTAAGTCTGATTGAGCTGATATTTTACGAATAAATCCCCAAGTATGTTAGCTAACTTTCGTTAGTTCAACACTTTTTTATTTGAGCAACAGAAGGTCTTCACAAAAATCGGTTTCTACCTGCTGGTCTGTTTTGATAGATTTCTGCCATTATTTGCATTTGCTTCTTATCGATTTCTTTTTGAGTTATCTTTTGGGGAATTGAGATTTTTAAAGCAAGTTGCTTCAGTAGCTTGTGTTTTTAGTGAAAGTTTTGTTGTTCTAAAGCTAAACCCAAGGGTCTATTATCTTTTGAATACACTAATGTTGCTAATGAAGATTGTGTGAAGTTTTGTATGAAGGAAAAAATATCAGGTGTAGAGAGAGAATGATGTAATGAGATGAAGAATGGACAAAAGCTCAAGATTGGGGATGCCACCATGGTGTCAACCCAAGAAATATCCAAGAGGTACAAGCGTCAAAGCTTGGGGATGCCCAAGGCATCCCCTTCTTCATCAATAAAAAGCTTAGGTCGTTCTAGACACTTCGTTTTTATTGTTTCATGCACTATTGTGCTGTTCTTGGAGCGTCTTAGTTTTCGTTTTCTTTGCTTAGTTTGTTTAGTTTACTTGAATAAATTAGTTTGGACCCCCATTATCGCTTTGTTGTTTCAAATAAGTCAATTGGTGTTGGAAAGAAGTAGAAAGTTCTTGCTTGAAAAGTGCAAGAGGAGCTTGCTTGGACTGTGATTTAGAATTTATCATGCCATGCTAGGTGTTGTTTTGACCTTATGCTTAGTGATTATTGCTGTAGCATGACTTGCTCCAAGTCATTGAGATTGCTTAGTGTGCCTTGAAAGGATCATGCATTGTTTTAGCATACAAAATCATAGTATTGTGGTATTCTCCTTTGATGCTTTGTTTGGGTTGACTTGGCACATGCTCACACCATGTTATGACTATAAACAAGTCACCATAGCCTATATGATCATTTAGTTCTTGACTTGTAGTACCACACTGTGCTTTGATTAGTAATGTTTTGTCGCTCTGCATGATTATGGCCATTATTGCTCTCTTAGTTGGTTGCTCCCAGTCTTTTGCTAGCCTCCATTTGTATGAGTAAGCTCTACTCATGCTTCCAACTCCCAAGAAACAAAGTTATTCCAAAGTGTCCACTATAAATTTCTATGCATGGTGTGTTACACCATTCCAAGTATATTCTTGCTTTCATCTATCTTCCAATTAAAAAGTATTTTGTTATATGAAAACTTAGTGATTAAAGCCCTCACGAACTTGACGGTACACTTTATATTCCTTGCCCCTAATAATCTTGAACCATTATGTCATCTATGTTGTATATTCTTGCACTTATATGTTGGAATTAGCAGAACCATGCTGTCATGGGAAACGTTTTCAACATTGCACTTATACTTTGTACACATTTGATATCATGCTCTTTTGTCTATGGATGTCACCGGTGTGAAATAAAAAGGGAGCTTGTAAGTCCATGGAGTTATGTATTTTATGTTAGAGAAACGGCTGGGCCGCTAGCCTAAGCCATTCCTAATCATGATGGAAACTTGCAGCATCACCATAATGAACCATCTATGAAGCATCCTCAATAAAAACCTATACAAATAGCAAATAAAAAAGATCGTTGAGATGCTCATTGTCTGCTTTCCTTGTCATTTTGGTTATGGGATAGCTCCTGTACCATGTGCAAGGGATACCCCGTTGGCAGTTCTCTATGATACGCATGTACTTACTATGACAAGAACTTATATGTGACTGGAGTTGAGTAGTATAAGGTGTGGCCCTCATATTCAAGGGACATGAGATTGCCAACTTATACTTTGTCAAGCATATACTCCATAGTTTGTTCACTTTAACCTTAATCACTTCAAGATGCTTATGATAGGGGCAATGAGGGCTGAAAGCTAATAAGTACCATAATTTTTGGAAGATCTTTTTGAAACTTGAAATCCCTGCTTCCCTTTTATGAAGGGCCTTTCTTCCACCATTATATTGAGTCTCCACCTTCTACCTTTAGGCACCAGTTAAGAGAGCATAGTTGCCATTTTTAGTTCTATGTGCATTGTCCCAAGACTTATTGATTGATGCATATTGTTGATATTACATGTTCTTGTGTTATTTGTTTCTAGTCACTCTTATGAACTTTGAAGGTGTCCTATGCATCTATTTGCTACTCCATGAGGGACAAGTTGAATGCCACTATGCCATGTTTTTTGTATATGAAAAAAAAAGTTTTTCAATGCATGTTATTCATGATCTTTGTTTGTAGCTTTTCATGTTACATGCATAGTTACTTTGTCTTATTGTTAGAACTCCATCTTTCATGCACATGTTTAGAGTTCTTTGATCTCAGCTTTCAATGCTTGCAAATGGTTAGATATTTATTGTGAAGGTGCATGTCACCTTAAAAATTATTCTTTTATCACTTACCTACTCGAGGACGAGCAGGAGTTAAGATTGGGGATGCTTGATACGTTAGAAACGTATCTATAATTTTTGATGTTCCATGCTTGTTTAATATCTACTTTGCTTTGCTTTATCTACACTTTGAGGTGTTTTTATATGTTTTCTGGTACTAACATATTAACAAGTTTCCACAGTGCCAGTTGCCTGTTTTCTTCTGTTTTTGGTTCCAGAAAGGCAGAAAATCAATATTCTCGGAATTGGACGGAACAAAAGCGAAAGTCAATATTTTATCGTGGGGAACACAAAGCCAGAGTATGAGACGGAGGGGACTCACCAGGGGGCCACACACCCTGGCGGCGCGGGCTATCCCTAGCCGTGCCCGGGGGGTGCAGCCACCCTAGTGGCCCCCCTGCCTCGCCTCTTTGCCTATAAAGTCTCCCCGATGCCAAAACCCTAAACACCCGATCAATATTCCACGAAACCGTCTATAGTCGCTGCCACCATCGTCCGTAGATCGGGGGGATCTGAAGTTCTTCCCGGCACCCTGCCGGAGGGGATATCATCCTGGAGGCCTTCTTCTCCGGTATGAAGCGTGAGTAGTTCCACCTTGGACTACGGGTCCATGTAGTTGCTAGATGGTTGTATTTCCTCCTTTGTGCTTTCATGTATAGATCTTGTGAGCTCCGTTCATGATCAATATCTCATCTATTTGTAATCATGCATTTTTATGTCTAGTATTGCATTGTTATGATCAAGATCTCATCTATTTGTAATCATGCATTGTTGTGCAACCATGTATAGATCATGGTTGTATTGCCCAATCGAATCTCATAGGATCTTTATGTCTAGTATTGCATTATTATTCCTTGCTCAGTCTTGTCAATTGCCCTGCTGTAATTTGTTTACCCTTCATGCCATATTTGTTTATCTAAGGAGAGCACCTCTAGTGAACTATGTATCCCGGTCCAATATTTACCATTTGATACATCTTTCACAGTTACTGTTTACTTGCTGCAAACCATTATTACCTTCCACACCATACAATTAATCCTTTGTTACAGCAAACTAGTGAGATTGACAACCTCACCGTTCGTTGGGGCAAAGTATTGAGTTTGTGTTATGCAGGTTTCCACATTGCTTGCAACACCTTTAAGACGTTTCCTTTCTCCTTCTGGTTTGATAACCTCGGTCCCTACTGAGGGAAACTTGGTGCTGTGCTCACGCCTTGCTCTTGGGGTTTCCAACGAAGTTCTCCACGTCAACACCGGGCGCACGCATCAGAAGCCGAGACGCGGCGTGTTCCCGGCGTGGATGTGCTGCAGCACCGTCGTGAGAGTCCGGCCTGGCGCGCTCAAAAAACGTCGGCGACCTGCCGCGTTGTTGCGCTTCGGCGCGTCGTCCGGCGGCCCCTCGTGGCGGGCGAGCTCCTGGGCGCGGCGGTCGGCGAAGAACATCTCCCAGTAGAGGAGGTTGTATGGGCTCTCGGCGTCGGACGGATCGTCCATTGACCTGATGAAGGCTTGGATCTCGTCGGAAAGTTCTTTCGGCGTCGGCGCCGGAGGGATTGGGATGCCGTCGACGCTAAGCTTCCATCCTGGCGGATTCCGCGTGTCCGACGATGCCATGTAGCCGGATTCGTAGAGCATGCACGCCTCCCAAGGCTGGAGCATGCGCCGGCCGAAGCCGTTCGCCGCCGCACTTTCGCCGGGATAGAGCTCGACCATTGCTAAGCGGGGAAGGAGAGCTGCGAGTTCGCCGGAGTGTTAGTTCGCCGGAGTTTTGGGCTGGGGAGTTGTGATAGTGTTTGAGGAGCTCCTGCGAGAGGCACGGCTTATAAAGGCCGAGATGGGCGGCGAGGACGGGAGGGGTGTAGCGGCGAGGGCGGGAAAAGAGAAACGGCGGAAAGTTAGTGACCGTCGGTCCGTCGCGGGAGCCGAGGCATCGGCGGTGGCGTGACACTTCGGCGACGTGTGGCCGAAGGTACGCGCAGTTATTATCTAGCGGTTTCGAGGATGACGACGACTCGGCTTCCGTCGCTGACACGGCGGGTCCACACGCCGCTTCATTTTTTTTGCCGAGTTCGCTCCGTCCGGCGTTTCCAGGGCGTTCCCGGGATCCTGGATATGGCCTGGGTAGTCCGGACCAAAGTTGGTCCAAATCCAAACGAAAACAGATTCATGGGAACGTGACTGAGCCGATTTTCGGCGTCCGGACGTAAATTTGGCGTCTGGATCGGCATCCTAGGTAGCCGAGTGAAGATGCTCTAAATGGAACGCCTCTAACATGCAAGGTATCTAGCGTGAGAGTTGCATTTCTCCGTGAAAGCAGCGGAAAGCATGCATCACTTGCTACTACAACGATCGCATCCATGATATCGGAAACATCATCCATGAAGGAGTATGGGATCATCCCACCGGCACTTACGAGAAACCTGAAGAGCTACAAACTCAAGTCCATCGAAATCAAGAAAGAGCCCGAGTGGAATTCGTCTTTGCTCACGACCCGCCATGCCAAGGCATGCCGACATCCATACACCAACTAGGATCAGGAGACGGAAAATGTCATCGAGCTCACCGACCTCACATTCCCTCTCGTGGCCACGATCATGGTGGTCCCATACTTGAAGAAGTTCCGAGCCGGAGATCTTCCCAAGTATGTCGGTGACACCGATCCACTGGAGTATACCCGGATCTATGCAACGTCCGTCATGTCAATGGGAGGCAAAAAGAACACCATGGACAAGGCTCGTCCTGGTACTCACCGGAATCACATGGTCAGGGTACCTAGGGTTGCACCACAACTTGGTCCGTTCGTGGGATCATCTTCGCCGCCTCTTACATAACCACTTACAAGGTTGTCGTAAGCAGACCTATACATCCATCGATCTATAATCCGCCCGCCAACAGCCTGACGAGCAGCTATGGAACTTCTAGAAGAGGTTTGCCGTCGTTCATGCCAATTACAGAACATCACCGAAACCAGCATCTACGACATGGCCAAGAGAGCAATCAAGGGGAAAGAAAAGTCTGAGGTGGCCGTTTTTTCCCAAAGCTGTTGCACACGACACGGTCTTTCTAGGTCTACGCCACCATCGTGTGGTGCGAAGAACTTTGCAAAATACCCTAATTTATTACATTTTGTAGTATACACTAGCACATTCTTTTACACTACCTCCATTCCGTAAATAAGTAATATAATTGTTCTGAAGTTAAAATATGTAAATTTTGACTATTTTTTTTAGAAAAAACTATCAACATCTACCATGTCATATCAATTTGACGTCATTTTCACACGGTCATCACTACAGCACACGACGGCTACGCCGACGGCAAAAAGCCCTCGGCGTAGCCAGCTTTGCCGTCGGCATACGCTACGCCGAGGGCTGCCATCGGCGTAGCCCCCTCGGCGAAGGTCTCCCTCGGTGGAGCAAAAACGGCCGTCGGCATAGCAGAAAACCGTCGGCGTAGTTTCACGCCGGCCGAGGCGGCCCGTCGGCGTAACGGCCGTCGTGACGGCGGCGCTGCCGTTAGACGCCGCTAACGGCCGCCGATATCGCCGACGGCCCTACCCTCGGCGTGGTGGCCACGTGGCACCCAGGCCTCCCCGTGAAGGGATACACCGATGGACTCGCCCTCGGCGTATGTGGACGCGTGTCCGCACAGCCCTCCTAGGTGGCGCTGCTAGGCCGACGACCCTCGGCGTAGTGGCGGGTGCTACGCCGACGGCCCTCGGCGTAGCCACGACCATATGGCACATGGCGGAGCTACGCCGAGGGCATTGCCGGCGTATCACATACACGCTTTTTTTGAATTTTTCTCAGCACTCACAAGAGCCATACATCATCCATGCATACATCCATACATCATCCATGCATCATCCATGCATACATCCATACAGCCATACATGCAAAGCACTCACAAAGACATCAGTCATACAAGATCACATATGGTCATATTAAACATTGTTCATATCACACATGCTCATATTAAACATTGTTTATACATCATCCATACATTGTTCATACATCATCACACATGCCTACAACTCTGGAGGAGAGGGGGTGTACCCGCGATATCCCCTGTTGAAAAGTGGCAACCTCTGCCGAGGGTTGCGTCCAGTAGAAGCAGCAGAAGAGCCACCTGACAAGGGAGTAGAAGTGTGAAGATCGGGAGAACCACCTGCGGAATGGCCAGGAGATGGACCATCGTCATGAAGCGGTGTGATCTGACGCCCATCCGGCGAGGCGTGGCCAAAGTGCCGGTTCCCAGAAGCTCCCGTTCCCTACATGTTGCCTACATGTTAGCAACTTGCGAGGCAAAGTAAAGCGATAACCAGTGGGTTAGCAAAGAACTTACCGGTGTCGATGCGTAGAAGGTCCTAGCGAAGCTTTCCTTCGATTGCAAAAATGGCATCGGACCTGGCATGGGAGGCACGGGCCCTAAATCTCTATTCTCACTACTAGAGAAAAGGCTATAGGAGACATGCTTATGCGAGGCACATTTAGCATATGTGCCTCCTATAAAAATAGGTGAGGCGCACTTTAAGATATGCGCCTCTAGTATAAAAATAGGCGAGGCGCATATGGACAGAATGCGCCTCGCATATTTTGTGTGGGCCCGCGTGTTGGTAGGTGCACGAATATGCGAGGCGCATATGGTTATATGCGCCTTCTATATTTGATAATATCGGCGCATATGACGAATCGCCTCGCATATTCTGTGGGCCAGCGTGTTGGTAGGTGCACGACATGCGAGGCGATATGGCTATATGCGCCTCCTATATTGATACATGCGGCGCATATGGCTATATGCGCATATTGGACAATATCTTGGCGCATATGGCCATATGCACCTCAAGTAACTCATGCGGGCCCGGGCGCTGGTAGGTGACCGCATATGCGAGGCGCATATTGCTATATGCGCCTCCTATAGTTTGAATTATAGGAGGCGCATATTGTGCAATATGCGCCTCGCATTAGCTGCACCACTTTTTTTCCAGCTTTTTGCACATGGAGGCAACTAGCACCCCACTCACTTGTGTCACTTCTTCCTCCTCCACCAAACAAATCTGGTCGCCCCCCTCCTCCTCCCCACCTCATTTCCCCCATTGATTCACCTTCGAATCTTGCTCAACATCCATTGGTTGACACCCATATGTAAGTGAAGTCTCTTGCTCCTCTAGATCTACAACATGTCCATTTACTTCTCCTCCGGCTCTCTTGCGCAAGTCGTTGTTGGAGGAAGCGTGAAGGCGTTGCTTGCATGTATGCGCGTTGTCGGAGACACCGACTATATGATTGTGTTGTGGTGCTACTTTTTTGCAGGGATTTCATTTGAGATGCCAATGTTTCACCGAATGTCGATTTATTTATTTTCCGCGAATTTCTAGCACATGGATGTCCTCTTTTAGGGAGGTCATGCAATTTTTTCGCGATCCACGTCCATATATGCTCTAATTATTATCTTGCTCTTTGTACGCAGCGGCCATGGTCCCACCACCGATCAACAAAGCCCGCGTGGATAGGTGGATGACATGCGCAAGGGCCGACATGGAACGTGCAAACAAGACAGATAAGATGTCCATGTCGGACCGGCGATGTATCCGATAAGGCATGATTCCGAATGCCGGAGTCGCACCGCTTCGACGTAGTTTCATGGATGGCTACACTCGATGGATACGTGATGATCACGAAGATCAAGATGTCGTGATGATCACGAAGATCAAGACGCCCCACGATCACGAAGATCGTGGTGGTGGCACTGGACATGGACACGAAGATGATCAAGGTGGCGTCGGGCATGGACACGAAGATGATCAAGGTGGTGCCGACCATGATTCGAGCTGGTTGCGAGACCCTCATGTCCAAGATCTGCTTCTCAAGGAGACGAGTAACTCCAGAGCCGCCGGTAGAGAGAAGGCTAAACTGGAGCAAATGGAGAAAGACGCGGTCACTCCATTGTTTGACGGATGCAACGACGGGGATACCCGTCTAAATGTAACGCTTAGGGCTCGAAATGAAGGAAACACAAAATGACCGACGAATGTTTCGACGACAACATTGTATTCTGGCACGATATTCTTCCCAAGAAGGGGAACACATGTCCGACTAGTATCGCTGAGGCGAAGAAAGTCGTGTGCCCTCTCAATCTACCGCACGTGAAATACCACGTCTGCATAAATGATTGCATCATCTACCGGGGCGAGGACACGGAGAAGACCACGTGTCCGGTGTGCAAGACCTCTCGATACAAGAGAGGGACCAAGAAAGCTCCTAGGAAGGTGGTGTGGTACTTTCCTCTAACTCCTCGTTTGCAGCGGTATTTCGCAGACCCTAAGGAAGCACAGCTCATGCTGCACGCTGAAAGAAAGAGGCCAAGACGATGATCCGGAGAAGGAGGAAATGTTGAGGCACCTTCGGATGCTTGCCGATGGAAGGCGTTGGACCTACAATATTACCAACATTTTGGGAAAGAGTCAAGGAACCTCAGTGGGCGTGATCACCGACGGACTCAATCCGTTTGGAAGCGGCAGACACACAAAGACTGCCCGTGTTTGTATGGATCTACAACCTCCCTCCACAGTTGTGCATGAAGAAGAAGTACGTAACCATGAGTATGCTTGTTCAAGGGCCAAAACAACCTGGCATGACATCAATCAGTATATCACGTTGTTGAAAGAGGAGTTGGCCACGTTATGGGAAGAAGGAGCCCGTACATGGGACGCCTCGAGACAAGAGTACTTTGACATGAGAGCGGCGGTGATCACGACGGTGCAAGACTATCCTGTTACGGATACTTCTCGGGAAGGTGGTCCAAGGATTCTATGGGTGCGTTAGGTGCAAGGATAATACAACGTATCGCCAGCTACGTAAAGATCCCGGTCCGGAAAACCGTGTTCCTTGGGGCTGGAGGTGGCTTCCCAAGAATCACGCTGAGAAAGCTAGGACATCTGCTCGATGGGACGATCGAGCTCGAGGAATCCCACACCGTAAGAGTGGTGCGAAATCTACAAGCTGTTGAATAAGCGGAAGGAGTGCCTGCGCCAGAAAGACCCGAAGAAGCGAGCCGTTCTTTGAAGGTATGGAAGGCGAGGTCTGCATTTTCGGGACTTGCCATCTTGGAAGATCCTCCGCATGCCTCATAGCCTTGATCTCATGCATATCACGAAGAACGGGCGAGAGTCTCTTGCCACCCTCCTTAACACCGACAAGACCAAAGATGGGCCAAGGCAAGGAACGACTTGAAGCATATGGGCATCGTGGATGAACTTCAACCACCACCTAGCGATGATGAGGAGGAGGACGAGGTGGAGGAGACAAACACGTAATAGCCGTCGCAAGGGGAAAAAGGTTAAGAAGGGAGAGGTCAAGCTCAAGGCCTCATGATTCACTCCGAGTAAGAAGGAGGCCATACAGTTTATGAAGTGCCTCCTCGGAGTCAAATTTCCGAACGACTACGCGGGGAAGATAAGCAGATGGCTAGACGAGGCGAAGCAGCGCTTCAGCGGGATGAAGTCTCACGACGCCGCCGTGCTAATGACGCAGTACTCGGTCGCGATCCGAGGTATAATGGACAAGCACATCCGTGAAACACTGTTTGGCCTCGCAACTTTTTGACGTCATCTCGGAAGTCGATAGGCATTAAGCAGCTCACGAGGCTACGGGGCGAGATCGTGGTGATAATGTGCGAGCTCGAGATCTATTTCCCCGCTTTCTTGACATCATGCTTCATCCGCTTCTCCATGTCGTGG
This sequence comes from Avena longiglumis, assembly GCA_030063025.1. Classification (NCBI taxonomy): domain Eukaryota; kingdom Viridiplantae; phylum Streptophyta; class Magnoliopsida; order Poales; family Poaceae; genus Avena; species Avena longiglumis. Next base: position 536,736,856 of record CP125974.1, on the reverse strand, counting down.
AGGATATCGTCCAGCTCGGTCCTCGTTCACGAAGCATGATGCCGCTCGAAAGGCTCAATGGACACATCAAGGGATACGTTAAGAACAAGTCCCGTCCGGATGGAAGCATAGCAAACGGCTTCGGCGAAGAGTGCATCTCTTCGCCGAACTTTCTACAAACCGAGACCCCTCTTGGTATGCCATTCAACAAGCACCTCGGGAGGCTCACTGGATGGGGTCACCGCAGGGTCGATGTGCAAAGCATGTCGACATGGAGGGCCGAACCAAGGACTTTGAAAGAGCAAACCTGGTCGCTGCAACACCTGCAGTGGTTGATCCATACATACATGAGCACAAAGAGTTTATCAAGAAGAATTTCACGATCAGGCGCCAGTCCCGAGGAGGAAGATGTTATCAAGGAGCACAACTCCGGTTTCACGCGGTGGTTTAGGGAGAAGGTCATAGCTAATCCACCGCAGGGCGAGTACTCGGAGGAAGATAAACTCATATTCTCATTGTCACAGGACGCCTCGCACAACCTCATGACCTATCAGGCTTACGATATCAACGGATACACGTTCTACACAGAGGAAAAAGACAATAACTGCGATTACCAGAACTTAGGGGTAACAGGGATATTCTACACCGGCGACATCCCGGAAAGATACTACGAAAGGATCGAGGAGATTTGGGAGCTCGACTATGTTACGGAGAAGGTGCCGATGTTCCGTGTCAGGTGGGCCAAGAGCGTCGATAAAGAAGACCGGTATTTCACCACGATGGTTATACCGTCAAAGACCACCAGCGCGAACGCACCCGCAAGAAATGAGCCTTGGGTTTTGGCTAGCAAAGTCGACCAATGCTGGTACATCAAAGACCCGTCAAAGCCTAGACGGGTTGTCGTCAGGAGAGGCAAAAGGAACATTATCGGAATGGACGGAGTCGCCAACGAGCAAGACTTTGACCAGAACGGTGACCCGAAGATAGAAGACGGGTATGGCAACCAAACACCGTACACCACAACCCTACCTAAGAAAGGACTTCCGTTCAAGAGAAGTAGTGAAGACGTCCCAGACCTAACCTATGCAACCGCGACAAAGAAGGGCAAGAAGACGACCATTGTCAAGAAACGCTAGCGCGCTCCGACCATTGTCAAGAACCGTCGTGTGTGTGGCCTACTATTATGTATCAAAACATTCTTAATTTTCATTATGTGTGTGTTATAATAATATTGCATTGAGAATATTATGTATAGACAAGACACATTCATTGAGAATACTCACTTTTGTTGTTTTAGCAATATTTGAATATTTAAAATATTTGTAGTATATTTTATAGTTCATATTTGTATGCTTTTACATGAAAATTGGCCTTTAAAAAAATTTCCAAAAAATTGGCCCCCTTAGGATTCAAACTTGGGTGGCGGTGAAGGACAAGGCATGCTACCACTAGGCTGCTGTGTGATAGTTGATAGAAACATGCGCACTGCCCTATTTGTCTAGGAGTGCATATTATGCGAGGCGCATTTAGCCCAGATGCGCCTCGCGTAATATTATACGGGGCGCACTTTGCGATATGCGCCTGGCATAACCGGCACCCATCGAACTTTTTTTTATACGCACGCAGACCACTCTCCTCGCCGCCGCCCCTTCCCCCATCTCACCTCACCTCACCCCCAACGTCTCTCTCCCCAGCTCGCCTCCTCGACTTTGCCTCCGTCCCCGTGAAGGAGGAGCCCGACGCCGCCGTCCCCGTGAAGGAGGAGCCCGACGCCGCTGTCCCCGTGAACATTCGCTCGCTGAATGTTCTGTTATGTAAATTTGTGTATGCTGGCAGAAAATGGCTGTGATGATGGCTGTGTTTGATCCTTTTTGTGCAGGTTTTTCTTTTTGAGTTGCCAATGTTTCGCCGGAATGTTGATTCATTTCCGTTCCGGCGAATTTCTGGCACTCCTAGACATAGAAAATTAGCAAAGTTCATGCCAAAATTTTCTGTGAATTTTTGTGCTTATTAGTTTCATTTATTTGTGTGTTTAGAAATGTCGGATCCGGGCCCTTCTAGCCAGAATCCCTTTTGGGAGCAGCAGGAGGAGATGGAATCCCTAGAGGCCCCGGAATTTGTTCCGCGGGACGACGAGATTGAGGAGGACGAGGATACCTCGTCGGGCAATGAGGAGATGGGGGACGCCGATGGCGACGCCACTACCACTGATGGCGGCGGTGAAGCTACTACAGACGGTGGTAGCGCATCGAAGAAGTCTCGGAAGGATCGGACCCCGATCGTGGTCGACCTCAAAAGGTCCATCATCACAAGCGTGAGCCCTAAAGGTGCACCTTTGGAGCCAGAAGAATCTGTTGGGGGTTACTCTAACCAGCTCGCGGCAATCCTCCGGAACACCGTCACGATCAACATGGAGAACCTGAAGGCCGAAGAGAATAGGGGTTTCCTCATCCAGCTTTTCCGGAAGCTGCACGCAAGAATCTGCGTTCCGGGTGATGAGGAAAACAAGTATAATAATGACAATCTCAAAGGGAATCCGGTGAACAAGTATGCCCTCGGGAGGATGACCAAGGCCTTGTCAAATTGGAAGGCTCGGGTGAAGAATCTGATTTTCGAGGAGAAGCTAAGTTATCCAGAGCTCGTCAAGAAGGAGCCTCTGGTGAAGGAAGAAGACTACACTGTTTTCAAGGCCAGATGTAACTCCGCCTTGGGCAAGGCCAGGACTGAGAAGGGCAAGAATATGAGATCCCAAAACATTGGTACCCACCATCTCGGCTCCGGCGGTTATAGAGCCGCGAGGCCCAAATGGGATAAGGAGGACGCCGATGCTCGTGCAAAGGGGTTGACACGTCCCTTTGACGACATAAAGGAGGAGCAGGCAAAGAATTTCGTCAGGGCCCGGTTTGCCCCGCCGAAGAAAGGGGTTCGATTATTCTTCTGAGCCGCCTCTTTGCTCCGAGGGTGACGGACTTCATGCAAAAATATGTAAGTAGTTTGCATGCAAGTCGATTAATTGCATTCATGATTAATCAATGAAGTCCAGTTTTCTGATCAAATGCTTCGCGTTCCTTGTGCGCAGGACGAGGAGTGTAGGAGCTCCTCATCCCAGGGGTCAGCGCCACCGCCTGTCGCCAAGTGGGACACCACTTTTAATAGGGCGCTGAACCGGACCAAGAGTGTCGATCCCCTGGCGGCCCCGTCGGCTGGTCGTGTGGTCGGCTTTGGCGGCATATCATGGTCCGAGTACTATGGCACCCCGGAGCGGAAGGGCAAGAAGGCCGAAAGCGCCGAGGTAAAACTCCTAAGGGAACAGGTGGAAGCCTTTCCAAATATAGTCCAAGATGCCGTGAACAAGGCTGTGTCAGCTGCCGAGACAAAGTTCCAAGAACAAGTCCAGTCACAAGTCCATTCACAAGTGAACGAGAAGCTCAACACCATCCTTCCCGTCTACATGGAAAAGTACAACAAGTGGCAGAAGGGTGGTAAACGGGGGCCGCCACCGGTTCCCAACCTCAACAGCGCCCAATCGGACAATGTGGCGTGGCCGGAGGCGTTGGTGACTCCTCCAGCAGGGCCGGTGGTGGTGGAGACTCCTCTAGCTCTGGAGCTTAACTTGCCCATCGCGCGGCGGCGCGCCCGCACCACCGTGCCATCAGGCAGCCACTCCGCCACTTGCGTGCTCAAGCCTGTCGGCGTCGGTGCCTCGACATTGGCCGAATTTGACGCCCTCAAGGTAACTAACTAATTAAAGCGAGAGTTGGGAGGCTCAACCACACCGATGACTTGATCTATGTTTTTCTAACGCTCGGCCTACATGTCGATCTTTCGCAGGAGACACCTTGCACTCTAATGCATTGGGGCGGCCAGTTGATGGATGTTGCCAAGGGTACTATTGTTCAACCAGAGAACCGCAAAATGCACAATGTCACAATGCCACCTGACATGATGAGGGTCAAATACAGTATGGTGCTTCCGGGCTACGAGCAAGTGGAACCTCCCTCTCAACCTCAAGGATGGGATGATGAGGACACGACAGCGGTCCTCAATACCGGCTTCGTCTACTTGTACCTATGGCCGAAGAGCCAGATCCGTTTGGGGACAGAGGACGAGCTCAACATCACCCTAGAGGCAGCACAACCAACACATGATGAAGACTTTGAGATGGGAGACTTGGACAACATGGCACAGAATCCCGATGATGATGAAGAAATTGACCCGAACTACGGTGACCAGTTTGTTAACACAAGGTTTTCTGATTTGTATGAGCCGGGACCATCAGGCACACATCAAGTTGCCGAGACCCAACCAGCACTAGCGAAACCCCCTTGCAAGGTGCGTCTCTTCCCAACTAGTCAGGAGACGCCGCCACCTGTCCCCTTCACCGAGCCTCCAAGGCCAGTAGTTCCTTTGATCAGCCCCGGCACCCTCCATAAGACGGTCAGTGAGGTGAACGCAGCGTCAAGCCGTAAGAGCAAGAAGGGTCGCAAAAGGAAGCCTAAGGGTGATCGGGCCAGGATCCAAATCCTCTTTCCGGACGGTGCCGGCAAGCCAGAATCAGCAAAGACGTGGCGTGTACCGATGATGTGTAAATCGATGCTCGAGGTCGCAGCTCGCATATGCGTAGTATTCATTATGGATGTCTCACAATTGAGCATTCGCGACAACGATCGTCAGACTGCTTTCAAGGCTAAGGTGCCTTCTCACATGCCGTTTCGTCACCGCACCCGGGGATATCTTCTACGTGCGGCATACCGACCTGTTTGACATGTTGAACGGGTTTCGACTGCACAATACCATGGTCCAGTTGTTCTCCCTCAATATGGCCATGGAGATCACCAGAGACAAGATCCCGGGCATCCAGATAGTGGATCCCTACTTCATGCGTGACGCCGTCCTGAAAGATGCCGAGGCCATAGATCTGGTGACCGACTACCTCTCAAACTTCCTGCAAACATACTCGGACAAGGATGTGATTCTCCTTCCCTACCATCCCATCATGGAGGATGATCGGACAGGCTGTGTGCTCATAAGCTTGAATTTGAAACACTCAACAGCCTTGTACCTCGACTCAAACAGTGCGATCCAAAAAAACTACACCAATATCAAGAAAATTCTTGATGGCGCTCTCACCGGCTACGTCGCAGCGGGAGGCGTCAAACCGGCAAGGCCACATGTAAAGTTTGGCGCGCACGTGTTCCGCCACACGACGAAGTTTGCCTGCGTCAAGCAGCCGCCTGGCAGTGGGAAGGATGCCTTCTACGCCATTTACCACATGAAGGCGTTCTTCAATGACATGGAGACCAAAACGCTGCCATCTGACCTCGTGAAGTGGGCTGAAAAGCTTGCATGCATACAGGCTCGCAACCTCAGGCAACACTTCTTCAACATCCAGGAGGAGATCGCGACAATCGTGTACCAGGGAGTCATAAAAGCCGGAGGCACCTTCCACGGCGGCTATACACCGTCCAACAGGGAGATAGACGAACGCTTAGCGCAGCAGGGTGACAGCAGGATGTTCATGCAAATGGCGAAAACTCGGTCGGGCTTCATCAATGCCCCCCCAAAGCTGACTCAAGAGCCGAAGAAGACTTCATGATTGCATTGCCTGGGTACCTAGCTGTTAGTTCCGAACTCGTTTTGTAACCTCTTATCACTGTGTTAAACTTGCCTAGCAAAACCTCTAGAATATGTTTCGTCAACCGTTGAACTTGATTGTGAGAGACACTAGCTAGTTATTTGTGTTACAAACTATTTTAAGTGCTTGTTGCTTTTCATTTGTCATTGCTTCCCTACTTTCTTGTGGTTTGCTTTCTTTGTCTTTCTTCGAAATGCCGATGATTAGAACGTGTTGTGGTGTCACGTGTATGACTATGCCGCTGTTTGATCTTGTGTGCCAAGTAGACTAGTAATTTGGGCATATACTCTACTTGTCGCACGAGATCAAACAGCGAGCATTGTTATTTCCGTGCCCAATCTAAGTATGAGGCACTAATCCATGTCATTCTTGGTTTGCTTTATTTTGGTCTTTCTTCGAAATGCCGATGATTAGAACGTGTTGTGGTGTCACGTGTATGACTATGCCGCTGTTCGATCTTGTGTGCCAAGTAGACTAGTAATTTGGGCATATACTCTACTTGCCGCATGAGATCGAATGAGCATTGTTATTTCCGTGCCCAATCTAAGTATGAGGCACTAATCCAAGTCATTCTTGGTTTGCTTTTTTTGGTCTTTCTTCGAAATGCCAATGATTCTATCTTTGTGAACTGCTAGCTATTGCTTTCCACTGACATAAGTAATATCATCTTTATTATGTGTAGGAGATGCCGAGGTGTTATGTCGTGTACGCACGGTCGGGTTCGGTGTGTACGAGGTGGAAAGACTGCCAGAAGCAAGTGAACAACTTCTCGGGCAACAGCTACCAAGGCTATGAGAGTAGAGAGGTGGCGGAAGAGAAGTGGAGGAGGCATGGAAGGAAGAAATGGAGGAACTTCCTCGTGATCACCACCTTGTTGCTCTTCATTGTAGGTTGTGTTCTACTTCATCTAGGTAGAGCTACGTCGTTGGAGTTGTAATGTGAATTGTGAACTTGTACTCGAAGGTGTAATGTGATTGTGAACTTGTACCGATCGGAGGTGTGAACTTGTGGCACAAACACTTGATGTATGAACTTGTATGTCATGATTGATGTGTATTCATGTTGGTTCTATTATGCTTTGGCAAAATGCAAGTTTCGAAAAATTCATGGACTATATTGTATATTTGAATATCTGTATATTATTTATATATAGTGGTCTCAGAAACTTGAATTTCGAAAATATTATCGGAGGCGCATATAGGATACTATTGAGGCGCATATACTATAAATACCGAGCGATTCAAACATATGCGAGGCATATACTATAAATACCGAGGCATTTCAAACATATGCGAGGCGCATATACTATAAATACCCGAGGCGCATTCGAAACATATAGGCGCATCGATATCGCCTCCTATTCACATATGCGAGGCACATATCTATATGCCTCGCATATGAATATAGAGGCGATATCGATGCGCCGATAAGAAATACCCGAGGCTTGAAGCTAGAGGCACATGTGATATGCGCCTCGGATAGGCTTTTTGGTGCGCCTCGGATAGGCTTTTCTCTAGTAGTTTCTAGCCAGTTTGAATATTCACCATCATGGCCTGCAAGATAGTTTAGAAGTCAGGCCGTAGTACAACAAACGGGAGGAAGTGGGACTTGTATCTTTTGCAAAAAATAAAGGTTCGGACTTACATTTACGTATTGCATGTAGATCGCATTCGCCTCCTGATGCTGCCGAAAGGCCACCTGATATTCCTCATAAGCGGCATCGTCGGCCGCGTCTAACTCAGGCTACAATTTCAAATACAAGGAATCTCGTCAGCGGTTAGCCATGCAGGAACAAAAGTCATAAAGATGATGAAAATGAGAAAAACTTACATACTCGGCGGAGCGACGAGGCTGGCCACGAGGCGGGATAGGGGGGCCGTCGGCGGGGTAGGTAGCCTTGAGACGGCTGAAGCTCGTGCTGAGGGTAGGCTTGACCTTCTTATTCAGAATCATGAGGCGTCCATGCTGCAATCCGTGCCCCGACAGCGACCAACTCGTCGATCTCCGCGTGAATGGGGTCATCCACATGGGGTGACGAGCCTTCACCATCGTCTGTAGTTCCCCAAGTCGCTCGGCAGTGCCGGCACACGGCAACGAGGGTTGAGGCTCGAGTATTGGGCTTCTTCGCCGCATCATCTCATAGACAATGACGTCATGAATCACCTCCCCGGGTTGTGCCTCGCCACTGTATCGCGAAAAGAAAATATTATGCATATGAAGTACAAACATAAGCAGAAATGCACGCAGGTCGCTCCATGTATATCGTACCACCTTCCCTTGAAGCGGTCAAAGTTGCGGTTTCCCAAGGCGTTCGTTCCACCATCGCCTCGGTTATCCGCGTTCCGCCTCGACAAGGCTGCAAACTCCTCGTCTTCTCGAGCCACTCGTCTAACCAGCTCCTCCCATGCGAGTCGATGCGGCTCGTCGGGATAACTGAAAATGCAATACTCAACTCCGCAATGCAATGGCAACTTAGAAGCAATGTAGAATCTCATTGACATTTTACTCACCGACATGTACTCTTCCTCAAGGCCATCGAGTACTTAGGATTAGGGTTCCTCGACAATGTCTTCCTTCCCGACCCTCACGCCTGTCGACGAAGTGGATAGCGGCCGTGACCTTCTGGTTGTACCACACCTGGGGGGTCAACTTCACACAAGCCCCAAGCAAAGTCCTCTGCGCCTTCTCCTGGTCCTCCTCGGCCACACGGTAAAAGCACTTCAATCATGCATAAGAGTCATGAGTTATCACAGTGGGGTCATCAAGTATGAACATAACTCGAGAAATATGCCTTACCCAAAACTTGGTGATGACAGCATCAGCAGCTGTCGGAAAGCCCGGGACACGGGTAGTCTGGTAGTCCGCCCAAGTGGTAGCTAGCTTCCTGTCACCCTCGTGGGTAATGTGATAGCCCGGCCAGAACTTCCTAATCAGAGCTCCAACAAGGCTGTTAGGAAGGCGAGGCTTCGTCCCCGGAGGAAATGTCCAATTTTTGCACAATAATAAACATTAGTACACAATAATTATTTATGACCAACATGAAATAAAATGTTTTAAATTGCCAAATTAGTACACTTACTCAAGACCATCTGGAATAATAAGGGCTTTCGCCTCCTGAGTCCTAGGCTCAAACTTCTCGTCAGGGACTCCCGATTCCCCATGATTCCGCAATTTCTTCGGCCCCACCAACTCGCGGCTAGTGTCCGCCTCCGTGCTCGGTCCCGCCTCCTCTCGGTCCTCGCCTCCCTCTCGACTCGCCTCCCTCTCGACTCGCCTCCTCTCGGCCGAAGGCTGCTCTGTCAGAACAACTCAGAGCCACGTCACCGTAAGGCGGTGGTGGGTCAAAGTCCACGCCTCCTCCCGTGGCACCTCGTCTCGTCCTCCTCGACCTCGGCCTCGACCCGCCCCTCCGCCAGGAGCAAGATCGGGTAACGGATTGGGATTTGGCTGTCTCCCACCGTGTAGCTCTTTTCTTCTTGTTGAGCCTTAAGCAAGGACGAACTGGTTGCCTTGCCGCTGCTCATATTGTTCAATCACCTGCATTAAGTAAGAGAAAACAGTTAAGCACAAAGACATAATAAAATGTATACACAAAGAATAAAGGCATAATGCAATTAAGAAAGCAGTTAAGCACAAAGACAAAATAAAATGCATTAAAAAATAAACTCACTATCATTTTCATTCTCATTCTCATTCTCATTCTCACTATCACTATCTTTTGAGTAGAAATCTGGATTCTCATCGAAGGGTGTAGGCTCATCATCGTTGTCATTCTCGGTATGGAGCTTCTCGAGCATACTTATGTCATGTAGATTCACCACTGACTCACCCCGAGTTTCTACATCATTCCCAAGGTCCTCAAGATCAACCGGTTCTAAATCAAAGTGTCCGAAGTCCTCTTGCTCTTGATAGAAAATTCCCTCGTACGTTACCATGTGTTGTTGTAATCGTCCTCGGAGGGAATCGGTAGGTTACCATGTGGCGATACCTGGAACACGACTTCCCAGCCCTGGAGTTCCGCTTTCTGGCATGGGTAGGGAAAATAATAAACTTGGTTGGCTTGGTGAGCAACAACAAAGACGTCGGCTCCGCTATAGGTGGTTGAAGGCCTAACTTCAACTAACCCAATGGAAGGGGTACTTCTCAGTCCACCCCTTGGGTCAAACCAGTGGCACTTGAACACAACAAGATTGAGTTCGACATTTGTACGATTGAAGGTCAGCTCGTATACATTCTCTAACCTTCCGTAGTAATCAAGGGAATCGGCTCCTTTGGTGAACACCCCAGTATTTACCGTTTTTGCATTCGGTCGCCCTTTCTGGTGCGTCTCTGTATGGAAGCGAAACCCATTCACATCATACTTCTCATACTTCATGACGACACTGTTACAACCTTGGGAAACACATTTCAGCTCATCTGACATCTCAACGTTGGGATCAGCTCCCTACAGGTACAAGAGGAATTTGTTGCGTTCAGTAGTTACGTGGAATAAGAGCGACAAGTCACATATTGCAAGGTAAGAGGGACATGTTAGAAATTACTTTTTCCATAAACCATGACACAAAGTTTTTTTTATTTCCGGGAGCACCCTCTTTCAGTAGAGTGTCCAACTCCATGGGAGAGGGATCAGTCGGTCCCGGCCACTGTTCATCCGTGAAATCGCTAAGAAGGAGAAAATAAGCATTAGACGGAGACCGAGTTACTAGCTGCATAGAGAAATAGGGTGTTCACCATTTTACCTAATGAAATCGACCACTTCCTTCATGTTCATAAGCACATAGAGCATTATGCAATCCTTCTCTTCCTTCGGCAACCTATATTTTAGTCCTTTACCGGCCTTGCCACCGGGAAATTGGAATAGTTCGAGATTGGGGTCATTCTTGGGCAGGTCGACATTGTAACGAGAGCCCGGGTTATGCCTAGTGGGAACATCATCGGGCGATGGGTTGTCGCGGTGTCTGCCATCTCCCGAAGGCATGTTGCTTCAGCTATGCATGCTTCAATCTTGGCTTTGTTTCCAGTTATCTTTCGAATATACTTAAACTCTCTCTCAATACAAAATTGCCAACGAAATTGCACCGGCCCCCCCAATAGTGCCTCGTTCGCGAGGTGCACAATGAGATGTGCCATCGGAGTAAAGAAGCCTGGCGGAAAGATCATCTCCAAATTGCATAGCAACTCCGGCACCTGAACTTGCAGCTTCTCAATCACCAGAGGACATATCTGCTTAGCACAGAGGGTGTGGAAGAAATGGCTCAACTCCGCAAGCACTCGCCATACTTTTTCGGGGAGATACCCTCGAACCATCACCGGCATCAGCCGCTCAATCCATATATGATAGTCGTGACTCTTGAGCCCGTTGACTTGTCCCGTCAAAAGATTGACTCCCTTACTTATATTCGAACAATAACCGTCAGGGAACATCACGACGTATTTGAGCCACCTAAATGACTCCTTCTTTTGGACATTATCAAGGCAGTAGTAGGCATGCGGCTTGAACCAATTCTTTCGACGGACAGTAGGAGGCTGCATGTGTAATCTCTTCCTATCACAAAGCTTCTCAACATCAACTCTAGCCTTGACATTATCCTTTGACTTCCTGTGAATGTTCAGGATCAGGTGAAAAAGGGACTCCCGACATTCTTTTCTGTGCATCACATCGATGTTATGGGGAAGTTCGAGGTCCTTGTAATACGAGATTCATATAGGCTGCCACGTGAGTCCAATTATGCATTACACCATATCCCGCAAATTGATGGCCAGTTCCCGGCGCCGCGGGCATGAGAGCACGTATCTCGGCATCAACAACTGCACCCTCGAACTTTGGTACCTCTTTTACTTCATGCACAACTTTTCCCTTCTTGAAGTTCTTTCTATCTTCTCTGAACGAATGATTTCTTTTGAGGTACTATCGATTCGTGTCAAAGGCAACATATTTGCGACCCGACTTTAGCCAAAGGAACTCAAGTCGGTGCCTGCACACTGGGCATGGCCACTTACCAGCTATACACCATCCGCACGTTAGGGCGTACCCGGGCATGTCATGCATAGTATATTATAACCAAACTTTCATCAAAAAGTTTCTCTTTGATGCTCAGTCGTATGTCAACGTCCCGTGTATCCAAGAGTGGTTCAAATCATCCACAATCGGCTGCATGTAGACACTCAAGTTCTGCCCCGGATACTCAGGTCCTGGAATTATCAGCGACAAAAACATGGTCTTCCGTTGCATTAATACTCCGGGAGGGAGATTGAGCGGAATAACATACACCGGCCAGCAGCATTTGAGGCCGTCGACATACCATATGGGTTGAAGCCATCTTGCTATCGCAATTCTAACATTCCGAGCCTCTTCGCACCGGGTATTTGTCATCGAAGTTCTTCCATGCCTTACCATCAGATGGATGTCCCATCTTCTTCCGTCCGTGCCCGTCCTCGTATCTTTTCCCCTTCTTGTGCCACGTCATCTGTTTGGCAGTCTCCTCGCTCAAGTAAAGCCGCTCGATTCTTTTTATGAATGGGAGATACCGAAGTATCTTCTTAGCGACCTTCGACTGCCTCACCTGACCATCCTTCCCCTTTATCTCTTCATATCTAGAGGCCTTACTGTAGGGGTTCGTAGCATGGAAAACAAAAATTTTCTATCGCATACAAACAAACAAGCCAAGATCTATCTACTAGATTGTAGCAACGAGTCGATGGAATAACTTACCCTCGAAGATTCCAAAGTGTTTAACGAGAGCGGATTCTCGTGGGTGATGTAGTCGTACTCTTTCCGATCTCAAGATCGTGTAGACGATCCTTCCGGCTGCGTTCGGCAGCGCTTCTGTAGTCGGTCACACGTTCGGTACTCGACGAAGACCTTCCTCTCCCTTGTTCCAGCAGGCAGCGAAGGTTGTAGCACTCTCCTCGCGATTCCGGCAGCACAACGGCGTGGTACCGGAAGTAGAGGGGAGATCCCGCAGGGCTTCGCCTTAAGCCGGAGCGAGTATGGTGGAGTATGAGAGAGAGAGAGATCTATTAGTGGTCTAGAGATTAGACACACCAATTAGAAGGCTCTAAACCGCAGGCTAGAGCAATTAGAAGATCTAAACCAAAACGGCTCTAAACCGGAGATTAGAGGATAGGAACTTGTGTGTCTAGAGGAGGAGGCCCTGCCCCTTCTTTTATAGGTGGGAGGGGCGGCCAAGGGGAGGGGAGTCCCTCCCCAAGTCGGCCTTGGTTGGCGCGCAGGCTTGGAGGGACTCCTCCCCCAAGTCGGTTCCAACCACCTCTTGCTTGTTTCCCACAGTTTCTTGTTTCCTACAGTTTCCTATTTTCCACAGTTTCCTGTTTTAGCCGTTTGACTTTCAAACTGGCAGTTTGACTTTTCAGTTTTGGAACAGCAAGAACACTTAGTACATGATGCAATCATTCAATATGTAATGACACATTCATGTACCCTCCCCCCAGTGCTTGGACAATCCGAACCTTCTAGAACATTCGATGAAAACACGGAATCATTCCCGAACTCAAACGGGACTTTCCTTATATGAATCTTATTCTCCGGACCATTCCGGATCACCTCGTGATATCCGGATCCCATCCGAGACTCGAACAACATTCGGTCTCTTTCTCATAATACCATAACTACTCAAACAACGTCGAATCCTTAAGTGTGTCTCCTACGGTTCGTGAATTATGCGGACATGATCGAGACACTTCTCCGAACAATAACCAATAGAGGAATCTGGAAATTCATATGGCTACATATTTCTATGACTACTTTGCGATCGAATGAACCACTGACATATGATACCAATTTCCCTTTGTCTCACGATAGTTTACTTATCCGAGGTTATGATCGTCGGTATCTCTGCATACCTAGTTCAACCTCGTTACCGATAAGTACTCTTTTCTCGTTCCCGTGATATGTGATCCCTTGTGAGCCAGTCACATGCTTGCAAGCTAATTGGATGACATTCCACCGAGAGGGCCCAGAGTATATCTATCCATCATATGGATGGACAAATCCCACTCTTGATCCATGTGTTTCAACCAATACTTTCTGAACACTCAATGCCACCTTTATAGCCACCCAGTTACGGTGTGGTGTTTGATGTCATCAAAGCATCCATCCGGTAAAGGTGATATGCATGATCTCATGGTCGAAGGAATTAGGTTACTATGTATCAGAAAGCATATAGCAATTGAACTATTGAAATGACTTGATCTTTATGCTACGCTTATCTATAGGAGTATGTCCACCATATCATTCTCCTAACGATATGATCTTGTTGTTGATAACATCTCAATGTTCATGATAGGGAAACCATAATCATTAATCAACCAACAAGCTAGTGAAGTATAGAGGCTATACTAGGGACTTCAAATTAAGTTTACAAATCACACAAGTATTAATGTTTCCTTGTTAATACTTGTCACATCCCAAGATTTTCCAAATCTTGTAATGTGAAAATAAATTAATAAAATAAAACTTTGTTGATTTTCAGAACCAGAAGAAACTTTTTGAATTCAATTGGAACTTCAAACCCATTTGAATTAAAATAAACCTCAAGAGATTTAAAAAGATAAACATTTAATAAAAGGAAAATAAAAACATTTGGAAATACTATTTTGAAACAATTAAATGAAAAGATTTGTTTTCAAATGAAATAGAAGTTTTATAAATAAAGATTATTTAATAAAGGCCAATTTAAACCTTGACCAAACTTTGGGAATTAAAACATTTAGTTTGAATAGAAATAACAAAGGTTTATTTAAAATAAAATAATAAGGAATTAATATCAAAATTTATTATGAAAGGTTTTACTACTTTAATTAAAACATCAAGACTTATTAAATTGTTTAAAATAGGTTTTCCAAGTATTTTATATTCTCTCTAATAAAACCTACTAAAGTGTTTTTGCTTTAATTTAGATTTCAAAATAAAAGTTTTAATAAAACAAATCCTATTGGATTTAATAATGAAAGTCTATTATAATAATTAATAAAAGGTTATTTTGTTTTAAAACAAATTTCCAAATATTATATATTTCCCAAATTAAACCTACTAATTTGATTTTATAAATATTTAGGTTTCAAATAAAGATTTTAATAATAAAATCAAACTCTAATTGATTTAATAACTAAGACCCATTTTATTTAATTATTAATGGTCCCTAAAGTAAAAGGATTATATTACTTTAAAACAAGTTTTCAAAATATTCATTATAAAACCTACTGATTGGGTTTTGAAAATATTTGAACTTTAAATGAAGTTTTTATTAATTAAAACAAACCCTATTTTATTAAAATGGTCCATTTATTTAATTAATAAATGGGACCTAAAAAGATTTAAAATAATATTTTATTTTAGAATATGAATTAAGATGATAAACAGAACCAAAAACTCATTACAATAGTTTGAATTATTTGAATGATTGTCTTGTTATTTGAGTTGTGAAATGAAATTCAAATCAGTAAATAAAATGGAAAAAGGAAAATGTTCTGTACAAAAAAAAGAGAAACAACAAGACCCAACTACCCCAGCCCAACAAGCCCACCAACCAGCCCAGCATCGTTTCCCGCAGAAAAACGTTTCGAACCAGTAACCTAACCCGCACAGGAAATGACAAGTGGACCCTCCTGCCTCACTCCTTTTCTCACTGACAACAGACCCCACCATCCATCGTTCCTTCTTCCTCGCGACGACCACGCCTCCTCCCTGCCGTTCTTTGCAGTAACCAAGGCGTCAATTCGCTAACGCCACCTTAATTCCCCCGCGACCATACCGCTTTTAAATCGGCACCCTCTCCTCTCTCGTTTCCCTCAGATTCCTCCCCAGACACGCCCCCAGGCTACTCTAATTGTCTCTTGCACTGTCGCCGTCTCCGACGAGCCCTCTCGCAAATTCCGGCCAGCACACTCCCCTTACCGCCTCCCTGAGCACACGGGCACACTCACCATACACCGGCGCATCCATCTGTGTCAGTCACTCGACCGCGGGCGCTCCATAGTGTCGGCAACGACAACCTCCAGCACCGCCGCCGCGTCTGCCTTTCTCCGACGAGCTCCTCTGGTAATCCCTGACCGCCCCTCCTCTTATCTTGCATACGCACGTCATCCCCTCGACCATACGCTCCTAATCGTACCCTCCGTTTGTCTTAGGGCGCTCCCTATCCCCGTCCACGACGATCACCGACGACCCCGCAACTCCGGTGAGCTCTGACGCTCGACTCCGTTCGCTCCTCGATCAGTGAGACATACCCCTTGATTAGTCTGTGTTCTCTGCCTCTCGATACTCGCAAACACTCGCGTGTCGCAACCCTCCCGTCGACGAGTAAAAGCTCGACGCCGACAAGCTCCGGCGAGCAATTCCCCAGGAAACCGTGCGCCCCTTCATCCACCGGTGGCAAGTTGAGCATCCTCGTGCCACAACGAACGCAGTGAGACCCCTCTCCTCCTTCCTCGTTTCCATAAGCGCCGCTTAACCGACAGCTCCGCGCCGCCGTCATACTGCCGCCAGTTCGATCGATTCGATATTAGCCGTTAGATCAAGATCCTATGCACGCGATAGATCACTAAACTGAACCGGTACGTTTGATCTGCACCGCACACTCCCACTTAAATCCTGCGGTCCACACCACGCGATCCAACCGAACCGTTACCAGCCAATCACAGCTCGACGCGTGGCCAGTGTTGAGTTAAAAACAGATTTTTGAATCAGATTTATTTGCAAACTTTGAACCTTTGTAACTTTTGAACCACACGTCCAAATTTGACAAATTTTATATCAAAAGATTCAGGAGAACAAGACCTAACCAACCCTACCCTTAGTTTTGAAAATAGTATCTGATTGCTTGTTTGAATTTGCAGATTCTTTTGTGTACTTGCTAACATTAGAAAAATCATTTAAAAATGAATTTTGAGATCAAACCTTTGCCAATTGGTTTATTGTGACCCTACTGACCCTAGGAACCAACCCATAGTATTAAAAATGATTTTGGTGAAATTTAAAGTTGAATTATTTAACTTAGCCATTTTCTAGCCAAATAAACTCATTGATTTCATTATGGAAAGGTTTAAAGGAAGAAAACTTTGAGTAGATGGTTTGGACCAAACCTACTGACCCAAAAACACCAAGTTTTGCAATAGCAACTCATTTGGTGAACCCTATGGGCTAATGCCTTAGTAAAAATATTTCTACACCACATAAAATAACACTTTGTTTTGAAAATGGTTTTAAGGTGAAACCTTTTGCAAATGACTTGGCCACTTTAGAGAATGACCATTAGATGTACCCAAATGACTATGACCCACTAGAAACCACTTTTTCAAACAAAACAAAGCTTGGCATGCTTGCATGCACTTCTTTGACTTTGTTATTTATGTGTGTTGTTTTGCTTGATTGGTAGATTGAGTTTGTGCCTTGCTTGATTGATTTGTAGTGACTTGAAGAGTGTGATTATTGCAAAGATCAAGAGGTGAACCTAAACTCTACCAAAAAGGCAAGTGATGCTTCATACTTTTTATCCTATTACTTTCACTATGCATTAGAGATTTTGTTAAGTAAAACTTGCATGGATTTTGCTAAGTATAGATCTTGCTATAAGAAAACATAGTAATGAATCCTTAGTAGGATTTTCCTAAGATAGAGATTCCTACTACTACCAAGCTTAGCCTAGCTAATAGAAAACATGGGTGGAATATATATTCACACTATGGAAAAATATTCTAAGTCTAAGGACTTGTGATTTTGTTTAATAAAACAACTAAGTTAATGAATCACCTGGGTGGAATGGAATAGATTGGTGGAGAATGGTTGAGTGGTTCACAAAGCCATGGACTTGGATTGTGTATCTCACTTGTGGATGGCCACCCAGGAAACAAAGGGATTTGAGATGTCAAATGTTGAGAAGCTTCAAGTGCAACCACTTGGCAATATGGGCTCTGCCATGATCATATAGGTTGCAAGAACTTAGCCAAATGGACAGTGGGTGGTAGTGTTTTGATAGGTTGGAACGTCCATTTTGGTCTAAGGAAGGCTTCTGAAAGATTTTGTCTTGGGAAACCAAGTCTTGTGGGTAAAGTGCACCACCTCTGCAGAGTGTAAAACCTAAGTACTTAGCCATGTCCCTGGTAAAGGACAATTTGAGCATCAAGACATGGAAGCAATCAAGAATCTCATCATTCCAATTTCTAAATAAAAACTTGTGGGTGAACAAGGGATTGTGTGTATTCTTCAATCTTTGATGGAAAGATGGCTTGAGACAAGGATCTTGAAATCTTAGATTGAAGAAAATTGTTTTGCCAAGCAAATCTTCAGTCTTTGATTGGTAGATGCCCTGAGTGGATCTCCAGTCTTTGATTAGTAGATGTCTTGGAAAGTTTTTGCCAAACAAAAACTTAGTATTTTCAAAATGATAAGAAAAATCTATTTGAGCAATGCAAGCCTCAACTCCACTTAGCCAAATGCATATAGATGATAGACTCCACCATACTACTAAGAGTAGCACTTGCCAATACAATTCAAATGTATTGACCTTTGTGGCTGTAACTTGTATGTTGCAGGTTTGATTGATTTTAGTGAGGATTGTTTGATTAGGATTACAAAGTCTACAACCAACATCTGCCTGTGGCACTTTGAAGATGAAGGACCCATGACTATATTTATTCCGCTGCAATGTAATGTAATAGCCATATGAGCTATGTTTGATGTAATAAAATTATGTTTTCCTGGTTATAAAGTTATATTATGACCCTTGTTTCTTGATATTACATCTTAAACTGTGGATGCTAGCTATTGATCCAGGGACTAGCATTGTAAAACACAGGAGGGATCAACCTTATCAGGTTGGGACCCTCTCCAGATGGTATCAGAGCATTGTGTTGCCTGTAGGATTTGTAAACCCTAGGATTGGACAAAAACCCTTAGAAAAATAGGAGTTGTATTTTGTTCCAAAACTTATTTACAAAAACACTTGTAAACTCTTTCCTCAACTATTTTGGTTTGAACTCTACATCTCTTCTACTTCAACTTAATGGAAAATCCTACCCCATGGCCAAAGACTACACCATGTGCAAAGGACTTCTACAACTTCTTCAACTCTAATGACTTCAACATCTTCGGCATTCTCACCAAGGACTTCTAACTTGGAAACTACTAAGGACCACGAGTTAGACAAGGACTTCTTACTTAAGATTTAGAGACTGAGGGAATGCAAAATAAGAAGAAACCATCAACAACTTTAAAGTATTGTAACCAAGAGCTTTTCCCAAGGAAACCATGATCTCCTACAAGAAGAATCATGAAGGAAGGAAAGATCACAAGTGAACCATATAGATGGACCACCATATTTTAGTAAAGTCAAACACACCAACTTATGTGGTGTAACAAAAAAAATATTTTGTTGCCCAAGTATATGCTTGAACTTTGTTTGAGTGAAATGTTTGGTTTATGATTGCATGCACATTGCTTGTGTGAATTGTGATGTATGTGATTAAGATTGACTCCTTAGAAATATCTTGCCTATCCTAATCTCCCTTCAACCCCAAACAGATGACTACCCCAAAGGATTCCAAGGTTGATGACACCAACACCAACCAAGCTGACAGCCTGGGAGAACTCATAGCAACCCAACATCAATTGAACCAATTGACAGCTCAGTTCCTAGCCAACAATAATAATGAAGATCCAGCACTACAAAGGTTTTTAGAGGAACAGTCCCAATTGATGCTTAAGGTGACTAATCAAATGATTAGCATGGAAGAAAACTTACCTAGAAGAGAGTATGATAGCAAGGACGAAAAGAATGTTGTTCTAGATGGAGCCCCAGCTTGCATTATTTGTGGAGACAAGGATCATACTTCCACAGAGCATGAAGGACAATGCCCCAATTGTGATGAAGACCATCCTGTTGGTGAATGCCCTACCTCTCAAGCTACTTGCTATCTTTGTGAAGGAAGTGATCATACTCCTGGTCTATGTCCTATCTATGCCATGGTAGAACAAAGGAAACAAGAAGGATCCAAGTCTACCAAAGGGAAAGGACCACTACTACTTCCAAGCAAGACAACCCAATTCAAAGGATCAAGGAAAATCAAGAAGCCCAAGCAAGACATGAGCCTTGTACAATGTCGTAAATGTAATGAAATGGGACACTACTCCAGTGGATGCCCAGGGAACATAAAGAATAAAGGAATTGACCAAGTGTGGTGTAACAACTGCAATGAACCAGGTCACTTTGTAGCAACTTGCCCAAAAGAGCAACGCAAAGAACTCAAGGACATTAATTGTTTCAACTGCAAGAATCCAGGACACTATGCAAGCAACTGTCCAGATAGGATGAAGAACAAGTTGAACAAGCCTATGGAGAAACTCAATCTTGGTCCATGAGTCAAGCCTAGGAATAAAGCAAAAGTTTAACATAGAGAAATTCCAGGACCCAAGAAGGCCAATATGTAAATTTTGTTTGAAAATTTTTAAGGGTGGTAGTACCCTAGTTGTTTGAACTTGCTTGTAACCCCAGCCTCCCCAAATCTCGGGACGAGATTTATTTTAAGGGTGGTAGCCTGTCACATCCCAAGATTTTCCAAATCTTGTAATGTGAAAATAAATTAATAAAATAAAACTTTGTTGATTTTGTAACTGAAGAAACTTTTGAATTCAATTGGAACTTCAAACCCATTTGAATTAAAATAAACCTCAAGAGATTTAAAAAGATAAACATTTAATAAAAGGAAAATAAAAACATTTGGAAATACTATTTTGAAACAATTAAATGAAAAGATTTGTTTTCAAATGAAATAGAAGTTTTATAAATAAAGATTATTTAATAAAGGCCAATTTAAACCTTGACCAAACTTTGGGAATTAAAACATTTAGTTTGAATAGAAATAACAAAGGTTTATTTAAAATAAAATAATAAGGAATTAATATCAAAATTTATTATGAAAGGTTTTACTACTTTAATTAAAACATCAAGACTTATTAAATTGTTTAAAATAGGTTTTCCAAGTATTTTATATTCTCTCTAATAAAACCTACTAAAGTGTTTTGGCTTTAATTTAGATTTCAAAATAAAAGTTTTAATAAAACAAATCCTATTGGATTTAATAATGAAAGTCTATTATAATAATTAATAAAAGGTTATTTTGTTTTAAAACAAATTTCCAAATATTATATATTTCCCAAATTAAACCTACTAATTTGATTTTATAAATATTTAGGTTTCAAATAAAGATTTTAATAATAAAATCAAACTCTAATTGATTTAATAACTAAGACCCATTTTATTTAATTATTAATGGTCCCTAAAGTAAAAGGATTATATTACTTTAAAACAAGTTTTCAAAATATTCATTATAAAACCTACTGATTGGGTTTTGAAAATATTTGAACTTTAAATGAAGTTTTTATTAATTAAAACAAACCCTATTTTATTAAAAAACTAATGGTCCATTTATTTAATTAATAAATGGGACCTAAAAAGATTTAAAATAATATTTTATTTTAGAATATGAATTAAGATGATAAACAGAACCAAAAACTCATTACAATGGTTTGAATTATTTGAATGATTGTCTTGTTATTTGAGTTGTGAAATGAAATTCAAATCAGTAAATAAAATGGAAAAAGGAAAATGTTCAGTACAAAAAAAAAAAGAGAAACAACAGCAGCCCAACTACCCCAGCCCAACAAGCCCACCAACCAGCCCAGCATCGTTTCCCGCAGAAAAACGTTTCGAACCAGTAACCTAACCCGCACAGGAAATGACAAGTGGACCCTCCTGCCTCACTCCTTTTCTCACTGACAACAGACCCCACCATCCACTGTTCTCCTTCTTCCTCGCGCGACGACCACGCCCTCTCCCTCGCTGCCGTTGCTGCAGTAACTTCGCGGGCGTCAATTCGCGTTAACGCCACCTTAATTCCCCCTGCGACCATACCGTTTTAAATCGGCACCCTCTCCTCTCTCGTTTCCCTCAGATTCCTCCCCAGACACGCCCCCAGGCTACTCTAATTGTCTCTTGCACTGTCGCCGTCTCCGACGAGCCCTCTCGCAAATTCCGGCCAGCACACTCCCCTTACCGCCTCCCTGAGCACACGGGCACACTCACCATACACCGGCGCATCCATCTGTGTCAGTCACTCGACCGCGGGCGCTCCATAGTGTCGGCAACGACAACCTCCAGCACCGCCGCCGCGTCTGCCTTTCTCCGACGAGCTCCTCCGTAATCGACCGCCCCTCCTCTTATCTTGCATACGCACGTCATCCCCTCGACCATACGCTCCTAATCGCCCTCCGTTTGTCTTAGGGCGCTCCTATCCCGTCCACGACGATCACCGACGACCCCGCAACTCCGGTGAGCTCTGACGCTCGACTCCGTTCGCTCCTCGATCAGTGAGACATACCCCTTGATTAGTCTGTGTTCTCTGCCTCTCCAGATACTCGCCAAACACTCGCGCGTGGTCTGCAACCCCTCCCCGTCGACGAGTAAAAGCTCCTGACGCCAGTACAAGCTCCGGCGAGCAATTCCCCAGGAAACCGTGCGCCCCTTCATCCACCGGTGGCAAGTTGAGCATCCTCGTGCCACAACGAACGCAGTGAGACCCCTCTCCTCCTTCCTCGTTTCCAGTTTCGCTAGCGCCGCCGCCAACTGACAGCTCCGCCGCTCGCCGTCGTTACCGCGCCGCCAGTTTCTGACTGATTCGATATTAGCCGTTAGATCAAGATCCTATGCACGCGATCACTAAACTGAACGATGCGTTTGATCTGCACCGCACACTCCCACTTAAATCCTGCGGTCCACACCACGCGATCCAACCGAACGTTACCACCAATCACAGCTCGACGTGGCGGTGTTGAGTTAAAAACAGATTTTTGAATCAGATTTATTTGCAAACTTTGAACCTTTGTAACTTTTGAACCACACGTCCAAATTTGACAAATTTTATATCAAAAGATTCAGGAGAACAAGACCTAACCAACCCTACCCTTAGTTTTGAAAATAGTATCTGATTGCTTGTTTGAATTTGCAGATTCTTTTGTGTACTTGCTAACATTAGAAAAATCATTTAAAAATGAATTTTGAGATCAAACCTTTGCCAATTGGTTTATTGTGACCCTACTGACCCTAGGAACCAACCCATAGTATTAAAAATGATTTTGGTGAAATTTAAAGTTGAATTATTTAACTTAGCCATTTTCTAGCCAAATAAACTCATTGATTTCATTATGGAAAGGTTTAAAGGAAGAAAACTTTGAGTAGATGGTTTGGACCAAACCTACTGACCCAAAAACACCAAGTTTTGCAATAGCAACTCATTTGGTGAACCCTATGGGCTAATGCCTTAGTAAAAATATTTCTACACCACATAAAATAACACTTTGTTTTGAAAATGGTTTTAAGGTGAAACCTTTTGCAAATGACTTGGCCACTTTAGAGAATGACCATTAGATGTACCCAAATGACTATGACCCACTAGAAACCACTTTTCAAACAAAACAAAGCTTGGCATGCTTGCATGCACTTCTTTGACTTTGTTATTTATGTGTGTTGTTTTGCTTGATTGGTAGATTGAGTTTGTGCCTTGCTTGATTGATTTGTAGTGACTTGAAGAGTGTGATTATTGCAAAGATCAAGAGGTGAACCTAAACTCTACCAAAAAGGCAAGTGATGCTTCATACTTTTTATCCTATTACTTTCACTATGCATTAGAGATTTTGTTAAGTAAAACTTGCATGGATTTTGCTAAGTATAGATCTTGCTATAAGAAAACATAGTAATGAATCCTTAGTAGGATTTTCCTAAGATAGAGATTCCTACTACTACCAAGCTTAGCCTAGCTAATAGAAAACATGGGTGGAATATATATTCACACTATGGAAAAATATTCTAAGTCTAAGGACTTGTGATTTTGTTTAATAAAACAACTAAGTTAATGAATCACCTGGGTGGAATGGAATAGATTGGTGGAGAATGGTTGAGTGGTTCACAAAGCCATGGACTTGGATTGTGTATCTCACTTGTGGATGGCCACCCAGGAAACAAAGGGATTTGAGATGTCAAATGTTGAGAAGCTTCAAGTGCAACCACTTGGCAATATGGGCTCTGCCATGATCATATAGGTTGCAAGAACTTAGCCAAATGGACAGTGGGTGGTAGTGTTTTGATAGGTTGGAACGCGTCCATTTTGGTCTAAGGAAGGCTTCGAAAGATTTTGTCTTGGGAAACCAAGTCTTGTGGGTAAAGTGCACCACCTCTGCAGTGTAAAACCTAAGTACTTAGCCATGTCCCTGGTAAAGGACAATTTGAGCATCAAGACATGGAAGCAATCAAGAATCTCATCATTCCAATTTCTAAATAAAAACTTGTGGGTGAACAAGGGATTGTGTGTGTTCTTCAATCTTTGATGGAAAGATGGCTTGAGACAAGGATCTTGAAATCTTAGATTGAAGGAAATTGTTTTACCAAGCAAATCTTGTCTTTGATTGGTAGATGCCTGAGTGGATCTCAGTCTTTGATTAGTAGATGTCTTGGAAAGTTTTTGCCAAACAAATATTTAGTATTTTGAAAATGATAAGAAAAATCTATTTGAGCAATGCAAGCCTCAACTCCACTTAGCCAAATGCATATAGATGATAGACTCCACCATACTACTAAGAGTAGCACTTGCCAATACAATTCAAATGTATTGACCTTTGTGGTCAGAACTTGTATGTTGCAGGTTTGATTGATTTTAGTGAGGATTGTTTGATTAGGATTACAAAGTCTACAACCAACATCTGCCTGTGGCACTTTGAAGATGAAGGACCCATGACTATATTTATTCCGCTGCAATGTAATGTAATAGCCATATGAGCTATGTTTGATGTAATAAAATTATGTTTTCCTGGTTATAAAGTTATATTATGACCCTTGTTTCTTGATATTACATCTTAAACTGTGGATGCTAGCTATTGATCCAGGGACTAGCATTGTAAAACACAGGAGGGATCAACCTTATCAGGTTGGGACCCTCTACAATACTATTATAGCATGAATGTAAACATTTATCATAAACACAAAGATATAATAATAACTATATTTATTATTGCCTCTAGGGCATATCTCCAACAGTCTCCCACTTGCACTAGAGTCATCTAATCTAGATTACATGGTAATATACCGAACACCCATGGCAGTTTGGTGTTGGTCATGTTTTGCCCTCGGGAGAGGTTTAGTCAACGGATCCGCCACATTCAGATCTGTGTGTACTTTGCAAATCTTTATATCCCCATCCTGGATATGTTCTCGAATAGCGTGAAAACGCAGCTTGATATGCTTGACTTCTTGTGTGACCTTGGTTCTTGCGCATTGGCTATGGCTCCCATGTTATCACAAGAGATAGACATTGGGTCCAACAGCACTAGGAACCACACCCACTCTATAATGAACTCTTTCATCCATATCGCTTCTTGTGAAGCCTCAAAGCGACCATGTATTCCGATTCGTTGAAGATCTCGCCACAACGCTTTGCTTTGCACTCCTCCAATCCTGCACCATTCAAAATAAATACGTATCCAGTTGTGATTTAGAATCATTCGGATCGGTGTTCCAACTAGCATCGGTGTAACCATTAACAACGAAATGTTCATCACCTCCATCGAAAGAACCATATCCTTAGTTCTTCTCAAGTACTTAAGGATGTTTTTGATCAGTCCAATGATCCACTCTGGATCACTTTGATATCTGCTAGTTAAACTAACGGCATATGCAATGTCGGGTCTAGTACATAGCATGGCATACATTAGATATCCTATGGTCGAGGCATAGGAGTCTTAATCATCCTTTGTCTATCTTCTGCGATGTCGGACTTTGAGTTTTACTCAAGGTCGTATTGAGCAACATGGGCAAGAACCCTTTCTTGCTTTCTTCCATTCCAAACCTCTTTAGAACTTTGTCCAAATATATACTGTGACAATGATATTTGGCGTTCGATCTATCTCTATAAATCTTTATGCCTAATATGTAAGCGCTTCGCCAAGATCCTTCATTGTAAAACTATTATTCAAATATTCTTTGACACTATTAAGAAGGTCTACATCATTCCCAATCAACAATATGTCATCCACATATAGTATTAAGAATGCTACAGAGCTCCCACTCACTTTCTTGTAAATACAAGCTTCTCCATAAGTTTGTATAAAACCAAAACTTTTGATCACCTTATCAAAACGTTGATTCCAACTTCGGGATGCTTGCTTCAATCCATATATGGACCGTTGAAGTTTGCATACCTTGTTAGCATCTTTAGGATCGACAAAACCTTTGGGTTGCATCATATACAACTCTTCATCAATATCTCCATTGAGGAATGTTGTTTTGACATCCATCTGCCATATCTCATAATCATAATATGCAGCGATTGCTAACATAATCCTCACAGACTTTAGCTTCGCTACTGGTGAGAAAGTCTCATCGTAGTCAACTCCTTGAATTTGTCGAAACCCTTTTGCGACAAGTGGAGCTTTATAGACAGTAACATTACCATCAGCATCTGTTTTCTTCTTGAAAATCCATTTGTTCTCGACAGCCTTTCGGCCATCCGGTAAGTCCACCAAAGTCCATACTTGGTTTTCGTACATGGATCCAATCTCGGATTTCATGGCTTCTTGCCATTTATTGGAATCTGGACTCATCATCGCTTCCTCATATGTCTCGGGGTCATCGGTGTTGTCTACCAACATGACACTCATAACGGGATCATACCAATCTGGAGTGGTACGAGTTCTCGTTGACCTCTGTAACTACCTCGGTGAATTACGCTCCTAGATACAAGCCTGGATGAACGGTAGTGGTTGAAATAGTACGGTGGGGCCCCAAAAGCCACTCACGGGTAGACCTTTCGGCCGTCCCAACCACTTCCAATTCATCGGGACCTGCACGGGCGGCGTAATCGGCAGGCGAAGGGATCAAATACATACACAAATGAGTATGTATGCAAGCCACCATACAAGAGTACATCAGAGCCATACCATCTAGAAAGAAAGGAAAATATAGCAACGCCATATGGCAAGATTCAAATGACCTAGATAGATCTAATATTTTAGGATACTTCCTCATACAGCACACATCAGAGTATCATGCGGAAGCGGCAAACAAAGTCCGAGTATGGATAAGAAGCAAATCGGCATAAGATGCCATAGAAATAAGCACATCCCAACCACAGATCTCACGGATCCCCGTTCCCGGAATCTCTACACCGAACGATCGTTGCCCACATCATCAGCCTCTTCCACCCAGTATCCGTCCTGCGAGGGTACCTGTTCATCTGAACCAATAATTTATCGTGTGAGACCCTAAGGGGACACAACCTGGGGTGACGCAATTGCAGCAAAAGATAAACCCTAGCAGTTCTATAGATACTCGCTAACCATCCGCCTAACCAATGATAGACGGATGTCCGTGAATTAAGAACAACAGTTATAATAGTAATTTCATTAGATCCATCCTCCTCCTCGCTTACCAACGAGGAAGCGGACGAACAACCCCCCATCCGTTAGCGATTTTATTAACCATTCCATGAGTGTGGCACTATTTACTAGTCAAATTACTTAGTCAGATTAAAGCGGTACTTTAGTTATGCTTGTCTATGATCGAGAAACTGTGCTCCAAGTCGTCCATAACATGACACGGCTTTGAAAAGTTTTACCCGCCGGGTGCACCAATAGCAACACACGCCGATCAACCTCGGAAAACCAAATCAAAACCCAACGAGGCTTTCACGACTAAGCAATCACAGATTCAGAAATATTTCAGGGCCACCCCATTGAGTAGAACCATAACGGTAAGCAAGCTTCGAGATGGACTCAAGGTTTGCGTCAATGGCTGTAAGCGACTGGGAACCCGAAAACTCGGGGTGTCGATACCGCGTAATCACTCCGCTTATCTAAACAGTACAGTGTGCTATCTGTCGCACAATTTAAATACAGAAGTAGCATGGCATAAGTACATGATAGTAAATAAAACCTCAAACTAGTTTGTGGCCCCAAGAAATAAGACTGAATCAAGCTCTGGCTCAGGGGGGTCCCATATACCTCCCGGATGTGGATAGAGCGATAAAACAAGGAACAGGAATCAAGTACTCGGGGTCTTACGGGACACAAGTGAGCAGAAAAAACCAAATAGCAGATATTGCTCACCGATGCCACTTTCATTAGTTCTCCCATTACTACTCAGGTTAAGTTGTTTAGGTACCTCGTTATCCATCAGACACTCACATACCCTACACATGTTGTTCTACGACTCGCATGGCTCAAACAACTCCTGTAGTAATGGCTCATGGGATGGAGGAACAAGCTCGGTGGGGTTTAAAAGTAAAGGCTATGCAATACTTAGGATTCAATTTAATGCAATCGCGACTCAATGATGCAAGAATAAGATAGAGGCAATAGGTACTGTATGTATGCAAGCATGTGGAAGTGCTTTCCTGGCAACTCAGTTGAAGCGAGAGACGGATCTGGGTAGTGCTCCTGGTTCTCTTGATATATCCCCTGCTCAGTGTCTATCCGAGAAAAACCAAACAAACAAGGCCAACATGAATATAGAGCACAAGCATATGAATAAGATGCGTCAAGCAAACAATCATGCCATGATGAATGATGCACAATTTGCATGGCTTTAATGTAGCATAGCATGGGTGAGGTGTGAAAGACAAGAAATAACATTTTAATGGGGTTCTGGATCACATTTGTTGTCATATTAGTTGCTGTACACTATATTTTTATATGATGCATGCTGCAATTGAAGTCATAGATATCATAAACAGAAAGGTCTCGTCGAGCTGATCATTTTAGACATATCATTTGTTAAATTTGGAATTATAAATCAAAAGTTATTAATTATTTAAGTTCCAGTGGCATTTGTTGTAATTTAACTCAACTTGGAATTTTTAATGGGCAAAAGGAAATTTGAATAGCATATTTGAAATCCTCACATTTTTCTGGTTCAGAAACATATAACATTTGTATTATTTGGATTAATATTTGAAAAGTTATTTGAAAACAGAATTTAAATTGAATTTGGAATTAATTTGAAAAATATTTGAATTTGAATAGATAGACTGAATTACTTTTTATACCCAGCCTAATATACTCACAGACGCCTACAGGTGGGCCAGGGACTCGCGGTCCCACGCGCCAGCCGAGAGGAGAGGGGACCATGGTTGATTCACGAATCCCGGAGCCTTTTGCAAAGCGCCAAAGACACCGGCAGTGGGCTGGCTGGACCGCTGGTTGACGCGACAAACGTGAGGGTGTAGGTGCAAAACGACCACGCTGACCTTGTGGATCTTCTCGCGTGCCTGATGCGCGGCCTTGTGGTGTGGTGGGACTCGAACGCTGACGCTGGGCGCTAGAGGTCCGGAAAGCCACTGCGGTGGCTGTGGGTTGCTGACAGGGGAAAAAGACGGGGCTAGGTAAGGTGGTTGCGGTGCGGGATCGAGCCGAAAACAGCGAGCGGCGGTGCACCGAGAGTGTTCGACCAAACGACCCACGGATCTAGACGACGGTGGCGAGGCGGAGCATGTCCAGAAGGGAGAAGAGCTCACCGCGAGGGCGTTGATGGGGTCGACGGGGCTCGGGGTGGTCACGATCGTCGTCGAGGCAGAAGCTAGGCGAGCTAGGGTTTGCGTCGGCCTGGGCGTCGATGCGGTGGTTCTGGTTCGCCTCCTCCTCGCTGCTGGGTACGGAGGCGACGCGGACGTCCTCCGAAGCTTCCTCGACACCCGCAGCTACCACGCCACCGGCTAGGAAGATGGGGGCAGGGGGTAGACTGGCGGTGGACGGCGAGGCTAGGTGGAGGCGAGGAGAGGAAGGGGAGAAGAGGGCGTCGCCCTGGCGGATCTGGGACGGCTAGAGGGCGAGGGAGAGGAAGATAAGGACGAGAGGGGGCAGGGGGTTGCGTGGGGGAGGGGAAGATGGCCAGGGTGGCGTCGGTGTCACCTTTTCCTCCCTCACGTGAGCCAGGACAGGGGCAGCTGGTGGGTGAGCTGGGCCAGGCGAGGCTGGAGAGGGGGCTCGGGTAGGCAGGTATGGAGGGGGCCCCTAGGGCAGGGAGAGAAGAGAGGAAGAGGGGGCCGGCTCGGCTAGGGTTTAGGAGGGGCTAGGGTTAGTTGGGAGGTGGTGGCTCGGGTGGGGCCTGCATGGAAGAGAGGGGAGAGGTCGAGGAAAAGAGGGGGAAAACTAGGGTTTAGCTAGAGGGTGGTGGTACATGCTTTAGGGTTTAGATTAAAGGGGGTTCGGTCTAGGGTTTAAGGGAGAGGTGAGAAGAGGGGGAGAGTGTGCTCATGTTTAAGCACATAAAAATGGCCTCACATGAACAAGCACAAGGGTGATAGGGCTAGAGAGAGGGGGAGGGGTTTAGGTTTTGTGCATGCCACATAATCACATGTGCATGCATGGGGTATGATGATTAGGGTTTAGCTATAGGGGATAGAGAGGTAGAGGGTGTGGTGAAGAATTCTACAAGCCAAAACAAGATTAAGCAAAGGAGAGGTGATCCATGCAAGCAAAGCCAAATAACATTCAAATGTCAAGAAAAAGGTGGCACTTGCATGGCCCATGCAAACAATAATTGCCATGTAGCTATATGGTGAAAACAACATAAAATCATGTGGCATTATTCCTTGCATTCCCAAAAGGTGGGCAAAGGCCAAGCATAAGATTATGGTGGAGTCCACCCAACCTACATGAGCTAGAGGTAAACTCAACAAAATGCTAGCTCCTATTAATTGGATGGTGGAATTATAAGGTGGTGAAAGAAAGGTGGTGGAGTTATTAAGAGATATGCCCCCAAATCAACTTGGGCATTTAACAATATATCAAGAACCAAATACAATATCAAGAGGCAACTACAATTAATAATGCACCTGAGATAAGAACCAAACAAGAAGGGGTTTTATATGATGCTCAAGGACAAGGTGGCATGATGACATGAGCATGATATGATGATGATGCAACAATTATATGTTGGAAGTGGCCCTTTTATTACTAGAACGAGTAGCATTACAGGTGTTAGACAACTGGGATGCTACAACCTCCGAGGCTCTGTAGCTACTTCAACCGAAGTTTCATGATCACCATCATTAGCTTCCTCTCTTATTGGTGCAGGCACCACAGGAACTTCTTCCGGTGCTGCGCTACTCGCAATTTCGAGAGAAGGTTCGACAACCTCGTCGAGTTCTACTTTCCTTCCAGTCACTTCTTTCGAGAGAAATTCCTTATCTAGAAAGGATCCATTCTTGGCAACGAAGATTTTGCCTTCGGATCTATGATAGAAGGTATACCCAATAGTTTCCTTCGGGTATCCTATGAAGACGCATTTTTCCGCTTTGGGTTCAAGCTTGTCCGGCTGTAACTTCTTTACATAGGCTTCGCATACCCAAACTTTAAGGAATGACAATTTAGGTTTCTTCCCAAACCATAATTCATATGGTGTCGCTTCAACGGATTTAGACGGTGCCCTATTTAAAGTGAATGCGGTTGTTTCTAATGCATAACCCCAAAATGATAGCGGTAAATCTGTAAGTGACATCATAGAACGAACCATATCTAAGAGAGTTCGATTACGACGTTCGGACACACCATTACTGTGGTGTTCCCGGCGTTTCAATCAGGAAAGTATTCGCATTTCTTTAAATGCTCGCCAAACTCGTAACTTAGATATTCACCTCCACGATCGTAACGTAGAAATTTAATCTTCTTGTTACGTTGATTCTATACCTCACTTTGAAACTCCTTAAACTTCTCGAAAGTTTGATTTATGTTTCATGAAATAGATATACCCATATCTACTCAAGTCATCCGTGAAGGTAAGAACATAACGATAACCACCACGCGATGCTACACTCATTGGACCACACACATCGGTATGTATGATTTCCAATAAGTCCGTAGCTCGCTCCATCATACCGTAAAATGGAGTCTTAGTCATTTTCCCATCGACATCCTTCGCATCTTTCAAGTGATTCAAAATCAAGTGATTCAAGAAGTCCATCGAATGGAGTTTCTTCATACGCTTCACTCCAATGTGACCAAGACGCAAAGCCACATATAGGTCGAATTATCGCTGATTTCAAACGTTTAGCCTCAATGTTATTAATATGTGTATTTCCACTATCGAGATTCAATAAGAATAGACCATCTATCAAAGGTGCATGTGCATAAAACATATTACTCATATAAATCGAACAACCATTATTCTCTGACTTAAACAAGTAACCGTCTAGCAATAAACAAGATCCTGATATAATGTTCATGCTCAACACATGCACTAAATAACAATTATTTAAGTATAAAACTAATCCCGATGGTAGATGAAGGGGTAGCGTGCCGACCGCGATCACATCAACCTTTGATCCGTTTCCCACGCGCATCGTCACCTTGTTCTTCGCTAGCTTCCGTTTATTCTGCAGCACCTGTTTCGAGTTACAAATATGAGCAACCAAACCAGTATCAAATACCCAGGCACTACTACGAGTACTAGTGAGATACACATCAATAACATGTATATCAGATGTACCTTTCTTCTTGATGTTGCCGTTCTTCATATCTGCCAAGTACTTTGGGAAATTCCGCCCAAAGGACCTTCTCCTTGCAGTAAAAGCACTCAAGATGTCGTCTTGGGTCCAGCCTTGGTCTTCTTGCCAAGTGGTAACTTTCTTACCACCCTTCTTGAAGTGTCCCTTTTGCTTAGACTTGCCTTTCTTGAATTTGGTGGTCTTATTGACCAACAACACTTGGTGCTCTTTCTTGATCTCCACTTCTGCAGATTTTAACATAGCAAACAGTTCTGGCAACTCTTTGTTCATGTTCTGCATTTTGTAGTTCATCACAAAGTTCCTGTAACTTCGTGGTAGTGACTGGAGGACACGGTAAATCCCCAAAGCATTAGGAATCACTATACCCAAGCTTTGAAGTTTGTTTGCGTGCCCAGCATCTTAAGCACATGCTCACTGACGGAGCTGCCCTCTTCCATCTTGCAGTTAAAGAACTTTTCAGAAGCCTCATAGCTTTCAATTGCCGCATGAGTCTCAAAAATCAATTTGAGATCCTCGACAATATCATATGGGTCTAACTCTTCAAACCTTTTCTAAAGCTCCGATTCTAAACCATACAAGATAGCACACTGAACTATGGAGTACTGATTCTTCCGAGCGAGGTAAACATTCTTTACTTCATCTGGAGCATCAGCTGCAGGTGGGTCACCCAGCGGTGCATCCAGCACATAGGTCAAATTACCAGTTGTGAGGACAATCCTCAAATTGCGGAACCAATCCGCGAAGTTTCTTCCATTGTTTTTCAACTTTTCTTTCTCTAGGAACGCATTAAAATTGATGGTAGGGGCTGCCATTGATCTACAACATATTTGCAATAGTTTAGACTAAGTTTATGACAAATTGAGTTCAAATTAATTAATGAAATTAAACTAGGTGAACTCCCACTCAAAACAACATCCCTCACATTGTTTTAGTGATCACAGGAACCAAATCCACTACATCAACACCGATCATCACGAGAGTTGATATAGTTTCAATGGCGAAAAATCGTCATGTTCATCATATCTACTATACGATTCATGCTTTACCTTTCGGTGATCCGTGTTCCGAGACCATGTCTGTACATGCTAGGCTCGTCAAGATCAAACCTTAGTTTCTGCATGAGCAAATCTGGCTTGCTCACGTTGTATACACTTGCAGAATCTAACACACCCGATCATCACGTGGTGCTTCGAAACAACAAGCTTTAGCAACGGTGCTAACTAAGGGCGAACACTTTATGACTTGAAATTGATGTGCATGAGGGATCATCTTATAATGCTACCGTCGTCTACCAAGCAATACAAGATGCATAAAGGATTAACATCACATGCAATTCAATAATATGTGATATGATATGGCCTTTCTTCTTTGTGCTTCCGATCTCCATCTTCAAGCACGAACATGATCTCCATCATCACCGGCATTGCATCAAGGTCAATGACGCTTCTCCATGGTTGTCGTCCACCGGCTTCAACTATTACAACTACTTTGAATAGACACGGGTCTTAACATAAATTAAAGACAACCATATGGCTCCGCCGTTGCCAATTTACAATAAGGAACATTGCATACATCAAATATAATCACAATCATGGCCATATCACATCATCAAGACACCCGCAAAACAAAGTTAGACGCCTCTACTTTCTTTGCATATTTTACGTGGTTTGGGGCTTTCAATAAGTGTCGTTCTCACTTACGAACAAGAACCACAACATTGATACTAGCATTGTTGATCACCCGTTGTAAATTGGATCTTAACTATGCTAGGAGAAACAGGCACCCGCAAAGCCACTTATGCAATACAAGTTGCATGTCAAGCGTGGAGCAAGTCTCATGAACGATGTCATGTAAGGTTAGCCTGGGCCGCTTCATCCCAACATACCGCAAGATGCAAAGTACACAAGAAGCAATCAACAATAAAAGCATCAACACCCACAATGACCATTGTGTTCTACTCGTCAATGATCTACATATAGACACGGCTCGATACCATCAGGGGTACGTAGCATGGAAAACAAAAAGTTTCTATCGCATACAAACAAACAAGCCAAGATCTATCTACTAGATTGTAGCAACGAGTCGATGGAATAACTTACCCTCGAAGATTCCAAAGTGTTTAATGAGAGCGGATTCTCGTGGGTGATGTAGTCGTACTCTTTCCGATCTCAAGATCGTGTAGACGATCCTTCCGCAAGGCTGCGTTCAGCGCTTCCGCAATCGGTCACATCGTTCGGTACTCGACGGAGACCTTCCTCTCCTTGTTCCAGAGGTCATGGAGGTTGTAGCACTCTCCTCGCGATTCCGGCAAAGACAACGGCAGTACCGGAAGTAGAGGGGAGATCCCGCAGGGCTTCGCCTTAAGCCGGAGCGAGTATGCTGGAGTATGAGAGAGAGCTATTAGTGGTCTAGATATTAGACACACCAATTAGAAGGCTCTAAACCGCAGGATAGAGCAATTAGAAGCTCTAAACCAAAACGGCTCTAAACCGGAGATTAGAGGATAGGAACTTGTGTGTCTAGAGGAGGAGGCCCTGCCCCTCCTTTTATAGGTGGGAGGGGCGGCCAAGGGGAGGGGAGTCCCTCCCCAAGTCGGCCTTGGTTGGCGCACCGGCTTGGAGGGACTCCTCCCCCAAGTCGGTTCCAACCACCTCTTGCTTGTTTCCCACAGTTTCCTGTTTCCCACAGTTTCCTGTTTCCACGCTTCTGTTTTCCCAGCTTCTGTTTTAGCGTTTGATTTTCAAACCGGCGTTTGACTTTTCAGTTTTGGAACAGCAAGAACACTTAGTACATGATGCAATCATTCAATATGTAATGACACATTCATGTACCCTCCCCCGAGTGCCGGACAATCCGAACCTTCTAGAACATTCCCGATGAAAACACGGAATCATTCCCGAACTCAAACGGGACTTTCCTTATATGAATCTTATTCTCCGGACCATTCCGGATCACCTCGTGATATCCGGATCCCATCCGAGACTCGAACAACATTCGGTCTCTTTCTCATAATACCATAACTACTCAAACAACGTCGAATCCTTAAGTGTGTCTCCCTACGGTTCGTGAATTATGCGGACATGATCGAGACACTTCTCCGAACAATAACCAATAGAGGAATCTGGAAATTCATATGGCTCCCACATATTTCTACGATTACTTTGCGATCGAATGAACCACTTACATACGATACCAATTTCCCTTTGTCTCACGATAGTTTACTTATCCGAGGTTATGATCGTCGGTATCTCTGCATACCTAGTTCAACCTCGTTACCGATAAGTACTCTTTTCTCGTTCCCGTGATATGTGATCCCTTGTGAGCCAGTCACATGCTTGCAAGCTAATTGGATGACATTCCACCGAGAGGGCCCAGATTATATCTATCCGTCATATGGATGGACAAATCCCACTCTTGATCCATGTGTTTCAACCAATACTTTCCGAACACTCAATGCCACCTTTATAGCCACCCAGTTACGGTGTGGTGTTTGATGTCATCAAAGCATCCATCCGGTAAAGGTGATATGCATGATCTCATGGTCGAAGGAATTAGGTTACTATGTATCAGAAATCATATAGCAATTGAACTATTGAAATGACTTGATCTTTATGCTACG
Organism: Avena longiglumis; assembly: GCA_030063025.1. Classification (NCBI taxonomy): domain Eukaryota; kingdom Viridiplantae; phylum Streptophyta; class Magnoliopsida; order Poales; family Poaceae; genus Avena; species Avena longiglumis. Next base: position 536,701,058 of record CP125974.1, on the reverse strand, counting down.
CTTATCTATAGGAGTATGTCCACCATATCATTCTCCTAACGATATGATCTTTTTGTTGATAACATCTCAATGTTCATGATAGGGAAACCACGATCATTAATCAACCAACAAGCTAGTGAAGTATAGAGGCTATACTAGGGACTTCAAATTAAGTTTACAAATCACACAAGTATTAATGTTTCCTTGTTAATACTATTATAGCATGAATGTAAACATTTATCATAAACACAAAGATATAATAATAACTATATTTATTATTTCCTCTAGGGCATATCTCCAACACTTACAAATGGAGCAGTACTTGTCACCCTCAAACTGTTTCCAAAACAAAAGGCAGCCTTTTGGACAACAATCTATCTTTTCATAATCCATGTTGAGCTCCTTCATGAGTTTCTTCGTTTCGTGAAAGGTTTTAGGCAGACAATGCCCTTCGGGCAACATGTTACCACATGTTCTCAGATTAGCTTCAAAGTGAGAACGGGTGGCGGAGTACTGACACTTGTCGGCTAGACACAGAGAGATGGCATCGAGCTGAGAAATCTTTGCACCCTCGTATAGAGGCCTCTTAGCCGCGGCCATTATATCAAGGAAGGCCTTCGCGGTTGGCTCCGGTTCTAGCGGTTCCTCCGGTTCTGGTGATTCCTCCCGTGGAGGTGGCGAATTCGGCTGGTCGGCATCGATAAGATCATCTAGCATGTTTCAAATCCCATCGTGCTCATTGCCATTGAGCCGCTGACGCATCACCTCACCTGCTCACGTTAAATGCGAGCAAAGTCGACTTGCGTGACATAGTTAGACATGTACCCATATTGCAGAAGGTGTTTGTACATGTCATCCTTTCCCTGACGATGACGCTTAGTGCAATGAGCGCAGGGACAAAGTGCCCGAACCATTGCCTTCGAACCACGCGCTAACTCATTCACTAACAAATGAGTATTCCATACCCAATCGTCTGTTTTATTAGTCGCACTAATATGGCCACTGTACATCCACCCATTATCAGCCATCCTCTTCTGCTTTGTTGGGAGACAAACAACAAATATAAAATTTTATATCAAACAGGAGATTAAATTCTTCATATTTTTACGCATTCATCAACCTACATGTCCAATAGGAAAAGAGGGTCCTAACCAGCCGCCGGATCCGTAGATTGGGTAAGTTCTCCCTGGTTCTACCCCGATCCAAGCAGAATTTGGCAAGACCTCCCATTGCTCTCCCGATACATGTCTCGATAAAAAGCCAAGAGGATGTGCATCCGGAGAACAACGAGGAGGCGCCACCGAAATCCTGTCTCGAATCGAGGTAGAGCCAGGGAGAACCAAACCCAACTACGAATCCGCCGACTGCCCGATAAAAGCCATAAGCGTTACGGTCCAAAATATGCGAGACCACTAATGCATATTAAGTCGCTAACGCACTTACGGGATGATGCCTAGGTGACGCGACAGACTTGGTGATCTAGACACAAAAATAAAACCTAGGTACAAGAGAGGCGAACAGATTCTCACCCTCGAAGCGTGATCAAATCGTAGAAGATGATCCGGGACCAGTCGTCGAAACACTCCCCACGCTCACCCTCCGGTAACTATAAACAACATACCATATACAACATATATTTAGCAAATTTCATCTATTTTACTAAACATGAACTATTGTATATAAGAAAAACTACATACAAACTATAAACTACTACTACAACCTACTACTAGATACTACAACCTACTACTAGATACTACAACCTACTACTGCAAATTTCATCTATTTCATCTAGATACTACAACCTACTACTACAAACTACTAGTACATAAGAAAAACTACATACTACAGACTATAAACTACTACTACAAACTACTACTACAAACTAACTACAATTAGTACAAACTAAAACTAAAACTAAAACTACAACCTAAAATAAAAACAAGAACAATTTTAAAAAAAACTAACCAATGGAGGGAGGGTGTGCTCGGTGGAGGGGCGGGCAAAGGGGAGGAGGGGGGGAAGGGGTGGAGGCAGTGGGGTTGGGGGTAGGGAAGTAGGGGTGGCGGCGGGGTAGTGGTGGTGGCGTGTGAGGGAGGCGGCGGGGGGGTGGGGAAGTGGGGTGGCGGGGTGGTGGTGGCAGGCGGTGGGGTGGTGGGGTGGGGCAGTGGGGGAGGGGCAGTGGGGGTGGTGACTGGGCTGGGGGAGGCGGTGCTCATGGGAGGGAGAGAGGGGGTGGCGGGCCCGATCTCGGGACCGTGGCTGGTGGCGGGTGGGGTCAGGTGGTGGCGGCGGGTGGCTGGTGGTGGCTGGTGGCGGCGGGTCGGGAACCGGTGGCTGGTGGTGGCTGGTGGCGGCGGGGCGGGTTGGGAGCAAGGCAGGAGGTGGGGAGGGGGTTGGGGATAGAGAGGCTGGGAATCGAGTGGCCCGGGGTAGGCCGCGGGTCAAAAAAACGGATGAGGCTACGCCGACGGCCAGGCATACGCCGAGGGCAGCCGTCGGCGTAGCTAGGGCGATTTTTTTATTTTCCTTATTAATAATAAATTATACAAGAAACTTTATTTGGTGTCTAGTAATATAACAAATAATAATATATTATTTTGTGTCTATTATTATAGAAGAAACTTTATTTGGTGTCTTCCTCCGGCGAAACCCTGATCTTTGTGCACACTCAGATCGTCTACCACCCTAGACGTTCCTCTGACAGGGGTAGCCCGGCGTAGCTCTCTCTTGTTTTGTGTTTGTTTAGGTCATAGGGTGATGTAAAACCATGTTGTCTCACAAGTTGGGGCACTATCCTACCCGATTTCACCTCGACGGGGAGATTCCACCCTCATACGGGTCCGAAACCTTCGCCTCTAGGTTAGAGCGCATGCATGCGAGGGGGGACACATGCAAGCACCTATACCAACCTATCACCACACCCACACACATATGCTAGGGGCACATGCAAGTTTTCATCTCATTCCAATGTTCTCGTGGTCTTCCTCCGGCGAAACCCTGATCTCTGTGCACCCTCGGATCGTCTACCCCCCTAGACGTTCCTCTGACAGGGGTAGACCGGCGTAGCTCTCTCTTGTTTTGTGTTGTTTAGGTCATAGCGTGATGTCAAACCATGTTGGCTCACAAGTTGGGGCACTATCCTACCCGGTTTCACCTCGACGGGGAGATTCCACCCTCATACGGGTCCGGAACCTTCGCCTCTAGGTTAGAGCGCATGCATGCGAGGGGGGACACATGCAAGCACCTATACCAACCTCTCACCACACCCACACACATATGCTAGGGGCACATGCAAGTTTTCATCTCATTCCAATGTTCTCGTGGTCTTCCTCCGGCGAAACCCTGATCTCTGTGCACACTCGCATCGTCACCCCCTAGACGTTCTCTCGACAGGTAGCCAGTAGCTCTCTCTTGTTTTGTGTTTGTTTAGGTCATAGGGTGATGTCAAACCATGTTGGCTCACAAGTTGGGTCACTATCCTACTCGGTTTCACCTCGACGGGGAGATTCCACCCTCATACGGGTCCGGAACCTTCTCCTCTAGGTTAGAGCGCATGCATACGAGGGGGGACACATGCAAGCACCTATACCAACCTCTCACCACACCCACACACATATGCTAGGGGCACATGCAAGTTTTCATCTCATTCCAATGTTCTCGTGGTCTTCCTCCGGCGAAACCCTGATCTCTGTGCACACTCGGATCGTCTACCCCCCTAGAAGTTCCTCTGACAGGGGTAGCCCGGCGTAGCTCTCTCTTGTTTTGTGTTTTTTTAGGTCATAGGGTGATGTCAAAACATGTTGGCTCACAAGTTGGGGCACTATCCTACCCGGTTTCACCTCGACGTGGAGATTCCACCCTCATACGGGTCCGGAACCTTCGCCTCTAGGTTAGAGCGCATGCATGCGAGGGGGGACACATGCAAGCACCTATACCAACCTCTCACCACACCCACACACATATGCTAGGGGCACATGCAAGTTTTCATCTCATTCCAATGTTCTCGTGGTCTTCCTCCGGCGAAACCCTGATCTCTGTGCATACTCGGATCGTCTACCCCCCTAGACGTTCCTCTAACAGGGGTAGCCCAGCGTAGCTCTCTCTTGTTTTGTGTTTGTTTAGGTCATAGGGTGATGTCAAACCATGTTGGCTCACAAGTTGGGTCACTATCCTACCCGGTTTCACCTCGACGGGGAGGTTCCACCCTCATACGGGTCCGGAACCTACGCCTCTAGGTTAGAGCGCATGAATGCGAGGGGGGACACATGCAAGCACATATACCAACCTCTCACCACACCCACACACATATGATAGGGGCACATGCAAGTTTTCATCTCATTCCAATGTTCTCGTGGTCTTCCTCCGGCGAAACCCTCATCTTTGTGCACACTCGGATCGTCTACCCCCCTAGACGTTCCTCTGACAGGGGTATCCCGGCGTAGCTCTCTCTTGTTTTGTGTTTTTTTAGGTCATAGGGTGATGTCAAACCATGTTGGCTCACAAGTTGGGGCACTATCCTACCCGGTTTCACCTCGACGGGGAGATTCCACCCTCATACGGGTCCGGAACCTTCGCCTCTAGGTTAGAGCGCATGCATGCGAGGGGGACACATGCAAGCACCTATACCAACCTCTCACCACACCCACACACATATGCTAGGGGCACATGCAAGTTTTCATCTCATTCCAATGTTCTCGTGGTCTTCCTCCGTGAAACCACGATCTCTGTGCACACTCGGATCGTCTACCCCCCTAGACGTTCCTCTGACAGGGGTAGCCCGGTGTAGCTCTCTCTTGTTTTGTGTTTGTTTATGTCATAGGGTGATGTCAAACCATGTTGGCTCACAAGTCGGGTCACTATCCTACCCGGTTTCACCTCGACGGGAGATTCCACCTCATCTGGTCCTAACCTTCGCCTCTATGTTAGAGCGCATGCATGCGAGGGGGGACACATGCAAGCACCTATACCAACCTATCACCACACCCACACACTTATGCTAGGGGCACATGCAAGTTTTCATCTCATTCCAATGTTCTCGTGGTCTTCCTCCGTGAAACCACGATCTCTGCACACTCGGATCCTCTACCCCCCTAGACGTTCCTCTGACAGGGGTAGCCCGGCGTAGCTCTCTCTTGTTTTGTGTTTGTTTAGGTCATAGGGTGATGTCAAACCATGTTGGCTCACAAGTTGGGTCACTATACTACCCGGTTTCACCTTGACGGGGAGATTCCACCCTCATACGGGTCCGGAACCTTCGCCTCTATGTTAGAGCGCATGCATGCGAGGGGGGACACATGCAAGCACCTATACCAACCTCTCACCACACCCACACACATATGCTAGGGGCACATGCAAGTTTTCATCTCATTCCAATGTTCTCGTGGTCTTCCTCCGGCGAAACCCTGATCTCTGTGCACACTCGGATCGTCTACCCCCCTAGACGTTCCTCTGACAGGGGTAGCCCGGCGTAGCTCTCTCTTGTTTTGTGTTTTTTTAGGTCATAGGGTGATGTAAAACCATGTTGGCTCACAAGTTGGGTCACTATCCTACCCGGTTTCACCTCGACGGGGAGATTCCACCTCATACGGGTCCTAACCTTCGCCTCTAGGTTAGAGCGCATGCATGCGAGGGGGGACACATGCAAGCACCTATACCAACTTATCACCACACCCACACACATATGCTCGGGGCACATACAAGTTTTCATCTCATTCCAATGTTCTCGTGGTCTTCCTCCGGCGAAACCCTGATCTGTGCACACTCGGATCGTGTACCCCCCTAGACGTTCCTCTGACAGGGGTAGCCCGGCGTAGCTCTCTCTTGTTTTGTGTTTGTTTAGGTCATAGGGTGATGTCAAACCATGTTGGCTCACAAGTTGGGGCACTATCCTACCCGGTTTCACCTCGATGGGGAGATTCCACCCTCATACGGGTCCGGAACCTTTGCCTCTAGGTTAGAGCGCATGCATGCGAGGGGGGACACATGCAAGCACCTATAACAACCTCTCACCACACCCACACACATATGCTAGGGGCACATGCAAGTTTTTATCTCATTCCAATGTTCTCGTGGTCTTCCTCCGGCGAAACCCTGATCTCTGTGCACACTCGGATCGTCTACCCCCTAGACGTTCCTCTGACAAGGGTAGCCCGGCGTATCTCTCTCTTGTTTTGTGTTTGTTTAGGTCATAGGGTGATGTCAAACCATGTTGGCTCACAAGTTGGGTCACTATCCTACCCGGTTTCACCTCGATGGGGAGATTCCACCCTCATACGGGTCCGGAACCTTCGCCTCTAGGTTAGAGCGCATGCATGCGAGGGGGGACACATGCAAGCACCTATACCAACCTCTCACCACACCCACACACATATGCTAGGGGCACATGCAAGTTTTCATCTCATTCCAATGTTCTCGTGGTCTTCCTCCGGCGAAACCCTGATCTCTGTGCACACTCGGATCGTCTACCCCCCTAGACGTTCCTCTGACAGGGGTAGCCCGGCGTAGCTCTCTCTTGTTTTGTGTTTTTTTAGGTCATAGGGTGATGTCAAACCATGTTGTCTCACAAGTTGGTCACTATCCTACCCGGTTTCACCTCGACGGGGAGATTCCACCCTCATACGGGTCCGGAACCTTCGCCTCTAGGTTAGAGCGCATGCATGCGAGGGGGACACATGCAAGCACCTATACCAACCTCTCACCACACCCACACACATATGCTAGGGGCACATGCAAGTTTTCATCTCATTCCAATGTTCTCGTGGTCTTCCTCCGGCGAAACCCTGATCTCTGTGCACACTCGGATCGTCTACCCCCCTAGACGTTCCTCTGACAGGGGTAGCCCGGCGTAGCTCTCTCTTGTTTTGTGTTTGTTTAGGTCATAGGGTGATGTCAAACCATGTTGGCTCACAAGTTGGGGCACTATCCTACCCGGTTTCACCTCGACGGGGAGATTCCACCCTCATACGGGTCCGGAACCTTCGCCTCTAGGTTAGAGCGCATGCATGCGAGGGGGGACACATGCAAGCACCTATACCAACCTCTCACCACACCCACACACATATGCTAGGGGCACATGCAAGTTTTCATCTCATTCCAATGTTCTCGTGGTCTTCCTCCGGCGAAACCCTGATCTCTGTGCACACTCGGATCGTCTACCCCCCTAGACGTTCCTCTGACAGGGGTAGCCCGGCGTATCTCTCTCTTGTTTTGTGTTTGTTTAGGTCATAGGGTGATGTCAAACCATGTTGGCTCATAAGTTGGGTCACTATCCTACCCGGTTTCACCTCGACGGGGAGATTCCACCCTCATACGGGTCCGGAACCTTCGCCTCTACGTTAGAGCGCATGCATGCGAGGGGGGACACATGCAAGCACCTATACCAACCTCTCACCACACCCACACACATAAGCGAGGGGCACATGCAAGTTTTCATCTCATTCCAATGTTCTCGTGGTCTTCCTCCGGCGAAACCCTGATCTCTGTGCACACTCGGATCGTCTACCCCCCTAGACGTTCCTCCCGAGGGTAGCCCGTGTAGCTCTCTCTTGTTTTGTGTTTGTTTAGGTCATAGGGTGATGTCAAACCATGTTGGCTCTCACAAGTTGGGTCACTATCCTACCCGGTTTTACCTCGACGGGAGATTCCACCTCATACGGGTCAAACCTTCGCCTCTAGGTTAGGCGCATGCATGCGAGGGGACACATGCAAGCACCTATACCAACCTCTCACCACACCCACACACATATGCTAGGGGCACATGCAAGTTTTCATCTCATTCCAATGTTCTCGTGGTCTTCCTCGTGAAACCACGATCTCTGTGCACACTCGGATCGTCTACCCCTAGACGTTCCTCGGCCATGGGAAGCCCGGCATAGCTCTCTCTTGTTTTGTGTTTGTTTAGGTCATAGGGTGATGTAAAACCATGTTGGCTCACAAGTTGGGGCACTATCCTACCTGGTTTCACCTCGACGGGGAGATTCCACCCTCATACGGGTCCGGAACCTTCGCCTCTAGGTTAGAGCGCATGCATGCGAGGGGGACACATGCAAGCACCTATACCAACCTCTCACCACACACACACACATATGCTAGGGGCACATGCAAGTTTTCATCTCATTCCAATGTTTTCGTGGTCTTCCTCCGGCGAAACCCTGATCTCTGTGCACACTCGGATCGTCTACCCCCCTAGACGTTCCTTTGACAGGGGTAGCCCGGCGTAGCTCTCTCTTGTTTTGTGTTTTTTTAGGTCATAGGGTGATGTCAAACCATGTTGGCTCACAAGTTGGGGCACTATCCTACCCGGTTTCACCTCGACGGGGAGATTCCACCCTCATACGGGTCCGGAACCTTCGCCTCTAGGTTAGAGCGCATGCATGCGAGGGGGACACATGCAAGCACCTATACCAACCTCTCACCACACCCACACACATATGCTAGGGTCACATGCAAGTTTTCATCTCATTCCAATGTTCTCGTGGTCTTCCTCCGGCGAAACCCTGATCTCTGTGCACACTCGGATCGTCTACCCCCCTAGACGTTCCTCTGACAGGGGTAGCCCGGCGTAGCTCTCTCTTGTTTTGTGTTTGTTTAGGTAATAGGGTGATGTCAAACCATGTTGGCTCACAAGTTGGGTCACTATACTACCCGGTTTCACCTCGACGGGGAGATTCCACCCTCATACGGGTCCGGAACCTTCGCCTCTATGTTAGAGCGCATGCATGCGAGGGGGGACACATGCAAGCACCTATACCAACCTCTCACCACACCCACACACATATGCTAGGGGCACATGCAAGTTTTCATCTCATTCCAATGTTCTCGTGGTCTTCCTCCGGCGAAACCCTGATCTCTGTGCACACTCGGATCGTCTACCCCCCTAGACGTTCCTCTGACAGGGGTAGCCCGGCGTAGCTCTCTCTTGTTTTGTGTTTGTTTAGGTCATAGGGTGATGTCAAACCATGTTGGCTCACAAGTTGGGTCACTATACTACCCGGTTTCACCTTGACGGGGAGATTCCACCCTCATACGGGTCCGGAACCTTCGCCTCTATGTTAGAGCGCATGCATGCGAGGGGGGACACATGCAAGCACCTATACCAACCTCTCACCACACCCACACACATATGCTAGGGGCACATGCAAGTTTTCATCTCATTCCAATGTTCTCGTGGTCTTCCTCCGGCGAAACCCTGATCTCTGTGCACACTCGGATCGTCTACCCCCTAGACGCGTTCCTCTGTGGGTAGCCGGCGTAGCTCTCTCTTGTTTTGTGTTTGTTTAGGTCATAGGGTGATGTAAAACCATGTTGGCTCACAAGTTGGGGCACTATCCTACCCGGTTTCACCTCGACGGGGAGATTCCACCCTCATACGGGTCCGGAACCTTCGCCTCTAGGTTAGAGCGCATGCATGCGAGGGGGGACACATGCAAGCACCTATACCAACTTATCACCACACCCACACACATATGCTAGGGGCACATACAAGTTTTCATCTCATTCCAATGTTCTCGTGGTCTTCCTCCGGCGAAACCCTGATCTCTGTGCACACTCGGATCGTGTACCCCCCTAGACGTTCCTCTGACAGGGGTAGCCCGGCGTAGCTCTCTCTTGTTTTGTGTTTGTTTAGGTCATAGGGTGATGTCAAACCATGTTGGCTCACAAGTTGGGGCACTATCCTACCCGGTTTCACCTCGATGGGGAGATTCCACCCTCATACGGGTCCGGAACCTTTGCCTCTAGGTTAGAGCGCATGCATGCGAGGGGGGACACATGCAAGCACCTATAACAACCTCTCACCACACCCACACACATATGCTAGGGGCACATGCAAGTTTTTATCTCATTCCAATGTTCTCGTGGTCTTCCTCCGGCGAAACCACGATCTCTGCACACACTGGATCGTCTACCCCTAGACGTTCCTCTGACAAGGGTAGCCCGGCGTATCTCTCTCTTGTTTTGTGTTTGTTTAGGTCATAGGGTGATGTCAAACCATGTTGGCTCACAAGTTGGGTCACTATCCTACCCGGTTTCACCTCGATGGGGAGCTTCCACCCTCATACGGGTCCTAACCTTCGCCTCTAGGTTAGAGCGCATGCATGCGAGGGGGGACACATGCAAGCACCTATACCAACCTCTCACCACACCCACACACATATGCTAGGGGCACATGCAAGTTTTCATCTCATTCCAATGTTCTCGTGGTCTTCCTCCGGCGAAACCCTGATCTCTGTGCACACTCGGATCGTCTACCCCCCTAGACGTTCCTCTGACAGGGGTAGCCCGGCGTAGCTCTCTCTTGTTTTGTGTTTGTTTAGGTCATAGGGTGATGTCAAACCATGTTGTCTCACAAGTTGGGTCACTATCCTACCCGGTTTCACCTCGACGGGGAGATTCCACCCTCATACGGGTCCGGAACCTTCGCCTCTAGGTTAGAGCGCATGCATGCGAGGGGGACACATGCAAGCACCCATACCAACCTCTCACCAAACCCACACACATATTCTAGGGGCACATGCAAGTTTTCATCTCATTCCAATGTTCTCGTGGTCTTCCTCCGGCGAAACCCTGATCTCTGTGCACACTCAGATCGTCTACCCCCCTAGACGTTCCTCTGACAGGGGTAGACCGGCGTAGCTCTCTCTTGTTTTGTGTTTGTTTAGGTCATAGGGTGATGTCAAACCATGTTGGCTCACAAGTTGGGGCACTATCCTACCCGGTTTCACCTCGACGGGGAGATTCCACCCTCATACGGGTCAGGAACCTTCGCCTCTAGGTTAGAGCGCATGCATGCGAGGGGGGACACATGCAAGCACCTATACCAACCTCTCAACACACCCACACACATATGCTAGGGGCACATGCAAGTTTTCATCTCATTCCAATGTTCTCGTGGTCTTCCTCCGGCGAAACCCTGATCTCTGTGCACACTCGGATCGTCTACCCCCCTAGACGTTCCTCTGACAGGGGTAGCCCGGCGTATCTCTCTCTTGTTTTGTGTTTGTTTAGGTCATAGGGTGATGTCAAACCATGTTGGATCATAAGTTGGGTCACTATCCTACCCGGTTTCACCTCGACGGGGAGATTCCACCCTCATACGGGTCCGGAACCTTCGCCTCTACGTTAGAGCGCATGCATGCGAGGGGGGACACATGCAAGCACCTATACCAACCTCTCACCACACCCACACACATAAGCGAGGGGCACATGCAAGTTTTCATCTCATTCCAATGTTCTCGTGGTCTTCCTCCGGCGAAACCCTGATCTCTGTGCACACTCGGATCGTCTACCCCCCTAGACGTTCCTCTGACAGGGGTAGCCCGGCGTAGCTCTCTCTTGTTTTGTGTTTGTTTAGGTCATAGGGTGATGTCAAACCATGTTGGCTCACAAGTTGGGTCACTATCCTACCCGGTTTCACCTCGACGGGGAGATTCCACCCTCATACGGGTCCGAAACCTTCGCCTCTAGGTTAGAGCGCATGCATGCGAGGGGGGACACATGCAAGCACCTATACCAACCTCTCACCACACCCACACACATATGCTAGGGGCACATGCAAGTTTTCATCTCATTCCAATGTTCTCGTGGTCTTCCTCGTGAAACCACGATCTCTGCACACTCGGATCGTCTACCCCCCTAGACGTTCCTCTGACAGGGGAAGCCCGGCGTAGCTCTCTCTTGTTTTGTGTTTGTTTAGGTCATAGGGTGATGTAAAACCATGTTGGCTCACAAGTTGGGGCACTATCCTACCTGGTTTCACCTCGACGGGAGATTCCACCTCATACGGGTCCTAACCTTCGCCTCTAGGTTAGAGCGCATGCATGCGAGGGGACACATGCAAGCACCTATACCAACCTCTCACCACACCCACACACATATGCTAGGGGCACATGCAAGTTTTCATCTCATTCCAATGTTTCTCTTGTTTTGTGTTTGGCACTATCCGTTTCACCTCGACGGGAGATTCCACCTCATACATGCAAGCACCTATACCAACCTCTCACCACACACACACATATGCTAGGGGCACATGCAAGTTTTCATCTCATTCCAATGTTTTCGTGGTCTTCCTCCCATAAACCTCGATCTCTGCACACTCGGATCGTCTACCCCTAGACGCCTTTGACAGGGGTAGCCCAGTAGCTCTCTCTTGTTTTGTGTTTTTTAGGTCATAGGGTGATGTCAAACCATGTTGGCTCACAAGTTGGGGCACTATCCTACCCGGTTTCACCTCGACGGGAGATTCCACCTCATACGGTCCTAACCTTCCTCTAGGTTAGAGCGCATGCATGCGAGGGGGACACATGCAAGCACCTATACCAACCTCTCACCACACCCACACACATATGCTAGGGTCACATGCAAGTTTTCATCTCATTCCAATGTTCTCCTGGTCTTCCTTCGGCGAAACCCTGATCTCTGTGCACACTCGGATCGTCTACCCCCTAGACGTTCCTCTCACAGGGGTAGCCCGGCGTAGCTCTCTCTTGTTTTCTGTTTTTTTAGGTCATAGGGTGATGTCAAACCATGTTGGCTCACAAGTTGGGGAACTATCCTACCCGGTTTCACCTCGACGGGGAGATTAAACCCTCATACGAGTCCGGAACCTTCGCCTCTAGGTTAGAGCGCATGCATGCGAGGGGGGACACATGCAAGCACCTATACCAACCTCTCACCACACCCACACACATATTCTAGGGTCACATGCAAGTTTTCATCTCATTCCAATGTTCTCGTGGTATTCCTCTGGCGAAACCCTGATCTCTGTGCACACTCGGATCGTCTACCCCCCTAGACGTTCCTCTGACAGGGGTAGCCCGGCATAGCATTCTCTTTTTTGTGTTTTTTTAGGTCATAGGGTGATTTCAAACCATGTTGGCTCACAAGTTGGGTCACTATCCTACCCGGTTTCACCTCGACGGGGAGATTCCACCCTCATACGGGTCCGGAACCTTCGCCTCTAGGTTAGAGCGCATGCATGCGAGGGGGGACACATGCAAGCATCTATACCAACCTCTCACCACACCCACACACATATGCTAGGGGCACATGCAAGTTTTCATCTCATTCCAATGTTCTCGTGGTCTTCCTCCGGCGAAACCCTGATCTCTGTGCACACTCGGATCGTCTACCCCCCTAGACGTTCCTCTGACAGGGGTAGCCCGGCGTAGCTCTCTCTCTTGTTTTGTGTTTGTTTAGGTCATAGGGTGATGTCAAACCATGTTGGCTCACAAGTTGGGGCACTATCCTACCCGGTTTCACCTCGACGGGGAGATTCCACCCTCATACGGGCCCGGAACCTTCGCCTCTAGGTTAGAGCGCATGCATGCGAGGGAGACACATGCAAGCACCTATACCAACCTCTCACCACACTCACACACATATGCTAGGGGCACATGCAAGTTTTCATCTCATTCCAATGTTCTCGTGGTCTTCCTCCCATAAACCCCGATCTCTGCACACTCGGATCGCTCACCCCCTAGACGTTCCTCCCGACAGGTAGCCCGTTGCTCTCTCTTGTTTTGTGTTTGTTTAGGTCATAGGGTGATGTCAAACCATGTTGGCTCACAAGTTGGGGCACTATCCTACCCGGTTTCACCTCGACGGGGAGATTCCACCCTCATACGGGTCCTAACCTTCGCCTCTAGGTTAGAGCGCATGCATGCGAGGGGGGACACATGCAAGCACCTATACCAACCTCTCACCACACCCACACACATATGCTAGGGTCACATGCAAGTTTTCATTTCATTCCAATGTTCTCGTGGTCTTCCTCCGGCGAAACCCTGATCTCAGGCACACTGGATCGCCTACCCCTAGACGCTCCTCCCGACAGGTAGCCCGTAGCTCTCTCTTGTTTTGTGTTTGTTTATGTCATAGGGTGATGTCAAACCATGTTGGCTCACAAGTTGGGGCACTATCCTACCCGGTTTCACCTCGACGGGAGATTCCACCTCATCGGGTCCTAACCTTCGCTCTAGGTTAGAGCGCATGCATGCGAGGGGACACATGAAAGCACCTATACCAACCTCTCACCACACCCACACACATATGCTAGGGGCACATGCAAGTTTTCATCTCATTCCAATGTTCTCGTGGTCTTCCCATGAAACCACGATCTCTGCACACTCGGATCGCCTACCCTAGACGCCCTCCCGACAGGTAGCCCGTAGCTCTCTCTTGTTTTGTGTTTGTTTATGTCATAGGGTGATGTCAAACCATGTTGGCTCACAAGTTGGGGCACTATCCTACCCGGTTTCACCTCGACGGGAGATTCCACCTCATACGGGTCCTAACCTTCGCCTCTAGGTTAGAGCGCATGCATGCGAGGGGGGACACATGAAAGCACCTATACCAACCTCTCACCACACCCACACACATATGCTAGGGTCACATGCAAGTTTTCATCTCATTCCAATGTTCTCGTGGTCTTCCTCCCGAAAACCCTGATCTCTGTGCACACTCGGATCGTCTACCCCCCTAGACGTTCCTCTGACAGGGGTAGCCCGGCGTAGCTCTCTCTTGTTTTGTGTTTTTTTAGGTCATAGGGTGATGTCAAACCATGTTGGCTCACAAGTTGGGTCACTATCCTACCCGGTTTCACCTCGACGGGGAGATTCCACCCTCATACGGGTCCGGAACCTTCGCCTCTAGGTTAGAGCGCATGCATGCGAGGGGGAACACATGCAAGCACCTATACCAACCTCTCACCACACCCGCACACATATGCTAGGGGCACATGCAAGTTTTCATCTCATTCCGATGTTCTCGTGGTCTTCCTCCCATGAAACCTCGATCTCTGTGCACACTGGATCGTCTACCCCCTAGACGTTCCTCCGACAGGTAGCCCCGTAGCTCTCTCTCTTGTTTTGTGTTTGTTTAGGTCATAGGGTGATGTCAAACCATGTTGGTTCACAAGTTGGGTCACTATCCTACCCGGTTTCACCTCGACGGGGAGATTCCACCCTTATACGGGTCCGGAACCTTCGCCTCTAGGTTAGAGCGCATGCATGCGAGGGGGGACACATGCAAGCACCTATACCAACCTCTCACCACACCCACACACATATGCTAGGGGCACATGCAAGTTTTCATCTCATTCCAATGTTCTCGTGGTCTTCCTCCGGCGAAACCCTGATCTCTGGGCACACTCGGATCGTCTACCCCCCTAGACGTTCCTCTGACAGGGGTAGCCCGGCGTTGCTCTCTCTTGTTTTGTGTTTGTTTAGGTCATAGGGTGATGTCAAACCATGTTGGCTCACAAGTTGGGGCACTATCCTACCCGGTTTCACCTCGACGGGGAGATTCCACCCTCATACGGGTCCGGAACCTTCGCCTCTAGGTTAGAGCGCATGCATGCGAGGGGGGACACATGCAAGCACCTATACCAACCTCTCACCACACCCACACACATATGCTAGGGTCAGATGCAAGTTTTCATTTCATTCCAATGTTCTCGTGGTCTTCCTCCCATGAAACCACGATCTCTGGCACACTCGGATCGCCTACCCCCTAGACGCTCCTCCGACAGGGTAGCCCATAGCTCTCTCTTGTTTTGTGTTTGTTTAGGTCATAGGGTGATGTCAAACCATGTTGGCTCACAAGTTGGGGCACTATCCTACCCGGTTTCACCTCGACAGGGAGATTCCACCCTCATACGGGTCCGGAACCTTCGCCTCTAGGTTAGAGCGCATGCATGCGAGGGGGACACATGAAAGCACCTATACCAACCTCTCACCACACCCACACACATATGCTAGGGGCACATGCAAGTTTTCATCTCTTTCCAATGTTCTCGTGGTCTTCCTCCGGCGAAACCCTGATCTCTGTGCACACTCGGATCGTCTACTCCCTAGACGTTCCTCTGACAGGGGTAGCCCGGCGTAGCTCTCTCTTGTTTTGTGTTTGTTTATGTCATAGGGTGATGTCAAACCATGTTGGCTCACAAGTTGGGGCACTATCCTACCCGGTTTCACCTCGACGGGGAGATTCCACCCTCATACGGGTCCGGAACCTTCGCCTCTAGGTTAGAGCGCATGCATGCGAGGGGGGACACATGAAAGCACCTATACCAACCTCTCACCACACCCACACACATTTGCTAGGGTCACATGCAAGTTTTCATCTCATTCCAATGTTCTCGTGGTCTTCCTCTGTCGAAACCCTGATCTCTGTGCACACTCGGATCGTCTACCCCCCTAGACGTTCCTCTGACAGGGGTAGCCCGGCATAGCTCTCTCTTGTTTTGTGTTTGTTTAGGTCATAGGGTGATGTCAAACCATGTTGGCTCACAAGTTGGTTCACTATCCTACCCGGTTTCACCTCGACAGGGAGATTCCACCCTCATACGGGTCCGGAACCTTCGCCTCTAGGTTAGAGCGCATGCATGCGAGGGGGACACATGCAAGCACCTATACCAACCTCTCACCACACCCGCACACATATGCTAGGGGCACATGCAAGTTTTCATCTCATTCCAATGTTCTCGTGGTCTTCCTCCGGAGAAACCCTGATCTCTGTGCACACTCGGATCGTCTACCCCCCTAGACGTTCCTCTGACAGGGGTAGCCCGGCGTAGCTCTCTCTCTTGTTTTGTGTTTGTTTAGGTCATAGGGTGATGTCAAACCATGTTGGCTCACAAGTTGGGTCACTATCCTACCCGGTTTCACCTCGACGGGGAGATTCCACCCTCATACGGGTCCGGAACCTTCGCCTCTAGGTTAGAGCGCATGCATGCGAGGGGGACACATGCAAGCACCTATACCAACCTCTCACCACACCCACACACATATGCTAGGGGCACATGCAAGTTTTCATCTCATTCCAATGTTCTCGTGGTCTTCCTCCGGCGAAACCCTGATCTCTGTGCACACTCGGATCGTCTACCCCCCTAAACGTTCCTCTGATAGGGGTAGCCCGGCATAGCTCTCTCTTGTTTTGTGTTTGTTTAGGTAATAGGGTGATGTCAAACCTTGTTGGCTCACAAGTTGGGGCACTATCCTACCCGGTTTCACCTCGACGGGGAGATTCCACCCTCATCTGGTCCTAACCTTCACCTCTAGGTTAGAGCGCATGCATGCGAGGGGGGACACATGCAAGCACCTATACCAACCTCTCACCACACCCACACACATATGCTAGGGTCACATGCAAGTTTTCATCTCATTCCAATGTTCTCGTGGTCTTCCTCCGGCAAAACCCTGATCTCTGTGCACACTCGGATCGTCAACCCCCCTAGACGTTCCTCTGACAGGGGTAGCCCGGCGTATCTCTCTCTTGTTTTGTGTTTGTTTAGGTCATAGGGTGATGTCAAACCATGTTGGATCACATGTTGGGTCACTATCCTACCCGGTTTCACCTCGACGGGGAGATTCCACCCTCATACGGGTCCGGAACCTTCGCCTCTGAAAGAACATGTTGGGCCCCCATGTGTGGTTTTGGTAATTAATGACAATCTTTATGGACTAATGTGTGTATTAAGTTGTACTTGTAGGAATTGTCCATTGGCATTGCTTGGATCATGTGTTGACTTCAAGATGGATGAAATGAGAAGAAGATGTGTTGTGCAAGCTCAAAATGCGCCATCTATAGAATATCTCATGTTTGATGCTTGCCATCCTCGGTGATCATGGATCGATGATGAGGAATCAAGAAAGGTGTCCATCTTGAGAAGGACAAGATCGTCTACATCGATCTCAAGTGGATTGCTCAAGGCAAAGGTATAATATTGATAGGTTTTCCCTTTTGTCGGTCTCATGTTTGTTGGGAGACCGGGTTTAGGATAGATAACCGTACTATCAAGAAGGGCTCTCGAATGAGTAACTCGGTCACATCGTTCGGAGAGAGATCAAACCTTTGCATACTTGCATCATCATATTTGGTTGTTATTTGGTCTTATCCATGTGAGGATATAGAGCTTGTGGTAATCTCCATAACAAGCTCTAGTCCATCAAAAACGGATTTCCCTTTTATATCTTGCGTTTTGATCTTGGAGGTTTTACCGGTTTGTATTTTAGAGATAGGTAAAACCTTCCATTATTTGGTTCTTACTCATGTGAGGATTTAGAGCTTGTGTTAATCTCCATGACAAGCTCTCGTTCATCGAAAACGGATTTCATATGCATTTTCTATTACGTTTTTGATGCTGAAGGTTTTATCGGTTCATCTTTTTGATAGAGGTTAAACCTTTCGTCATTTGGATATATCCTCCCTTGCTGGACTATAATGTTTCTTTGCATTATCTTTTAGAGCTTGTTGTCCTCTTCGAAACGAGCCCAAGATCATCAAAATCGGAGTCCGGATGCAAAAGTTATGGCCGTTTTCGCTCGTGGATGATCGGTAGTACGGACTGTGGTCCTGAGTACCGAGGTCCGTAGTACAGCCGTAGTACCGGTCGGTACTGAAAAAGGTGCGTTTGGCGACCTGGGATCCCCAGGGATTGTCCGGTAGTACCGGGATTGTCCGGTAGTACCTGGAATGTCCGGTAGTACCGGGATTCGCGCTTTTTTGGCTTCAACGGTTGGATTTTCGGGGAACCTATTTAAGGGGCCTTCTTCCCCAATGGTTCCCTAACCATTCTTGCAAGTTTTCCTCCATTGTTGACCTTCTTGAGCTTGCTTTCTCTCAATCCCTCAATGATTCTTGCATATTCTTGAGGGATTTGAAAGAGGAGATCTAGATCTACAATCCCACCAATCAATCTCTCCTCTAAGTGAGGGGAACATATTGGGATCTAGATCTTGGAGTCTTTGTGGATTTCCTCCATTGTTCTTCCTCTCTTATTCCCCATAAGCTTTTGTAGCTTTGGTGTAATTTGGGAGAGAGATTTGAGCACCTTTGTGGTGTTCTTGCCATTTGCATTTGGTGCATCGGTTTGAGTTCTCTTTGGAGGATTTGATTTGAGTTACTCATTGGAGCTTGTCCCTCTTGGGTTCTTGGAACCCTAGACGGTTTGTGGCCTTGGTGGCATTGTGGCCTTGGTGGCATTTGTTGGGAGCCTCCAATTGTTGTGGAGTAGTGCCCCAACCTTGTGAGAGGTTCCGTTGCCACACCGACAAGTGCACCGATAGTGGAAGCGTGGATCGATCCCATTGGGGTGAGATTCACCAGAGAATAAGGGAGGCCTTTTGTGGCGTTGGTGGTTTGATACCACCCCCTCTCCAAACGAGACGTACTCCATGTTGGGAGGAACTCGGTAAAATATCGGTGTCCCCGCGTGCCTCGGTTATCTCTATACCCGAGCTCTTTACTTATGCACTTTACATTGTGATAGCCTTCGTGCTTGAAGTAATATATATCTTGCTATCACTTTGTTGCTTGTATTGCTTAGCATAAGTTGTTGGTGAACATAGGTAAACCTTAGTTGTTTCTAGGTTGTTCTTTACAAAGTAAACACTAGTTTTATTCCGCCTTTGTTGAGCCACTCTAGGAAAAGTTTTAATCGCCTATTCACCCCCCCTCTAGGCGACATCCGTATCCTTTCAATTGGTATCAGAGCCCGGTCTCTCATTTTAGGCTTCACCGCCTTGAGAGTAAAGATGTCGGCTAGAGGATTAGTGCACAATGACATGCTCACATTCGATGGCACAAATTATGATATATGGAAAAATGGCATGCTCATTCATTTTAGGGACATGGACCCAAATTTGGAGCGTATTGTAGATATAGGTTTTTCTCCTCCTATGGATTTCAAAAATCTATCTTGTGAGGATGAGAAAAACTTATATCTCGATGCTCAAGATTCTAATGTGCTTGTTAATGCTTTGAGCTATGTAGTTACCTCTTAAATCATTCCTTTTTGGAGCGCTCATGAGTTATGGACTAAACTTCAAGATAAATATGTTGTGTCCAACATTATTGAGGATGATTGTGTTGCTTCCACTTCCGGTCGGGATGAGTTGTCATCCTCTACCACTTCACCAACATGTGACTTTTCACAAGGTAATGATATGGCGAGTGGTGATAGAAATTGCAATTTGGATAGTGTGCTTACTATTTGTAATCCCTCATCTCTATCTAGTTGCAATGATCTATCTTTGGACTTTAACACTTCTAGCACTACAAACTCCTTACTTGCTTGTGTTAATAGTCCTTGCATATCATGTAGAAATGACTTGAATAGATCTCATGATGATATGCTTGTGTTGTCTTGTTGCCATGATAAAAATGCTTCCATTTCCTCTAGTGCTTGTGTTGCTAACCATGTAGAGGAAACCGAAGATTCTATGGGCCAAGACATGGTTTTGAATGAAGCCACAAATGCAATCTCATCTTCACCTTCTTCCGGTACCCACCTATGCCTTATGGCTAGGGATTCTAAGGTAACTCCTACTTTGGAACCCATTACCTCTTGTGATGAGGAAGATGTAGATAATGTGGAAGAAGAGCTTGATATTGATGATTTATATGAGAAGGGTGAGATTGTTTATCGTGCCCTTGTTAAAAAGGATATTGCTTGCTCTAACTTTGTTGAAGTCTTGGACTTTGCTATTAAGAGCAAAGAACATATTGATAAGTTAGAAACACAAATAGAGGTGCATGATAACAACGTTGATAAAATGTGTTGTCTTGAGCGTGAGTATGCTAATATAATTGCAAACCTAAATAAAGCTCTTGAAGAGGAACAAACCACCAAGGAATCTCTTGAGGAGACCTTTGCTTTAGAGCTATCTAGAGTAAAGGAATCTCATGATAGAGATCTTGAGGTGGCAAGTGATCTCAAACATAAAAATGATGAGACTCAAGTTGCTTATGCTAAACTCCTTGAGGATTTTGAGCACCTCAAAAATGGCTCTAGGGTCATAAAGGGTGAGCTCATTAAACTCACCGAGTCACATGAGAAACTTAAAGCCTCATATTCAAAAGAGTTTTCCAAGTTGCCCTCACCTCTCGCTAATAATGATGATGCTTGTGCTACTAACTCTATTTCTTGCGAAGCATCTATTTTGGAGGAGAATGTTGAGCTAAAGGCTCAACTTGCGTTACTAACTAGCAACTATGGGAAATTAGAAGAAAGTCATGTTAAGCTCTCAAGCTCGCATGAGGATCTTCTAGTCTCCCATGGTAGGCTAAAGTTAGCTCATGAGGCCATCGTGTCAAAGGTAACATCTAGTGGGCCTCATGTGGACATTAGCACTACATCTACTCCAAATGTTATATTTCCATGTGCTAGTCCTTGTAGTTCATCCTCTCACAACCCTGATATATCTTGTGAGGAATTACATTCCGTGCCTTGTTGCTCTAACAATGTAGCATCTACTTCCTCTAGCACTTGTATTGAAACTAACCATGTAGAGGAAATCAAAGAGCTCAAGGCTCAAGTCACTTCTTTGAAGAATGACTTGAAAAAGGGTCATCAAGGGAAGGCCGCACTCAACAAAATCTTGAGTGTGAAAAAATCCCCCAATGACAAGAGTGGGCTTGGATTCAAATCTAATGTCAAGAACAAGTCCACTATCAAGTTGAAGCACAAGGACAACAAGAAGAATGGCCAAGATCAAGTCAAGAATCCGGCCAACATTGTTTGCTTCAAGTGCAAGGAAGAAGGGCACCATGTTAGATCTTGCCCATTGAAGAAAAAGCCTCTTAGTGTGAAGCAACAAGGGAAGCGGCCTCAAGCTCCACCTCAAGTCATTAATGGGCCTCTTCCTAAAAGGACTACTCGAGCTCTTCCTCGAGTTGTGGCTTCTCCTAAGAAGAAAGATGGCAAGAGTAGAACTTGCTACATATGCCGTGAAAAGGGGCATATTTATTCCTCATGCACTCTCGGTATATCCTCATCCAACCCTATCATTATTGATGATGCTTATTCTCTTTGGAAGGATGAGGTTGGCAATGTGTTTGCCAAATTTGTTGGTGCTCAATGTGGTGTCAAGAAAAGAACCATTTGGGTTGCCAAACCTATTGTGACTAACCTCTTAGGACCCAACTTGGTTGGGGACCAACAAACCAAAACTTGATCAATAGGTGTGTTTTGGAGGGCATTGGAGTCTTGGATACATTATGAATAATTGAGGGATCTTCATCAATTATTATTGTCAAGCCAAGCCATTTTGATTATCTTGATTATATTATATTTACAATGTTCCTCCTTGCGGTAACATATGCTAAACTCTTTACATTGAAAGTTACTCGCCCCTTTGTGCATGTGTTGGTTTTGTATCTTCCATGTTTTTGTACATGTTGTGCTATCCACTTAATTATCTTGAAATCAAGATTATTTGTGTATGATTAGGTGGCACACCATGTATGTGTGTTTCTTGTGTTTGAGCCTTGCTTGGTTATATTTGGTATCCTATTTGGCTCTTGTGAGAAATTAATGGATTATCCTATTTTGGGGGAGTGTTATGCTTAGGCATTCCACAATCCTAAAAATGTGTGTACATGAGGATTACCACCTAGTATTTATATTGGATTCTTGTCTAGTCTCTATGTGGTATAATTCTCATGAGAAATTTAAGTTTTATAATGTCCATTAATTATCTCTATTTGTATCCTTTTGCCTCGTGTTGTTTTTATGGTAGTATCACATTATGGGGGAGTCTTATGCTTAGTGCATATTACAATCCTAGAAAATGTGAATATTCGAGGTTATGTCACTTAGAATTGATATTGATAATTATCTAGCGCCTATGTGACACATTGGCTCATACAAGTTCCTATTTGCATGAATGGCTTTATTGATCTTATTTTGGATCTTGTATATGAGAGTGTTTCTTGGTATGCGTTTCCTCATATTTAGATATATATATCCTCATGGAAACCATTTGCTTCAAGTTTCTCTATTCACTAGTGATTGTGTGACTTGGGGAAGCTACCAAGAATCTTGTTCGAAGTATCATGCTCAATTTCTTATATTTAGTTATATGCTTCTTGTTGTGACTATGATCTTGGATATCCAGGCAAGCTACCTTGGAAAAATTATTCAATTTCTTGTCCTTGGACAATGAGTATCCAACTTATGGTAGAATTTATTGATCATATTCACTTTGGCCCTTGCTTAATTTTTATTCTATCTTTGGACAAGAAAATGTTTTGTGTTGTCTCCCAAGCCTTCCTTGCTTCTTGTGGATCTTCTTATTTTATTGATATCCTCTTGTGTTTTACTTATTGTAGGTGCAAGTGATGATCCCATTTGTGTGCATTTTGAATTTAAAAGGAAAATCCTACATAATGCACTATCTATGGGGGAGCTCTCCTATATTATTTAGAACACTCATATTTATGCTTTATTGTTTGATCCATATCGTGTTTTATGTGCTTGGAACCTCAATCTTTTCATTTTGGTACTTGTGCCATCATGTGAAGTTTGGGAGTTTGGTTTCTTGTTGGAACCTTGCTCTTTTTGGGAGTTGGTTTTGTCTCATTCCTTGTTTCTTGATTTGACCATTTTAGAATGAGATAAATCCTTGAGCATTTTTATTTCTATCTATCTTTTGCTCCTTGGATTATGCCTAGTTCATTTGTTGAACTTGTGATCTTTCATGTGTTGAATTGGTTCTTTGATACAATTTGGACATCGCTTGTCTTGTCACACTCTTGTGTGTGCCATCTCCGTTTACTTGGTGTTTTGTTCAAATTGTATCTCCTTTTTGGTTCTTGAAAGCTTCATTCATGCATATTTACTATATGATTATATTATGGCATGCTTGCTTTCTTTGATCCGATATATATGGGAAACTCCACCAATTCCCATCGGCTAAGTTGTGCATGAAATTCAATTTCATATCAATGTGCACATAATTATGTGGAGTCTCTCCTATGTATTGTAGTTTCTCTAACTACTTTGGACCCAATGAGTTTGGGGACCATGTTGTACTTAATTGTGTTTTAGGTACATTGGAGATATATTGGATGCTTGTCCTTCGATTTTAAAGAAGTGGTGCATACATGAAAAGTTGAGTCAAGCTATAGGATGATCAATGAATTCATATCATCTACATCCTACCAATTATATCTCGGTAACAAGTATCTCTTGATCATGCATATTTATATTGCTTCCAACCTTTTGTAGGTTGCATCTTGGCATGGTTTCTTTGATTGTGTATTTATTGTTGCATCTCTAGCCATGCTATTAAGAGGACTCTCTATTGTATATGTGTATAAGTTGAGATGAGTGCATACAATTGGGACTATACAAAATCATGCATATGATCCTCCAATCCCAAATATGTCAATCTAGCAATTTTGTTGTCTATCATTTCCTCAACTTCTCTCATGTGCAATAGTGAGATTTTGCTAGTCCATTTTCTCTTATGATACTTGTTGCCTTTCTCCATATATTCCAACTTTCTCCTTTTCCCTTGGCGATAGTTGTAATATATGTAGTGTGTTGGTATTTGAAGCTCATTAATGTACAATAAGATATATGTGAGCCTTGGGCCATGCTTTGAAGCAAAAAATCTTATTGGTATATATTATGACTTCATTTTTGCTTTTCATATGCCTTCTTGTATATCTTCTTTATGTGTGCATATTTATTTGTTGGCATATGTATCTATGATGTTTTCCACTTATAGACATATACACATATGATAAGATAATTTTAATTAATTTTTAATCCTTGGATGCCACCTTTTATTTCTTTTTATTCTTTGGTGGCTTCCAAATTTATTTGCCTATGAGTGATTATTCATCTTGTCTACATCTTCGTACACTCATATTAGTTCTCTCATGCCGTGTATTGTTAAATGAATTTGGATGAGTGAGGATTCCATGACTATGCACTTTGTTCCCAAATGCAATTATCATAATTGGTGCATGCTCTTTGGGGAGCTCATCTAATTCATTTAATAATACTCATTTGCATTCTTTCACATTTGTTGTGTTTTAAATGCTTATGGGGGAGCAAGGATTCCATATTTGTGCATTATGTATTCCAATACATTTATTTTGAATTGTGCACAAATCTTGGGGAGCTTCTCTAGTTGTTATTTAAAACACTCTTTGCTCATATCATAATATTTGTTGTTTCCATTTGGACTCATTTGTTGTTTTCAAATTGGTTTGTCGGACCTTGTAGTTGCTTGCATTATTTGACTTTTTTGCAATCTTAGGGTCCTCGATATAGTTCTAATCCCACCCAAGTATTCATCATTGGATATGTGTAAGGCACACCTTTGGAGGAATTATTACTATATTTGCCTTCTAGAACTTGTCACCCATTTCGCAATCGATGCCAATGGGGAGAAGTTTTAGAGGTTTAAGGAAGTTGGTTTATGCATTGAGTTTGTTCTTGTGCATTTGCTTCTCATGCTCTTGCATCTTTGTTGTTGCTTAGCATGTGGTATATATAGGAAACTCCTCCAATGATAATGATTGGCAATATATGCAATGAAATTCAAGTTCATCACACATGCATAGATTGTGGGGAGTTTGCTCTATATGATGGTGGTACCAATATCACATACTTTTGTAGTATTTGATATTGGTATTACCATTTTATTCATTAAAATTCCTTATATAAACCCTCTTAAGGGGATTGTCATCAATTACCAAAATGGGGGAGATTGAAAGAACATGTTGGGCCCCATGTGGTTTTGGTAATTAATGACAATCTTTATGGACTAATGTGTGTATTAAGTTGTACTTGTAGGAATTTTCCATTGGCATTGCTTGGAGCATGTGTTGACTTCAAGATAGATGAAATGAGAAGAAGATGTGTTGTGCAAGCTCAAAATGCGCCATCTATAGAAGATCTCATGTTTGATGCTTGCCATCCTCGGTGATCATGGATCGATGATGAGGAATCAAGAAAGGTGTCCATCTTGAGAAGGACAAGATCGTCTACATCGATCTCAAGTGGATTGCTCAAGGCAAAGGTATAATATTGATAGGTTTTCCCTTTTGTCGGTCTCATGTTTGTTGGGACACCGGGTTTAGGATAGATAACCGTACTATCAAGAAGGGCTCTCGAATGAGTAACTCGGTCACATCGTCGAGAGAGATCAAACCTTTGCATACTTGCATCATCATATTTGGTTGTTATTTGGTCTTATCCATGTGAGAATATAGAGCTTGTGGTAATCTCCATAACAAGCTCTAGTCCATCAAAAACGGATTTCCCTTTTATATCTTATTGCATTTTGATCTTGGAGGTTTTACCGGTTTGTATTTTAGAGATAGGTAAAACCTTCCATTATTTGGTTCTTACTCATGTGAGGATTTAGAGCTTGTGTTAATCTCCATGACAAGCTCTCGTTCATCGAAAACGGATTTCATATGCATTTTCTATTACGTTTTTGCTGTTGAAGGTTTTATCGGTTCATCTTTTTGATAGAGGTTAAACCTTTCGTCATTTGGATATATCCTCCCTTGCTGGACTATAATGTTTCTTTGCATTATCTTTTAGAGCTTGTTGTCCTCTTCGAAACGAGCCCAAGATCATCAAAATCGGAGTCCGGATGCAAAAGTTATGGCCGTTTTGCGTTCGGGGATGATCGATAGTACGGACCAGGGTCCGGTAGTACCGAGGTCCGGTAGTACAACCAGAGTACCGGTCGGTACTGAAAAATGCGTTTGGCGACCTGGGATCCCAGGATTGTCCGGTAGTCGGGATTGTCCGAGTAATCTGGGAATGTCCGATAATCTGGGATTCGCGCTTTTTGGCTTCAATTGGATTTTCGGGAACCTATTTAAGGGCCTTCTTCCCCAATGGTTCCCTAACCATTCTTTCAAGTTTTCCTCCATTGTTGACCTTCTTGAGCTTGCTTTCTCTCAATCCTCCAATGATTCTTGCATATTCTTGAGGGATTTGAAAGAGGAGATCTAGATCTACAATCCCACCAATCAATCTCTCCTCTAAGTGAGGGGAACATATTGGGATCTAGATCTTGGAGTCTTTTGTGGATTTCCTCCATTGTTCTTCCTCTCTTATTCCCCCATAAGCTTTTGTAGCTTTGGTGTAATTTGGGAGAGAGAGATTTGAGCACCTTTGTGGTGTTCTTGCCATTTGCATTTGGTGCATCGGTTTGAGTTCTCTTTGGAGGATTTGATTTGAGTTACTCATTGGAGCTTGTCCCTCTTGGGTTCTTGGAACCCTAGACGGTTTGTGGCCTTGGTGGCATTGTGGCCTTGGTGGCATTTGTTGGGAGCCTCCAATTAAGTTGTGGAGTAGTGCCCCAACCATGTGAGAGGTTCCGGTTGCCACCGACAAGTGCACCGATAGTGGAAGCGTGGATCGATCCCATTGGGGTGAGATTCACCGGAGAATAAAGGAGGCCTTTTGTGGCGTTGGTGGTTTGATACCACCCCCTCTCCAAACGAGACGTACTCCATGTTGGGAGGAACTCGGTAAAATATTGGTGTCCCCGCGTGCCTCGGTTATCTCTATACCCGAGCTCTTTACTTATGCACTTTACATTGTGATAGCCTTCGTGCTTGAAGTAATATATATCTTGCTATCACTTTGTTGCTTGTATTGCTTAGCATAAGTTGTTGGTGAACATAGGTAAACCTTAGTTGTTTCTAGGTTGTGCTTTACAAAGTAAACACTAGTTTTATTCCGCCTTTGTTGAGCCACTCTAGGAAAAGTTTTAATCGCCTATTCACCCCCCTCTAGGCGACATCCGGATCCTTTCAGCCTCTACGTTAGAGCGCATGCATGCGAGGGGGGACACATGCAAGCACCTATACCAACCTCTCACCACACCCACACACATATGCTAGGGGCACATGCAAGTTTTCATCTCATTCCAATGTTCTCGTGGTCTTCCTCCGGCGAAACCCTGATCTCTGTGCACACTCGGATCGTCTACCCCCTAGACGTTCCTCTGACAAGGGTAGTCCGGCATAGCTCTCTCTTGTTTTGTGTTTGTTTAGGTCATAGGGTGATGTCAAACCATGTTGGCTCACAAGTTGGGTCACTATCCTACCCGGTTTCACCTCGACGGGGAGATTCCACCCTCATACGGGTCCGGAACCTTCGCCTCTAGGTTAGAACGCATGCATGCGAGGGGGGACACATGCAAGCACCTATACCAACCTCTCACCACACGCACACACATATGCTAGGGGCACATGCAAGTTTTCATCTCATTCCAATGTTCTCGTGGTCTTCCTCCGGCGAAACCCTGATCTCTGTGCACTCGGATCGCTCACCCCCTAGACGTTCCTCTGACAGGGGTAGCCCGGCGTAGCTCTCTCTTGTTTTGTGTCTGTTTAGGTCATAGGGTGATGTCAAACCATGTTGGCTCACAAGTTGGGGCACTATCCTACCCGGTTTCACCTCGACGGGGAGATTCAACCCTCATACGGGTCCGAAACCTTCGCCTCTAGGTTAGAGCGCATGCATGCGAGGGGGACACATGCAAGCACCTATAACAAACTCTCACCACACGCACACACATATGCTAGGGGCACATGCAAGTTTTCATCTCATTCCAATGTTCTCGTGGTCTTCCTCCGGCGAAACCCTGATCTCTGTGCACACTCGGATCGTCTACCCCCTAGACGTTCCTCTGACAGGGGTAGCCCGGCGTAGCTCTCTCTTGTTTTGTGTTTTTTTAGGTCATAGGGTGATGTCAAACCATGTTGGCTCACAAGTTGGGGAACTATCCTACCCGGTTTCACCTCGACGGGGAGATTCCACCCTCATACGGGTCCGGAACCTTCGCCTCTAGGTTAGAGCGCATGCATGCGAGGGGGGACACATGCAAGCACCTATACCAACCTCTCACCACACCCACACACATATGCTAGGGTCACATGCAAGTTTTCATCTCATTCCAATGTTCTCGTGGTCTTCCTCCGGCGAAACCCTGATCTCTGTGCACACTTGGATCGTCTACCCCCCTAGACGTTCCTCTGACAGGTAGCCCGATAGCTCTCTTGTTTTGTGTTTGTTTAGGTCATAGGGTGATGTCAAACCATGTTGGCTCACAAGTTGGGTCACTATCCTACCGGTTTCACCTCGACGGGGAGATTCCACCCTCATACGGGTCCGGAACCTTCGCCTCTAGGTTAGAGCGCATGCATGCGAGGGGGGACACATGCAAGCACCTATATAAACCTCTCACCACACCCACACACATATGCTAGGGTCACATGCAAGTTTTCATCTCATTCCAATGTTCTCGTGGTCTTCCTCCGGCGAAACCACGATCTCTGCACACTCGGATCGTCACCCCCTAGACGTTCCTCGACAGGGTAGCCCCATAGCTCTCTCTTGTTTTGTGTTTGTTTAGGTCATAGGGTGATGTCAAACCATGTTGGCTCACAAGTTGGGTCACTATCCTACCGGTTTCACCTCGGACGGAGATTCCACCTCACGGGTCCGGAACCTTCGCCTCTAGGTTAGAGCGCATGCATGCGAGGGGGGACACATGCAAGCACCTATACCAACCTCTCACCACACCCACACACATATGCTAGGGGCACATGCAAGTTTTCATCTCATTCCAATGTTCTCGTGGTCTTCCTCCGGCGAAACCCTGATCTCTGTGCACACTCGGATCGTCTACCCCCCTAGACGTTCCTCTGACAGGGGTAGCCCGGCGTAGCTCTCTCTTGTTTTGTGTTTGTTTAGGTCATAGGGTGATGTAAAACCATGTTGGTTCACAAGTTGGGGCACTATCCTACCCGGTTTCACCTCGACGGGGAGATTCCACCCTCATACGGGTCCGGAACCTTCGCCTCTAGGTTAGAGCGCATGCATGCGAGGGGGGACACATGCAAGCACCTATACCAACCTCTCACCACACCCACACACATATGCTAGGGGCACATGCAAGTTTTCATCTCATTCCAATGTTCTCGTGGTCTTCCTCCGGCGAAACCCTGATCTCTGTGCACACTCTAATCGTCTACCCCCTAGACGTTCCTCTGACAGGGGTAGCCCGGCGTAGCTCTCTCTTGTTTTGTGTTTGTTTAGGTCATAGGGTGATGTCAAACCATGTTGGCTCACAAGTTGGGGCACTA
Source organism: Avena longiglumis (assembly GCA_030063025.1). Classification (NCBI taxonomy): domain Eukaryota; kingdom Viridiplantae; phylum Streptophyta; class Magnoliopsida; order Poales; family Poaceae; genus Avena; species Avena longiglumis. Next base: position 536,671,169 of record CP125974.1, on the reverse strand, counting down.
TCCTACCCGGTTTCACCTCGACGGGGAGATTCCACCCTCATACGGGTCCGGAACCTTCGCCTCTCGGTTAGAGCGCATGCATGCGAGGGGGGACACATGCAAGCACCTATACCAACCTCTCACCACACCCACACACATATGCTAGGGTCACATGCAAGTTTTCATCTCATTCCAATATTCTCGTGGTCTTCCTCTGGCGAAACCCTGATCTCTGTGCACACTCGGATCGTCTACCCCCCTAGACGTTCCTCTGACAGGGGTAGCCCGGCATATCTCTCTCTTGTTTTGTGTTTGTTTAGGTCATATGGTGATGTCAAACCATGTTGGCTCACAAGTTGGGTCACTGTCCTACCCGGTTTCACCTTGACGGGGAGATTCCACCCTCATACGGGTCCGGAACCTTCGCCTCTAGGTTAGAGCGCATGCATGCGAGGGGGGACACATGCAAGCACCTATACCAACCTCTCACCACACCCACACACATATTCTAGGGTCACATGCAAGTTTTCATCTCATTCCAATGTTCTCGTGGCCTTCCTCTGGCGAAACCCTGATCTCTGTGCACACTTGGATCGTCTACCCCCCCTAGACGTTCCTCTGACAGGGGTAGCCCGGCATAGCTCTCTCTTGTTTTGTGTTTATTTAGGTCATAGGGTGATGTCAAACCATGTTGGCTCACAAGTTGGGTCACTATCCTACCCGGTTTCACCTCGACGGGGAGATTCCACCCTCATACGGGTCCGGAACCTTCGCCTCTAGGTTAGAGCGCATGCATGCGAGGGGGACACATGCAAGCACCTATACCAACCTCTAACCACACCCACACACATATGCTAGGGGCACATGCAAGATTTCATCTCATTTCAATGTTCTCGTGGTCTTCCTCCGGCGAAACCCTGATCTCTGTGCATACTCGGATCGTCTACCCCCCTAGACGTTCCACTTACAGGGGTAGCCCGGCGTAGCTCTCTCTTGTTTTGTGTTTGTTTAGGTCATAGGGTGATGTAAAACCATGTTGTCTCACAAGTTGGGGCACTATCCTACCCGGTTTCACCTCGACGGGGAGATTCCACCCTCATACGGGTCCGGAACCTTCGCCTCTAGGTTAGAGCGCATGCATGCGAGGGGGGACACATGCAAGCACCTATACCAACCTCTCACCACACCCACACACATATGCTAGGGGCACATGCAAGTTTTCATCTCATTCCAATGTTCTCGTGGTCTTCCTCCGGCGAAACCCTGATCTCTGTGCACACTCGGATCGTCTACCCCCTAGACGTTCCTCTGACAGGGGTAGCCTGGCGTAGCTCTCTCTTGTTTTGTGTTTGTTTAGGTCATAGGGTGATGTTAAACCATGTTGGCTCACAAGTTGGGGCACTATCCTACCCGGTTTCACGTCGACGGGGAGATTCCACCCTCATACGGGTCCGGAACCTTCGCCTCTACGTTAGAGCGCATGCATGCGAGGGGGGACACATGCAAGCACCTATACCAACCTATCACCACATCCACACACATATTCTAGGGGCACATGCAAGTTTTCATCTCATTACAATGTTCTCGTGGTCTTCCTCCGGCGAAACCCTGATCTCTGTGCACACTCGGATCGTCTACCCCCTAGACATTCCTCTGACAAGGGTAGCCCGACGTAGCTCTCTCTTGTTTTGTGTTTGTTTAGGTCATAGGGTGATGTCAAACCATGTTGGCTCACAAGTTGGGTCACTATCCTACCCGGTTTCACCTCGACGGGGAGATTCCACCCTCATACGGGTCCGGAACCTTCGCCTCTAGGTTAGAGCGCATGCATGCGAGGGGGCACACATGCAAGCACCTATACCAACCTCTCACCACACCCACACACATATGCTAGGGGCACATGCAAGTTTTCATCTCATTCCAATGTTCTCGTGGTCTTCCTCCGGCGAAACCCTGATCTCTGTGCACACTCGCATCGTCTACCCCCCTAGACGTTCCTCTGACAGGGGTAGCCCGGCGTAGCTCTCTCTTGTTTTGTGTTTGTTTAGGTCATAGGGTGATGTCAAACCATGTTGGCTCACAAGTTGGGTCACTATCCTACCCGGTTTCACCTCGACGGGGAGATTCCACCCTCATACGGGTCCGAAACCTTCGCCTCTAGGTTAGAGCGCATGCATGCGAGGGGGACACATGCAAGCACCTATACCAACCTCTCACCACACCCACACACATATGCTAGGGGCACATGCTAGTTTTCATCTCATTCCAATGTTCTCGTGGTCTTCCTCCGGCGAAACCCTGATCTCTGTTCACACTCGGATCGTCTACCCCACTAGACGTTCCTCTGATAGGGGTAGCCCGGCGTAGCTCTCTCTTGTTTTGTGTTTGTTTAGGTCATAGGGTGATGTCAAACCATGTTGGCTCACAAGTTGGGGCACTATCCTACCCGGTTTCACCTCGACGGGGAGATTCCACCCTCATACGGGTCCGGAACCTTCGCCTCTAGGTTAGAGCGCATGCATGCGAGGGGGGACACATGCAAGCACCTATACAAACCTCTCACCACACCCACACACATATGCTAGGGGCACATGCAAGTTTTCATCTCATTCCAATGTTCTCGTGGTCTTCCTCCGGCGAAACCCTGATCTCTGTGCACACTCGGATCGTCTACCCCCCTAGACGTTCCTCTGACAGGGGTAGCCCGGCGTAGCTTTCTCTTGTTTTGTGTTTATTTAGGTCATAGGGTGATGTTAAACCATGTTGGCTCACAAGTTGGGGCACTATCCTACCCGGTTTCACCTCGACGGGGAGATTCCACCCTCATACGGGTCCGGAACCTTCGCCTCTAGGTTAGAGCGCATGCATGCGAGGGGGGACACATGCAAGCACCTATACCAACCTCTCACCACACCCACACACATATGCTAGGGGCACATGCAAGATTTCATCTCATTCCAATGTTCTCGTGGTCTTCCTCCGGCGAAACCCTGATCTCTGTGCATACTCGGATCGTCTACCCCCCTAGACGTTCCTCTGACAGGGGTAGCCCGGCATATCCCTCTCTTGTTTTGTGTTTGTTTAGGTCATAGGGTGATGTCAAACCATGTTGGCTCACAAGTTGGGGGACTATCGTACCCGGTTTCACCTCGATGGGGAGATTCCACCCTCATACGGGTCCGGAACCTTCGCCTCTAGGTTAGAGCGCATGCATGCGAGGGGGGACACATGCGAGCACCTATACCAACCTCTCACCACACCCACACACATATGCTAGGGGCACATGCAAGTTTTCATCTCATTCCAATGTTCTCGTGGTCTTCCTCCGGCGAAACCCTGATCTCTGTGCACACTCGGATCGTCTACCCCCCTAGACGTTCCTCTGACAGGGGTAGCCCGACGTAGCTCTCTCTTGTTTTGTGTTTGTTTAGGTCATAGGGTGATGTAAAACCATGTTGGCTCACAAGTTGGGTCACTATCCTACCCGGTTTCACCTCGACGGGGAGATTCCACCCTCATACGGGTCCGGAACCTTCGCCTCTAGGTTAGAGCGCATGCATGCGAGGGGGGACACATGCAAGCACCTATACCAACCTCTCACCACACCCACACACATATGCTAGGGGCACGTGCAAGTTTTCATCTCATTCCAATGTTCTCGTGGTCTTCCTCCGGCGAAACCCTGATCTCTGTGCACACTCGGATCGTCTACCCCCCTAGACGTTCCTCTGACAGGGGTAGACCGGCGTATCTCTCTCTTGTTTTGTGTTTGTTTAGGTCATAGGGTGATGTCAAACCATGTTGGCTCACAAGTTGGGTCACTATCCTACCCGGTTTCACCTCGACGGGGAGATTGCACCCTCATACGGGTCTGGAACCTTCGCCTCTAGGTTAGAGCGCATGCATGCGAGGGGGGACACATGCAAGAACCTATACCAACCTCTCACCACACCCACAGACATATGCTAGGGGCACATGCAAGTTTTCATCTCATTCCAATGTTCTCGTGGCCTTCCTCTGGCGAAACCCTGATCTCTGTGCACACTTGGATCGTCTACCCCCCCTAGACGTTCCTCTGACAGGGGTAGCCCGGCATAGCTCTCTCTTGTTTTGTGTTTATTTAGGTCATAGGGTGATGTCAAACCATGTTGGCTCACAAGTTGGGTCACTATCCTACCCGGTTTCACCTCGACGGGGAGATTCCACCCTCATACGGTCCTAACCTTCGCCTCTAGGTTAGAGCGCATGCATGCGAGGGGGGACACATGCAAGCACCTATACCAACCTCTAACCACACCCACACACATATGCTAGGGGCACATGCAAGATTTCATCTCATTTCAATGTTCTCGTGGTCTTCCTCCCACAAACCCGATCTCATGCATACTGGATCGTCTACCCCCCTAGACGTTCCTCGTACAGGGGTATCCCGGCGTAGCTCTCTCTTGTTTTGTGTTTGTTTAGGTCATAGGGTGATGTAAAACCATGTTGTCTCACAAGTTGGGGCACTATCCTACCCGGTTTCACCTCGACGGGGAGATTCCACCTCATCTGGTCCTAACCTTCCTCTAGGTTAGGCGCATGCATGCGAGGGGGGACACATGCAAGCACCTATACCAACCTCTCACCACACCCACACACATATGCTAGGGGCACATGCAAGTTTTCATCTCATTCCAATGTTCTCGTGGTCTTCCTCCAAATAAACCACGATCTCTGCACACTCGGATCGTCTACCCCCCTAGACGTTCCTCTGACAGGGGTAGCCTGGCATAGCTCTCTCTTGTTTTGTGTTTGTTTAGGTCATAGGGTGATGTTAAACCATGTTGGCTCACAAGTTGGGGCACTATCCTACCCGGTTTCACCTCGACGGGGAGATTCCACCCTCATACGGGTCCGGAACCTTCGCCTCTACGTTAGAGCGCATGCATGCGAGGGGGGACACATGCAAGCACCTATACCAACCTATCACCACATCCACACACATATTCTAGGGGCACATGCAAGTTTTCATCTCATTACAATGTTCTCGTGGTCTTCCTCCGGCGAAACCCTGATCTCTGTGCACACTCGGATCGTCTACCCCCCTAGACGTTCCTCTGACAGGGGTAGCCCGGCGTAGCTCTCTCTTGTTTTGTGTTTGTTTAGGTCATAGGGTGATGTCAAACCATGTTGGCTCACAAGTTGGGTCACTATCCTACCCGATTTCACCTCGACGGGGAGATTCCACCCTCATACGGGTCCGGAACCTTCGCCTCTAGGTTAGAGCGCATGCATGCGAGGGGGGACACATGCAAGCACCTATACCAACCTCTCACCACACCCACACACATATGCTAGGGGCACATGCAAGTTTTCATCTCATTCCAATGTTCTCGTGGTCTTCCTCCGGCGAAACCCTGATCTCTGTGCACACTCGGATCGTCTACCCCCCTAGACGTTCCTCTGACAGGGGTAGCCCGGCGTAGCTCTCTCTTGTTTTGTGTTTGTTTAGGTCATAGGGTGATGTCAAACCATGTTGGCTCACAAGTTGGGTCACTATCCTACCCGGTTTCACCTCGACGGGGAGATTCCACCCTCATACGGGTCCGGAACCTTCGCCTCTAGGTTAGAGCGCATGCATGCGAGGGGGGACACATGCAAGCACCTATACCAACCTCTCACCACACCCACACACATATGCTAGGGGCACATGCAAGTTTTCATCTCATTCCAATGTTCTCGTGGTCTTCCTCCGTGAAACCACGATCTCTGTGCACTCGGATCGTCTACCCCTAGACGTTCCTCCGATAGGGTAGCCCGTAGCTCTCTCTTGTTTTGTGTTTGTTTAGGTCATAGGGTGATGTCAAACCATGTTGGCTCACAAGTTGGGGCACTATCCTACCCGGTTTCACCTCGACGGGGAGATTCCACCCTCATACGGGTCCGGAACCTTCGCCTCTAGGTTAGAGCGCATGCATGCGAGGGGGGACACATGCAAGCACCTATACAAACCTCTCACCACACCCACACACATATGCTAGGGGCACATGCAAGTTTTCATCTCATTCCAATGTTCTCGTGGTCTTCCTCCGGCGAAACCCTGATCTCTATGCACACTCGGATCGTCTACCCCCTAGACGTTCCTCGGCGAGGTAGCCGGCGTAGCTTTCTCTTGTTTTGTGTTTATTTAGGTCATAGGGTGATGTTAAACCATGTTGGCTCACAAGTTGGGGCACTATCCTACCCGGTTTCACCTCGACGGGGAGATTCCACCCTCATACGGGTCCGGAACCTTCGCCTCTAGGTTAGAACGCATGCATGCGAGGGGGGACACATGCAAGCACCTATACCAACCTCTCACCACACCCACACACATATGCTAGGGGCACATGCAAGATTTCATCTCATTCCAATGTTCTCGTGGTCTTCCTCCGGCGAAACCCTGATCTCTGTGCATACTCGGATCGTCTACCCCCCTAGACGTTCCTCTGACATGGGTAGCCCGGCGTAGCCCTCTCTTGTTTTGTGTTTGTTTAGGTCATAGGGTGATGTCAAACCATGTTGGCTCACAAGTTGGGGGACTATCGTACCCAGTTTCACCTCGATGGGGAGATTCCACCCTCATACGGGTCCGGAACCTTCGCCTCTAGGTTAGAGCGCATGCATGCGAGGGGGGACACATGCGAGCACCTATACCAACCTCTCACCACACCCACACACATATGCTAGGGGCACATGCAAGTTTTCATCTCATTCCAATGTTCTCGTGGTCTTCCTCCGGCGAAACCCTGATCTCTGCGCACACTCGGATCGTCTACCCCCCTAGACGTTCCTCTGACAGGGGTAGCCCGACGTAGCTCTCTCTTGTTTTGTGTTTGTTTAGGTCATAGGGTGATGTCAAACCATGTTGGCTCACAAGTTGGGTCACTATCCTACCCGGTTTCACCTCGACGGGGAGATTCCACCCTCATCTGGTCCGAACCTTCGCCTCTAGGTTAGGCGCATGCATGCGAGGGGACACATGCAAGCACCTATACCAACCTCTCACCACACCCACACACATATGCTAGGGGCACGTGCAAGTTTTCATCTCATTCCAATGTTCTCGTGGTCTTCCTCCGGCGAAACCCTGATCTCTGTGCACACTCGGATCGTCTACCCCCTAGACGTTCCTCGGCGAGGGTAGACCGTATCTCTCTCTTGTTTTGTGTTTGTTTAGGTCATAGGGTGATGTCAAACCATGTTGGCTCACAAGTTGGGTCACTATCCTACCCGGTTTCACCTCGACGGGGAGATTGCACCCTCATACGGGTCCGGAACCTTCGCCTCTAGGTTAGAGCGCATGCATGCGAGGGGGGACACATGCAAGAACCTATACCAACCTCTCACCACACCCACAGACATATGCTAGGGGCACATGCAAGTTTTCATCTCATTCCAATGTTCTCGTGGTCTTCCTCCGGCGAAACCCTGATCTCTGTGCACACTCGGATCGTCTACCCCCCTAGACGTTCCTGTGACAGGGGTAGCCCGGCGTAGCTCTCTCTTGTTTTGTGTTTGTTTAGGTCATAGGGTGATGTCAAACCATGTTGGCTCACAAGTTGGGGCACTATCCTACCCGGTTGCACCTCGACGGGGAGATTCCACCCTCATACGGGTCCGGAACCTTCGCCTCTAGGTTAGAGCGCATGAATGCGAGGGGGGACACATGCAAGCACCTATACCAACCTCTCACCACACCCACACACATATGCTAGGGGCACATGCAAGTTTTCATCTCATTCCAATGTCCTCGTGGTCTTCCTCCGGCGAAACCCTGATCTCTGTGCACACTCGGATCGTCTACCCCCCTAGACGTTCCTCTGACAGGGGTAGCCCGGCGTATCTCTCTCTTGTTTTGTGTTTGTTTAGGTTATAGGGTGATGTCAAACCATGTTGGCTCACAAGTTGGGTCACTATCCTACCCGGTTTCACCTCGACGAGGAGATTCCACCCTCATACGGGTCCGGAACCTTCGCCTCTAGGTTAGAGCGCATGCATGCGAGGGGGGACACATGCAAGCACCTATACCAACCTCTCACCACACCCACACACATATGCTAGGGGCACATGCAAGTTTTCATCTCATTCCAATGTTCTCGTGGTCTTCCTCCGGCGAAACCCTGATCTCTGTGCACACTCGGATCGTCTACCCCCCTAGACGTTCCTCTGACAGGGGTAGCCCGGCGTAGCTCTCTCTTGTTTTGTGTTTGTTTTGATCATAGGGTGATGTCAAACCATGTTGGCTCATAAGTTGGGGCACTATCCTACCCGGTTTCACCTCGACGGGGAGATTCCACCCTCATACGGGTTCGGAACCTTCGCCTCTAGGTTAGAGCGCATGCATGCGAGGGGGGACACATGCAAGCACCCATACCAACCTCTCACCACACCCACACACATATGCTAGGGGCACATGCAAGTTTTCATCTCATTCCAATGTTCTCGTGGTCTTCCTCCGGCGAAACCCTGATCTCTGTGCACACTCGGATCGTCTACCCCCCTAGACGTTCCTCTGACAGGGGTAGCCCGGCGTAGCTCTCTCTTGTTTTGTGTTTTTTAGGTCATAGGGTGATGTCAAACCATGTTGGCTCACAAGTTGGGTCACTATCCTACCCGGTTTCACCTCGACGGGGAGATTCCACCCTCATACGGGTCCGGAACCTTCGCCTCTAGGTTAGAGCGCATGCATGCGAGGGGGGACACATGCAAGCACCTATACCAACCTCTCACCACACCCACACACATATGCTAGGGGCACATGCAAGTTTTCATCTCATTCCAATGTTCTCGTGGTCTTCCTCCGGCGAAACCCTGATCTCTGTGCACACTCGGATCGTCTACCCCCCTAGACGTTCCTCCCGAGGGTAGCCCCGTAGCTCTCTCTTGTTTTGTGTTTGTTTAGGTCATAGGGTGATGTCAAACCATGTTGGCTCACAAGTTGGGGCACTATCCTACCCGGTTTCACCTCGACGGGAGATTCCACCTCATACTGGTCCGAACCTTCGCCTCTAGGTTAGAGCGCATGCATGCGAGGGGGGACACATGCAAGCACCTATACCAACCTCTCACCACACCCACACACATATGCTAGGGTCACATGCAAGTTTTCATTTCATTCCAATGTTCTCGTGGTCTTCCTCCGGCGAAACCCTGATCTCTGTGCACACTCGGATCGTCACCCCCTAGACGCCTCCCTCAGGGGTAGCCCGGCGTAGCTCTCTCTTGTTTTGTGTTTGTTTATGTCATAGGGTGATGTCAAACCATGTTGGCTCACAAGTTGGGGCACTATCCTACCCGGTTTCACCTCGACGGGGAGATTCCACCTCATACGGTCCGAACCTTCGCCTCTAGGTTAGAGCGCATGCATGCGAGGGGGGACACATGCAAGCACTTCATGTGGTCGTGGTGAGTGCTATTGAGAACCACATGCGATAATAACACTTACAAACATATAGAAATTTCTCGGGGTGTGAGAAGATTCGCAACGACATTTCATGTGGACGTGTAGACTGCTATTCAGAGGGTACGAAATTATCCAATTAATAAAAAAATATATAAATAATTGATGCAAATACAAAATATATGTAAAATAGAGAAGGCTACGCCGAGGGTGACCGTCGACGTATGTTTCTGGTACGCCGAGGGTGGCCGTCGGCGTATGCTATGCCGAGGGTCGCCATCGGCCTAACTGACGGCACCGTTAGCGCGCCGTCCGTGCTGGCCGGCATGTGCCACGCGTCCGCTTGCTACGCCGAGGGTGACCGTCGGTGTATACTACGCCGACGTCTTACGCTAGGGCTGGCCGATTGGCTGGCTTTGATGCTACGCCGACGGCCCCGACGTTTGGCCGTCGGCGTAGCAGACGGCCGTCGGCGCATCTGGCCATTCCTGTAGTGCATATACACCATCTTCTCCTAGACTCGGGATGGACCGACTCGGGATGGCCAAAATCGTCTTTGTTAAGCAAATCTTGGAGGGGCGGTCATAAGACAATAACCAAACTAGCCTTAATCTGCATGACTGCTAGATCAATTATTACTGGTATTTTATTATAAGTATCTTTTGTGAAATATAAGAAATATTATGCCATATTTTTTCTTCAAAAATATTACACCTCCATTGTGAACCAGAGCGATAGAAACAAATCGCCCTAGCACATAGCGATATGACCTAAGAGCATCTCTAACAAATATGCCACAATCCAAACCCAGAAAAGTCATATGGGGGTAGCTTGATAACCCTATCCAGTATGAGAATTGGATATCTCACTGGTAGAAAAGGGCCCATGCGTCCCGGTTGGTAAGGGCCATTAGTCCCGGTTGCCCAACCGGGACGGGGTAATCGGGACTAAATCTCTAACCATTAGTCCCGGTTGCCCCACCAACCGGGACAAATGGGGCACACGTGGCGGCATCAGAGCGCGAGGGGGTGTGGAGCATTAGTCGGTTAATAACCTGAACTAACTCTTTCCATTTGGCCCATTTCTTCGCCAAGGCGGAGAATTCATTTTGGCACATTTTGTTGCCACGACATTTTCGCCACTTTTTGTGCCGCGGCAGAGAATTCATTTAGGTTGTTTTATTGTTTATTTAGTGTTTTGCACTTATCAATGAAGGAACCTTATATTACACAAGATCATCATGACAACATTACATTCAATACACGGATCGAGTTTATGCACTACATACAAAAGTTGCTATTCGATGCTACCGGCCAATTTCTTGAAAGTTGCTATTTTTACAATTCCTATTGTCTATACACAGCCGAGTAGTATTCCCCTTGTGTATTTAGGACTTCTACATCCAAGAATCCCGCCAATTCCTCCTGTATTGCTCGTATGCGATCCTTTGGCAGAAGACCGTCCCGTAGACGTTCGATCTGATTTAAAAAAGGAGTCATCCTATATGAATATGAAACTAAACACAATTTGATTGTAATTAAAAACTATAGAAATTGTTTACGTACGTGGAGTTGCTCTAAATTTCTGCCCTTCTCATCGCACGTCTGCCGGATGAACTCGCATACATAGTATCCACATAGATTGTTACACGGTCCTGCGTGGGCACTTTACGACAACGAGTTCAATCAAAATAATAATCAAGCATGATAATAATCGTATCAAAACTAGAATCAAAGAGATGCGGATATAGCTAGTGGTGCTTACATCTAGTGGTTGAAATGTAAGCTCCTCTTTCCAAACACCCCTAGCCTTCTTGGTGAACCGTTTCCAAGCGCTGCGTGAAAACGAATAAAATAAGTTATTAAGTACTTGATATCATAAAATTCACGAACGTTGCCTATATAGTGTCGTAATGATTAGAATTACACCGGAGAAGTATCTGCATGTCCTTCCACGTCTCAAGGGGTTTATGTTTCGAGTCCATGACTAGTACACGCCTTTGTCAAGTTGAATGATTAATGAATATAGTGGTACTGCGAATGCGTAACTAATCAATTATATACTTAACATCGAGTAAGCGAAATAGAAAGTGTATACAAGACAATAACACTCACTCGAAGTTGTAAGGAAATAGTATTTCCCTTTTGGTTTCTTGAAACCTTAACGCATGTACTATATTATCCTCCGTATCCTGGGGGCTTATTTTGAGATTAGCTTCATGAACCCAATATGGGTCAATGAAGCCAATGTCATAGATTTGTCCTCTGCTGCATTCGAGAATCTTCATTCTGCATATTAAAGTATGATTATATACATGCAATAAACAAAATATTATAGATGGAGACTAAATTAATTACAGAATTAGTACTTACAGACAATAGGCACTCATGATCGATTTGTCCAAGGCGTCTTGATTGAATAATTGAAATAGTTCATCAAATTCAATGGATATCATGTCATCCTTATCTTTCCCATGATGCTTTTTGTAACCCTCGGCACTATCCATTAGCCCGGCCCTTGTGGCATGCATGTACCAATTATGCAATCTTCGCATTTTGTTGGAAGATTGTTTACCTCCTCGAGTTGTGAGAGGTTTTCCGTCTTGGTATTGGTATGCTACTTCACTCACGGGAAGAACTCTAAGCGGGATAAATCTTGGGCAATACTCATACCTTGAGCAAAGGCGGCTTCTCCGTATGTGCAACTACCTCTGGATCATCTTGCTCTTGACCCCATATTTGCTCGACCCACATTGGTTTGAGAAATCACCTTGAGAGGCGCAAGTCTGTTTTGCTTGTTCTCCGAGTGGGCTCTGATTTCCGCTTGCATCGATCGCTCTTGAGGCTTTTTGTCTTGCATGTGACTTGAGAATAGAACGTTCATAGTCGATGACAGCTTTGGCTCGGGTTGATGAAGAGTCTTTAGCATTTTCAACACTTTGGCTTTTTCTTCTTTGGTCTTTGGGAACTGGCTCTTTCCGCCTTAGCTTAGCGAAATCTTCGCTATCGTTTCCGCATCAACGATCGCGCGATCTCCTCTTGATCATCATAAGCTCTCTTGGGAGGAACCGTTGGTACTTTTGGAAGAGGCTCTTGTTTACGTTTGGCGATCGCTTACGATGCCGCGGTAGCGACGCTTCGCTTTTATCTGGCGCGGCGATGGCTCCATGGCGATGGCTGCACCGGATATTGGTGAGGCGGCGGGTGGTGAGACAAAGACGGCTTCCATGGCGGCGGCGACCTCATGGAGACGGGTGAGGCGGCGAAGATGGCCTTGGCATGTGATTTGAAGCCGATACAATCCTTGGCCATAGAATGGTGGCGTTTTTGCGTCACCCAGCAAGATAACATCCCTTCACCGGCAGGTAGTGAAGATCCAAAACCTCAAAGGTGGGCATGATTTCATCCACGTCGACAGCGTAGCCCTCGGAACGGACGGCGGTGGTAAGTTGGTGTGGGTCCAATTGGTAAGGCATAGCCGCCACCTTCATTGATATGTTCACAACTTTGACATGTAGCTCGCGATGTGTCATCTCGTGATATCATCCTTTGGGTAGCCAACAGAGCCATCGTCGGTGCATCATCGTCCGCCATTGTCATCACCGGGACCTCGGTGGAAGCCACACTGCTTTTTCGATTATTCGATAGCCGGTAGCATCGAATGCGGTGTCTTTCTTGAGATGGCGCCGGTAGTACTTCTCTTTAAGTGTGTTAATTTCATCTTGTTGTTGCTTTAATCGTTCTTCAATTAAACGCATTATCTTTCGACTTTACCTTCAGCTTTGCGCCCTTACTCCTCGACGGCTTCTATCGGATATTTCTTCCTCTCTTGAAACCCAGTCCTCCATGATTGGGAGCCTATTGTGCCTCGTGTTCGTCCATCATGTTCCTTATTTCCAAGGCGAGTGTGATCTCATCATTCTCTCTATCGGGAATGAAGTCCCCATCTTTAACAGCCTTCTTGCTTTTCTCATCCTCTCGATTGGCAAGGGGTCTTCTTTATGTCGTATGTTATATATACACCTCCTTCCGAGTCCAACGTGCCCCATGCCGTAAAACCAATTCCTTGCACGTTCTACCCAATAAATGCATCTGCAGGGTGATATTTTTATCACGCAGTTCTGCTCAAGTTTCTCCCACTTAGGAATGCCAACCTTCTAGCCACCTTGCCCCATAGTATGGTGATACTTCTTCTTAGCGACATTCACTTATTCGTTTGAGACATTTTCTTAGCTTTTTACGATTTCTTGTATTCCACAAACTCATCCCGAATGGTTTTATCTTCTCAAACTGAATATTCTTGAAATCGAGTCTTCTTTTCACGACATAGTCAAGGTGCAATCTTTTCTTCCAGTTGGTGAAACACTGGGCCATCTTCTTCAAAGCCCACTCCCTGACCTTAGCCTCCATGGCTCTCCCATGTTGTAAGGCGTCCTCAACTGGATCCTCCGCATTTGGATCCAGCTCTATCTTCGGTAGTTTGAAATTAACCATGAGCCTCTTCCACACTAAATCTTTGGCGTGGTTAGGGACAAATAAACATGTTCCCTCTTCATCCGCATTAGCAGGCCTATTCCAATTTCTAATGGTGATCGGGATTAAGTCCCTAACGATTACTCCGCATTGTGCCACAAATTTGGTTGCGACAACTTCGGGGCTGTCGATTGCCGTCTGACGACATCTTCGATCTGAACCTCTCATGGTCTTGCAACTTTTTGGTTTGGCCTCGCTCTTTTCAGAGATTCCTTTGATCCGAGGGCTAAAAGAAGAAAGATCGTCGTTACTATTTCTATATAGATAGCAGATGATTAATTAATGAATTGATTTATATTACATGCACCTTGCGAGCGGTGCGTCTTCTCGATTACACAAGGCATCGCCTTCTCCCTCATGAGGCAACACCTTCAACCTCAAACAAGTTGTCTACTCCGGTAAAGAGGATCACCCTCACGGAGTTGTTGAAACGTTGATACGTCTAAATTATCTTCCCCGGATCACACCTTGGATCAACTCTTCCTTTTCTTCGTCTCGGCGTGTGGGTCCATATTTTACGCATAGGTGGAAAACTGAATAAGTCAAAGCAGCTAAAGGAGAAAGTTAAATGCGGTTTTGAGAGATATAAACCCTAATTGAGAGAAACCCTAATATATACATACACAATAATAAAATGAAGAAAGGAAACCGTGTAGTAGATAGGAACATCGTCGAACCCATGGAATCGATGCAATGCTCAAGAAAGTATGATGATATGACAAGTTAATTTGCATTGGAATGTAACCCTAAGAAATGCTCGACGATTTAATCGGGGTTAGGGTGAAAATCCTAACTCGGAGAAACTCGGAACACATGAGAGGGTGGATTTGTTCTTCTAATTAAACTTGTAATTTAAGTTGTTGAACAATGCATGATTATAGCTTAGATAGCTAGGTTTCATTTTTGAACATTTTGATATATTATTCATATTTTTCGACTTATAAACAATAAGTTATTGAATTTACAAGTTTAAATCATTTCGGAATTAAAAAAAAGGCAAATAGTTTTTACACCGGCGCCGAAAGAGGGGAACAATCAACACATGGCATCGATGCAATGATCAAACAAGGATGATGATATAACAAGTTAATTTGTATTAAAAAGTAACCCAAAGACATGCTCGGCAATTTAAGCGGGGTTAGGGGTGAAAACCTAACTCGGTGAAACTCCGGAGTATATGAGAGGGTTGATTTTGTTTTCTAATTAAACTTGTCTTGAAAGTTGTTGAACAATGCATGATCATAGCTTAGATAGCTAGGTTTCATTTTTCGAACATTTTGATATAATATTTGTATTTTTCCGACTTACTGATTAAAATTATTGAATTTTCAATATTCAAAAATTTTACGAAAATAAATAAGTCTGGAATTATTTTTACACCGTGCAAACTATACACACAACAAGCGACAGATGGGCCTGTGCCACATAAGCGACCACGTGAGCAAAGTGGGACGGAGGGGCGTTGGGTGTTTTCACCGAGGCGGGGTTACACTGCAGCCCTTGGTGGGCCTGGTCACGCCACGCCACGGCCTGCCTCGCCACGTCAGACAAGACCCTTCACCCTCCTTCAACACTGCCGCCATGACACCCTCGCCGCCACTCCATACCACCCGGCGAGTCCGGCCAGAAGACCTGCTGCCCAGCCGCGCCGCACCATGCCACGCAAAGAAATCCGTCGGTGCCTGCGTGGCGCGAAGAGAGGAGAGGGGCGAGGCTAGAGGGGACGCACCTTCTGGCGGCGGCGGCGGCGGCGGTGGCGGCTGGCGGGGCGACGACGCCTGGCGGCGGTTGGAAAGTGGCGAGTGGCGCTTCTTGGCGGGGGCGGCAGCGGCAGCAGCGCTCAGGGCGGAGGCGGCAGCGCTCAGGAGGCGGAGGCGGCAGCGGCGAAGCGGGCGGCGTCTCACATGTTGTGTCTGGCGCGAAGAATGGTGAAGGAAGAAAGAAGGCAGGCGTCATGTATAAAGGGAGGAGAATCGTCCGGTTGATGGCTCCAACCGGGACTAAAGGTCTACGTCCGGTTGGAGCCACCAACCGACCTATACTCCAATATTTTTAGGGTTGGCCTTGAGGCTCTTTAGTCGGTTGGTGGCTCCAACCGCCATATTCCCTGTTTCAAAAATTTCAGGTATTTTCTCTCTGTTCCCGCCTTATTTTTTATTTTGGGGTTTAAATTTGTATTGTTTTTTAAATGATAATTAATTTGGAATTTAGAAAAACTTTAAACATAAAAAGTGTTTGGATTTGAATAAATAATTCAAAACCATTTTCTGTTTTAAAAAATAATTAATGTAACCATTTAAAATATGAACCATTTACAATTAAAAATGAATTAACTTATATTTTTTTAATATCAATTTGGAATTTAGAAAAACTTTAAACATAAGAAGTGTATGGATTTGAATAAATAATTCAAAAACATATTCTATTTTTAAAAAATAATTAATGTAACCTTTTAAAATTATTAACTTATATTTTTGAATATTAATTTGGAATTTAGAAAAATTTTAAACATAAAAAGTGTTTGGATTTAAATAAATAATTCAAAAACATTTTCTGTTTTAAAAAATAATTAATGTAACCATTTAAAATATGAACCATTTACAATTAAAAATGAATTAACTTATATTTTTTTAATATCAATTTGGAATTTAGAAAAACTTTAAACATAAGAAGTGTATGGATTTGAATAAATAATTCAAAAACATATTCTATTTTTAAAAAATAATTAATGTAACCTTTTAAAATAAATTAACTTATATTTTTGAATATTAATTTGGAATTTAGAAAAATTTTAAACATAAAAAGTGTTTGGATTTAAATAAATAATTCAAAAACATTTTCTGTTTTAAAAAATACGGGCATCGTTAGAACTTGCATTGGATCTGAAGAAACCACATATTGCGAGTCTAAAAATGATTTTTTCAAAAATCAGGCGATAGATCATGTACATGTAGTACAAACCGGACCAAATTCCTAACGATTCGGCAGACATTTGTCCTTTTTACCCAGGATGGACGAAAAGGTTTGAGATGTACCGGTTGGGATATAGTCCATGTAAGGTGTTCTAGTATTTTAGGAAAATAGGGCGGTAGCATTACGAAGCGACATTTTGGTGGTTACTTCACAAAGCGACCGTTTTTTGCGCTCGGAAAATGGAAAAGGGCTTTTCCGTGCGACAAAAGGAAAACTTCCTCCGCAACATTGTTCTCCATACCAATGTCCACACACATGCATAATATGGGCACAACATCATAAACTATGCGTGATTCAAGACATAACATCGGTCATTTGGACCGAAAGTCATGAAACCTCGAACATGATAGGTCATTTTGTGAAGGTTTTTTCGAAACAAGATCATTGTTCGGCACACATTTAGTCCCGGATGTCGTCACAACAAGGGACTAAAACTATATTCCGCCATTTCTCACCTCTTCCCGCCAAGTTTTCCCGCCTTTCCTTTCTACTAGAGCTTTTAGTCCGGATGTAGTCACTAAGGGACTAAAGATATTCCGCCATTTCCCAAAGCTTCACGCCAAGTTTTCGCCCTTTCCTCTATATTTAGGGTGATCGTGTCATGGCTATCCACACATCCACACCTTCCTCTCTCGGAACAATGGACAACGCCCTTGGGCCATTCGACCCTCGAGGAGACAAGGCGGCGTGCGCCTCAACTACCCTTGTCCACCGGGTGCCGGCCGCCTTGGTGGATCTTTGGCTTGGAGGTTCATGTCCTCTGTCCCTCAAGGTTCCGCACGCCAGCGCCATCACAAACCACTTCTACCACGAGCTCACGCGGGGGCGGATGGATCCCTAGTGGGATCCCGACAACTATGACACACAGAATGCCTTCTTCGCTAATAGGCGGGAAGGGAGCTCGCCAGTCGAGGGTGATGGCCCGCCACCGTGAACCACAATGAAGTCGGCGTCGTCATGGTGGGAGAACCGTACTATCATCAGTGATACGCTACATCGCCGGGAGACCATCCTCGCCTGGTGCCCACGAGTCCACCCGCCATACAGGCCCCACTTTGTGATGGTAGCGCATCGTCTTCGAGATACCCCTCTCCCGCCGTGAATCCGAGGCTGGAATGGCCCCTGGTATATGCCATGGATGGGCCGAGGATCCCGGAGTGGCGGTGTGATGGCGATGATGATGGCGGCGACGATGAAGACCACAGGCTGCGTCTTATAGGACTAGGCATGATTATGACTAAAGGGCGGCTTTAGGCACAGTGTTAGCTAGTCCCGATTTTTCGGTTTTAATATTAATAAATGTCTTAAGTGTTACCTAATAAATAGAGAAATGCCTATATAAAGAGAGGTTCATATTTAGTCTCGGTTGGAGAAACCAACCGTTGATCAAGGATTGGCGAGTGGGCGGACAACACTAATAATAGGGGTGAGTGTCGACATTATGTCGTGCGGCTTGTACCTTGTCCCGGATGGTGTCACCAACCGGGACTAAAGATGAACCTTTAGTACCGGTTGGAGACACCAACCAGGACTAAAGATGAGTCAGCACTAATAATAGGGGTGAGTGTCGACATTATGTCGTGAGTGTCGACATTATGCCGAGCTGCTTGTACTATAAATATGCATCCTTGTGAGTCCGATCCTCCGGCCGATTTGAGGCATCTCCAAGATGGTTTTAGAGCGAGGACACCACTACGGCCGATTTGGAGATGCTGCGGAGCCAGATCCTCGGCATCTCAGAAATCGTCATAAACACTCCTAATATGTGAAATTAGTTAGCTCAAGGCGTATTGATCTAGTTAGTGAAGTTACAAGCTGCTAGATGGTTTTCGAGGCAGGGACACCACTGCGGCGATTCGAGGAGATGCCGAAGCCAGTCCTCCGGCATCTCCAGAAACTGGTCATAGAGGCACTCTAATATGTGAAATTAGTTAGCTCAGGCGTATTGATCTAGTTAGTGAAGTTACAAGATGCAAGATGGTTTTGAGGCAGGACACCACTCTGACCGATTTCGGGGAGATCGACGGAGCCCAGTCCTCCGGCATCTCCAAGAAACTGGAACACTCAAGACATTTATTAATATTAAAAACTGAGACTACAAAACCGGGACTAAAGGCCACAAACCGCGAAAGATATCCTTGGTCAAGCCACAAACATGAAAGACATGAACTAGAGTTACATAATATGAGCATGAACTTCTTGGCATATGTCATTCCTTATGACCGCTTTAGGCGTAACCATGGAGCATCTTCTTTACTTAACGGAATGTTTGGGTCAGTTTTCCTTTGTGAAGGCGAATTTCATCAAACTTATTATAATCTTGACATGTACATCTTGTCCTCGATTCCCACGATGTTTCTTTTCCTCAAAGAACTATGTGGCTTTGGCTCATCATATGATGTATTCGTTTGCATATTTTTCTTTTTTTGATGCGGAGGACATGTCCTTCACATAGAAAACACGAGACACATCATTGGCTAGGACGAATGGTTCATCTCTATAACCAAGATTGTTGAGATCCCTTTGTTGTCATTCCGTACAAACTGGTCTATCTTTACCCTTCCCCATTCGGGTTGACCCATTTGCGTGAAACAAAGGGACCTTAAAGAGACTCCATAGTCTAGTTCCCATATCTCCTCTATGTAACCATAATATGTGTCCTTTTGTCCATTCTCGTCTATTGCATCAAAGCGGACACCACTATTTTGGTTGGTGCTCTTTTATCTTGGGCGATCGTGTAGAATGTATTCCCATTTATTTCGTACCCTTGGAAATTCAATACAGTAGAAGATGGTGTGTGACCAACAAGTATAGCTGATCTCCAACGGTGGTGTCATTCAAGAGATGTGTCCGCATCCAACCACGAAAGACTTCATGTGTTCATCGTAATCCATGATTCGGGCTTCCCGGGTTTTTGGGCGTACAATATTCTTGTGTTCCTCGATATCTGAGCTGCCAAGGTGGAATTATGTAGAAGCTGTAGTGTGCTTTAGTGAAAGAATCCCGTCCCTACATATCATTGCTTTCTTTCCCAGGTGCCTTTTCCACTTAGTCTTCCCTCATGCTTGAGTCGAAACACCAATCGGCTTAAGGTCGGGAATAAAGTCAACACAAAACTCAATGACCTCCTCTATTCCATATCCCTTGGAGATGCTTCCTTACAGTCTATGCGGTTATGAACATATTTCTTTAAGACTCCCATGAACCTCTCAAAGGGAACATATTGTGCGAAAATCGGACCGAGAATGGCAATCTCTTCCACTAGATGAACTAGGAGATGCGTCATAATATTGAAGAAGGATGGTGGGAACACCAATTCAAAACTAACAAGACATTGTACCATCATCCGTAACCTTGGCAAAATATCTGGATTGATTACCTTCTGAGATATTGCATTGAGGAATGCACACAGCTTCACAATGGGTACTCGAACATTTTCCGGTAGAAGCCCCCTTAATGCAATCGGAAGCAACTGCGTCATAATCACGTGACAGTCATGAGACTTCAGGTTTTGGAACTTTTTCTCTGCCATATTTATTATCCCCTTTATATTAGATGAGAAGCCCGATGGCACCTTGATACTTTAAGGACTTCAAAAAAGATTTCCTTCTCTGCTTTGGTAAGAGCATAGCTGGCACGACTTAAGTGACGCCCTTTATCCGTCTTGTTATCTGTATGCATGTTCTTTGGGTCTTTCATAATTTGTTGGTCCTCCCATGCTTCAGGTGTATCTTTTGTCTTCCCATACACGCCTAGGAATCCTAGCAGGTTCACGCAGAGATTCTTCGTCACGTGCATCACGTCGATTGAAGAGCGGACACGCAGACTTTCCAATATGGCAGCTCCCAAAATATAGATTTCTTCTTCCACATGGGTGCGTGTCACATGTGCGGCGTCGTTGGGCTGATTGACGCGGGACCCTTTCCAAAGATTACTTCTATGTCCTTGACCATACCAAATACATCATCACCGGCGGGGAGTTCGGGCTTCTTCGGTGATCGCCTCACCTTTGAAATGCTTGCCTTTCTTTCTTCACGGGATGATTGATCGGAAGAAATCGTCGATTCGCTAGGTACACAACCTTCTTGCATTTATTCAAATATGTACCTTGGTCTTATCTAAACAGTGGGTGCATGCCTTATATCCTTTGTTTATGCATCACGAAAGGTTACTAAGCAGGCCAATCATTGATGGTTCTGAATAACAACCCTCGTAGATTAAATGGCTCATGTTTGTTCTCATCCATACGTACACTGGTTTGACCACAACCGTAAGAGTTCTTCAACTAATGGCCTAAGGTACACATCAATGTCGTTGCCGGTTGCTTGGGCCGTGGATGAGCACTTGGCATCATAATGAACTTCGCTTCATGCACAACCAAGGAGGCGGTTGTAGATATATAGAGTCACGGGCCAGGTCTTTGCCTCTGCTCCCAAAAGGATTCATGCCATCCGTACTTAGACCAAACCATAAGTTCCTTGCGTCACACCGCAAAGTCAGGAAGTCTCTCTCGATTTTTCTCCACTGTGACCCATCGGCAGGGTGTCTCAACTCCCGTCTTTCTTACGGTCTTCTTTGTGCCATCGCAACAACGGCATGCTCTTTGTTTTGAACATGCGTTTCAACCTTGGTATTATAGGAGCATACCACATAACCTTAGCAGAACCCTCTTCCCGAGGGCTCTCCCTCAACATCACGGGGTCATCTCGTCGATCTTATACCATGCAGCGTTGCATACCGGCATTTATCTAAATTCTCATACTCCTTACATGTAGAGGATGCGATCATTAATGCATGCATGTAACTTTTGCACATCTAATCCCGGAGGATGAGAGTCTTCTTTGCTTCGTAGGTACTCTCGGGAAGTTCGTTATGTTTTGGAAACTTGGCTTCATTATTTTCAGCATCTTTTCAAATGAGGTCGGTTAGACCACCTGCCTTCCATCGCAACAATTCCGATGTGGTACCGAGCTTTGTCTGCCATCTTCACAATTTGGGTACAACAATTTCTTGTGATCTTCTAACATGCCCTCTAACTTCAACTTCTCATTTTACATTTCACGGTCTCTCTTTGCATCGAAATGACCCTACCAAGTTCATCGGCCGGCTCATCGATGCTCGTTCTTCACCTTTTTCCTCTCCATTGTCTTCCATTGCGGTATCACGTATTCAGAAACATATGATGATAGTTGTTATCATCATCTTCTTCTTCACCATCTTCCATCATAACCCCTCTTTCCCGTGCTTGGTCCAGCAATTATAGTTGGGCATGAAACCTTTCATAATCGGTGGCGAATGATTTTCGAGGAAGAGTACTCCTTGTTGTTCCGACATTGAACACATGGACAACGTATAAATCCATTCTCTTTGTTTGCGTAGCCACATCGATAAATTTATCACGCCTTTGATATACCGGCTACCGCCGGTCACCGTACATCCATTCCCGACCGTTCATCGCATCATATAAGTAAGTTTATCAAAAACAGGACATCATAAATAGTGAAATAACCAATTCACGACACATGAATTGTATCAATGACCTAGAAAAGATAAGATTGCTAACCTCGATCGAGGGAAATAAAGAGGAGAAAGCTCAAGTGCGTCTCGGACACCTTCTATATTTTTGTTCTATGAGAAATTCAGCGGGATTTTTCACTCAAACATTTCAACAAACACCTTCAATGCATGCATGAAAAAAAACTAGCACACACCCTCACACCTTACACCATTCGAAAAAGCAGTGGGCGAGGGGTGGGCGTTGCATTTATAGAGGGCAAGGGTCTTTGGTCGGTTGGAGCCAACCGGGACTAAAGGTGCGTACTGCCACGTGGCGTGGCCAAACCTTTAGTCCCGGTTGGTGGCTCCAACCGGAACGCCCTCTACCAACGGGACCCATGCCCCTGACGTGCCCGCTCCAACGAGATGCGGCATTAGTCTCGGTTGGTGGCGCAACCGGGACTAATGCTCCGAGGGGTCGCGAACGGATGGCCCTTTTTCCTCTAGTGTCTAAGAAACTATTTGGCACCATGAAATTTGTTGAACAAGTTATCTAAAACAAGAAATTAAACATTGGTGGGGGAATAATTTTACGTTCAAATAGTATGGCAGAACTTTACTAGTTCTACTAACCCTAGCCCTAGGTTGATACATACCCCTAGATTGACAACGCTATGCCTCATCTCGGAGCACCCATCACAGGCCTGCAAATACAGAGGGAGCGGATGATAGCCTCGTCATGAGTCGGCGTTCATAGGTACTACTACATAAAAGGTCTACATCTCATGAAGAAACAAAATCTGAGTTACGCGGTTGGTTCCTAAATACCTACACTAAGCGTGGTTGCCATTTGTTATTCATCTTGATCAAAGTATTTCAGAATGGATACAAACACACAACAGGTAGTAAATCACCTGATTCAAAACTAAGTACTACTGAAAGAAATATTGCGGGTGGCTTCCAACTAGAACCAAGAAAACTAGAATCAACAGTAGACCAATATCCCTAGAATCCTAGAAATTCTGGAGAAGAAGGGGTGTAAGAGGTGAAGCATGAGCTTATCGGATATGTGGAGTTGCGGATAGTGTCCAAATATGTGGTGGCGCGGAGTCAAGAAAGAGAGGCGACATTCCTCCGATTTGTGCAAGTGAGGTGACGTTATCGAGTTTGATTCCCGACAAATAGATTTGAGGTGACTCCGATTTGTGGTTTATTGGGCTAGCGGGTAACTATGGTGGATGATGGCTATGGAGTCCACCAATAACTATGATGGATGATGACTAGGGAGTCTAGTTGGCGGATAGTGCCTCTCCTGGGTAGCTGCTATCATTAGATAGAGTGCAACTGATGGGGTGTTCTAAGAGCCTAACTACCGAACCTATCAACGACTACAACTCTGATGAGATTCTCACTAGAGTTCTTCTCTATGGCTGTGTATGTGGATGAATATGGATGAATGTATGTGGAATTTCTTGGGTGTGTTGCTTGTATGCTTCAATACTTCAATTCTCGAATGATCCACCCCTCCTCTCTTCGTGAATGGATCCTTTTATAGCATTGGACATGAACATCGAGGGATGTCCATGGAGTTACCACCATTGCCGATGGGACATGTTGCTGTGCAATGCCTTGGACTCCCGCTTCGTATTTTATCGATCGATCTTCATGTTGGGTTCACAACATAGGAAACAAAAAAATCCTACAATGGGAACTATTAAGCACCAAGATCCATCTACCTAGATACAATCAACGAGTGGATATACATCCACAGAATACATACCCTTGAAGAGTGACAAAGCTATACAAGGTTGGACTCATGGATGAGTAGTTGTTCGCTTGAAGTTCTCAAGATCGTGTAGAAGTCCAGCACCGTAACATAGCGGAGCATCCGTGATCGCACATACGTTTGGTCCTCCGACAACCTCTGTGTCCTCGCTCCAGCAATGTAGCGGAAGAAGCAAATCCTTACTCCAGAAAAATCCACTGGGAACATATATCTCGCTAAGTCGATACCATGGAGGAATAGTACTAGAGGGGGAGAGAGATCCTTCGTGAGGAGGTGTGAGTGAGAAGTGAGGGAGGGGGTGCCTTATATATATAGGGGAGAGAATCCTCCCATGGCGGCGACAAGGTGTTGCCCCACCTCTCCCCTTATTCATGTGGGTGGAGCTCCCACTCACCTAATAAGCCTCCACTCACATAAACCAGTTCTCCACTAAAAATTCCACTCACCTTCATTAAATTTCCACCAAATTTAATGCAATATCTCATTTAATAAAAATATTTTATTTATTTTATTCAGAATTTTGTTAATTACATTAAATAAAAAACATTCACATAAAACCCTTGCTACATTTCAATTTCACATGCATGGCCAATTTTAGCAATTTCACCCGAAACAATTTCATTGTCCATTGAAATAATTCTAGTGCTTTGATATTATTTCTCTAGCATCTTATTTGCTCTAAATGGTGTGGGTATCCCTTAAGTGTGTCACACTATGGTTCACAAATAATGCAGAAATGATCGTGACCCCACTCTGATCAATAATCAGCAACAGGAGATCCATGCCAACTCGCACACATTCAACGATGACTTCTTGTGATCGTGTGAACCTTTAACACTATAACTAAATCCCTTTGTCTTGTGATATTTTACATGTCTGAGATTCGATCATCGGTATCTAGTTTGATCTCGTTACCGACATGTACTCTTTTATCGTTCTCATGATATAAAATTCTAGTGATCTTTATCACTTGCTTGCAAGCTATATCAATGTGATATAACCGAGAGGTCCCAGAGTATATCTATCCGTCATTGGGATGGACAAATCCCACTCTTGATCCATGAGCCTGAACATAACACTTTCAGAGTACCCAAACCCACCTTAATAGTCACCCTGTTATGGTGTGACGTTTTGATGTTATCAAAGCATTTTTCCGGTGTTAGAAATTAACATGATCTCATGGTTTAAGGACTAAAGTTACTCTGTAATGACGTTATAGAAATTTAAACATAATGACTTTGATCGTATTACTATACTTCGGATGAATGTTCATCATATTATTCCAGCAATGTTATGACCTCGTTATTAACAACATCCAATGTCCATGATCAAGAGACCTTGATCATCTTGTTAATCAACGAGCTAGTTTATATAAGAGGCAGA
This sequence comes from Avena longiglumis, assembly GCA_030063025.1. Classification (NCBI taxonomy): domain Eukaryota; kingdom Viridiplantae; phylum Streptophyta; class Magnoliopsida; order Poales; family Poaceae; genus Avena; species Avena longiglumis. Next base: position 536,645,596 of record CP125974.1, on the reverse strand, counting down.
ACTAGGAACACTTTATTTTTCATTAAACACACATGTATTAAAGTTTTTAATACAATTATAGTATGCAAAATAAACATCTATCATATACTTGGAATACGATAATAACAACTTTATTATTGCCTCTCGAACATATTCCCTTCACTTCAGTAACCGCCATGCGGTGATGATATCATAGTGGAATTTTGTGCCCTCGAGGTTAGTTCTGCTGGCCGGAGAATGAGGATGTGACTATGCATAGGATGTGACTATGCATAGGATGAGCTCATACATGTGGTCTAGGGACCGCCCGAACTGTGGGTCGTGAGGTATTATCACCCCGTGCGTCACACCTACGTCCTAGCCCTGTACTTCTATGCTATGGGCCCGCTCTGGTCCATATTCCTAGTAGGATCTAGGAGGTATGCCTCCACTATCGGCTATTCCGAGCAGGAGTCAGGCTTTTATGCCTAGCGAGTGTCGGCTTCTACCTAGCCAGGGGCAAAAATTAGCCTTACCCGTCGGGCTATCTTACTATTGTTTGTACATCACTAGGTACCAGGTTATCCATGACCTCGTTAGTAGACCCCAAGCCTGTGTGTGGCTAAAGGAGGCACGCCCATGCTTTATAAATATAAGGGGTTACTGAGCTTTTCCTCTAACTCTCTAGCTCACGCTCCGACTTAACCCTTTATCCAGTTCACCTTACATGTGTCCCTTGGTACTGGCTACACCTTAGCCGGACTTTTTTCATGTATCAAACACTCCCTCTAACCAGATTAGCCTAGTTAGTTCAAGATAATAGTGAGCGGTGTGTCCTTTATTATCGCCTCTTCATAGAAGATGTACAGAGGTATGTGTGACATGGCGGCCTGCGTGGGTGGCTGTGTCTTAATGAGGCATGCTTATGACAACTTGTCATGAATCTCATCAGGTCGTGTCCCATCCGCGGGATAGAGCCTACTATGTGCTTAGGCTGCAGCAGCGACGAGAAATGACACTCTATTGCATGTTCCATTTCGGTTATTGCGGTTTCGAGGCCGTGATGATGTAGATGCCTCGGTAACCTCGGTTGCATGGTAATAGTAGGCGGTCTTAATGCCCATATTTAACTAGGAGGGTGCGCATGCGAGGCTGAGAGAGGACACGTAGTGGTTCATGATTTCCGCCAGGCCCACATCGCTCCCTACTTAAGGCCTTTACCCCTCGTGTCATGAGGAAAATCTTCCTTTCTTTCTCATTCTCTCAAGTTGTCCCCATTTGGATAATGGCAGGAGTTTTAGCAAACAGTGGAAGGGGGCCGTGGACATTGTCAACACCGGATTTTTAATCCGGATGCTGTTATGCCATACATCGCAATCCTGGATTACCATTTTTGCGAGACATACAGTTGGATATCACAGACATCATCCATTACAAACCATAATATATGTATTACAAATAAAGGATCTCATGATCCAATATTAGTACAATCAAAGCAGGAAATAACGTAATAACGATAGCATGGGCGAGGCTCCATCTTCATGGTCACAGAAATGCGACAACGGAGATGATCCTAGTTGTCGTAGACCTCCTGCATCCATCATCTGGTAGTACTCCTCATAGTCTAGCCAATGGAATAGCCAGGGAAAAGCCATGAGTACTCTTTAAGTACTCGCAAAGTATCACTAACAAGTAAAGGGGTTCAAGTAGGAATCCTAAGCTCTAGCTTGTTTTGTGAAAAGCCAGATTTATCTCTAACTGAGTTTAGAAGCAAAGAAAATTAGTTTAAGGTTTTACAACACCTAAGTGGGAACTTGAGTTTTCATATCACAACCCTGTTGTGGTCAAGTCAAAGTCATGATTCATTTCACAAGTCATTTTGAAAATATCGGACGGAACGATATGGCCTCAGCTGTCCATAACATGACGCGACTATTCGAATAGTTTGATACTGCAGAGGTGGTACACTTTCACCACAACATTCGATACATCCATCAGAACAATCCGAATTCACCATACTCGGTATCACGGATAATCAATCCTAACCTTTCAATTACACACCGTAGTATAGGCACCTCTCCTATGAGTTTGGCCTCCCAACCATGACCATCTGTCATCTTGGGAACTGCACAGGTGGACAATCCTCACGAGGTAACCTCAGATCATACCTCGGCCGCAAGTGAACCCATACTAAGATATATAAACTTCCAGTCAAGCCCTACCCAAATTCGGGTATTGTGGTTGTACGGTAAAATTGGAATGGTATCGCATCCAGACACAACCATCAGTTTTATAAAGGGCTAAGGCTCATGCCTCAACATTTTCATCATCAAAATCACCTTGTGTTCACTAACACATGTCAAAACATCTCATTTGAATGACCCATCATTCTAAGGTTTTCATAACCATTTTAACCAAGTATTCCCATCTAAAGTGATCAAGTTTTATGCTTAGCACTAGCAACTACAATTGGGGGTAATCACTAATGAGGGTGCTAATGAAGTGTGACTTATCTAAGTATAATCTCATGCCTCAGGATGACATCAAGATCTACCTAACTTAGGCCAAGTTTTATGCTCTTTATGCTACCTTTAATATCTTTCCAAAACTTCACAAGTCACTAAGTAAACCTAAACAAAGAGTTTTGATAAAGAAATAAAGGATAAAGCTTGCAAGTAAAACTGGGATTTGGTATAATAAAGGTTGCAAGTATTAGCTTGCTAGGATGGCTTGCTAACTGAGATAACTTGCAAGTTTTAGCTTGCATGGTTAACAAACTTGCAAGTAGTAGCTTGCCTTGTGCAGTGTAGTGGTTGAAGTTCTCCTCGGCTTCTTCTTCGTAGTAGTCTCCTTCCTCTTCGTATCCTTGGTTGCTACTAGCGTCTATAAATAAATACGAGGTACACAATCACCAGACAATACTTAACTACTTCTATTTAGCACACAAGGGTTTTTACTAGATGATCTAGCATCATCACAATCATCACAAGATTAAGGCAATAGTTTTATTTATTTTATTTTAGAAAAGTAATTTATACTCATTAAAAAACTACTTAAGATTTAATATTCTCCAATTAAAATATGGGATCATGTTGACACATGTCATCACCACATATTTCACTACTTGGGAATGTGATTTAAAGTGGTGTCACAATTTAATAAAGTTTAACCTTTTTATTTTAATTAATTAAAGTGACTAGAAATGCCTATCGGGCATTCTTTTATTACTTGTCCATTATTACTACAAGTAAACCTAGGTATTTTTACATATTCAGAAAGGTCCTGTCAAATGTGATTTTTGAGAGTTGGAATCAACTCAAAAGCTTTTATGGTTGAATTTTGAAACATGTACCCATATTGCAGAAGGTGTTTGTACATGTCATCCTTTCCCTGACGATGACGCTTAGTGCAATGAGCGCAGGGACAAAGTGCCCGAACCATTGCCTTCGAACCACGCGCTAACTCATTCACTAACAAATGAGTATTCCATACCCAATCGTCTGTTTTATTAGTCGCACTAATACGGCCACTGTACATCCACCCATTATCAGCCATCCTCTTCTGCTTTGTTGGGAGACAAACAACAAATATAAAATTTTATATCAAACAGGAGATTAAATTCTTCATATTTTTACGCATTCATCAACCTACATGTCCAATAGGAAAGAGGGTCCTAACCAGCCCGGATCCGTAGATTGGGTAAGTTCTCCACTGGTTCTACCCGATCCAGCAATTTGTGACCTCCCGCTGCTCTCCGATACATGTCTCGATAAAAGCCAAGAGGATGTGCATCCGGAGAACAACGAGAGGCGCCACCGAAATCTGTCTCGAATCGAGGTAGAGCCAGGAGAACCAAACCCAACTACTGAATCCATGCCGCCGATAAAAGCCATAATCGTTATGGTCCAAAATATGCGAGACCACTAATGCATATTAAGTCGTAGCAACGCTTAGTCGGGATGACGCCTAGGTGACGCGACAGACTTGGTGATCTAGACACAAAAATAAAACCCAGGTACAAGAGAGGCGAACAGATTCTCACCCTCGAAGCGTGATCAAATCGTAGAAGATGATCCGGGACCAGTCGTCGAAACACTCCCCACGCTCACCCTCCGGTAACTATAAACAACATACCATATACAACATATATTTAGCAAATTTCATCTATTTTACTAAACATGAACTATTGTACATAAGAAAAACTACATACAAACTATAAACTACTACTACAACCTACTACTAGATACTACAACCTAATACTAGATACTACAACCTACTACTGCAAATTTCATCTATTTCATCTAGATACAACAACCTACTACTACAAACTACTAGTACATAAGAAAAACTACATACTACAGACTATAAACTACTACTACAAACTACTACTACAAACTAACTACAATTAGTACAAACTAAAACTAAAACTAAAACTACAACCTAAAATAAAAACAAGAACAATTTAAAAAAAAACTAACCAATGGATGGAGGGTGTGCTCGGTGGAGGGGCGGGGCAGTGGGGGAGGGGTGGGGTAGTGCCGAAGGGGGTGGAGCAGTGGGGGAGGTGGCGGGGCAGTGGGGTTGGGGGTGGGGCAGTAGGGGTGGCGGCGGGGTAGTGGTGGTGGTGGCGGCGGTACTGGGGGAGGCGGCGGGGTGGTGGGGGTGGGGAAGTGGGGTGGCGGCGGGGTGGTGGTGGCGGCAGGGCAGTGGGGGGGGGGAAGTGGGGAGGGCAGGGTGAGGCGGTGGGGAGGCAGGGCTGTGGGGAGGCGGCGTCGCTCATGGAGGAGAGAGGGGGCGGCCCCGATCTCGAGACCGGTGGTGTGGCCAGTGGTCAGGGTGGTGGTGGCGTGGCGGGCGTGGTGGTGGCTGGTCGGGGGTGGCGGGTCGGGTGGTGGTGGCTGGTGTGAGGCGGGTTGGGAGCAAGGCAGGAGGTGGGGAGGGTTGGGGATAGAGGCTGAATCGAGTGGCCGGTGGCAGCGGGTCAAAAAGCGGATGAGGCTACGCTGACGGGGCATACTGCCGAGGCAGCCGTCGGCGTAGCTAAGCGATTTTTATTTTCCTTATTAATAATAAATTATACAAGAAACTTTATTTGGTGTCTAGTAATATAACAAATAATAATATATTATTTTGTGTCTATTATTATAGAAGAAACTTTATTTGGTGTCTTCCTCCGGCGAAACCCTGATCTTTGTGCACACTCAGATCGTCTACCACCCTAGACGTTCCTCGGCGGGGTAGCCCGGCGTAGCTCTCTCTTGTTTTGTGTTTGTTTAGGTCATAGGGTGATGTAAAACCATGTTGTCTCACAAGTTGGGGCACTATCCTACCCGATTTCACCTCGACGGGGAGATTCCACCCTCATACGGGTCCGAAACCTTCGCCTCTAGGTTAGAGCGCATGCATGCGAGGGGGGACACATGCAAGCACCTATACCAACCTATCACCACACCCACACACATATGCTAGGGGCACATGCAAGTTTTCATCTCATTCCAATGTTCTCGTGGTCTTCCTCTGGCGAAACCCTGATCTCTGTGCACCCTCGGATCGTCTACCCCCTAGACGTTCCTCTGACAGGGGTAGACCGGCGTAGCTCTCTCTTGTTTTGTGTTGTTTAGGTCATAGCGTGATGTCAAACCATGTTGGCTCACAAGTTGGGGCACTATCCTACCGGTTTCACCTCGGCGGGAGATTCCACCCTCATCTGGTCGGAACCGCCTCTAGGTTAGGCGCATGCATGCGAGGGGGACACATGCAAGCACCTATACCAACCTCTCACCACACCCACACACATATGCTAGGGGCACATGCAAGTTTTCATCTCATTCTAATGTTCTCGTGGTCTTCCTCCGGCGAAACCCTGATCTCTGTGCACACTCGCATCGTCTACCCCCTAGGCGTTCCTCGGAGGTAGCCGGCGTAGCTCTCTCTTGTTTTGTGTTTGTTTAGGTCATAGGGTTATGTCAAACCATGTTGGCTCACAAGTTGGGTCACTATCCTACCGGTTTCACCTCGGGAGATTCCACCCTCATCTGGTCAGGAACCTTCGCCTCTAGGTTAGGCGCATGCATACGAGGGGACACATGCAAGCACCTATACCAACCTCTCACCACACCCACACACATATGCTAGGGGCACATGCAAGTTTTCATCTCATTCCAATGTTCTCGTGGTCTTCCTCCGTGAAACCACGATCTCTGTGCACACTCGGATCGTCTACCCCCTAGAAGTTCCTCGGCGGGGTAGCCCGTAGCTCTCTCTTGTTTTGTGTTTTTTAGGTCATAGGGTGATGTCAAAACATGTTGGCTCACAAGTTGGGGCACTATCCTACCGGTTTCACCTCGGCGTGGAGATTCCACCCTCATCTGGTCCGGAACCTTCGCCTCTAGGTTAGAGCGCATGCATGCGAGGGGGGACACATGCAAGCACCTATACCAACCTCTCACCACACTCACACACATATGCTAGGGGAACATGCAAGTTTTCATCTCATTCCAATGTTCTCGTGGTCTTTCTCCGGCGAAATCCTGATCTGTGCATACTCGGATCGTCTACCCCTAGGCGTTCCTCTAAGGGTAGCACAGTAGCTCTCTCTTGTTTTGTGTTTGTTTAGGTCATAGGGTGATGTCAAACCATGTTGGCTCACAAGTTGGGTCACTATCCTACCGGTTTCACCTCGACGGGAGATTCCACCCTCATCTGGTCCTAACCTCGCCTCTAGGTTAGAGCGCATGAATGCGAGGGGGGACACATGCAAGCACATATACCAACCTCTCACCACACCCACACACATATGATAGGGGCACATGCAAGTTTTCATCTCATTCCAATGTTCTCGTGGTCTTCCTCCGGCGAAACCCTCATCTTTGTGCACACTCGGATCGTCTACCCCCCTAGACGTTGCTCTGACAGGGGTAGCTCGGCGTAGCTCTCTCTTGTTTTGTGTTTTTTTAGGTCATAGGGTGATGTCAAACCATGTTGGCTCACAAGTTGGGGCACTATCCTACCCGGTTTCACCTCGACGGGGAGATTCCACCCTCATACGGGTCCGGAACCTTCGCCTCTAGGTTAGAGCGCATGCATGCGAGGCGGGACACATGCAAGCACCTATACCAACCTCTCACCACACCCACACACATATGCTAGGGGCACATGCAAGTTTTCATCTCATTCCAATGTTCTCGTGGTCTTCCTCCGGCGAAACCCTGATCTTTGTGCACACTCGGATCGTCTACCCCCCTAGACGTTCCTCCCGAGGGTAGCCCGGCGTAGCTCTCTCTTGTTTTGTGTTTGTTTAGGTCATAGGGTGATGTCAAACCATGTTGGCTCACAAGTTGGGTCACTATACTACCCGGTTTCACCTCGACGGGGAGATTCCACCCTCATACGGGTCCGGAACCTTCGCCTCTATGTTAGAGCGCATGCATGCGAGGGGGGACACATGCAAGCACCTATACCAACCTATCACCACACCCACACACTTATGCTAGGGGCACATGCAAGTTTTCATCTCATTCCAATGTTCTCGTGGTCTTCCTCCGGCGAAACCCTGATCTCTGTGCACACTCGGATCGTCTACCCCCCTAGACGTTCCTCCGGCGAGGTAGCCAGTGTAGCTCTCTCTTGTTTTGTGTTTGTTTAGGTCATAGGGTGATGTCAAACCATGTTGGCTCACAAGTTGGGTCACTATACTACCGGTTTCACCTTGACGGGAGATTCCACCCTCATCTGGTCCTAACCTTCGCCTCTATGTTAGGCGCATGCATGCGAGGGGACACATGCAAGCACCTATACCAACCTCTCACCACACCCACACACATATGCTAGGGGCACATGCAAGTTTTCATCTCATTCCAATGTTCTCGTGGTCTTCCTCGTGAAACCACGATCTCTGTGCACACTCGGATCGTCTACCCCCTAGGCGTTCCTCACGGCGAGGTAGCCCGGCGTAGCTCTCTCTTGTTTTGTGTTTGTTTAGGTCATAGGGTGATGTAAAACCATGTTGGCTCACAAGTTGGGGCACTATCCTACCGGTTTCACCTCGGCGGGAGATTCCACCCTCATCTGGTCCGAACCTTCGCCTCTAGGTTAGGCGCATGCATGCGAGGGGGGACACATGCAAGCACCTATACCAACTTATCACCACACCCACACACATATGCTAGGGGCACATACAAGTTTTCATCTCATTCCAATGTTCTCGTGGTCTTCCTCCGGCGAAACCCTGATCTCTGTGCACACTCGGATCGTGTACCCCCCTAGACGTTCCTCTGACAGGGGTAGCCCGGCGTAGCTCTCTCTTGTTTTGTGTTTGTTTAGGTCATAGGGTGATGTCAAACCATGTTGGCTCACAAGTTGGGGCACTATCCTACCGGTTTCACCTCGATGGGAGATTCCACCCTCATCTGGTCCTAACCTTTGCCTCTAGGTTAGGCGCATGCATGCGGGGACACATGCAAGCACCTATAACAACCTCTCACCACACCCACACACATATGCTAGGGGCACATGCAAGTTTTTATCTCATTCCAATGTTCTCGTGGTCTTCCTCCGGCGAAACCCTGATCTCTGTGCACACTCGGATCGTCTACCCCCTAGACGTTCCTCTGACAAGGGTAGCCCGGCGTATCTCTCTCTTGTTTTGTGTTTGTTTAGGTCATAGGGTGATGTCAAACCATGTTGGCTCACAAGTTGGGTCACTATCCTACCCGGTTTCACCTCGATGGGGAGATTCCACCCTCATCTGGTCCGGAACCTTCGCCTCTAGGTTAGAGCGCATGCATGCGAGGTGGGACACATGCAAGCACCTATACCAACCTCTCACCACACCCACACTCATATTCTAGCGGCGCATGCAAGTTTTCATCTCATTCCAATGTTCTCGTGGTCTTCCTCGTGAAACCACGATCTCTGTGCACACTCGGATCGTCTACCCCCTAGGCGTTCCTCGGCAGAGGTAGCCAGTAGCTCTCTCTTGGTTTGTGTTTGTTTAGGTCATAGGGTGATGTCAAACCATGTTGTCTCACAAGTTGGGTCACTATCCTACCGGTTTCACCTCGACGGGAGATTCCACCCTCATCTGGTCGGAACCTTCGCCTCTAGGTTAGGCGCATGCATGCGAGGGGACACATGCAAGCACCTATACCAACCTCAACACACCCACACACATATGCTAGGGGCACATGCAAGTTTTCATCTCATTCCGATGTTCTCGTGGTCTTCCTCGTGAAACCACGATCTCTGTGCACACTCGGATCGTCTACCCCCCTAGACGTTCCTCTGACAGGGGTAACCCGGCGTATCTCTCTCTTGTTTTGTGTTTGTTTAGGTCATAGGGTGATGTCAAACCATGTTGGCTCATAAGTTGGGTCACTATCCTACCGGTTTCACCTCGGGGAGATTCGACCCTCATACGGGTCCGGAACCTTCGCCTCTACGTTAGAGCGCATGCATGCGAGGGGGGACACATGAAAGCACCTATACCAACCTCTCACCACACCCACACACATAAGCGAGGGGCACATGCAAGTTTTCATCTCATTCCAATGTTCTCGTGGTCTTCCTCGTGAAACCACGATCTCTGTGCACACTCGGATCGTCTACCCCCTAGGCGTTCCTCGACAGGTAGCCAGTAGCTCTCTCTTGTTTTGTGTTTGTTTAGGTCATAGGGTGATGTCAAACCATGTTGGCTCACAAGTTGGGTCACTATCCTACCGGTTTTACCTCGGCGGAGATTCCACCCTCATCTGGTCCAACCTTCGCCTCTAGGTTAGAGCGCATGCATGCGAGGGGGGACACATGCAAGCACCTATACCAACCTCTCACCACACCCACACACATATGCTAGGGGCACATGCAAGTTTTCATCTCATTCCAATGTTCTCGTGGTCTTCCTCCGGCGAAACCCTGATCTCTGTGCACACTCGGATCGTCTACCCCCCTAGACGTTCCTCTGACAGGGGAAGCCCGGCGTAGCTCTCTCTTGTTTTGTGTTTGTTTAGGTCATAGGGTGATGTAAAACCATGTTGGCTCACAAGTTGGGGCACTATCCTACCTGGTTTCACCTCGACGGGGAGATTCCACCCTCATACGGGTCCGGAACCTTCGCCTCTAGGTTAGAGCGCATGCATGCGAGGGGGACACATGCAAGCACCTATACCAACCTCTCACCACACACACACACATATGCTAGGGGCACATGCAAGTTTTCATCTCATTCCAATGTTTTCGTGGTCTTCCTCGTGAAACCACGATCTCTGTGCACTCGGATCGTCTACCCCCTAGGCGTTCCTTTGGCAGGTAGCCAGCGTAGCTCTCTCTTGTTTTGTGTTTTTTAGGTCATAGGGTGATGTCAAACCATGTTGGCTCACAAGTTGGGGCACTATCCTACCGGTTTCACCTCGACGGGGAGATTCCACCCTCATCTGGTCCGAACCTTCGCCTCTAGGTTAGAGCGCATGCATGCGAGGGGGGACACATGCAAGCACCTATACCAACCTCTCACCACACCCACACACATATGCTAGGGGCACATGCAAGTTTTCATCTCATTCCAATGTTCTCGTGGTCTTCCTTCGGCGAAACCCTGATCTCTGTGCACACTCGGATCGTCTACCCCCCTAGACGTTCCTCTCACAGAGGTAGCCCGTAGCTCTCTCTTGTTTTGTGTTTGTTTAGGTCATAGGGTGATGTCAAACCATGTTGGCTCACAAGTTGGGAACTATCCTACCGGTTTCACCTCGACGGGAGATTAAACCCTCATCTGGTCCGAACCTTCGCCTCTAGGTTAGGCGCATGCATGCGAGGGGGGACACATGCAAGCACCTATACCAACCTCTCACCACACCCACACACATATTCTAGGGTCACATGCAAGTTTTCATCTCATTCCAATGTTCTCGTGGTATTCCTCTGGCGAAACCCTGATCTCTGTGCACACTCGGATCGTCTACCCCCCTAGACGTTCCTCTGACAGGGGTAGCCCGGCGTAGCTCTCTCTTTTTTGTGTTTTTTTAGGTCATAGGGTGATTTCAAACCATGTTGGCTCACAAGTTGGGTCACTATCCTACCGGTTTCACCTCGGCGGGAGATTCCACCCTCATCTGGTCCGGAACCTTCGCCTCTAGGTTAGGCGCATGCATGCGAGGGGACATGCAAGCACCTATACCAACCTCTCACCACCCACACACATATGCTAGGGGCACATGCAAGTTTTCATCTCATTCCAATGTTCTCGTGGTCTTCCTCGTGAAACCACGATCTCTGTGCACACTCGGATCGTCCCCCTAGGCGTTCCTCGGCGGGGTAGCCAGGCGTAGCTCTCTCTCTTGTTTTGTGTTTGTTTAGGTCATAGGGTGATGTCAAACCATGTTGGCTCACAAGTTGGGTCACTATCCTGCCGGTTTCACCTCGTGGGAGATTCCACCCTCATCTGGTCCTGAACCTTCGCCTCTAGGTTAGAGCGCATGCATGCGAGGGGGACACATGCAAGCACCTATACCAACCTCTCACCACACCCACACACATATGCTAGGGTCACATGCAAGTTTTCATCTCATTCCAATGTTCTCGTGGTCTTCCTCTGGCGAAACCCTGATCTCTAGGTTAGAGCACACTCGGATCGTCTACCCCCCTAGACGTTCCTCTGACAGGGGTATCCCGGCATAGCTCTCTCTTGTTTTGTGTTTGTTTAGGTCATAGGGTGATGTCAAACCATGTTGGCTCACAAGTTGGTTCACTATCCTACCCGGTTTCACCTCGACGGGGAGATTCCACCCTCATACGGGTCCGGAACCTTCGCCTCTAGGTTAGAGCGCATGCATGCGAGGGGGACACATGCAAGCACCTATACCAACCTCTCACCACACCCGCACACATATGCTAGGGGCACATGCAAGTTTTCATATCATTCCAATGTTCTCGTGGTCTTCCTCCGGAGAAACCCTGATCTCTGTGCACACGGGTCGTCTACCCCCTAGGCGTTCCTCGGCAGGGTAGCCCGTAGCTCTCTCTCTTGTTTTGTGTTTGTTTAGGTCATAGGGTGATGTCAAACCATGTTGGCTCACAAGTTGGGTCACTATCCTACCCGATTTCACCTCGACGGGAGATTCCACCCTCATCTGGTCCGAACCTTCGCCTCTAGGTTAGGCGCATGCATGCGAGGGGGGACACATGCAAGCACCTATACCAACCTCTCACCACACCCACACACATATGATAGGGGCACATGCAAGTTTTTATCTCATTCCAATGTTCTCGTGGTCTTCCTCCGGCGAAACCCTGATCTCTGTGCACACTCGGATCGTCTACCCCCCTAAACGTTCCTCTGACAGGGGTAGCCCGGCATAGCTCTCTCTTGTTTTGTGTTTGTTTAGGTCATAGGGTGATGTCAAACCTTGTTGGCTCACAAGTTGGGGCACTATCCTACCCGGTTTCACCTCGACGGGGAGATTCCACCCTCATACGGGTCCGGAACCTTCGCCTCTAGGTTAGAGCGCATGCATGCGAGGGGGGACACATGCAAGCACCTATACCAACCTCTCACCACACCCACACACATATTCTAGGGTCACATGCAAGTTTTCATCTCATTCCAATGTTCTCGTGGTCTTCCTCCGGCGAAACCCTGATCTCTGTGCACACTCGGATCGTCAACCCCCCTAGACGTTCCTCTGACAGGGGTAGCCCGGCATAGCTCTCTCTTGTTTTGTGTTTGTTTAGGTCATAGGGTGATGTCAAACCATGTTGGCTCACATGTTGGGTCACTATCCTACCCGGTTTCACCTCGACGGGGAGATTCCACCCTCATACGGGTCCGGAACCTTCGCCTCTGAAAGAACATGTTGGGCCCCCATGTGTGGTTTTGGTAATTAATGACAATCTTTATGGACTAATGTGTGTATTAAGTTGTACTTGTAGGAATTGTCCATTGGCATTGCTTGGATCATGTGTTGACTTCAAGATGGATGAAATGAGAAGAAGATGTGTTGTGCAAGCTCAAAATGCGCCATCTATAGAAGATCTCATGTTTGATGCTTGCCATCCTCGGTGATCATGGATCGATGATGAGGAATCAAGAAAGGTGTCCATCTTGAGAAGGACAAGATCGTCTACATCGATCTCAAGTGGATTGCTCAAGGCAAAGGTATAATATTGATAGGTTTTCCCTTTTGTCGGTCTCATGTTTGTTGGGAGACCGGGTTTAGGATAGATAACCGTACTATCAAGAAGGGCTCTCGAATGAGTAACTCGGTCACATCGTTCGGAGAGAGATCAAACCTTTGCATACTTGCATCATCATATTTGGTTGTTATTTGGTCTTATCCATGTGAGGATATAGAGCTTGTGGTAATCTCCATAACAAGCTCTAGTCCATCAAGCAGTTTCCTTTTATATCTTATTGCGTTTTGATCTTGGAGGTTTTACCGGTTTGTATTTTAGAGATAGGTAAAACCTTCCATTATTTGGTTCTTACTCATGTGAGGATTTAGAGCTTGTGTTAATCTCCATGACAAGCTCTCGTTCATCGAAAACGGATTTCATATGCATTTTCTATTACGTTTTTGATGTTGAAGGTTTTATCGGTTCATCTTTTTGATAGAGGTTAAACCTTTCGTCATTTGGATATATCCTCCCTTGCTGGACTATAATGTTTCTTTGCATTATCTTTTAGAGCTTGTTGTCCTCTTCGAAACGAGCCCAAGATCATCAAAATCGGAGTCCGGATGCAAAAGTTATGGCCGTTTTCGTTCGGGGATGACGGTAGTACCGGACGAGGTCGGTAGTACGGAGGTCAATAGTACAACCGTAGTACCGGTCGGTACTGAAAAAGGTGCGTTTGGCGACCTGGGATCCCCGAGGATTGTCCGTGTAATCTGGGATTGTCCGATAGTACTGGGAATGTCGATAATCTTAGGGATTCGCTTTTGGCTTCAGCGGTTGGATTTTGGGAACCTATTTAAGGGCCTTCTTCCCCAATGGTTCCCTAACCATTCTTGCTAGTTTTCCTCCATTGTTGACCTTCTTGAGCTTGCTTTCTCTCAATCCCTCAATGATTCTTGCATATTCTTGAGGATTTGAAAGAGAGATCTAGATCTACAATCCCACCAATCAATCTCTCCTCTAAGTGAGGGGAACATATTGGGATCTAGATCTTGGAGTCTTTTGTGGATTTCCTCCATTGTTCTTCCTCTCTTATTCCCCCATAAGCTTTTGTAGCTTTGGTGTAATTTGGGAGAGAGAGATTTGAGCACCTTTGTGGTGTTCTTGCCATTTGCATTTGGTGCATCGGTTTGAGTTCTCTTTGGAGGATTTGATTTGAGTTACTCATTGGAGCTTGTCCCTCTTGGGTTCTTGGAACCCTAGACGGTTTGTGGCCTTGGTGGCATTGTGGCCTTGGTGGCATTTGTTGGGAGCCTCCAATTAAGTTGTGGAGTAGTGCCCCAACCTTGTGAGAGGTTTCGGTTGCCACCGACAAGTGCACCGATAGTGGAAGCGTGGATCGATCCCATTGGGGTGAGATTCACCAGAGAATAAGGGAGGCCTTTTGTGGCGTTGGTGGTTTGATACCACCCCCTCTCCAAACAAGACGTACTCCATGTTGGGAGGAACTCGGTAAAATATCGGTGTCCCCGCGTGCCTCGGTTATCTCTATACCCGAGCTCTTTACTTATGCACTTTACATTGTGATAGCCTTCGTGCTTGAAGTAATATATATCTTGCTATCACTTTGTTGCTTGTATTGCTTAGCATAAGTTGTTGGTGAACATAGGTAAACCTTAGTTGTTTCTAGGTTGTTCTTTACAAAGTAAACACTAGTTTTATTCCGCCTTTGTTGAGCCACTCTAGGAAAAGTTTTAATCGCCTATTCACCCCCCCTCTAGGCGACATCCGTATCCTTTCAATTGGTATCAGAGCCCGGTCTCTCATTTTAGGCTTCACCGCCTTGAGAGTAAAGATGTCGGCTAGAGGATTAGTGCACAATGACATGCTCACATTCGATGGCACAAATTATGATATATGGAAAAATGGCATGCTCATTCATTTTAGGGACATGGACCCAAATTTGGAGCGTATTGTAGATATAGGTTTTTCTCCTCCTATGGATTTCAAAAATCTATCTTGTGAGGATGAGAAAAACTTATATCTCGATGCTCAAGATTCTAATGTGCTTGTTAATGCTTTGAGCTATGTAGTTACCTCTTCAATCATTCCTTTTTGGAGCACTCATGAGTTATGGACTAAACTTCAAGATAAATATGTTGTGTCCAACATTATTGAGGATGATTGTGTTGCTTCCACTTCCGGTCGGGATGAGTTGTCATCCTCTACCACTTCACCAACATGTGACTTTTCACAAGGTAATGATATGGCGAGTGGTGATAGAAATTGCAATTTGGATAGTGTGCTTACTATTTGTAATCCCTCATCTCTATCTAGTTGCAATGATCTATCTTTGGACTTTAACACTTCTAGCACTACAAACTCCTTACTTTCTTGTGTTAATAGTCCTTGCATATCATGTAGAAATGACTTGAATAGATCTCATGATGATATGCTTGTGTTGTCTTGTTGCCATGATAAAAATGCTTCCATTTCCTCTAGTGCTTGTGTTGCTAACCATGTAGAGGAAACCGAAGATTCTATGGGCCAAGACATGGTTTTGAATGAAGCCACAAATGCAATCTCATCTTCACCTTCTTCCGGTACCCACCTATGCCTTATGGCTAGGGATTCTAAGGTAACTCCTACTTTGGAACCCATTACCTCTTGTGATGAGGAAGATGTAGATAATGTGGAAGAAGAGCTTGATATTGATGATTTATATGAGAAGGGTGAGATTGTTTATCGTGCCCTTGTTAAAAAGGATATTGCTTGCTCTAACTTTGTTGAAGTCTTGGACTTTGCTATTAAGAGCAAAGAACATATTGATAAGTTAGAAACACAAATAGAGGTGCATGATAACAACGTTGATAAAATGTGTTGTCTTGAGCGTGAGTATGCTAATATAATTGCAAACCTAAATAAAGCTCTTGAAGAGGAACAAACCACCAAGGAATCTCTTGAGGAGACCTTTGCTTTAGAGCTATCTAGAGTAAAGGAATCTCATGATAGAGATCTTGAGGTGGCAAGTGATCTCAAACATAAAAATGATGAGACTCAAGTTGCTTATGCTAAACTCCTTGAGGATTTTGAGCACCTCAAAAATGGCTCTAGGGTCATAAAGGGTGAGCTCATTAAACTCACCGAGTCACATGAGAAACTTAAAGCCTCATATTCAAAAGAGTTTTCCAAGTTGCCCTCACCTCTCGCTAATAATGATGATGCTTGTGCTACTAACTCTATTTCTTGCGAAGCATCTATTTTGGAGGAGAATGTTGAGCTAAAGGCTCAACTTGCGTTACTAACTAGCAACTATGGGAAATTAGAAGAAAGTCATGTTAAGCTCTCAAGCTCGCATGAGGATCTTCTAGTCTCCCATGGTAGGCTAAAGTTAGCTCATGAGGCCATCGTGTCAAAGGTAACATCTAGTGGGCCTCATGTGGACATTAGCACTACATCTACTCCAAATGTTATATTTCCATGTGCTAGTCCTTGTAGTTCATCCTCTCACAACCCTGATATATCTTGTGAGGAATTACATTCCGTGCCTTGTTGCTCTAACAATGTAGCATCTACTTCCTCTAGCACTTGTATTGAAACTAACCATGTAGAGGAAATCAAAGAGCTCAAGGCTCAAGTCACTTCTTTGAAGAATGACTTGAAAAGGGTCATCAAGGAAGGCCGCACTCAACAAAATCTTGAGTGTGCAAAAATCCCCCAATGACAAGAGTGGGCTTGGATTCAAATCTAATGTCAAGAACAAGTCCACTATCAAGTTGAAGCACAAGGACAACAAGAAGAATGGCCAAGATCAAGTCAAGAATCCGGCCAACATTGTTTGCTTCAAGTGCAAGGAAGAAGGGCACCATGTTAGATCTTGCCCATTGAAGAAAAAGCCTCTTAGTGTGAAGCAACAAGGGAAGCGGCCTCAAGCTCCACCTCAAGTCATTAATGGGCCTCTTCCTAAAAGGACTACTCGAGCTCTTCCTCGAGTTGTGGCTTCTCCTAAGAAGAAAGATGGCAAGAGTAGAACTTGCTACATATCTTGGTGAAAAGGGGCATATTTATTCCTCATGCACTCTCGGTATATCCTCATCCAACCCTATCATTATTGATGATGCTTATTCTCTTTGGAAGGATGAGGTTGGCAATGTGTTTGCCAAATTTGTTGGTGCTCAATGTGGTGTCAAGAAAAGAACCATTTGGGTTGCCAAACCTATTGTGACTAACCTCTTAGGACCCAACTTGGTTGGGGACCAACAAACCAAAACTTGTTCAATAGGTGTGTTTTGGAGGGCATTGGAGTCTTGGATACATTATGAATAATTGAGGGATCTTCATCAATTATTATTATCAAGCCAAGCCATTTTGATTATCTTGATTATATTATATTTACAATGTTCCTCCTTGCGGTAACATATGCTAAACTATTTACATTGAAAGTTACTCGCCCCTTTGTGCATGTGTTGATTTTGTATCTTCCATGTTTTTGTACATGTTGTGCTATCCACTTAATTATCTTGAAATCAAGATTATTTGTGTATGATTAGGTGGCACACCATGTATGTGTGTTTCTTGTGTTTGAGCCTTGCTTGGTTATATTTGGTATCCTATTTGGCTCTTGTGAGAAATTAATGGATTATCCTATTTTGGGGGAGTGTTATGCTTAGGCATTCCACAATCCTAAAAATGTGTGTACATGAGGATTACCACCTAGTATTTATATTGGATTCTTGTCTAGTCTCTATGTGGTATAATTCTCATGAGAAATTTAAGTTTTATAATGTCCATTAATTATCTCTATTTGTATCCTTTTGCCTCGTGTTGTTTTATGGTAGTATCACATTATGGGGAGTCTTATGCTTAGTGCATATTACAATCCTAGAAAATGTGAATATTGAGTTATGTCACTTAGAATTGATATTGATAATTATCTAGCGCCTATGTGACACATTGGCTCATACAAGTTCCTATTTGCATGAATGGCTTTATTGATCTTATTTTGGATCTTGTATATGAGAGTGTTTCTTGGTATGCGTTTCCTCATATTTAGATATATATATCCTCATGGAAACCATTTGCTTCAAGTTTCTCTATTCACTAGTGATTGTGTGACTTGGGGAAGCTACCAAGAATCTTGTTCGAAGTATCATGCTCAATTTCTTATATTTAGTTATATGCTTCTTGTTGTGACTATGATCTTGGATATCCATGCAAGCTACCTTGGAAAAATTATTCAATTTCTTGTCCTTGGACAATGAGTACCCAACTTATGGTAGAATTTATTGATCATATTCACTTTGGCCCTTGCTTAATTTTTATTCTATCTTTGGCCAAGAAAATGTTTTGTGTTGTCTCCCAAGCCTTCCTTGCTTCTTGTGGATCTTCTTATTTTATTGATATCCTCTTGTGTTTTACTTATTGTAGGTGCAAGTGATGATCCCATTTGTGTGCATTTTGAATTTAAAAGGAAAATCCTACATAATGCACTATCTATGGGGGAGCTCTCCTATATTATTTAGAACACTCATATTTATGCTTTATTGTTTGATCCATATCGTGTTTTATGTGCTTGGAACCTCAATCTTTTCATTTTGGTACTTGTGCCATCATGTGAAGTTTGGGGAGTTTGGTTTCTTGTTGGAACCTTGCTCTTTTTGGGAGTTGGTTTTGTCTCATTCCTTGTTTCTTGATTTGACCATTTTAGAATGAGATAAATCCTTGAGCATTTTTATTTCTATCTATCTTTTGCTCCTTGGATTATGCCTAGTTCATTTGTTGAACTTGTGATCTTTCATGTGTTGAATTGGTTCTTTGATACAATTTGGACATCGCTTGTCTTGTCACACTCTTGTGTGTGCCATCTCCGTTTACTTGGTGTTTTGTTCAAATTGTATCTCCTTTTTGGTTCTTGAAAGCTTCATTCATGCATATTTACTATATGATTATATTATGGCATGCTTGCTTTCTTTGATCCGATATATATGGGAAACTCCACCAATTCCCATCGGCTAAGTTGTGCATGAAATTCAATTTCATATCAATGTGCACATAATTATGTGGAGTCTCTCCTATGTATTGTAGTTTCTCTAACTACTTTGGACCCAATGAGTTTGGGGACCATGTTGTACTTAATTGTGTTTTAGGTACATTGGAGATATATTGGATGCTTGTCCTTCGATTTTAAAGAAGTGGTGCATACATGAAAAGTTGAGTCAAGCTATAGGATGATCAATGAATTCATATCATCTACATCCTACCAATTATATCTCGGTAACAAGTATCTCTTGATCATGCATTTTTATATTGCTTCCAACCTTTTGTAGGTTGCATCTTGGCATGGTTTCTTTGATTGTGTATTTATTGTTGCATCTCTAGCCATGCTATTAAGAGGACTCTCTATTGTATATGTGTATAAGTTGAGATGAGTGCATACAATTGGGACTATACAAAATAATGCATATGATCCTCCAATCCCAAATATGTCAATCTAGCAATTTTGTTGTCTATCATTTCCTCAACTTCTCTCATGTGCAATAGTGAGATTTTGCTAGTCCATTTTCTCTTATGATACTTGTTGCCTTTCTCCATATATTCCAACTTTCTCCTTTTCCCTTGGCGATAGTTGTAATATATGTAGTGTGTTGGTATTTGAAGCTCATTAATGTACAATAAGATATATGTGAGCCTTGGGCCATGCTTTGAAGCAAAAATCTTATTGGTATATATTATGACTTCATTTTTGCTTTTCATATGCCTTCTTGTATATCTTCTTTATGTGTGCATATTTATTTGTTGGCATATGTATCTATGATGTTTTCCACTTATAGACATATACACATATGATAAGATAATTTTAATTAATTTTTAATCCTTGGATGCCACCTTTTATTTCTTTTTATTCTTTGGTGGCTTCCAAATTTATTTGCCTATGAGTGATTATTCATCTTGTCTACATCTTCGTACACTCATATTAGTTCTCTCATGCCGTGTATTGTTAAATGAATTTGGATGAGTGAGGATTCCATGACTATGCACTTTGTTCCCAAATGCAATTATCATAATTGGTGCATGCTCTTTGGGGAGCTCATCTAATTCATTTAATAATACTCATTTGCATTCTTTCACATTTGTTGTGTTTTAAATGCTTATGGGGGAGCAAGGATTCCATATTTGTGCATTATGTATTCCAATACATTTATTTTGAATTGTGCACAAATCTTGGGGAGCTTCTCTAGTTGTTATTTAAAACACTCTTTTGCTCATATCATAATATTTGTTGTTTCCATTTGGACTCATTTGTTGTTTTCAAATTGGTTTGTCGGACCTTGTAGTTGCTTGCATTATTTGACTTTTTTTTGCAATCTTAGGGTCCTCGATATAGTTCTAATCCCACCCAAGTATTCATCATTGGATATGTGCGAAGGCACACCTTTGGAGGAATTATTACTATATTTGCCTTCTAGAACTTGTCACCCATTTCGGCAATCGATGCCAATGGGGGAGAAGTTTTAGAGGGTTTAAGGGAAGTTGGTTTATGCATTGAGTTTGTTCTTGTGCATTTGCTTCTCATGCTCTTGCATCTTTGTTGTTGCTTAGCATGTGGTATATATAGAGGAAACTCCTCCAATGATAATGATTGGCAATATATGCAATGAAATTCAAGTTCATCACACATGCATAGATTGTGGGGAGTTTGCTCTATATATGATGGTGGTACCAATATCACATACTTTTGTAGTATTTGATATTGGTATTACCATTATTCATTAAAATTCATATATAAACCCTCTTAAGGATTGTCATCAATTACCAAAATGGGGAGATTGAAAGAACATGTTGGGCCCCATGTGTGGTTTTGGTAATTAATGACAATCTTTATGAACTAATGTGTGTATTAAGTTGTACTTGTAGGAATTGTCCATTGGCATTGCTTGGAGCATGTGTTGACTTCAAGATAGATGAAATGAGAAGAAGATGTGTTGTGCAAGCTCAAAATGCCATCTATAGAAGATCTCATGTTTGATGCTTGCCATCCTCGGTGATCATGGATCGATGATGAGGAATCAAGAAAGGTGTCCATCTTGAGAAGGACAAGATCGTCTACATCGATCTCAAGTGGATTGCTCAAGGCAAAGGTATAATATTGATAGGTTTTCCTTTTGTCGGTCTCATGTTTGTTGGGAGACCGGGTTTAGGATAGATAACCATACTATCAAGAAGGGCTCTCGAATGAGTAACTTCGGTCACATCGTTGGAGATAGATCAAACCTTTGCATACTTGCATCATCATATTTGGTTGTTATTTGGTCTTATCCATGTGAGGATATAGAGCTTGTGGTAATCTCCATAACAAGCTCTAGTCCATCAAAAACGGATTTCCCTTTTATATCTTATTGCGTTTTGATCTTGGAGGTTTTACCGGTTTGTATTTTAGAGATAGGTAAAACCTTCCATTATTTGGTTCTTACTCATGTGAGGATTTAGAGCTTGTGTTAATCTCCATGACAAGCTCTCGTTCATAAATAGCCAGTTTCATATGCATTTTCTATTACGTTTTTGATGTTGAAGGTTTTATCGGTTCATCTTTTTGATAGAGGTTAAACCTTTCGTCATTTGGATATATCCTCCCTTGCTGGACTATAATGTTTCTTTGCATTATCTTTTAGAGCTTGTTGTCCTCTTGAAGCAGAGCCCAAGATCATCAAAATCGAATCTGGATGCAAAAGTTATGGCCGTTTTCGTTCGGGGATGACGGTAGTACCGGACCAGGGTCGATAGTACGGAGGTCCGTAGTACAACCGTAGTACGGTCGGTACTGAAAAAGGTGCGTTTGGCGACCTGGGATCCCCAGGGATTGTCCGGTAGTGCGGGATTGTCCGGTAATCTGGGAATGTCGATAATCTGGGATTCGCGCTTTGGCTTCAGCGGTTGGATTTTGGGAACCTATTTAAGGGCATTCTTCCCCAATGGTTCCCTAACCATTCTTTCAAGTTTTCCCTCCATTGTTGACCTTCTTGAGCTTGCTTTCTCTCAATCCCTCAATGATTCTTGCATATTCTTGAGGATTTGAAGAGGAGATCTAGATCTACAATCCCACAAATCAATCTCTCCTCTAAGTGAGGGAACATATTGGGATCTAGATCTTGGAGTCTTTTGTGGATTTCCTCCATTGTTCTTCCTCTCTTATTCCCCATAAGCTTTTGTAGCTTTGGTGTAATTTGGGAGAGAGATTTGAGCACCTTTGTGGTGTTCTTGCCATTTGCATTTGGTGCATCGGTTTGAGTTCTCTTTGGAGGATTTGATTTGAGTTACTCATTGGAGCTTGTCCCTCTTGGGTTCTTGGAACCCTAGGCGGTTTAATGGCCTTGGTGGCATTGTGGCCTTGGTGGCATTTGTTGGGAGCCTCAATTAAGTTGTGGAGTAGTGCCCCAACCATGTGAGAGGTTCGGTTGCCACCGACAAGTCTGCAAATAGTGGGCGTGGATCGATCCCATTGGGGTGAGATTCACCGGAGAATAAAGGAGGCCTTTTGTGGCGTTGGTGGTTTGATACCACCCCCTCTCCAAACGAGACGTACTCCATGTTGGGAGGAACTCGGTAAAATATTGGTGTCCCCGCGTGCCTCGGTTATCTCTATACCCGAGCTCTTTACTTATGCACTTTACATTGTGATAGCCTTCGTGCTTGAAGTAATATATATCTTGCTATCACTTTGTTGCTTGTATTGCTTAGCATAAGTTGTTGGTGAACATAGGTAAACCTTAGTTGTTTCTAGGTTGTGCTTTACAAAGTAAACACTAGTTTTATTCCGCCTTTGTTGAGCCACTCTAGGAAAAGTTTTAATCGCCTATTCACCCCCCTCTAGGCGACATCCGGATCCTTTCAGCCTCTACGTTAGAGCGCATGCATGCGAGGGGGGACACATGCAAGCACCTATACCAACCTCTCACCACACCCACACACATATGCTAGGGGCACATGCAAGTTTTCATCTCATTCCAATGTTCTCGTGGTCTTCCTCCGTGAAACCACGATCTGTGCACACTCGGATCGTCTACCCCTAGGCGTTCCTCGACAAGGTAGTCGGCATAGCTCTCTCTTGTTTTGTGTTTGTTTAGGTCATAGGGTGATGTCAAACCATGTTGGCTCACAAGTTGGGTCACTATCCTACCGGTTTCACCTCGGGAGATTCCACCCTCATCTGGTCGGAACCTTCGCCTCTAGGTTAGAGCATGCATGCGAGGGGACACATGCAAGCACCTATACCAACCTCTCACCACACACACACATATGCTAGGGGCACATGCAAGTTTTCATCTCATTCCAATGTTCTCGTGGTCTTCCTCCGGCGAAACCCTGATCTCTGTGCACACTCGGATCGTCTACCCCTAGGCGTTCCTCGGCAGGGAGTAGCCCGTAGCTCTCTCTTGTTTTGTGTCTGTTTAGGTCATAGGGTGATGTCAAACCATGTTGGCTCACAAGTTGGGGCACTATCCTGCGGTTTCACCTCGGCGGAGATTCAACCCTCATCTGGTCGAAACCTTCGCCTCTAGGTTAGGCGCATGCATGCGAGGGGACACATGCAAGCACCTATAACAAACTCTCACCACACGCACACATATGCTAGGGGCACATGCAAGTTTTCATCTCATTCCAATGTTCTCGTGGTCTTCCTCCGTGAAACCACGATCTCTGTGCACACTCGGATCGTCTACCCCTAGGCGTTCCTCGGCAGAGGTAGCCAGCGTAGCTCTCTCTTGTTTTGTGTTTTTTTAGGTCATAGGGTGATGTCAAACCATGTTGGCTCACAAGTTGGGGAACTATCCTACCCGGTTTCACCTCGACGGGGAGATTCCACCCTCATACGGGTCCGGAACCTTCGCCTCTAGGTTAGAGCGCATGCATGCGAGGGGGGACACATGCAAGCACCTATACCAACCTCTCACCACACCCACACACATATGCTAGGGTCACATGCAAGTTTTCATCTCATTCCAATGTTCTCGTGGTCTTCCTCTGGCGAAACCCTGATCTCTGTGCACACTTGGATCGTCTACCCCCCTAGACGTTCCTCTGACAGGGGTAGCCCGGCATAGCTCTCTCTTGTTTTGTGTTTGTTTAGGTCATAGGGTGATGTCAAACCATGTTGGCTCACAAGTTGGGTCACTATCCTACCCGGTTTCACCTCGACGGGGAGATTCCACCCTCATACGGGTCCGGAACCTTCGCCTCTAGGTTAGAGCGCATGCATGCGAGGGGGGACACATGCAAGCACCTATATCAACCTCTCACCACACCCACACACATATGCTAGGGTCACATGCAAGTTTTCATCTCATTCCAATGTTCTCGTGGTCTTCCTCTGGCGAAACCCTGATCTCTGTGCACACTCGGATCGTCTACCCCCCTAGACGTTCCTCGGCGAGGTAGCCCGGCATAGCTCTCTCTTGTTTTGTGTTTGTTTAGGTCATAGGGTGATGTCAAACCATGTTGGCTCACAAGTTGGGTCACTATCCTACCGGTTTCACCTCGGCGGGAGATTCCACCCTCATCTGGTCGGAACCTTCGCCTCTAGGTTAGGCGCATGCATGCGAGGGGGACACATGCAAGCACCTATACCAACCTCTCACCACACCCACACACATATGCTAGGGGCACATGCAAGATTTCATCTCATTCCAATGTTCGTGGTCTTCCTCGTGAAACCACGATCTGTGCACACTCGGATCGTCTACCCCCTAGACGTTCCTCTCACAGAGGTAGCCGGCGTTTCTCTCTCTTGTTTTGTGTTTGTTTAGGTCATAGGGTGATGTAAAACCATGTTGGCTCACAAGTTGGGGCACTATCCTGCACCGGTTTCACCTCGGCGGGGAGATTCCACCCTCATCTGGTCCGAACCTTCGCCTCTAGGATAGGCGCATGCATGCGAGGGGACATGCAAGCACCTATACCAACCTATCACCACACCACACCCACACACATATGCTAGGGGCACATGCAAGTTTTCATCTCATTCCAATGTTCTCGTGGTCTTCCTCCGGCGAAACCCTGATCTCTGTGCACACTCTAATCGTCTACCCCCTAGACGTTCCTCTGACAGGGGTAGCCCGGCGTAGCTCTCTCTTGTTTTGTGTTTGTTTAGGTCATAGGGTGATGTCAAACCATGTTGGCTCACAAGTTGGGGCACTATCCTACCCGGTTTCACCTCGACGGGGAGATTCCACCCTCATACGGGTCCGGAACCTTCGCCTCTAGGTTAGAGCGCATGCATGCGAGGGGGGACACATGCAAGCACCTATATCAACCTCTCACCACACCCACACACATATGCTAGGGTCACATGCAAGTTTTCATCTCATTCCAATGTTCTCGTGGTCTTCCTCTGGCGAAACCCTGATCTCTGTGCACACTCGGATCGTCTACCCCCCTAGACGTTCCTCTGACAGGGGTAGCCCGGCATAGCTCTCTCTTGTTTTGTGTTTGTTTAGGTCATAGGGTGATGTCAAACCATGTTGGCTCACAAGTTGGGTCCTTTGTCCTACCGGTTTCACCTTGGCGGGAGATTCCACCCTCATGGTCGGAACCTTCGCCTCTAGGTTAGAGCGCATGCATGCGAGGGGGGACACATGCAAGCACCTATATCAACCTCTCACCACACCCACACACATATGCTAGGGTCACATGCAAGTTTTCATCTCATTCCAATGTTCTCGTGGCCTTCCTCTGGCGAAACCCTGATCTCTGTGCACACTTGGATCGTCTACCCCCCCTAGACGTTCCTCTGACAGGGGTAGCCCGGCATAGCTCTCTCTTGTTTTGTGTTTATTTAGGTCATAGGGTGATGTCAAACCATCTTGGCTCACAAGTTGGGTCACTATCCTACCCGGTTTCACCTCGACGGGGAGATTCCACCCTCATACGGGTCCGGAACCTTCGCCTCTAGGTTAGAGCGTGTGGCATCCCGCAAAAACCACTACTAGGAAATCGCGTTGAATTTGTGCATTGCATCGTCATCATCAAGCATTGTTTGCCAAAACTATTTTTGCAAAACTCGATTTGTTTTCCAAACGCCCCATCTTTATTCAAACGCCAAAAACCGGGTCCCCGGAATATTTTGTTTTGGCCGCTATCGGTTTGCAGACGGCCCGTTTAAATCGAATAAAATATTTATTTATTTTTGGCCGGAGCAGTCGAACGGGCCAACCGACCCGAACGACCGCCCCAGATTTTTCAATCGGTCCAAACCTGCCCGCCCTCCTAAATTCTAAACCCACCTAAAAAGCTACCCATCCCTCCCAGCCACATCACCCCGGCCTATCTCGCTGCGCCACCTCACCCTCTCCTCTCCACCTACCCAACCACAAAGTGCCACGTGGCTCCCTCACCTCTCTCCACACTCCCACGGATCCACCCCCCTCGGCAGCGTGCAGCCCACTCCCTCACCCTCACGGCCGCCCGCATGCCATGACCCCTGGGCCCGCCACATCTCCCTGGCCCTTGCCTTGAGCCCATCGCCCAGCCCCATTCCACGGACCCGGTCCGCCCATGGCCCACCACAGGTCCACGCCCCATAGCGTGCCCGCTCTCCTCTCCCTTCTCCCTCTTCCTCCCGTGACTCTCTCACCACCGCGCACCCAGGGAGGCAGCCCAGCCCCTTGCTCGCTCCCCTCCTCGCCTTGGCCGCACCGGAGCCGCCTCGCCTCCCTCTCCGCGCCGCCTCCGGCCCCCTCTCTCTCGCCGAGCTCCACCCCGTCCCCAAGCCTCCCTCACCGCCGGTCATCCCCTCACCCTCACCGCCGGACCGTCTACCTTCGCCGCCCCCTCCCCAGGCTCTCTCCGGCCGCCGTCGGGCCTTCCCCCACCTCTAGCCGGCCCCGTCGACCCGAGGCCCTCGCCGCCGGCCTCCCCAACCCGCTCCACCTACCTCCCCGCCGGCGACCAAGCGCCGCTCCCATGTGCCACTTGCCGGCATGCGCCCCTCCACCTCCCTCCGTGGCGCGCCGCCTCACGCGTCTGCCCCGCGCCCTCGCCGCCCGTTCAAGCGGCCGAGCTCGGCCACGCCGCGCGAGACTCCGCGCCGGACCTGCGCCGTCCGCCCGTGTCCGCCCAGCGCCCTTGGCTCCGCGCCGCCTCCGATCGTCCCGACCGGACCGCCCGCTGCGCTTGCTCACGCCGCGTCTGCCGCCCCGTGCAGCGAGCTCTGCCCCGTCTCCCTGCGGCCCGACCTGGCCCGCCCGCCGCCTCCGCCGGTGCGTCCACGCCGGCTACCTCCGACTCCAGCAGCAGCCACCGGCCTCCCCGACGCGTCAACCTCGCCGGCGACCTTCTCCGGCGCCGCGAGCCTCTCGCATCACCGCCTCGCCGAGACCTCTGCCTTGCCGAGCACCGGCGGCTCGTCCCCTGCCGCCGTCAAGTACCGCGAAGCCGAACCGTCCCTCCGAGCCGCGCGCCCTCGAGTCCTCCCCGGTCCCCATCTTGGCGGGCCGTCGTCGGCCGCTGCTGCGGGGCCACAGCTGCGTCAACCTCGCCCGGCCAGCCTTGGCGTCGATTGCGTGGCGCGGCCGTCTGCGCCGCCAGCGGCGTGCCCCGCCAAGCTTCGCCATGTCGCTGCCATCACCGGAAGTGCGGCCGCCAAGGACCAAACCAAGTTCTTCGGCGCCGTGAAGCCCGTGAGCGGAGAGAACCCATGGCGCCAGAAGATCCCCGGATCCGATATCCCGAAGGCTATGCCACGCAAGAACTTCTCCTCGGAACCCGAAGACCTCGACGAGATCTCCTACATGGAAACGGAAACCCGGATACCAGGGCGTCGAAGCGAACACGAGCTCTCTCGCGGACGCCAAGTACTCCGACGCGGCGACAAGATCTTACGCACGGAACCGCGCGATCGCTGCTCGGAGCAACAAGTACCTGCGCGGAACCCCAAGACCACCGACAAGACCGTCCTCGAAGCCTAAGCCCGACCCGACCGGTCCGAAGAACAAGCGAACCGTCACGACGACAAGATCCCCTACATGGGAGCCCGAAGAACCCGTACCCGAAAGCCGCGGATGCGACATGATCTTCTCCTCGGACGCCAAGATTCGTCGAGCCCCCGGAACAACAAGTACTACCTCGGGGATGCGAAGCCGAGAACTTCCATGAACGCCATGATCGTCGACATGACCCTAAGACCCCAGATGCGACAAGAACGGCACCGACCAGGGCGGACCCGATGCGCCCCCGACGCCAACCAAGCCCTGCTTCCCGGTTGCGACAAGACCCTAACCCCCGGAGTCCGAGAACGATCCCGCCGAGACCGTCGAACCCCGAACCCCGGAACCCCAAGAACGTCGAGTCCCCTCTAATGTGTGAACCCCTTCCCGAAACCCTATTTCATAACATAATAACAACTGTTGCATATTAATCATTTCATCTCGCATGCATATCTGTGGTTTGGGGGCCTTATGCCGATTCACCTCATAATTAAATATGGGGCCCATATGCGGGCAAATCTAGTCTCATATCGGCCTCATTTAAATCTTGTGTAGCGAACCGGTGCTATCTTTTGTCATGTTAAAACAACATTTAAATTTGCGGGGCTTCTAACACAACTTGAACCATCTAATTAATTGTCGGGACCCCGGTTCCGTTTAATATGACCTAATTGCATCGCACCTTTGCCATGCCATCCATCATACATGCATCATGCCGATCTTCTGCCGTGTATTAAATATTGCATCCGGTGTTCTTCTAGTGTTTTGCTTCTTCGCGGATAAGGCCGTTGAGTTGATGTGAGCTTCGCCCCGATCTCCGGTCGAACCCTTCGACAATGTTTTCAGGCGAGCATCTCCCCCTTTCTACCTATCTTACTTTATAGTATTTTATTTCCCTCCTGTTGATCTATTGCTATCCGTATTGCGATGCTCTAGTTTTCGTACCCGCGATATCCCTTGCAGCCGTATATTGCCTTGGACACATCCTATTACCTGTTGTTTGGTAGATAGTTGGACTTGCGCGTCATAGTTGCTTGCCCAAGTGTTGATGTGTGTCGTCATATGCCACAGTTGTTGATGTATTGCCGCATGATGATGTTGGAGATGATGCTAGTTTTACTTATCGCACCTTTAATTTCTGTTTAACAACTAAAATTGAAATAAGCGAGAGGCATCGGTGGGTGATAGATAATATTTGGTTTCGAGCATACTTGTGTCCGTAAGACCCAGTACTTGATACCTGTTCCTTGATTTATCGCGCTATCCACATCCGGAGGTATATGGGACCCCCCCAGGCGAGCTTGATTCATTCTTATTTCTTGGGGCCACAAACTAGTTTGAGGTTTTATTTACGATCTGTACTTATGCCATGCTCTTGTTTTATTTACGATTGTGCGAAGAAACTGCTTTATCTTGTTAGGTAAGCGTAATGTTTTCGGTATCGGCGATCCCGATTGGGGACTGCTCATCGTTCTGACCATTGTCGCAAACCTTGGGTCCGTCTCGAGCTTGCTTACTCCGTTCGGGTATACTTCAAGGGTGGCCCCTGAAATATTTCTGAATCTGTGATTGTTCGATCGTGAAAGCCTCGTTGGGTTTTGATTTGGTTTTTCGAGGTTGATCGGCGTGTGTTGCTATTGGTGCACCCGGGTTAAAACTTTAAAAGCCGTGTCCATGGATATGGGCGACTTGGAGCACGATATCTCGATCATAGACAAGCATAACTAAAGTTCTTGTTATAAATTTGACTTATAATGATTAGTAATCAGCTTCACTATAACGGAATGGCTAATAACTGCCCACAATTGCTTGTTTGGTTGTCGCTTGCGACAATTGTATCGACTAGTAAGTATTACAACTACAACAAAATGGCTGAATAAAAGTACCAACAAGCTGCTGGGTTTTGGGTTTATCTCATGCTATCTGCACGATTAGTAATTGTTGCAACTATAACGGAATGGTGAATTAAAAGTGCCTTTGCTTATTTTATCGGGCGATTATCTAAACTGACTAGTAAAGTGCAACTATAAGCGAATAAGTAAAACTGCCAGCGGTGTGAGTTCCTCGGTTGACTTCCTCGTTTGGTCTCGAGAAAGCCCGAGATGGGTTTGTTTGATGATAGTATCGAGTTGGATCCGAATAGGTCTCTCTCACCCTCTCGATTGGCCGGTTGTATCGAGTCTCTATAGGATGTTTAGTGCATCTTTGCTGCCGCTTGATCCACCATACCTATGTGGCGAGGACCGAATTCTAGCCTCGCCGTGTCTTGGCCTCGATCTTGGCGCTCCTTCTTTGTTTTACCTTTGCCCTTTGTCGGCACCCTTTTGTTTAAGCAGGTTTTGAGATCGGCGCCGTTAGCGAGGTTACCCTTCGGCTTGGCACAGGCAGGGTTATGGGCGCCATTGGTTATTCTTGAGGCTCTTAGCCCCATTTGCATCTTGTCGTAGTCGGACGCTCGATTATCTCAAGGTGATTTGGATCTTTAAATATTATATCTGTATTCTTGACTCATCGAGTCGCTGTTATATATATCTGTTCTGTGGGTACCATCGCGGGCTGTTGTGTAATGTTATTACTTGTTTCCACCCGCATGAAAGTGCACGGTGGGCACCTTTGAATCGTTTCTATGCGGGTTTGGTGAATTTTGCCCAAACTTGCATAGGTCCGATTACGAGGGTGTTACAGTGGTATCGAGCTCGGCGGTTGCGATACCCCAAGTCGACTGTAGGATAACCTAGCTCACGGCGGTAGAGTGTCAAAACTATTTTGCAAAAGCGGTTGGATAGTTCGATTAGGTCTGATTTTATTCCTTACCCTCTGCTATTCTCCTCTTATCTCGGCGTGTTTTGAATCCGCTCTCTTCTCTTGCTTGAGTCCGAATTCGTGGTTGGGTTTCCGTCGTACCTTTAGGGTTTCGCTTCCTCCTTTGGTAGCGGTGTTCCACCATCCGGTGTTCAAGCTGCGGATGAATCCGTCTACGGTGTTACCATCTGTATTCCTTGTTTGTTCCTTCCGGTGTTTTCCGGCGACGACATCCGGTGAGCGGACCCGATCACGAGTCGCATCCTCCTTTGTTTCGAACCTCGCTTGTCGAGATCTTGATCGATTTGAGAATGGTTGCACTCTTTTCACTGATTGTGCGAGTAATAGTTTGGGTGCGTGATGGATTGGCCCCATGCCGACTACCCTTTCTATTCGCTTTTGTACATTGAAGTGGATGAGAATGCATCGGTTCCCCTTTCCAACGAAGTTAGAGGTGGCTTTATTTGTGAGACCTCTACCTTGATCTTTTGTTCAGTGTTCTCTCGGCGATCGAGAACAACGACCCTTGTTGGTGGTGTCGCGATACCCGGATGAAGAAGGAACCCTCGTTAGTGGTGTCGCGAGGATCTACAGGCGAGAAGACAGAGAACGCCGACCTTCCTTCCGGTACCATGAGGCGGATCTCGAGGGCGAGATCCATTGTTAGTGGTGTCGAATTGTGGCATCCCGCAAAAACCACTACTAGGAAATCGCGTTGAATTTGTGCATTGCATCGTCATCATCAAGCATTGTTTGCCAAAACTATTTTTGCAAAACTCGATTTGTTTTCCAAACGCCCCATCTTTATTCAACGCAAAACGGGTCCGGAATATTTTATTTTAGCCGCTATCGGTTTCTGCGGCCCGTTTAAATCGAATAAAATATTTATTTATTTTTGGCGGAGGCGATCGAGCAGGCCAACCGGCCGAGCGACCGCCCAGATTTTCAATCGGTCCAAACCTGCCCGCCCTCCTAAATTCTAAACCCACCTAAAAAGCTACCCATCCCTCCCAGCCACATCACCCCGGCCTATCTCGCTGCGCCACCTCACCCTCTCCTCTCCACCTACCCAACCACAAAGTGCTACGTGGCCGCTCCTCACCTCTCTCCACCTCCCACGGATCCACCCGGCCCCTCGGCCTGCGTGCAGCCCTCCTCGCCCCTCAGCCGCCCACCCATGCCACTGACCCCTGGGCCCGCCACTGTCTCCTGCCCACTGCCTTGAGCCCCATCGCCTTGACCCCATTCCACAGACCCGGTCCGCCCTTGAAACCACAGGTCCACGCCTGTGCGTGCCCCGCTCTCTCCTCTCCCTTCTCCCTCTTCCTCCCGTGACTCTCTCTGCACCCCTTTTGAGGCCGGCGAGCCCCGCCGGCTCGCTCCCCTCCTCGCCTTGGCCGCACCGGAGCCGCCTCGCCTCCCTCTCCGCGCCGCCTCCGGCCCCCTCTCTCTCGCCGAGCTCCACCCCGTCCCCAAGCCTCCCTCACCGCCGGTCATCCCCTCACCCTCACCGCCGGACCGTCTACCTTCGCCGCCCCCTCCCCAGGCTCTCTCCGGCCGCCGTCGGGCCTTCCCCCACCTCTAGCCGGCCCCGTCGACCCGAGGCCCTCGCCGCCGGCCTCCCCAACCCGCTCCACCTACCTCCCCCGCCGGCGACCAGCGCGCCGCTCCCTTGAGCCTGCCGGCGCCCGCCCCCAGTCCACCTCCCCTCCGTAGCCGCCCGCCGCCTCCAGCGTCTGCCGCCGCCCCTCCCGCGCCGTTCAAGCGGCCCGAGCTTCACGCCCGCGCGGACTCCGCCGCGGACCTGCGCCCGTCCTCGCCCGTGTCCGCCCGCGCGCCGCGCGGCTCAGCGCCGCCCCTCCGTCCCGACCGGACGCCGCTGCGCCGCCGCTCCGCCGCCCGCGTCGCCCGCCCCCGTGCAGCGGCTTCTGCCCGTCTCCCTGCGGCCCGACCCGCCCGCCCGCCTCCGCCCGGTCGTCACGCCGGCTACCTCGACTCGGCGGCCACCGGCCTCCCGGCAGCGTCAACCTCGCCGGACCTTCTCCGGCCGCCGCGAGCCTCTCGCATCACCGCAGCTCGCCGAGGACCTCTGCCTTGCCGAGCACGGCTCGTCCCTGCCCGCCGTCAAGTACCGCGAAGCGAACCCGTCCCCTCCGGGCAGGCCGCCTCGAGTCCTCCGCGGTCCCCACATCTTGGCGGGCCCGTCGTCGACAGCGGCAACTGCTGCGGGCCACAGCTGCGTCAACCTCGCCCGGCCAGCCTTGCCGTCGGCTGCGTGGCCTTGCCGTGCACCGCACCTTGGCGTGCCCCGCCCAAGCTCGCCATGTCGCTGCCATCACGGAAGTCTGCGGCCGCCAGGACCAAACCAAGTTCTTGGCCGTGAAGCCGTGGCGGAAGAACCCATGGCGCCAGAAGATCCCCGGATCCGATATCCCGAAGGCTATGCCACGCAAGAACTTCTCCTCGGAACCCGAAGACCTCGACGAGATCTCCTACATGGAAACGGAAACCCGGATACCAAGGACGTCGAAACGAACACAACGAGCTCTCCCTCGCGGACGCCAAGTACTCCGGCACGGAACGACAAGATCTTCTGCCTGGAACCCGCATGATCGCCTGCTCGGAGCAACAAGTACCCTGCCGCGGAACCCCAAGACCACCGACAAGACCGTCCTCGAAGCCTAAGCCCGACCCCGACCCGGAGTCCGAAGAACAAGCCCGAACCCGTCACGACGCGACGACAAGATCCCCTACATGGGAGCCCGAAGAACCCGTACCCGAAAGCCGCGGATGCGACATGATCTTCTCCTCGGACGCCAAGATTCGTCGAGCCCCCGGAACAACAAGTACTACCTCGGGGATGCGAAGCCGAGAACTTCCATGAACGCCATGATCGTCGACATGACCCTAAGACCCCAGATGCGACAAACGGCGCGACCGAGCGGACCCGATGCGCCCGACGCCAACCAAGCCACCTTCCGGTTGCGACAAGACCCTAACCCCCGGAGTCCGAGAACGATCCCGCCGAGACCGTCGAACCCCGAACCCCGGAACCCCAAGAACGTCGAGTCCCCTCTAATGTGTGAACCCCTTCCCGAAACCCTATTTCATAACATAATAACAACTGTTGCATATTAATCATTTCATCTCGCATGCATATCTGTGGTTTGGGGGCCTTATGCCGATTCACCTCATAATTAAATATGGGACCCATATGCGGGCAAATCTAGTCTCATATCGGCCTCATTTAAATCTTGTGTAGCGAACCGGTGCTATCTTTTGTCATGTTAAAACAACATTTAAATTGCGGGGCTTTTAACACAACTTGAACCATCTAATTAATTGTCGGGACCCCGGTTCCGTTTAATATGACCTAATTGCATCTTCTTTGCCATGCCATCCATCATACATGCATCATGCCGATCTTCTGCCGTGTATTAAATATTGCATCCGGTGTTCTTCTAGTGTTTTGCTTCTTCGCGGATAAGGCCGTTGAGTTGATGTGAGCTTCGCCCCGATCTCCGGTCGAACCCTTCGACAATGTTTTCAGGCGAGCATCTCCCCCTTTCTACCTATCTTACTTTATAGTATTTTATTTCCCTCCTGTTGATCTATTGCTATCCGTATTGCGATGCTCTAGTTTTCGTACCCGCGATATCCCTTGCAGCCGTATATTGCCTTGGACACATCCTATTACATTGTTTGGTAGATAGTTGGACTTGCGGCGTCATAGTTGCTTGCCCAAGTGTTGATGTGTGTCGTCATATGCCACAGTTGTTGATGTATTGCCGCATGATGATGTTGGAGATGATGCTAGTTTTACTTATCGCACCCTTTAATTTCTGTTTAACAACTAAAATTGAAATAAGCAGAGGCATCGGTGGGTGATAGATAATATTTGGTTTCCGAACGCCCACTTGTGTCCCGTAAGACCCAGTACTTGATACTGTTCCTTGATTTATCGCGCTATCCACATCCGGAGGTATATGGGACCCCAGGCGAGCTTGATTCATTCTTATTTCTTGGGGCCACAAACTAGTTTGAGGTTTTATTTACGATCTGTACTTATGCCATGCTCTTTTTATTTACGATTGTCGAAGAGCACCTTTGTCTTTATTTAGGTAAGCGTAATGTTTTGTATGTCGGCGGTCCCGATTGGGGACCTCTTGTCGTTCTGACCATTATCGCAAACCTTGGGTCCGTCTCGAGCTTGCTTACTCCGTTCTTGGTATACTTCAAGGGTGGCCCCTGAAATATTTCTGAATCTGTGATTGTTCGATCGTGAAAGCCTCGTTGGGTTTTGATTTGGTTTTCGAGGTTGATCGGCGTGTGTTGCTATTGGTGCACCCGGCGGGTTAAAACTTTTCGAAAGCCGTGTCCGCGGATATGGGCGACTTGGAGCATGATCTCGATCATAGACAAGCATAACTAAAGTTCTTGTTATAAATTTGACTTATAATGATTAGTAATCAGCTTCACTATAACGGAATGGCTAATACTGCCACAATTGCTTGTTTGGTTGTCGCTTGCGACAATTGTATCGACTAGTAAGTATTGCAACTACAACAAAATGGCTGAATAAAAGTACCAACAAGCTTTGGGTTTTGGGTTTATCTCATGCTATCATGCACTGATTAGTAATTGTTGCAACTATAACGGAATGGTGAATTAAAAGTGCCCTTGCTTATTTTATCGGGCGATTATCTAAACACGACTAGTAAAGTGCAACTATAAGCGAATAAGTAAAACTGCCAGCGGTGTGAGTTCCTCGGTTGACTTCCTCGTTTGGTCTCGAGAAGCGGAGATGGGTTTGTTTGATGATAGTATCAGGTTGGATCCGAATAGGTCTCTCTCACCCCTCTCGATTGGCCGGTTGTATCGAGTCTCTATAGGATGTTTAGTGCATCTTGCGCTGCGCTTGATCCACCATACCTATGTGGCGAGGACGCAATTCTAGCCTCGCCGTGTCTTGGCCTCGATCTTGGCGCTCCTTCTTTGTTTTACGCTTTGCCCTTTGTCGGCACCTTTTGTTTAAGCAGGTTTTGAGATCGGCGCCGTTAGCGGGGTTACCCTTCCGGCTTGGCACGGGCAGGTTATGGGCGCCATTGGTTATTCTTGAGGCTCTTAGCCCCATTTGCATCTTGTCCGTAGTCGGACGCTCGATTATCTCAAGGTGATTTGGATCTTTAAATATTATATCGTATTCTTGACTCATCGAGTCAGCTATATATATACGTCTGTGGGTCCCATCGAGGACTGTTGTGTAATGTTATTACTTCGTTTTCCACCCGCATGAAAGTGCCTGGTGGGCACCTTTGAATCGTTTCTATGCGGGTTTGGTGAATTTTGCCCAAACTTGCATAGGTCCGATTCTGAGGGTGTTACAGAGCGCATGCATGCGAGGGGGGACACATGCAAGCACCTATACCAACCTCTAACCACACCCACACACATATGCTAGGGGCACATGCAAGATTTCATCTCATTTCAATGTTCTCGTGGTCTTCCTCCAGCGAAACCCTGATCTCTGTGCATACTCGGATCGTCTACCCCCCTAGACGTTCCTCTTACAGGGGTAGCCCGGCGTAGCTCTCTCTTGTTTTGTGTTTGTTTAGGTCATAGGGTGATGTAAAACCATGTTGTCTCACAAGTTGGGGCACTATCCTACCCGGTTTCACCTCGACGGGGAGATTCCACCTCATCTGGTCCGGAACCTTCGCCTCTAGGTTAGGCGCATGCATGCGGGGGACACATGCAAGCACCTATACCAACCTCTCACCACACCACACACATATGCTAGGGGCACATGCAAGTTTTCATCCCATTCCAATGTTCTCGTGGTCTTCCTCGTGAAACCACGATCTCTGTGCACTCGGATCGTCTACCCCCTAGGCGTTCCTCAGGAGTAGCTGGCATAGCTCTCTCTTGTTTTGTGTTTGTTTAGGTCATAGGGTGATGTTAAACCATGTTGGCTCACAAGTTGGGGCACTATCCTACCGGTTTCACCTCGAGGAGATTCCACCCTCATCTGGTCGGAACCTTCGCCTCTCGTTAGGCGCATGCATGCGAGGGGACACATGCAAGCACCTATACCAACCTATCACCACATCCACACACATATTCTAGGGGCACATGCAAGTTTTCATCTCATTACAATGTTCTCGTGGTCTTCCTCGTGAAACCACGATCTCTGTGCACACTCGGATCGTCTACCCCTAGACATTCCTCGACAAGGGTAGCCGGCGTAGCTCTCTCTTGTTTTGTGTTTGTTTAGGTCATAGGGTGATGTCAAACCATGTTGGCTCACAAGTTGGGTCACTATCCTACCGGTTTCACCTCGACGGGAGATTCCACCCTCATCTGGTCAACCTTCGCCTCTAGGTTAGGCGCATGCATGCGAGGGGCACACATGCAAGCACCTATACCAACCTCTCACCACACCCACACATATGCTAGGGGCACATGCAAGTTTTCATCTCATTCCAATGTTCTCGTGGTCTTCCTCCGTGAAACCACGATCTCTGTGCACACTCGGATCGTCTACCCCCTAGGCGTTCCTCGGCGAGGAGTAGCCAGTAGCTCTCTCTTGTTTTGTGTTTGTTTAGGTCATAGGGTGATGTCAAACCATGTTGGCTCACAAGTTGGGTCACTATCCTACGGTTTCACCTCGGGGGAGATTCCACCCTCATCTGGTCAACCTTCGCCTCTAGGTTAGGCGCATGCATGCGAGGGGACACATGCAAGCACCTATACCAACCTCTCACCACACCCACACACATATGCTAGGGGCACATGCAAGTTTTCATCTCATTTCAATGTTCTCGTGGTCTTCCTCGTGAAACCCCCTAGGCGTTCCTCTGATAGGGTAGCCCGGCGTAGCTCTCTCTTGTTTTGTGTTTGTTTAGGTCATAGGGTGATGTCAAACCATGTTGGCTCACAAGTTGGGGCACTATCCTGCCGGTTTCACCTCGGCGGGGAGATTCCACCCTCATCTGGTCCGAACCTTCGCCTCTAGGTTAGGCGCATGCATGCGAGGGGGACACATGCTAGCACCTATACAAACCTCTCACCACACCCACACACATATGCTAGGGCACATGCAAGTTTTCATCTCATTCCAATGTTCTCGTGGTCTTCCTCGTGAAACCACGATCTCTGTGCACACTCGGATCGTCTACCCCCTAGGCGTTCCTTTGACAGGGGTAGCCGGTAGCTTTCTCTTGTTTTGTGTTTATTTAGGTCATAGGGTGATGTTAAACCATGTTGGCTCACAAGTTGGGGCACTATCCTACCGGTTTCACCTCGGCGGGAGATTCCACCCTCATCTGGTCCGGAACCTTCGCCTCTAGGTTAGGCGCATGCATGTGAGGGGGGACACATGCAAGCACCTATACCAACCTCTCACCACACCCACACACATATGCTAGGGGCACATGCAAGATTTCATCTCATTCCAATGTTCTCGTGGTCTTCCTAAGGCGAAACCCTGATCTCTGTGCACACTCGGATCGTCTACCCCCTAGGCGTTCCTCGGCGAGTAGCCCGGCATATCCTCTCTTGTTTTGTGTTTGTTTAGGTCATAGGGTGATGTCAAACCATGTTGGCTCACAAGTTGGGGACTATCGTGCGGTTTCACCTCGATGGGAGATTCCACCCTCATGCAGTCCGGAACCTTCGCCTCTAGGTTAGGCGCATGCATGCGAGGGGACACATGCGAGCACCTATACCAACCTCTCACCACACCCACACACATATGCTAGGGGCACATGCAAGTTTTCATCTCATTCCAATGTTCGTGGTCTTCCTCGTGAAACCACGATCTCTGTGCACACTCGGATCGTCACCCCTAACGTTCCTCGGCGGGGTAGCCGGCGTAGCTCTCTCTTGTTTTGTGTTTGTTTAGGTCATAGGGTGATGTCAAACCATGTTGGCTCACAAGTTGGGTCACTATCCTACCGGTTTCACCTCGGCGGGAGATTCCACCTCATCTGGTCTAACCTTCGCCTCTAGGTTAGGCGCATGCATGCGAGGGGGGACACATGCAAGCACCTATACCAACCTCTCACCACACCCACACACATATGCTAGGGGCACGTGCAAGTTTTCATCTCATTCCAATGTTCTCGTGGTCTTCCTCCGGCGAAACCCTGATCTCTGTGTACACTCGGATCGTCTACCCCTAGGCGTTCCTCGGCGAGTAGAAGGCGTATCTCTCTCTTGTTTTGTGTTTGTTTAGGTCATAGGGTGATGTCAAACCATGTTGGCTCACAAGTTGGGTCACTATCCTACCCGGTTTCACCTCGACGGGGAGATTGCACCCTCATACGGGTCTGGAACCTTCGCCTCTAGGTTAGGCGCATGCATGCGAGGGGACACATGCAGAACCTATACCAACCTCTCACCACACCCACAGACATATGCTAGGGGCACATGCAAGTTTTCATCTCATTCCAATGTTCTCGTGGTCTTCCTCGTGAAACCACGATCTCTGTGCACACTCGGATCGTCTACCCCCTAGGCGTTCTGTGATGAGAGTAGCCAGTAGCTCTCTCTTGTTTTGTGTTTGTTTAGGTCATAGGGTGATGTCAAACCATGTTGGCTCACAAGTTGGGGCACTATCCTGCAGTTGCACCTCGGCGGAGATTCCACCCTCATCTGGTCCGGAACCTTCGCCTCTAGGTTAGAGCGCATGAATGCGAGGGGGGACACATGCAAGCACCTATACCAACCTCTCACCACACCCACACACATATGCTAGGGGCACATGCAAGTTTTCATCTCATTCCAATGTCCTCGTGGTCTTCCTCGTGAAACCACGATCTCTGCACACTCGGATCGTCACCCCTAGGCGTTCCTCGAGGTAGCCGGCGTATCTCTCTCTTGTTTTGTGTTTGTTTAGGTTATAGGGTGATGTCAAACCATGTTGGCTCACAAGTTGGGTCACTATCCTACCGGTTTCACCTCGGTGAGGAGATTCCACCCTCATCTGGTCCGGAACCTTCGCCTCTAGGTTAGGCGCATGCATGCGAGGGGACACATGCAAGCACCTATACCAACCTCTCACCACACCCACACACATATGCTAGGGGCACATGCAAGTTTTCATCTCATTCCAATGTTCTCGTGGTCTTCCTCGTGAAACCACGATCTCTGTGCACACTCGGATCGTCTACCCCCTAGGCGTTCCTCGGCGAGAGTAGCCCGTAGCTCTCTCTTGTTTTGTGTTTGTTTTGATCATAGGGTGATGTCAAACCATGTTGGCTCATAAGTTGGGGCACTATCCTGCCGGTTTCACCTCGGCGGGAGATTCCACCCTCATCTGGGTTGGAACCTTCGCCTCTAGGTTAGGCGCATGCATGCGAGGGACACATGCAAGCACCCATACCAACCTCTCACCACACCCACACACATATGCTAGGGGCACATGCAAGTTTTCATCTCATTCCAATGTTCGTGGTCTTCCTCGTGAAACCACGATCTCTGTGCACACTCGGATCGTCTACCCCCTAGGCGTTCCTCACAGGTAGCCAGGCGTAGCTCTCTCTTGTTTTGTGTTTGTTTAGGTCATAGGGTGATGACAAACCATGTTGGCTCACAAGTTGGGTCACTATCCTACCGGTTTCACCTCGACGGGAGATTCCACCCTCATCTGGTCGGAACCTTCGCCTCTAGGTTAGGCGCATGCATGCGAGGGGACACATGCAAGCACCTATACCAACCTCTCACCACACCCACACACATATGCTAGGGGCACATGCAAGTTTTCATCTCATTCCAATGTTCTCGTGGTCTTCCTCGTGAAACCACGATCTCTGTGCACTCGGATCGTCTACCCCCTAGGCGTTCCTCGGAGGTAGCCCGGCGTAGCTCTCTCTTGTTTTGTGTTTGTTTAGGTCATAGGGTGATGTCAAACCATGTTGGCTCACAAGTTGGGGCACTATCCTACCGGTTTCACCTCGGCGGGAGATTCCACCCTCATCTGGTCCGGAACCTTCGCCTCTAGGTTAGGCGCATGCATGCGAGGGGGGACACATGCAAGCACCTATACCAACCTCTCACCACACCCACACACATATGCTAGGGTCACATGCAAGTTTTCATTTCATTCCAATGTTCTCGTGGTCTTCCTCCGGCGAAACCCTGATCTCTGTGCACACTCGGATCGTCTACCCCCTAGGCGTTCCTCGGCGAGGTAGCCAGCGTAGCTCTCTCTTGTTTTGTGTTTGTTTAGGTCATAGGGTGATGTCAAACCATGTTGGCTCACAAGTTGGGGCACTATCCTACCGGTTTCACCTCGACGGGAGATTCCACCCTCATCTGGTCCAACCTTCGCCTCTAGGTTAGGCGCATGCATGCGAGGGGGACACATGCAAGCACTTCATGTGGTCGTGGTGAGTGCTATTGAGAACCACATGCGATAATAACACTTACAAACATATAGAAATTTCTCGGGGTGTGAGAAGATTATAGCGACATTTCATGTGGACGTGTAGACTGCTATTAGGAAGTGCGAAATTATCAATTAATAAAAAAATATATAAATAATTGATGCAAATACAAAATATATGTAAAATAGAGAAGGCTACGCCGAGGGTGACCGTCGTGTATGTTTACGATGCGAGGGTGGCCGTCGGCGTATGCTATCGAGGGTCGCCATCGGCCTAAGCGGCACCGTTAAGCGCGCCCGTCTTGCTGGCGGCATGTGCCGCGCGTCCGCTTGCTACGCCGGGGTGACCGTCGGTGTATACTACGGCCGACGGCAGCTCGCCGAGGCTGGCGGTTAGGCTGGCTGGTGCGGTGCTACGCCGACGGCCCCGACGTTTGGCCGTCGGCGTAGCAGACGGCCGTCGGCGCATCTGGCCATTCCTGTAGTGCATATACACCATCTTCTCCTAGACTCGGGATGGACCGACTCGGGATGGCCAAAATCGTCTTTGTTAAGCAAATCTTGGAGGGGCGGTCATAAGACAATAACCAAACTAGCCTTAATCTGCATGACTGCTAGATCAATTATTACTGGTATTTTATTATAAGTATCTTTTGTGAAATATAAGAAATATTATGCCATATTTTTTCTTCAAAAATATTACACCTCCATTGTGAACCAGAGCGATAGAAACAAATCGCCCTAGCACATAGCGATATGACCTAAGAGCATCTCTAACAAATATGCCACAATCCAAACCCAGAAAAGTCATATGGGGGTAGCTTGATAACCCTATCCAGTATGAGAATTGGATATCTCACTGGTAGAAAAGGGCCCATTCGTCCCGGTTGGTAAGGGCCATTAGTCCCGGTTGCCCAACCGGGACGGGGTAATCGGGACTAAATCTCTAACCATTAGTCCCGGTTGCCCCACCAACCGGGACAAATGGGGCACATGTGGCGGCATCAGAGCGCGAGGGGGTGTGGAGCATTAGTCCCGGTTCGTAACACGAACCGACTAACTAACTTCTGCCGAAGAGATTTGGCCCATTTCTGCCGCGAAGAATTCATTTTGGCACATTTTGTTGCAGCGGCATTTTCGCCACTTTTGTGCCGAGAGAATTCATTTAGGTTGTTTTATTGTTTATTTAGTGTTTTGCACTTATCAATGAAGGAACCTTATATTACACAAGATCATCATGACAACATTACATTCAATACACGGATCGAGTTTATGCACTACATACAAAAGTTGCTATTCGATGCTACCGGCCAATTTCTTGAAAGTTGCTATTTTTACAATTCCTATTGTCTATACACAGCCGAGTAGTATTCCCCTTGTGTATTTAGGACTTCTGCATCCAAGAATCCCGCCAATTCCTCCTGTATTGCTCGTATGCGATCCTTTGGCAGAAGACCGTCCCGTAGACGTTTGATCTGATTTAAAAAAGGAGTCATCCTATATGAATATGAAACTAAACACAATTTGATTGTAATTAAAAACTATAGAAATTGTTTACGTACGTGGAGTTGCTCTAAATTTCTGCCCTTCTCATCGCACGTCTGTCGGATGAACTCGCATACATAGTATCCACATAGATTGTTACCTGGTCCCTGCGTCAGGCACTTTACGACAACAGAGTTCAATCAAAATAATAATCAAGCATGATAATAACTGTATCAAAACTAGAATCAAAGAGATGCGCGGATATAGCTAGTGGTGCTTACATCTAGTGGTTGAAATGTAAGCTCCTCTTTCCAAACACCCTAGCCTTCTTG
The DNA here is from genome assembly GCA_030063025.1 of Avena longiglumis. Taxonomy (NCBI): domain Eukaryota; kingdom Viridiplantae; phylum Streptophyta; class Magnoliopsida; order Poales; family Poaceae; genus Avena; species Avena longiglumis. The sequence goes on along the minus strand of CP125974.1, from coordinate 536,602,550 downwards.
GTGAACCGTTTCCAAGCGCGCCCGCGTGAAAGCGAATAAAATAAGTTATTAAGTACTTGATATCATAAAATTCCTGACGTTGCCTATATAGTGTCGTAATGATTAGAATTACCCATGGAGAAGTATCTGCATGTCCTTCCACGTCTCAAGGGTTTATGTTTGAGTCCATGACTAGTACCGCCCTTTGTCAAGTTGAATGATTAATGAATATAGTGGTACTGCGAATGCGTAACTAATCAATTATATACTTAACATCGAGTAAGCGAAATAGAAAGTGTATACAAGACAATAACACTCACTCGAAGTTGTAAGGAAATAGTATTTCCTTTTGGTTTCTTGAAACCTTAACGCATGTACTATATTATCCTCCGTATCCGGGGCTTATTTTGAGATTAGCTTCATGAACCCAATATGGGTCAATGAAGCCAATGTCATAGATTTGTCCTCTGCTGCATTCGAGAATCTTCATTACGCATATTAAAGTATGATTATATACATGCAATAAACAAAATATTATAGATGGAGACTAAATTAATTACAATTAGTACTTACGGACAATAGGCACTCATGATCGATTTGTCCAAGGCGTCTTGATTGAATAATTGAAATAGTTCATCAAATTCAATGGATATCATGTCATCCTTATCTTTCCCATGATGCTTTTTGTAACCCTCGGCACTATCCGATTAGCCCGGCCCTTGTGGCATGCATGTACCAATTATGCAATCTTCGCATTTTGTTGGAAGATTGTTTACCTCCTCGAGTTTGACGAGAGGTTTTCGTCTTGGTATTGGTATGCTACTTCACTCACGGGAAGAACTCTAAGCAGGATAATCTTGGGCAATACTCATACCTTGAGCAGCGGCACTTCTCCAGTGTGCAACTACCTGGATCATCTTGCTCTTATTTATATTTGCTCGACCCCACATTGGTTTGAGAAATCACCTTGAGAGGCGCAAGTCTGTTTTGCTTGTTCTCCGAGCTGGCTGATTTCCGCTTGCATCAGTCTTGCTCTTGAGGCTTTTGTCTGCATGTGACTTGAGAATAGAACGTTCATAGTCCGATGACAGCTTTGGCTCGGGTTGATGAAGAGTCTTTAGCATTTTCAACACTTTGGCTTTTTCTTCTTTGGTCTTTGGGGAACTCTGGCTCTTTCGGCCGCCTTAGCTTAGCAACGCTATCGTTTCCGCATCAACGATCGCCATGATCTCCTCTTGATCTGATCATAAGCTCTCTTGGGAGGAACCGTTGGTACTTTTGGAAGAGGCTCTTGTTTACGTTTGGCGATCGCTTACGATGCAGTGGCGATGCGCTTCGCTTTATCCCGAGGCGGCGATGGCTCCATGGCGATGGCTGCACGGAGATTGGTGAGGCGGCGGGCTGGGTGAGAGACAAAGGCGGCTGCCATGGCGGCGACCTCGGCGGAGACGGGTGAGGCGGCGAAGATGGCCTTGGCGTGTGATTTGAAGCACGATACAATCCTTCGGCCATAGAATGGTGACGTTTTTCGTCACCCGCGATCACATCCCTTCACCGGCAGGTAGTGAAGATCCAAAACCTCAAAGGTGGGCATGATTTCATCCACGCCGACAACAGCGTAGCCCTCGGAACGGACGGCGGTGGTAAGTTGGTGTGGGTCCAATTGGTAAGGCATAGCCGGCCACCTTCATTGATATGTTCACAACTTTGACATGTAGCTCGCGATGTGTCATCTCGTGATATCATCCACCGGGTAGCCAACAGAGCCATCGTCGGTGCATCATCGTCATCGCCATTGTCATCACCGGGACCTCGGTGGAAGCCACACTGCTTTTCGATTATTCGATAGGCGGTAGCATCGAATGCGGTGTCTTTCTGAGATGGGCGCCGTAGTACTTCTCTTTAAGTGTGTTAATTTCATCTTGTTGTTGCTTTAATCGTTCTTCAATTAAACGCATTCGCTCTTCGACTTTCTGCTTCAGCCGCCATACATCCTTACTCCTCTCGGCTTCTATCGGGATATTTCTTCCTCTCTTGAAACCAGTCCTCCATGATTGGGAGCCTATTGTGCCTCGTGTTCGTCCATCATGTTCCTTATTTCCAAGGGCGAGTGTGATCTCATCATTCTCTCTATCGGAATGAAGTCCCCATCTTTAACAGACCTTCTTGCTTTTCTCATCCTCTCGATTGGCAAGGGTCTTCTTTATGTCGTATGTTATATATACACCTCCCTTAAGTCCAACGTGCCCCCATGCCGTAAAACCAATTCCTTGCGTTCTACCCAATCGTGCATCTCGGGTGATATTTTTATCACGCAGCTTCTGCTCATTTCTCCCACTTAGGAATGCCAACCTTCTAGCCACCTTGCCCCATAGTATGGTGATACTTCTTCTTAGCAACATTCAGCTTATTCGTTTGGACATTTTCTTAGCTTTTTCTGATTTCTTGTATTCCACAAACTCATCCCAGAATGGTTTTATCTTCTCAAACTGAATATTCTTGAAATCGGGAGTCTTCTTTTTCACGACATAGTCAAGGTGCAATCTTTTCTTCCAGTTGGTGAAACACTGGGCATCTTCTTCAAAGCCCACTCCCTGACCTTAGCCTCCATGGCTCTCCCATGTTGTAAGGCGTCCTCAACTGGATCCTCCGCATTTGGATCCAGCTCTATCTTCGGTAGTTTAAAATTAACCATGAGCCTCTTCCACAGTAAATCTTTGGCGTGGTTAGGGACAAATAAACATGTTCCCTCTTCATCCGCATTAGCAGGCCTATTCCAATTTCTAATGGTGATCGGGATTAAGTCCCTAACGATTACTCCGCATTGTGCCACAAATTTGGTTGCGACAACCGGAGGCTGTCGATTGCCGTCTACGACATCTTGATCCTGAACCTCTCATGGTCTTGCAACTTTTGGTTTGGCCTCGTCCTCTTTTCAGTAGATTCCTTGATCCGGAGGGCTAAAAGAAGAAAGATCGCCGTTACTATTTCTATATAGATAGCAGATGATTAATTAATGAATTGATTTATATTACATGCACCTTGCCGGAGCGGTCGTCTTCTCGATTACACAAGGCATCGCCTTCTCCCTCGCGGAAGGCAACACCTTCAACCTCAAACAAGTTGTCTACTCCGGTAAAAAGAGGATCACCCTCACTGGAGTTGTTCAGAAACGTTGATACGTCTAAATTATCTTCCCCACGGATCACACCTTGGATCAACTCTTCCTTTTCTTCGTCTCTGACGTGTGGGTCCATATTTTCTGCATAGGTGGAAAACTGAATAAGTCAAAGCAGCTAAAGGAGAAAGTTAAGTACGGTTTTGAGAGATATAAACCCTAATTCAGAGAAACCCTAATATATACATACACAATAATAAAAATGAAGAGAAAGGGAAACCGTGTAGTAGATAGGAACATCGTCGAACCCATGGAATCGATGCAATGCTCAAGAAAGTATGATGATATGACAAGTTAATTTGCATTGGAATGTAACCCTAAGAAATGCTCGACGATTTAATCGGGGTTCCGAGGGGTGAAAATCCTAACTCGGAGAAACTCCGGAACACATGAGAGGGGTGGATTTGTTCTTCTAATTAAACTTGTAATTTAAGTTGTTGAACAATGCATGATTATAGCTTAGATAGCTAGGTTTCATTTTTCTGAACATTTTGATATATTATTCATATTTTTCTGACTTATAAACAATAAGTTATTGAATTTACAAGTTTAAATCATTTTCTGGAATTAAAAAAAAGGCAAATAGTTTTTACACCGGGGCGCCAGAAAGAGAGGGGAACAATCAACACATGGCATCGATGCAATGATCAAACAAGGATGATGATATAACAAGTTAATTTGTATTAAAAAGTAACCCAAAGACATGCTCGGCAATTTAAACGGGGTTCCGAGGGGTGAAAACCCTAACTCGGTGAAACTCCGGAGTATATGAGAGGGGTTGATTTTGTTTTCTAATTAAACTTGTCTTGAAAGTTGTTGAACAATGCATGATCATAGCTTAGATAGCTAGGTTTCATTTTTCTGAACATTTTGATATATTATTTGTATTTTTCTGACTTACAGATTAAAATTATTGAATTTTCAATATTCAAAAAATTTTCTGAAAATAAATAAGTCTGGAATTATTTTTTACACCCAGGCAAACTATACACACAACAACTGACAGATGGGCCCTGTGCCACATAAGCAGCCACGTGAGCAAAGTGGGACAGAGGGGGCCGTTGGGTGTTTTTCACCAGGCGGTTACACATCGCCAGCAGCGGGTGGGCCTGGTCCACGCCACGCCAGCACCTGCCGCCTCGCCATGTCAGACAGCACCCTTCACACCCTCCTTCAACACCTGCCGCCACGCCAGCACCCTCCGCCGCCACGCCATACCACCCGCCGGCCGAGTCCGGCCAAGACCTGCTGCCCGCCGCGCGCCGCACCATGCCACGCCAAGAAATCCCGTCGGTGCCGTGGCGGCGAAGAGGGAGAGGGGCGAGGCTAGAGAGGGGACGCACCTTCTGGCGGCGACGATGCACGACGGCGGTGGCGCTGCTGGCCGGGGACGACGACGCACGCGGCGGTTGGAGTGGTGGCGAGCGCTTCTGGCGGGGGCGGCGGCGGCAGCGCTCAGGGCGGGCGGCGGCGGCGGCGCTCAGGGCGGGCGACGGCGAGCGAAGGCGGGCGGCGTCTCCTGTGTTGTGTGCGGCGCGAAGAATGGTGAAGGAAGAAGAGGAAGGCGCGTCATGTATAAAGGGAGGAGAATCGTCCGGTTGATGGCTCAACGGGACTAAAGTCTACGTCCGGTTGGAGCCACCAACCGGACCTACTCAATATTTTTAGGGTTGGCCTTGAGGCTCTTTAGTCCCGGTTGGTGGCTCAACCGCCATATTCCCTGTTTCAAAAATTTCGTATTTTCTCTCTGTTCCGCCTTATTTTTTATTTTGGGGTTTAAATTTGTATTGTTTTTAAATGATAATTAATTTGGAATTTAGAAAAATTTAAACATAAAAGTGTTTGGATTTGAATAAATAATTCAAAACCATTTTTGTTTTAAAAATAATTAATGTAACCATTTAAAATATGAACCATTTACAATTAAAAATGAATTAACTTATATTTTTTAATATCAATTTGGAATTTAGAAAAACTTTAAACATAAGAAGTGTATGGATTTGAATAAATAATTCAAAAACATATTCTATTTTAAAAAATAATTAATGTAACCTTTTAAAATTATTAACTTATATTTTTGAATATTAATTTGGAATTTAGAAAAATTTTAAACATAAAAAGTGTTTGGATTTAAATAAATAATTCAAAAACATTTTACATTTTAAAAATAATTAATGTAACCATTTAAAATATGAACCATTTACAATTAAAAATGAATTAACTTATATTTTTTTAATATCAATTTGGAATTTAGAAAAACTTTAAACATAAGAAGTGTATGGATTTGAATAAATAATTCAAAAACATATTCTATTTTTAAAAAATAATCAATGTAACCTTTTAAAATAGATTAACTTATATTTTTGAATATTAATTTGGAATTTAGAAAAATTTTAAACATAAAAAGTGTTTGGATTTAAATAAATAATTCAAAAACATTTTCTGTTTTAAAAAATACGGGCATCGTTAGAACTTGCATTGGATCTCTGAAGAAACCACATATTGCGAGTCTAAAAATGATTTTTTCAAAAAATCACGGGCGATAGATCATGTACCTGTAGTACAAACCGGACCCACTTCCCTCGATTCTAGGACATTTGTCCTTTTACCCGGGATGGACGAAAAGGTTTGAGATGTACCGGTTGGGATATAGTCCATGTAAGGTGTTCTAGTATTTTAGGAAAATAGGGGGTAGCATTACGAAACGACATTTTGGTGGTTACTTCACAAAGCGACCCGTTTTTGCGCTCGGAAAATGGAAAAGGGCTTTTCATGCGACAAAAGGAAAACTTCCTCCTGCAACATTGTTCTCCATACCAATGTCCACACACATGCATAATATGGGCACAACATCACAAACTATGCCGTGATTCAGCACATAACATCGGTCATTCGGACCGAAAGTCATGAAACCTCGAACATGATAGGTCATTTTGTGAAGGTTTTTTCGAAACAAGATCATTGTTCGGCACACATTTAGTCCGGATGTAGTCAAACCGACTAAAAATATTTTCCGCCATTTCCCACCTCTTCCCGCCAAGTTTTCCCGCCCTTTCCTTTCTACTAGAGCTTTTAGTCCCGGATGTAGTCACTAACCGACTAAAGATATTTCCGCCATTTCCCAAAGCTTCACGCCAAGTTTTCCGCCCTTTCCTCTATATTTAGGGTGATCGTGTCATGGCTATCCACACATCCACACCTTCCTCTCTTAGAACAATGGACAACGCCATCGGGCCATTCTCGACCCTCGAGGAGACCGAGGCTGGCGCCCAACTACCCTTGTCCACCGGGGTACCGGCCGCCCGCCGGCTGGATGCTGAGCGCTGGAGGGGTTCATGTCCCTCCTGTCCCTCAAGGTTCCGCACGCCAGGCGGCCATCACAAACCACTTCTACCACGAGCTCACGCCGGAGCAGCGGATGGATCCCTAGTGGGATCCCGACAACTATGACACCTGGAATGCCTTCTTCGCTAATAGGCGGGAAAGGGAGCTCGCCAGGTACGAGGGTGATGGCCCGCCACCAGTGAACCACAATGAAGTCGGCCGTCGTCTGTGGTGGGAGAACCGTACTATCATCGAAGTGATACGCTACATCGCCGGGGGAGACCATCCTCGCCTACGGTGCCCACGACTCCACCCGCCACAGGCCCCACACTGCCCCGTGGTAGCGCATCGCCTTCCAGATACCCTCTCCACCCGCCGTGAATCCGAGGCTGGAATGGCCTCGGTATATGCCATGGATGGGCCGAGGATCCCCGGAGTGGCAGGTGACGGCGACGGCGATGATGACGACGACGATGAAGACCTCAAGCTGCGTACTATAGGACTAGGCATGATTATGACTAAAGGGGCGCTTTAGGCCTGAGTGTTAGCTAGTCCCGATTTTTCGGTTTTAATATTAATAAATGTCTTAAGTGTTACCTAATAAATAGAGGGAAATGCCTATATAAAGAGAGGTTCATATTTAGTCTCGGTTGGAGAAACCAACCGCGATCAAGGGATTATGGCAGTGGGCGGACAACACTAATAATAGGGGTGAGTGTCGACATTATGTCGTATGGCTTGTACCTTGTCCCGGATGGTGTCACCAACCGGGACTAAAGATGAATTTTAGTCGGTTGGAGACACCAACCGACTAAAGATGAGTCAAGACTAATAATAGGGTGAGTGTCGACATTATGTCGTGAGTGTCGACATTATGCCGAGCTGCTTGTACTATAAATATGCATCCTTGTGAGTCCAGTCCTCCAGCCAGTTTGAGGCATCTCCAAGATGGTTTTAGAGAGCAGGACACCACTACGGCCAGTTCATGGAGATGCCGACGGAGCCCAGTCCTCCGGCATCTCCGAGAAACTGGTCATAGAGGCACTCCCTAATATGTGAAATTAGTTAGCTCCGAGGCGTATTGATCTAGTTAGTGAAGTTACAAGCTGCTAGATGGTTTTCGAGAGCAGGGACACCACTGCAGCCAGTTTCAGGGAGATGCCGACGGAGCCCAGTCCTCCGGCATCTCCGAGAAACTGGTCATAGAGGCACTCCCTAATATGTGAAATTAGTTAGCTCCGAGGCGTATTGATCTAGTTAGTGAAGTTACAAGATGCAAGATGGTTTTCGAGAGCAGGGACACCACTACGACCAGTTTTAGGGAGATGCCGACGGAGCCCAGTCCTCCGGCATCTCCAAGAAACTGGAACACTCAAGACATTTATTAATATTAAAAACTGAGACTACAAAACCGGGACTAAAGGCCACAAACCGCGAAAGATATCCTTCGGTCAAGCCACAAACCGCGAAAGACATGAACTAGAGTTACATAATATGAGCATGAACTTCTTGGCATATGTCATTCCTTATGACCGCTTTAGACGTAACCATGGAGCATCTTCTTTACTTAACGGAATGTTTGGGCTTTCACCGTGAAGGCGGAATTTCATCAAACTTATTATAATCTTCCGACATGTCCATCTTGTCCTCGATTCCCACGATGTTTCTTTTCCTCAAAGAACTATGTGACGCTTTGGCTCATCATATGATGTATTCGTTTGCATATTTTTTCTTTTTTCGGTCGGAGGACATGTCCTTCACATAGAAAACCCGAGACACATCATTGGCTAGGACGAATGGTTCATCTCTATAACCAAGATTGTTGAGATCCACTTTGTCATTCCGCATAACCGGTCTATCTTTACCCCTTCCCCATTCAGGTTGACCCATTTGCGGTGAAACAAAGGGACCTTAAAAGAGACTCCATAGTCTAGTTCCCATATCTCCTCTATGTAACCATAATATGTGTCCTTTTGTCCATTCTCGCCTATTGCATCAAAGCGGACACCACTATTTTGGTTGGTGCTCTTTTTATCTTGGGCGATCGTGTAGAATGTATTCCCATTTATTTCGCACTTGGAAATTCAATACAAGAGAAGATGGTGACGCGCCAACAAGTATAGATAATCTCCAAGTGGTGTCATTCAAGAGATGTGTCCGCATCCAACCACCGAAAGACTTCATGTGTTCATCAGAATCCATGATTCAGCTTCCCGGGTTTTGAGCGTACAATATTCTTGTGTTCCTCGATATCTGAGCTTCCAAGGTGGAATTATGTAGAACTGTGTAGTGTGCTTTAGTGAAAGAATCCCCGTCCCTACATATCATTGCTTTCTTTCCCAGCGTGCCTTTTCCACTTAGTCTTCCCTCATGCCGCGAGTCAGAAACACCAATCGGCTTAAGGTCAGGAATAAAGTCAACACAAAACTCAATGACCTCCTCTATTCCATATCCCTTGGAGATGCTTCCTTCTGGTCTAGCACGGTTATGAACATATTTCTTTAAGACTCCCATGAACCTCTCAAAGGGGAACATATTGTGCAGAAATACCGGACCGAGAATGGCAATCTCTTCCACTAGATGAACTAGGAGATGCGTCATAATATTGAAGAAGGATGGTGGGAACACCAATTCAAAACTAACAAGACATTGTACCACATCCTTCTGTAACCTTGGCAAAATATCTGGATTGATTACCTTCTGAGATATTGCATTGAGGAATGCACACAGCTTCACAATGGGTACTCGAACATTTTCCGGTAGAAGCCCCCTTAATGCAATCGGAAGCAACTGCGTCATAATCACGTGACAGTCATGAGACTTCAGGTTTTGGAACTTTTTCTCTGCCATATTTATTATCCCCTTTATATTAGATGAGAAGCCCGATGGCACCTTGATACTTTAAGGACTTCAAAAAAGATTTCCTTCTCTGCTTTGGTAAGAGCATAGCTGGCACGACTTAAGTGACGCCCTTTATCCGTCTTGTTATCTCAGATGCATGTTCTTTGGGTCTTTCATCATTTGTTGGTCCTCCCATGCTTCAGGTGTATCTTTTGTCTTCCCATACACGACTAGGAATCCTAGCATGTTCACGCAGAGATTCTTCGTCACGTGCATCACGTCGATTGAAGAGCGGACACGCAGGACTTTCCAATATGGCAGCTCCCAAAATATAGATTTCTTCTTCCACATGGGTGCGTGTCCTGTAGCGACGCTGCTCGAACTGATTGACCGGGACCCTTTCCAAAGATTACTTCTATGTCCTTGACCATACCAAATACATCATCACCAGGAGGAGTTCAGCTTCTTCCTGATCCGCCTCACCTTTGAAATGCTTGCCTTTCTTTCTTACGGGATGATTGATCGGAAGAAATCGTCGATTCGCTAGGTACACAACCTTCTTGCATTTATTCAAATATGTACCTTCGGTCTTATCTAAACAGTGGGTGCATGCCTTATATCCTTTGTTTGTCATCACGAAGGTTACTAAGAGGCCAATCATTGATGGTTCTGAATAACAACCCTCGTAGATTAAATGGCTCATGTTTGTTCTCATCCCACGCACGTACACCTGGTTTGCCCCACAACCGTAAGAGTTCTTCAACTAATGGCCTAAGGTACACATCAATGTCGTTGCCGGTTGCTTGGGCCTTGGATGAGCACCGGCATCATAATGAACTTACGCTTCATGCACAACCAAGGAGGCAGGTTGTAGATATATAGAGTCACGGGCCAGGTCTTTGGATCGCAGCTCCCCAAAAGGATTCATGCCATCCGTACTTAGACCAAACCATAAGTTCCTTGAGTCACCGCAAAGTCCGGGAAGTCTCTCGATTTTTCTCCACTGTGACCCATCAGTGGTGTCTCAACTCCCGCCTTTCTTACGGTCTTCTTTGTGCCATCGCAACAACCTGGCATGCTCTTTGTTTCTGAACATGCGTTTCAACCTTGGTATTATAGGAGCATACCACATAACCTTAGCAGAACCCTCTTCCCGAGGGGCTCTCCTCAACATCACCAGGGTCATCTCGTCGATCTTATACCGCAACGCTGCATACCGGCATTTATCTAAATTCTCATACTCCTTATCATGTAGAGGATGCGATCATTAATGCATGCATGTAACTTTTGCACATCTAATCCCAGAGGATGAGAGTCTTCTTTGCTTCAGAGGTACTCTCGGGAAGTTCGTTATGTTTTGGAAACTTGGCTTCATTATTTTCAGCATCTTTTCAAATGAGGAGTCAGTTAGACCACACGCCTTCCATCGCAACAATTCCAGTGGTACCGAGCTTTGTGCCGCCATCTTCACAATTTGGGTACAACAATTTCTTGTGATCTTCTAACATGCCCTCTAACTTCAACTTCTCATTTTCATTTCAGTCTCTCTTTGCATCGAAATGACCCTACCAAGTTCATCACCGGCTCATCCGATGCTCGTTCTTCACCTTTTTCCTCTCCATTGTCTTCCATTGCGGATCACCAGATTCAGGAAACATATGATGATAGTTGTTATCATCATCTTCTTCTTCACCATCTTCCATCATAACCCCTCTTTCCCGTGCTTGGTCCAGCAATTATAGTTGGGCATGAAACCTTTCATAATCGGTGGCACGAATGATTTTAGGAAGAGTACTCCTTGTTGTTCGACATTGAACACATGGACAACATATAAATCCATTCTCTTTGTTTGCGTAGCCACATCGATAAATTTATCCACGCCTTTGATATACCCGGCTACCGCGTCACCGTACATCCATTCCGACCGTTCATCGCATCATATAAGTAAGTTTATCAAAAACAGGACATCATAAATAGTGAAATAACCAATTCACACGACACATGAATTGTATCAATGACCTAGAAAAGATAAGATTGCTAACCTCGATCGAGGGAAATAAAGAGGAGAAAGCTCAAGTGCGTCTCGGACACCTTCTATATTTTTGTTCTATGAGAAATTCAGCGGGATTTTTCACTCAAACATTTCAACAAACACCTTCAATGCATGCATGAGAAAAAACTAGCACACACCCTCACACCTTACACCATTTGAAAAAACAGAGTGGAGGCAGAGGGGGCTGGGGCGTTGCATTTATAGAGGGCAAGGGGTCTTTAGTCCGGTTGGAGCCAACAACGGGACTAAAGGTGCGTCACGCCACGTGGGTGGCCAAACCTTTAGTCGGTTGGTGGCTCCAACCGGACGATGCCCTTACCAACCGGGACCCATGCCCCCTGGCCCCGTGCCCGCTCCAACAGGGACGCGTGCCAGCATTAGTCTCGGTTGGTGGCGCAACCGGGACTAATGCTCCGAGGGGTCGCGAACGGATGGCCCTTTTTCCTCTAGTGTCTAAGAAACTATTTGGCACCATGAAATTTGTTGAACAAGTTATCTAAAACAAGAAATTAAACATTGGTGGGGGAATAATTTTACGTTCAAATAGTATGGCAGAACTTTACTAGTTCTACTAACCCTAGCCCTAGGTTGATACATACCCCTCGATTGACAACGCTATGCCTCATCTCGGAGCACCCATCACAGGCCTGCAAATACAGAGGGAGCGGATGATAGCCTCGTCATGAGTCGGCGTTCATAGGGACTACTACATAAAAGGTCTACATCTCATGAAGAAACAAAATCTGAGTTACGCGGTTGGTTCCTAAATACCTACACTAAGCGTGGTTGCCATTTGTTATTCATCTTGATCAAAGTATTTCAGAATGGATACAAACACACAACAGGTAGTAAATCACACAGATTCAAAACTAAGTACTACTGAAAGAAATATTGCGGGTGGCTTCCAACTAGAACCAAGAAAACTAGAATCAACAGTAGACCAATATCCCTAGAATCCTAGAAATTCTGGAGAAGAAGGGGTGTAAGAGGTGAAGCATGAGCTTATCGGATATGTGGAGTTGCGGATAGTGTCCAGATATGTGGTGGCGCGGAGTCAAGAAAGAGAGGCGACATTCCTCCGATTTGTGCAAGTGAGGTGACGTTATCAGGGTTTCGATTCCCGACAAATAGATTTGAGGTGACTCCGATTTGTGGTTTATTGGGCTAGCGGGTAACTATGGTGGATGATGGCTATGGAGTCCACCAATAACTATGATGGATGATGACTAGGGAGTCTAGTTGGCGGATAGTGCCTCTCCTGGGTAGCTGCTATCATTAGATAGAGTGCAACTGATGGGGTGTTCTAAGAGCCTAACTACCGAACCTATCAACGACTACAACTCTGATGAGATTCTCACTAGAGTTCTTCTCTATGGCTGTGTATGTGGATGAATATGGATGAATGTATGTGGAATTTCTTGGGTGTGTTGCTTGTATGCTTCAATACTTCAATTCTCGAATGATCCACCCCTCCTCTCTTCGTGAATGGATCCTTTTATAGCATTGGACATGAACATCGAGGGATGTCCATGGAGTTACCACCATTGCCGATGGGACATGTTGCTGTGCAATGCCTTGGACTCCCGCTTCGTATTTTATCGATCGATCTTCATGTTGGGTTCACAACATAGGAAACAAAAAAATCCTACAATGGGAACTATTAAGCACCAAGATCCATCTACCTAGATACAATCAACGAGTGGATATACATCCACAGAATACATACCCTTGAAGAGTGACAAAGCTATACAAGGTTGGACTCATGGATGAGTAGTTGTTCGCTTGAAGTTCTCAAGATCGTGTAGAAGTCCAGCACCGTAACATAGCGGAGCATCCGTGATCGCACATACGTTTGGTCCTCCGACAACCTCTGTGTCCTCGCTCCAGCAATGTAGCGGAAGAAGCAAATCCTTACTCCAGAAAAATCCACTGGGAACATATATCTCGCTAAGTCGATACCATGGAGGAATAGTACTAGAGGGGGAGAGAGATCCTTCGTGAGGAGGTGTGAGTGAGAAGTGAGGGAGGGGGTGCCTTATATATATAGGGGGAGAGGGGAATCCCCTCCCATGGCCGGCGACCAAGGTGTTGCCCCCACCTCTCCCCTTATTCATGTGGGTGGAGCTCCCACTCACCTAATAAGCCTCCACTCACATAAACCAGTTCTCCACTAAAAATTCCACTCACCTTCATTAAATTTCCACCAAATTTAATGCAATATCTCATTTAATAAAAATATTTTATTTATTTTATTCAGAATTTTGTTAATTACATTAAATAAAAAACATTCACATAAAACCCTTGCTACATTTCAATTTCACATGCATGGCCAATTTTAGCAATTTCACCCGAAACAATTTCATTGTCCATTGAAATAATTCTAGTGCTTTGATATTATTTATCTAGCATCTTATTTGCTCTAAATGGTGTGGGTATCCCTTAAGTGTGTCACACTATGGTTCACAAATAATGCAGAAATGATCGTGACCCCACTCTGATCAATAATCAGCAACAGGAGATCCATGCCAACTCGCACACATTCAACGATGACTTCTTGTGATCGTGTGAACCTTTAACACTATAACTAAATCCCTTTGTCTTGTGATATTTTACATGTCTGAGATTCGATCATCGGTATCTAGTTTGATCTCGTTACCGACATGTACTCTTTTATCGTTCTCATGATATAAAATTCTAGTGATCTTTATCACTTGCTTGCAAGCTATATCAATGTGATATAACCGAGAGGTCCCAGAGTATATCTATCCGTCATTGGGATGGACAAATCCCACTCTTGATCCATGAGCCTGAACATAACACTTTCAGAGTACCCAAACCCACCTTAATAGTCACCCTGTTATGGTGTGACGTTTTGATGTTATCAAAGCATTTTTCCGGTGTTAGAAATTAACATGATCTCATGGTTTAAGGACTAAAGTTACTCTGTAATGACGTTATGGAAATTTAAACATAATGACTTTGATCGTATTACTATACTTCGGATGAAGGTTCATCATATTATTCCAGCAATGTTATGACCTCGTTATTAACAACATCCAATGTCCATGATCAAGAGACCTTGATCATCTTGTTAATCAACGAGCTAGTTTATATAAGAGGCAGAACTAGGAACACTTTATTTTTCATTAAACACACATGTATTAAAGTTTTTAATACAATTATAGTATGCAAAATAAACATCTATCATATACTTGGAATACGATAATAACAACTTTATTATTGCCTCTCGAACATATTCCCTTCACTTCAGTAACCGCCATGCGGTGATGATATCATAGTGGAATTTTGTGCCCTCGAGGTTAGTTCTGCTGGCCGGAGAATGAGGATGTGACTATGCATAGGATGTGACTATGCATAGGATGAGCTCATACATGTGGTCTAGGGACCGCCCGAACTGTGGGTCGTGAGGTATTATCACCCCGTGCGTCACACCTACGTCCTAGCCCTGTACTTCTATGCTATGGGCCCGCTCTGGTCCATATTCCTAGTAGGATCTAGGAGGTATGCCTCCACTATCGGCTATTCCGAGCAGGAGTCAGGCTTTTATGCCTAGCGAGTGTCGGCTTCTACCTAGCCAGGGGCAAAAATTAGCCTTACCCGTCGGGCTATCTTACTATTGTTTGTACATCACTAGGTACCAGGTTATCCATGACCTCGTTAGTAGACCCCAAGCCTGTGTGTGGCTAAAGGAGGCACGCCCATGCTTTATAAATATAAGGGGTTACTGAGCTTTTCCTCTAACTCTCTAGCTCACGCTCCGACTTAACCCTTTATCCAGTTCACCTTACATGTGTCCCTTGGTACTGGCTACACCTTAGCCGGACTTTTTTCATGTATCAAACACTCCCTCTAACCAGATTAGCCTAGTTAGTTCAAGATAATAGTGAGCGGTGTGTCCTTTATTATCGCCTCTTCATAGAAGATGTACAGAGGTATGTGTGACATGGCGGCCTGCGTGGGTGGCTGTGTCTTAATGAGGCATGCTTATGACAACTTGTCATGAATCTCATCAGGTCGTGTCCCATCCGCGGGATAGAGCCTACTATGTGCTTAGGCTGCAGCAGCGACGAGAAATGACACTCTATTGCATGTTCCATTTCGGTTATTGCGGTTTCGAGGCCGTGATGATGTAGATGCCTCGGTAACCTCGGTTGCATGGTAATAGTAGGCAGTCTTAATGCCCATATTTAACTAGGAGGGTGCGCATGCGAGGCTGAGAGAGGACACGTAGTGGTTCATGATTTCCGCCAGGCCCACATCGCTCCCTACTTAAGGCCTTTACCCCTCGTGTCATGAGGAAAATCTTCCTTTCTTTCTCATTCTCTCAAGTTGTCCCCATTTGGATAATGGCAGGAGTTTTAGCAAACAGTGGAAGGGGGGCCGTGGACATTGTCAACACCCGGATTTTTAATCCCAGATGCCTGTTATGCCATACATCGCAATCCCAGGATTACCATTTTTGCGAGACATAACAGATTGGATATCACAGTACATCATCCATTACAAACCATAATATATGTATTACAAATAAAGGATCTCATGATCCAATATTAGTACAATCAAAGCAGAGGAAATAACGTAATAACGATAGCATGGGCGAGGCTCCATCTTCATGGTCACAGGAAATGCTGACAACGGGAGATGATCCTAGTTGTCGTAGACCTCCTGCTGTCCATCATCCTGGTAGTACTCCTCATAGTCTAGCCACGGGAATAGCCAGGGAAAAAGCCATGAGTACTCTTTAAGTACTCGCAAAGTATCACTAACAAGTAAAGGGGTTCAAGTAGGAATCCTAAGCTCTAGCTTGTTTTGTGAAAAGCCAGATTTAACTCTAACTGAGTTTAGAAGCAAAGAAAATTAGTTTAAGGTTTTACAACACCTAAGTGGGAACTTGAGTTTTCATATCACAACCCTGTTGTGGTCAAGTCAAAGTCATGATTCATTTCACAAGTCATTTTGAAAATATCTGACGACGGAACAGTATGGCCACTCCAACTGTCCATAACCGCGGACGCGACTATTCGAATAGTTTGATACTCTGCAGAGGTGGTACACTTTCACCACAACATTCGATACATCCATCAGGAACAATCCCGAATTCACCATACTCAGTATGCGGATAATCAATCCTAACCTTTCAATTACACACCGTAGTATAGGCACCTCTCCTATGAGTTTGGCCTCCCAACCATGACCATCTGTCATCTTGGGAACTGCACAGGTGGACAATCCTCACGAGGTAACCTCAGATCATACCTCGGCCGCAAGAGAACCCATACTAAGATATATAAACTTCCAGTCAAGCCCTACCCAAATTCGGGTATTGTGGTTGTACGGTAAAATTGGAATGGTATCGCATCCAGACACAACCATCAGTTTTATAAAGGGCTAAGGCTCATGCCTCAACATTTTCATCATCAAAATCACCTTGTGTTCACTAACACATGTCAAAACATCTCATTTGAATGACCCATCATTCTAAGGTTTTCATAACCATTTTAACCAAGTATTCCCATCTAAAGTGATCAAGTTTTATGCTTAGCACTAGCAACTACAATTGGGGGTAATCACTAATGAGGGTGCTAATGAAGTGTGACTTATCTAAGTATAATCTCATGCCTCAGGATGACATCAAGATCTACCTAACTTAGGCCAAGTTTTATGCTCTTTATGCTACCTTTAATATCTTTCCAAAACTTCACAAGTCACTAAGTAAACCTAAACAAAGAGTTTTGATAAAGAAATAAAGGATAAAGCTTGCAAGTAAAACTGGGATTTGGTATAATAAAGGTTGCAAGTATTAGCTTGCTAGGATGGCTTGCTAACTGAGATAACTTGCAAGTTTTAGCTTGCATGGTTAACAAACTTGCAAGTAGTAGCTTGCCTTGTGCAGTGTAGTGGTTGAAGTTCTCCTCGGCTTCTTCTTCGTAGTAGTCTCCTTCCTCTTCGTATCCTTGGTTGCTACTAGCGTCTATAAATAAATACGAGGTACACAATCACCAGACAATACTTAACTACTTCTATTTAGCACACAAGGGTTTTTACTAGATGATCTAGCATCATCACAATCATCACAAGATTAAGGCAATAGTTTTATTTATTTTATTTTAGAAAAGTAATTTATACTCATTAAAAAACTACTTAAGATTTAATATTCTCCAATTAAAATATGGGATCATGTTGACACATGTCATCACCACATATTTCACTACTTGGGAATGTGATTTAAAGTGGTGTCACAATTTAATAAAGTTTAACCTTTTTATTTTAATTAATTAAAGTGACTAGAAATGCCTATCGGGCATTCTTTTATTACTTGTCCATTATTACTACAAGTAAACCTAGGTATTTTTACATATTCAGAAAGGTCCTGTCAAATGTGATTTTTGAGAGTTGGAATCAACTCAAAAGCTTTTATGGTTGAATTTTGAAACATGTTTGAATGTAGAAAAGTGTCTGCCTTTTTATGTTTACTATAGGTGATCTATAATTCCAAATTGTTTGAATCCAATGGGCTTGGATTAAGAATTTCCATATCTTTGTAAGAAAATTGGTTTCATGCAATTTCATTTAGTGAAACTCTGTGAATAGATTTTTGAAGTCACTGTCTGAAATAGGTTTAAAACTAAATGAAAAATTCTAAGTTTAAACTACTGGTTCGCGCGGGAGAATTAACTGGGTCGGCCCACTGCGCATAGCGCGTGCGGGGGCTGCTGACAGATGGGATCCACTAGTCAGCAAGACTAACTAAACGAAACAGTATCTACGAATTTGAGCCTTACGATCTAATTCTAATCCAACGGCTAAGAGTTGTCGTCGATGGCGAGCTACTCCGGCGAGGAACTAACCCTAACGGGGCCAGTGGGGGTCTGGGGCGGCTCACGGGGCTCAGGTGATGGCCGGCGATGGGGCGAATGACGAAGTCGACGACGGCGGTTCTCCTGGTACCGGCGCCTCCTCCTGGGGTGGTCGCAATCTACGACGCCCTTGTCCCCCAGCAGTGGCAGGCTCTGGCGAAATTCTGGCGATGATGCGCTCGCCTTGCTCCAGGAAGAAGTGGACACGATCAGTGAGAGGTGGGGAGTGGAATGGTGTGGATAAAATGAGTGGGTGAGGCCTCTATTTATACTGCGGCGAGGGGACGGAGCGGTGCGAGCAGAGCTCATCGGGGTCGATGCTACATGCGGCTATCGGCGTGGCTCGAGTGCTAGGACGGTGGGCGGTCTCCTGGCGATGCTCAAGGTCCTAGTGGCGAAGCATGGGGCGGTATGGTTGGGTAGGGAGCGTGTCGTGCTCCGCACGGACGCATAGGTGTTTGCGACGGTGTGAGGCAGCTACGGGTCGCGCGGCGGCGAACGAGGGTGTCTACGGGGCTGCTGTGATCATGCTGTGTGTGCGCGGCGAGGGCGAGGCGCGATCTGTGCGAGGTGGTCGGCTACGGTGAACTGGCGCTCTCTGTACATGGCACAAAGGTATAGGGCGCAGCGGTTCTAGGGTGGTCCAGGGCTCTTCTGCGGTCGAGGCTGGGATAGGGGGTGGCGGTGGAGTGCGGCGTGTCTGGTGTGCGTCGTCGACAAGGGCGGCGATGCTCTTGGGAGTATAGTGAGAGATAGAGAGGGAACAAGGTTGGCATAAACACTGATCACAATAGTGTTTGTTGTTTAATTTTATTTGTGCTCAGAAGGTGTTTGAAAAAATGGCTGCAAGAAATTTAGATTTGAATTTTTGGATGAAATTTGGTGAGTGTACTGGGAACATACTAGGTAGTCTCTGGTTGTTTGGATTTGTCAAGGTGAACTGGTTTGGTTGGGTTTTGAGAAGTGGTGATCTTAACATATGAACTAGATTCAATTTTGAAATGTCATTTGAATAGGGTTGCCAAATGTTTCTGGGGTTTTGCAAGGTGGGCTTGGGTTCACTTTCACTTGGTCTAGCAAGGGGTGAAAAGAAATGGATTTGTTTCATTTTGAAATCTTGGACTAGAAACACTCAAAGTGGTCTAGTGAGCAATATTGGCAAAAATGACCATTTGCTTATATAGTTTGTTTTTGAATTTCTCTTGATTTGATTCTGCTTGTAAATGATTTAGATGATGTTGTTTTCATCTTTAAACCAATCCTTTCCATTCATAACAATCACACAAGTCCATTCAAGCATTCATGCAGTCACCACATACACACATGCATTCATATGGATTTTAATTAACAAAAGTTTTTGTTAACCCTAAATTTGGGTGATTAGAACTTGATAACCTTGATTAATATTTTTGGGATGTTATAGACATGGTCATGGACGTCGGAGCAGGCGAGGGCGGGAACACCATGGCTTGGGAACTTATATAAAAAATTTGGTCTTTTAATTTAGGAGGCGAAGGTGTCATAGAAATTGATTATGATTGTATCAATGCTTTTAGTCAAACTGGTAATGTAGATGAGTTGGCTGGAGCACTTCACCTTGACACTGATATTGTTCTACATGTTACTAAGTCTTTTACAGAGCATATTAAAGCACCCAAAAAAAAGATTGTATTCATTATGTGCCACCACCTGAGCCTTTGAAGAAGGTGTTGTCCCTTTCCCAAGAACCATGAGAAAACATATCTTGGCACAATAGCATGCACAGCAGCTAGAGGCAGCATAAAAGGTTTCAAAATCAAAAGAAGAGGAAGAAAAGGTTAAACCAAATAAGGAAGAATAACTCTTCTGTCTGGATTGGGCAGTCTTGAGGTGCTCACGGATCTTGTGAACTTTCTCTTCTGCTTCTCGTAGGATGTCGGGTCCAAAAATCTGACTCTCTCCTACTTCCGACCAATTCAAAGGGGTATGACACTTCCTTCCATACATGAATTCAAATGGGGCCATTTGCAAACTGGCTTGGTAACTATTTTTGTATGAAAATTCCGCGAAAGGTAGACATTCTTCCCATTTAGATCCATATTCTAACACGGGCTCTCAACATATCTTCGAGTATTTGATTTACTCGCTCTGTTTGTCCATCGGTCTGAGGGTGATAAGCTGTGCTAAAGTCGAGTCTTGTTCCTAATCCTTCTTGGACTTTCTTCCAAAATCTCTAGGTAAACTGAGTTCCTCGATCCAATACAATGTTCTTGAGGACTCCATGCAAACTAACTATTCTATCAATGTACAACTCTGCTAGCTTCGCACTTTGATAAGTGGTCTTGACAGGTAAGAAATGGGCGACTTTGGACAGTCTATCAACTATGACCCAAATAGAGTCATTTCTCCTACTAGATGTAGGTAAACCAGTGATAAAATCCATTCCAACGGAATCCCATTTCCATTTCAGGATCTGCAATGGTTGCAACAGTCTTACGAGTCTCTGATGTCCCGCCTTGACTCTGTGACAAATGTCACGCTTGGCTATGTAGCTTCCGACTTCTCTCTTCATCTTATGCCACCAAAATTGCTCCTTCAAATCCTGATACATCTTCGTTCCTCCGGGGTGGATAGAATAAAGAGTATCATGGGCCTCTTTGAAAATAACCTCTTTCAATTCTGAATCTGCTGGCACACAGATACGTACTTTGTACCACAAAACTCCTTCTCCATCTTCGGTGAATCCGGATACCTTCCCTGTACCGATACGATGTTGATTCCGTCGATACTAGCATTCCCTTTCGGTGCCTCCTTAATCTGACTGATCAAAGTAGGTTGAAGTTCTATGCTAGCCAAAAATCCTTCACTTGTTAACTCCATTCTAAAATCCTCCATCTCCTTGTGCAAGCTTGGTTGCTCCTTCAGAATCATGGAGTTCAAGCGGCACGATAATATGCTAAGGGCATATGCTACCACATTGGCTTTACCGGGGTGATAGTGGATGTCCAGGTCATAGTCCTTGATTAACTCTATCCATCTCCTTTTCCTCATATTCAGATCTTTCTGAGTTAAAATATACTTCAGGCTCTTGTGATACGAATAAATCTCACAATGGTTACCCATGACGTAATGCCGCCATGTCTTCAATGCTAAAACTACGGCTGCTAGTTCAAGGTCATGGGTAGGATAGTTCTGCTCATGTTGCTTCAGTTGTCGGGATAGATAAGATATCACTTTTCCTTATTGCATTAGCACACATCCGAGACCGACCCTGGATGCGTCACAATACACATCAAAAGGCTTCGTGATATCCGGCATGATCAAGATTGGGGCTGAAATCAATCTCTTCTTAAGATCTTGAAAACTTGCTTCACATTTGTCCGTCCATTCAAACTTCTTATCTTTCTTAAACAATTGGGTCATGGGTCTGGCGATGCTTGAAAATCATTCTACGAACTTGCAGTAGTATCCCGCTGATATGTCGGAAACGTATCTATATTTTTTTATGTTCCATGCTTGTTTAGTATCTACTTTGCTTTGCTTTATCTACACTTTGAGGTGTTTTTATATCTTTTCTGGAACTAACCTATTAACAAGTTGCCACAATGCCAGTTGCCTATTTTCTTCTGTTTTTGGTTCCAGAAGGGAAAAAAATCAATATTCTTGGAATTGGACGGGACAAAAGCCAAAGTCAATGTTTTTCCGTGGGGAACACGAAGCCAGAGTATGAGACGTGGACCACGGGGTGGGCACACCCCCCCAGGCGTGGTCAAGCCTGGCCCGCGCCTGGGCAGGGCGTGGGCCCCCCGGGCCCCCCTGCCTCGCCTCCTCGCCTATAAGAAGCCCCCGATGCATAAACCCTAAGTACCCGATCAATATTCCACGAAACTGTCTATAGCCGCTGCCACCATCGTCCCTAGATCGGGGGATCTGAAGTTCTTCTCGGCACCCTGCCGAAGGGGAAATCATCTCGGAGGCCTTCTTCTCTGGTATGAAGCGTGAGTAGTTCCACCTTGGACTACGGGTCCATGTAGTAGCTAGATGGTTGTATCTCCTCCTTGTGCTTTCATGTATAGATCTTGTGAGCTCCGTTCATAATCAAGATCTAATCTATAGGTAATCATGCATGTTGTGTTTGTGGGGATCCAATGGATATTGAGATTATTATGTCAGTTTGGTTAATGGTTTTGTCTATATGACTCTATCATGTCTGTGTTGTTTGTGATCTTGCATGCTCTCCGTTGTTAGTAGCTATCTTGGCCAAGTAGTTGCTAGTGACGCCAAGAGGGGGTATTTATGCTCGATGGTGGGTTCATGCCTCTAGTTTCCAAGGGAAGTGACAGAAATCTCTTCGGTTATAGATGTGCTATTGCCACTAGGGAGAAAACAATGGTCTCTTGTTCATGGAACAAGTGGATTGTTTACCTTGCACACTTTGCTTAAAGCAGTTGTCTGTTGCTTGCAACTTAATACTGGAGGGGGTTCGGATGATAACCTGAAGGTGGACTTCTAGTCATAGATGCAGTTGGATGGTGGTCTATGTATCTTGTTGTATTGCCTCGAATCTCATAGGATCTTTATGACTAGTATTGCATTGTTATGCCTTGCTCAGTTCCTGTCAATTGCCCTGCTATAATTTGTTTACCCTTCATGCCATGTTGTTTATATAAGGAGAGCACCTCTAGTGAACTATGGACCCCGTTCCAATCTTTACCATTGATACATCTTCCACTGTTACTGTTTACTTGCTGCAAACCACCATTACCTTCCACACCATACAGTTAATCCTTTGTTACAGCAAACCGGTGAGCTTGACAACCTCACTGATTCGTTGGGACAAAGTCTTGAGTTTGTGTTGTGCAGGTCTCCACGTTGTTTGTAACACCTGTGTGACGTTTCCTTCCTCCTTCTAGTTCGATAACCTCGATCTCTACTGAGGGAAACTTGCTGTTGTGATCATCACACCTTGCTCTTGGGGTTTCCAACGAAGTGCTCCATGACAACACCGGTAGCACGCATCAAGGATTTCTGGCGCCGTTGCCGGGGAGGCTAAGGACGTCTTCACAAGGGGAGTCCTCCATCTACTTTCTCTTTACTTTGTTTTTATTTTGCTTTTTTTCTTTTGCTTGGTTTTCTTTGCCTCTTGTTTTAAAAAAAAACACAAAAAATTAGTTCCTACTCTAGTTGCCACCTTGTTCTAGCTCACCATGTTGTTCCCTAAGTTCGCCCTGAAGGATCTTGCAATAGGTAGTGGCTCCATAATTGGGAAAGATAATATTGAAGAATTATTTAATCATGTTAGCAAGCATGAAGACATTGAGGATAAGTCTATAGCAGAACTTGCTCATAATTATGAGATTGCTGCAGCTTCTTTAGTTCATATGTTGGAGGCTAGGTTTGTTAACCTTAACCCCATGATGCAAATTTTGTTCCTAAAACTAAAAGAAGAAAAAATACTGAAAAGAGAGAGTTCATTCTTGAAACTTTGCTAAAAGAGTTCCATGACATAGCTAGGGAAGCCAGAAAGGTCTTTGAGCATTTCAATATGCTAGGCTCATGTGTTGATGTTGTGGGTACTCCAGATAAAACCAAACCTAGAGATGAACTCAAGATACCCATACCCTTTAAGCTTGTTGGAATGCATGAAGCCCTTGAAAAGAATTTTGATTGGATTGATCCTGAAAATCTTTTTGATGAAAGTAGTAAACCAAAGAGAAATGAGAAGGGATCCTCCAAAACCCATTTGGATGAGATACCTTTTATATTTGAAGACTTTGCAAGTATTGATCTTAATGCTTCATTTGAAAATAATTGATTCTTCTTTCTTCTTGTGCCTAACTTAAAGGCGTTAAAGAAAAGTACTTGTTGGGAGATAACCCAAGAGTTTCCTTGAGTCTTGGAAGTTATTACTTCAGTACTGACTTCTTCTTATCCTTTTTGTTTGCTTTTTGTGCCAAGAATGACCTCAAATGAGAGGGAAGTAAGATTTGGGGAGTTACTGTCCTGAAACAGATTTCTGTCCTCCACCATAAAAATTCGTGAGGAGTCTCTGTAACTCGTATTGAGCTGATATTTTACGAATAAATCCCCCAGTATGTTAGATAACTTCCTTTAGTTCAAATGTTTTTTACTTGATCAACAGAAGGTTTTCGAAAAAATCGGTTTCTTCCTGCTGGTCTGTTTTGACAGATTTCTGCCATTATTTGTATTTGCTTCTTATCAATTTCTTTTTGAGTTCTCTTTTGGGCAATTGAGCTTTTTAAAAGAAGTTGCTTCATTAGCTTGTGTTTTTAGTGAAAGTCTTGCTGTTCAAAAGCTAAACCCAAGGTTCTATTATCTTTTGAATACACTAATGTTGCTAATGAAGATTGTGTGAAGTTTTGTATGAAGGAAAAATTTCAGGTGTAGAGAGAGAATGATGTAATGAGATGAAGAATGGACAAAATATAAATCTTGGGGATGCCACCATGGTGTCACCCCAAGAAATATCCAACAGGTACAAGTGTCAAAGCTTGGGGATGCCCAAGGCATCCCCTTCTTCATCAATAAAAAGCTCAGGTCTGTCTAGACACTTCGATTTTTATTGTTTCATGCACTGTTGTGTTGTTCTTGGAGCGTCTTAGTTTTCGTTTGCTTTTCTTAGTTTGCTTAGTTTTCTTGAGTAGTTTGGACCCCCGCTTTCGCTGTGTTTTATTGCAAATAAATCGATTGGTGTTGGAAAGGAGTAGAAAGTTCTTGCTTGGAAGTGCAAGAGGAGCTTGATTGGACTGTGACTTAGACTTTATCAGGCCATGCTAGGTGTTGTTTTGACTTTATACCTAGTAATTATTTATGTATCATGGCTTGCTCCAAGTCATTGGGATTGCTTAGTGTGCCTTGAAGAAATCATGCGTTGTTTTAGCATACAAAAGCATAGTATTGTGGTTTTCTCCTTTGAGGTTTGTTTGGGTTGACTTGGCACATGCTCACATCCAAATAACTATCTTCCAAAGGTGTCAAATCAATCATTTCATAAATCTTCCTAGGCATAATAGAGACACTAGAACCAAGATCACATGAAGCTTTGAGATCAAAGTCATTCACTTGCATATTAATAATGGGTTCCCAACTATCTTCTACTTTCCTAGGAATAGAAGCTTTGTGTTTTAACTTCTCTTCCGTAATCTTAACAAGAGCATCTGTAATGTTTTTAGTGAAAGCAACATGCATATCACTAGCATCAGGACTTCTAGCAAGATTTTGTAGGAACATAATCACTTCAGAAATATTGCAACCATCAATATCAAAATCAAACTTAGCATCACTAGTAGTAGGCTTAATAGGCTTAGGCATAGTAGGAGGAGGAATAGGGACTACTTGTGGTTTAGTGGTGATGGTGCACACACTATTGTTTCTATCAATTTCAGCTTCCCTTTCCCACTTAGCATGAAGTTGGGCTAATAGTCTAACATTTTCATCAATAGTAACTTGTATGGCATGAGTAACAGCAAAGGTACTTTCCATGGTTTCAGGTTTAGCAGCCATTTTATTAATCAGGGACGACCGAGCTTCGGACAAAGAGGATATATTCTTCTCAACATTTAAAAGCTTTTCCTCTATAGCCTTATTGAAAGTGGTTTGTTTACTAATAAAGTCTTTGAGCATGACTTCAAGTTCAGAGGGGGCACTTATAGCATTGTTGTAAGAGTTTCCATAGGAATTGCCATTATTAGGAGGATAAGTCCTATAGTTGTTACCACCAAAATTACTCCTATAAGAATTGTTGTTGAAATTGTTGTTTCTAATGAAGTTCACATCAATTTTCTCTTCTTGAGCAACCAAAGAGGCTAAGGAGCTTTCCCATTAACAAGCATAGCCATAATAACATCAATCTTATCACTCAAAGAGAAGGTTTCTTCAACAGAATTTACCTTCTTACCATGTGGAGCTCTCTCAGTGTGCCATTCAGATTAGTTAACCATCATATTATCAAGGAGCTTTGTTGCAGCACCCAAAGTGAGGCCCATAAAGGTACCTCCAGCAGCTGAATCCAACAGGTTTCTTGAGGATAAGTTCAAACCTGCATAAAAAGTCTGGATAATCATCCAAGCACTGAGTCCATGAGTGGGACAATTCTTAACCAAAGATTTCATTATTTCCCAAGCTTGAGAAACATTTTCATTATCAAGGTGTTTAAATTTCATAATGTCACTTCTCATAGATATAATGTTAGCAGGAGGATAGTACTTTCCAATAAAAGCATCTTTGCACTTAATCCAATAATCAATACTATTTCTAGGCAAGGATAGCAACCATTCTTTAGCTTTTCCTCTCAAGGAGAAAGGAAAAAAGCTTGAGCTTAATAATATCTCCATCTACATCCTTATACTTTTGCATCTCACAAAGTTCAACAAAGCTATTGAGATGGGCAGTAGCATCATCAGAACTACCACCAGAAAATTGCTCTCTCATCACAAGATTAAACAAAGCAGGCTTAATTTCATAAAAGGTGGCATCAGGAGCAGGTGGATCAATAGGAGTGCTTAGAAATCATTGTTGTTTGTGCTAGTGAAGTCACACAACTTGGTGTTCTCAGCAGAATTCATTTTGGCAAAGGTGGGCAAGCCAAAAACAGCAGCAGCAGCTAGAGCGGGAACTAATTTTTTTGTGTTTTGAATAAAGAAAGCAAACCAAACTAGACTAATTTTTTTGGAGTTTTTGAAAAGAGGCAAATAAAACCAAGCAAAAGAAACTAAGCAAACTAAAAACAAAGTAAAGAGAAAGGAAGTGGAGGACTCCCCTTGTGAAGACGTCCTTAGCCTCCCCGGCAACGGCGCCAGAAAAAGCTTGATGGCTAACGTGAAGCCTGTTGGGAACCCCAAGAGCAAGGTATGAGGCAGCACAACAGCAAGTTTTCCCACAGTAAGAAACCGAGGTTATCGAACCAGTAGGAGGAAGGAAACGTCACACAGGTGTTGGAAGTAACGCGGAGACCTGCACAACACAAACTCAAGACTCTGCCCCAACGAATCAGTGAGGTTATCAAGCTCATCAGTTTGCTGTAACAAAGGATTAAACGTATGGTGTGGATGGTAATGGTTTGCAACAAGTAAATAAGTAATAGTGGAATATGTATCAATGGTGAAGATTGGACCGGGGTCCATAGTTCACTAGAGGTGCTCTCCTTAGATAAACAACATGGCATGAAGGGTAAACAAATTACAGCAGGGCAATTAACAGGAACTGAGAAAGGCAATACAATGCAATACTAGACAAAAATATCCTATGAGATTCGATTGGGCAATACAACAAGATACATAGACCGCCATCCAACTGCATCTATGACTAGAAGTCCACCTTTGAGTTATAATCCGAACCCTCTCCAGTATTAAGTTGCAAGCAACAGACAACTACTTTAAGCAAAGTTTGTAAGGTAAACAATCCATTTGTTCCATGAACAATAGACTCCTTTTTTTCTCCCTAGTGGCAACAACACATCTATAACCGAAGAGATTTCTATCACTTACCTTGGAAACTAGAGGCATGAACCCACTATCGAGCATAAATACCCCCTCTTGGAGTCACTAGCAACTACTTGGCCAAGATAGCTACTAACAATGGAGAGCATGCAAGATCACAAACAACATAAACATGATAGAATCATAACGACAAAACCATTAATCAATCTGACATAGTAATCTCAAAATCCATCGGATCCTCGCAAACACAACATGCATGATTACAAATAGATTAGATATTGATCATGAACGGAGCTCACAAGATCTATACATGAAAGCACAAAGGAGGAGATACAACCATCTAGCTACTACATGGACCCATAGTCCAAGGTGGAACTACTCACGCATCATACTGGAGAAGAAGGCCTCCGGGATGATCTCCCCTCCGGCAGGGTGCCGGGGAGAACTTCAGATCCCCAGATCTAGGAACGATGGTGGCGGAGGCTACAAACGGTTTTGTAGAGTTTTGATCGGATGCCTAGGGTTTCTGCATCGGGGGCTTCTTATAGGCTAGGAGGTGAGGCAGGGAGCGGACCAGGGGGGGCACACCCTGCCTAGGTGCGGGCCCACCCCTGGCCGTGCCTAGGAGGGTTTGGCCGCCCTGGCCTGCCTCTCCGTCTCTCCTCTGGACTTCGTGTTCCCCACGGAAAGATATTGACTTTGGCTTTTGTTCCGTCCAATTCCGAGAATATTGATTTTCTGCCTTTCTAGAACAAAAAACAGAAGAAAACAGGCAACTGGCACTGTGGAAACTTGTTAATAGGTTAGTTCCAGAAAAGATATAAAAACACCTCAAAGTGTAGACAAAGAAAAACAAAGTAGATAATAAACAAGCATGGGACATAAAAAAAATTAAATACGTTTCTGACGTATAATTGATGCACAATTGTTTTACTGTTTGTTGTATTGGTGACGAACAATTTGTGTTGTAATAATAATTAGACTATTTGTTGGTGAATTTGTATTGATGTGTTTGATCTTGTTGGATGCTATATTTGTGTGGATGTGGTGTTTGTTGCGCACGCACCATATTTTCAACGCCTGGTAAATCGCTGCTAGTTGAATGCTACAAAATACAATGCCCGGTGAACCGCCGTGCGTTGCAAACAACTTTTACAACGTCAAAATATAGCTCACTTGTTGGAGAAGCGTCTGCGGCTCCGAGAAGCCGAGGCATAGGCTGTCTGGGCCATGAAAGCATCACAAAGCATGCGGCACTACTACAACGATCGCATCCATGATCTCGGAAACATCATCCGTCAAGGAGTACGGGATCATCTCGCCGACACTTACGAGCAATATGAAGAGTTGCAAACTCAAGTCCATCACAATTAGGAAAGAGCCCGAGTGGAATTCGGCTTCGCTCACGACCTTCCACGCCAGGTCATGCCAACGACATCCGTACACTAACTGGGATCAAGAGACGAGAATGTCATCGACATCACTGACCTCGCCTTCCCTGTCGTGGCCAGGATCATGGTGGACCTGTACCTGAAGAAGTTCCGAGTCAGAGATGTTCCTAAGTAAGTCGATGACACCGACCCTCTCGAATATACCCGGAACTATGCAATGTCCATCATGTCAGGAGGCACCGAGAACATCATGTAGAAGGCTCTCATCCTGGTACTCACTACAATCATGTAGTATTGGTTCCTAGGGTTGCACCCCAACTCGGTCCGTTCCTGGGATCATCTTCACCGCCTCCTACATAACCACTTACAAGGATGTCGTAGACCTATACCTCCACGGACTTGCAAGCCGCTCGCCAACAGTCTAGAAAAGGTCTGCCGTGGTCGCTCAGTGTCAATTACAGGACAACACTGAAACCAACATCTACAGGCATGCACTACAGGAATGGCTCGCTACGCCAAGGGCCAAAATCCATTGGTGTAGCCTATATAAGCCTCGGCGTAGATTACGCCGACGGCTGCCCTCGGTGTAGCCTCCTCGGCAAAGACCTCCCTCGGCGCAGCCACGGAGGCCGTCGGTGTAGGCTACACCAATGGCTTTGCCCTCTACATAGCCCGGTTGGCATAGACTAACGGCCAAACAAAAAAATATTTTTTTTCAATTGTTTTATTTTTTTCTCAATTTTTTTAATCTTTAAATCGTTAATCTCTCACTTGAAACATTTTTAACACTAATTACACTTAATATTTGATTAAATTTCATTCTTGGTGAAACTTCCCGGTCGTTCACATATCCTCACTAGTCCACCTCCAGTACGCTTAACTTTCCCATTCCTTCTGAATCAGTTTCCGTGAAGAAATTTGTACTTAGTTGTCAATACTATGATATTAATCCTATTAACTCTTATATCATTATGTCACATGTTTTTATTTTTTGAAACTACAAACAATTATTTAAGTAAACAACAATGAGAAAGTAAAAATTAATTATTGAATTCAAATAAAAATATAATGATTTTACTTATTTTGTATTTTTTATTTAATATGGAATACTTAATATCTTTAAATTTGTAAATCAGAATTTAACAAACAATATGTCTAAATTGATCATAAAAATGAGAGGGATCCAAATATGATATCCATATCAATTTATCACAAACTATATCTTGATTCTAGACATAACATTGGTATTTGACCTAAAAGTCAAGAAACCTCGAATGAGATAGGTCATTTTGTGAAGTTTTTTTTAGACATAATTAATACATCAAGTTTGATATTTTCCCTTCCAACTATGTCACGTAATATGACACCACGTGAAGGTTTCGTATTATTTGGATATTTTTGTGTTTCTTGTGTCCATTGTAAACTATCGTCAAACTTTGTCGAACGGCTGACATAAAGATTCTTAGCTTAGGGCCGAGTCTCGCTAAAATTGAATTGGATCTCTGATAAAATAGCATATTATAAACCTAAAAATATTTTTTGTAAAAAATCATGAGCAACAGATCATGTACCTGTAGTTCATATCCGACTCACTTCCTACAAATTCGACAGTAACTTTTTTTTTCACCAGGGGTGGACAAAAAGGTTTGAGATTCTCCTGTTGGGACATTGTCCATATAAGGTGGTCTAGTATTTTTAGAAAATGGGGTAGTAGCATTTTGATTTAGCGGTTGTTTCACAAAACCACTGTTTTTTGCGTTCGAAAAATGAGAAATGGCTTTTTGGTGCACGAAAAGGAAAACGTCCTCCTGCAACATTGTTTGTCATCTCATAATGTACATGCATGCACAATATGGGAACATTATCACAAACTATGTATTGATTCTGGCCATAACATTGGTCATTTAATCCGAAAGTCAGGAAACCTTAAATGAGATTGGTCATTTTGTGAAGTTTTTTTGATACATAATCAATATACCAAGTTTGATATTTTTATTTCTAACTATGTCACATAATATAACACCACACGAAGGTTTCACATTTTTTCGTATGTTTTTTCAATTTTTTTATGATCGTTTTACACTATCGTCAAACTTTGTCGTACGGCTGACATGAAGATTGTTTGCTCGGGGCTAAGCCTCTCTAAAATTTTATTGGATCTCTGATAAAATAGCATATTTTGAACCTAAAATTTTTGTAAAAAATTATGAGCATCATATCATATACATGTAATTCATATCTAACCCACTTCCTATCGATTCGGCAGGAATTTGTCTTTTTCACCAGGGATGAACGAAAAGGTTTGAGATCCCCTGTTGGGACATTGTCCATATAAGGTGGTCTAGTATTTTAAAAAATGGGGTGGTAGCATTTTAAATTAGCCATTTGGTGGTTGCTTCACAAAACCCCCATTTTTGCGCTTGGAAAATAAAAAATGGCTTTTTGGTGTGACGAAAAGGAAAACTTCCTTTTGCAACATTGTTATTCATCTCATGATGCGCATGCATGCACAATATGAGCATATTATTATAAACTATGTCTTGATTCTAGCCATAACATTGGTTATTTGAACCGAAAGCTAGGAAACCTCGAATGAGATAGGTCATTTTGTGAAGATTCTTATTCAATATAAATATCTAATCTTTGAGTGTAGATAAATAGATCTTATTTTTCGTTGATACATTATTTATATTTTTCTGAATTAGAATAATTTAGTTATGATTTTTCTAAAATTAATAAGAAAACAGGAAAATAGCTATGCTGAGGACAGCTGTTGGCGTTGGTTACGCTAAGGTTAGCCATCGGCGTAGGCTCTTCTATGCTGAGGAAAATTCTATGCCGACGGCCAGCTTCATGGGGCGCCCAACTCGTGACCTACGTCGTCAGGGTCTAGCTCCATTCCTATAGTGCTGGCTAAAAGAGCAATCAAAGGAAAAAAAAAAGTCTAGGTCTTTCTTTCCCAAGCTATTGCACACGACACGGTCGTTCTGGGTCTAAGGACCATCGTGGTGTGAAGAACTTTGCAATCCGTCTAGCCTATGGATAGTTTGCGTGAGTGGCATCCGACATAGTGGCCGCTCTTGCCGCATGTGCATTAAGAATTATGTGGACGCGTGGCTAAATTGAATCATCCACCTAGAACATGCAAAATATAATTTGTAGTATTACATAATTTATGTTGTAGTATACACTGACAAATTCTTTTATACTACCTCCATTCTGTAAAATAAGGCATATAATTGTTTTAAAGTTAAACGATGTAATATTTGACAATTTTTTTGAAAACTATCAACATCTATCATGTCATATCAATTTGATGTACTATATCTATGTAGTATTATATTCTCTCCGTTTCATAATATAAGATATTTAGCTTTGTGAAGATAACGTATTTTGACCCTTTTTAATGTGTATGTTCAGAGAGGTTTACTTCGAATCTACACACTAAAAGGTATCTAGATACACTATCTTCACAAACCTAAAACATCTTATATATATTTTAAAACGGAGGGAGTACTTTCCAATAGATTTCTCTATATGTTTGGTCAAGTTTTACACCTTTTGTCTCCAAAAAATTTGTATGCCTTCTTTTATGAAACAGAGGTAGTAGACTTGATCAGCATTAAAAAAGGTTAGACCGAGCTAATACTCCAATTGATTTGGAGCTGGGGTATCGGGGAAATAATTTTGTATCAAAAAGATTGCACAAACTAAATCTAAACCAATTCCAATATTGTTTCTTGAATCCGCTCTATCGACTTGCAATCAAAAGCCCCTGTGTACAAGTACCAACCGGGATACATAAAGTTTGGAAAGCTTTGTTGCAACATTTTGGCATGGTCCTGCGTCCGTGGAGAGTCTAGATATTATGAAGCTTAAGATAAAAAAGAAACATGTTTTGTCGATGTCATGAAAATTAAAAGTTTAACTTGATTTATAGCCAGGAAAATAAATAAATAAATAAATATAACATTAAAATAGCTAATTTATATTTAATTTTCAGTATGACCAATTATCACCATCAGAACTTCCCTTGTTGTTTGCCTCTAGGTTAGTAGGAACAAATTTGATGGCTATGGATCACATGGGCGATTCTCCGCTTCTTGTCATTTTCTCGATAGTTCTAGAGATCCGGGCGATTTCATTTGGATCCCCGTGGTTATACCATACATGGCATGTTGCAACACGTGTCGATATGTCTATCCAAAATAGGTATTTCCTCCGTCTCGGTTTAAAGAATACAATTTGCAAATCATGCAATCCCAAAATACTTAGACACAAAAGCATTTAATCTCTGTAATTACTTCAGTGTGAAAAGAACAAACTGCTTGCATGCACATGTGTGAACAAATGTGAACGCTTTCCTAACTCTTTTTCTCCTCATGCATGTTCTACTCATGCTATTAAATGGACCAATTAGATGACACCTAGGGCCTAGAGAATTGCAAAGTGTGTCCATTAAACCGGGATAGAGGGAGTACTATCATAAACTCATGGTTGACTGGTTACTTTTGATGATCTCGGTAACGAGCACACACATTCCCTCCTTGATCGTTGACGCAGCTCCGGAGGGCACGACCCTAGCCTTAGAAAAAGTACTCGATATGTCCTCCGCTTGGGGTAGAATGGACAAAAATAACCCAAATTTGAAACGATTTCACGAAATGACCCATCTGAAAAACTATTTCATTGGACTAACCCTTTTTGTAGCGCCTAACAGCTAGGCGCTACACTCTACAGTGTAGCGTCTTTCAGCTAGGCGCTATGCCCCCTGCCAGCGTGGCACCGCCTGGCCCCTCCCTGGCCCCACCCCGCCGTGTGACGCCCAGGCGCTATGCCTGGGGCGAGTAACGCCCAGGCGCTATGCCCAGGGTGTAGCGCCTATCTGATAGGCGCTACACTTTGGTGCTACACCCTGAGACATAGCCTGTCGGGCGCAGCCCCCCTCCCCACCCCTCCCCATTCACTCCCAGCTCGACCCAAGCAGGAAGAACAACAAGGAGGCGCCCCCTTCTCCCCCCCCCCTCAAATCTCTCACATTGGAAGCTTTATTTGGTGGATTTGCGCCTCTCCCCAGCTGCTAGAGGTACCCTCCCTCATTCCCCTCCGTTTTGACCTCTTGAAATCTTTCATTTTGGTTGGACTTGGCTTGAAACCCTAGAAATTTGATTTGGAGAGAAATGTTTGGAAATTTGTTAGATTCATTGGCCAATGTTGGTTATAAAGTTGTGCATGAAGCATTTAGTTAGGTTTAGGGTTGTTGAAATGACATTGTTTGGTATATTGTAATGTTATGGCTAGGGTTAGGGTTTGCTTATGTAAGAAAGGGTGTTCTTGTTAGCTTTATGTTTTGGTAATGTGTCTAGTATAGTTTTGTTTATCTTGTCATGGTTAGTTAATGAACATATTCTCCTATGTGTTAGGGATGACAGGAATTGTTCATGTTCATCATGTGGACAAGGATGCCTTTTTGAAAGGCAACATAGAACCGGACCCGGATGAGCTAGATATTGTGTTTGAGCGTAGTCCCACCTATGCTGAGGTCTTGGAGCAAGTGAGGATTGAATTGAAATGGATGGACCCATGTGATGTTGTTGAGTTGGAAGGAAGACATAATGTGGGTTTTGGAGTGCATATCCGTTGGAAGACCATGCGTATCTTCTCCGAGGCTCGTTGGCTTGCATACAAGGAGGTGGTGGCCGAATCACTAGACAAGGCTCTTGAGCTATTTGCCACCAAGAAGGTTGATAGTTCATTGCCTTTGGACTTGAACCGCCGTGCTTCCCCATTGGATAGTAGGAGTCCTCCACCCGTGGAGCAAGAGCTATGGATTGAACCTCCTTTGAGCCAAACATTGAGCCCGATTTCAAGACACCAAGACGAAGTGTTGGAAGAGGACAATGATGATTATGAAGGTGAAGATGATGATGATGTTGAACTCCATGACAACAATGTTGGTGATTTGGAGAAATATATCACTCAACATGACATGGACCGTGAACTCCCGTATTCTCGAGGCTATGCTTCGGACTCGGATGATGATGGTCCCGAAGAAGAAGTTGACGAGGAGGGGTTCACGGCTAGAGAGGCCGAAATCCACCATACCGTATTGGGGCGGGAACATAGGTCCTTTGTTTCGTGATCTTAGTCTCACGGATGAAGCCACGGTTGATGGTCGCAAAGGCATAGTGCTTGGACCAAGGACAAGTTCTTACCGGGATGGCAATGAAGTGAATAATGGCTTTTGCAAAGGATCAAGGTTTAAGACCTTGTTGGAATTTAAGCAATGGATAAAGGACTTCTCGGTGAAGCATCATCGTCCTTACACGGTCGTGCACTCGGATATCAAGAAGCATTACACGGTGAAGTGCGAGGCGGAAGGATGTCCTTGGATTGTGCGTGCTAGACCATTCAAGGGAGGTCCCGATTGGCACATATCTAGTTGCGTATCAACTCACATGTGCCGAGGCCCGATGGTGGATGGCAAGGATGCAAAGCATGAGCACCGACAACTCACCTCCGAGTTCCTCGCTTATAGGCTTTCCAATGACATCGCGTCGTTTCCAATAATGAGCATCAAACAGGTCATGGAGTTTGTGAAAGCCCTCTTTAACTATGAGGTGAAGTACGGGAAGGCATGGAAGGTTAAGCAAGCCGCATTCAAGATGTTGTACGGTGATTGGGAGGAATCTTATAACCGAATCCCAAGGTTGTTGGGAGCGATGGCCGATGCTAACCCGGGCATGGTTCATGTGGTTGAACCTTTGGGGAACAAGACAAGGATTGTAAACGGAAGAACCGTTCGAGTTTTTGGCCGTGCATTTTGGGCTTTCGAGCAATGTGTTCAGCATTTGAACATTGTAGGCGGTCATCTCCGTTGATGGCACCTTTTGACCGGTCAATTCAAGGGCACTATCTTGATTGCAATAGCCAATGATGCCAACAACCGGTTGATTCCTTTGGCCTTTGCTTTGGTAGAGGTGGAAAACAATGATAATTGGGAGTGGTTCTTCCATCTTTTAAGAACCAAGATATTAACCCCTCATCGGAAATATGTGTCATCTCGGACCGTCATCAAGGAATTCTTAAAGCGGTGGACCAACATATTCCGGGCATGTTCCGTTGCACCATCGTTGGTGCATGAGACACTTTGTTCAAACTTCTATAGGGCATGCAAGAGCAAGGATTTGGCCGATGATCTACAAGATTGTTGCCTCGCTTACGGACGTCGTTTCTCAAACTTGTACAACAAATTGCTCTTCAACAAAGAGCTCGATGCGGGTGGTCGAGTTTCTCGATAGGAGCATTGGAGAAAGAACAAAGTGGGCACGAGCATTCGATGACGGTGGCGGAATGCGGCCAAATGACAAGCAACATGGCAGAGGCCTTCAACAAGTTGCTCAAAGGTGTCCGTGCATTGCCCGTCACGGCAATAGTCCGTTATACATTCGACATGATGAATGGGTATTTTCTTAAATACTCAGAGGAAACGGACCGGCAGATTGCGGGGGACTACAAGAACAAGCACAAATACAAGTACCCACCTAAGGTTGATGATTGGATGCAATTTCAGACAAAGAAATCGGATGCCCAAGTTGTCATGGAGTATGACAATGACGAGCTAATTTACCAAGTTACGGAGCCTGGAGGTACAACGGCTGATGGTGTTCAACACGGAGGCCGAGCTTTCAAGGTCTCACTCAAGACTTGTGAGTGCACATGCGGAAGGCCATCATTGCTTCATCTTGCCTGCTCGCACTTGCTCGTCAGGTCTCGCCGGCGAAATTTGGATTACAATAATCCGCTCACGGTGAGAGAGGCTGAGTTCTCCATTGAGACTACTAAGAAGACATGGGCTCCTAGATTTCATCCATATTTGGACCAATCAAAATGGTCGGAGTACCATGGGATTCAACTATGGCCCGATCCAAAATGGAAAGTGATTAAACGTGGAAGACGCAA
This sequence comes from Avena longiglumis, assembly GCA_030063025.1. NCBI lineage: Eukaryota > Viridiplantae > Streptophyta > Magnoliopsida > Poales > Poaceae > Avena > Avena longiglumis. Next base: position 536,565,507 of record CP125974.1, on the reverse strand, counting down.
GACAAAACGCTTTAGGAGAGACATGGATGGATGGGGCCGTGGTGGTCTTTCGAGAACGGCAATGACCAATTCCAAGAGCCTCGTGAGAGAGCCCGGTGTGGAACATGCAATGGTGAAGGGCACAATGCAAGAAAGTGTTCTCAAAGGAAAAGAGCAAAAGGAAATGAAGCAAGCACTAGCCAACCAAGTGGTAGCCAACAAGTACCAAGCCAACCAAGAACTAGCCAACAAGTACCAAGCCAACCAAGAACTAGCCAACAAGTCCCAAGCCAACCAAGAACTAGCCAACAAGTCCCAATTCAACAAAGAACTAGCCAACAAGCTCCAAGCCAACCAAGAACTAGCCAACAAGCTCCTAGACAACAAGCTCCTAGACAACAAAGAGGTCAATCACTTGGGCTTAGAAGAGGAAGAGGGCGTGGCGGTTTTAACCCGTCTAGTTTGTTAGGTTACTTGGCAGGACCAAATCCTTATGTTAATAGGTACGGATGGAATATTCATACTTGCACCCTTATGTTACTACCTACTATTCTTATTTCATTGAATCAATTATTGTTCACATTCATTGCATCCTTTACTAACTTGTAGCTTTTGTTCTTATAATAGGTATGTCGACTCAACCCAACAAGGGCAATGATGGGGACGGTGTGAACTACTCGGCTATCTGGGTGAATGCTATGAAGGTGGTGGAAGAGAGGAAGAGGAAGGAGAAAGAAGAAGATAAGAAGAGGAAGGAGGAAGAAGAAGAGGAGAAGAGGAAGGCATTTGAAGAGGTAGTTCAACTTGCTCGAGACTTGGCGAAGAAGAAGGACGAAGAGGACGAGAGAAAGAAGAAAAAGGAAGAGGAAGAGAGGAAGAAGAAAAGGGAGAAGGAAGAGGAAGAGAGGAAGAGGCAAAAGGAGAAGGAAGAGGAAGAGAGGAAGATGAGGGCCAATGCTAGGCCACCTTGCGCCGACCAAGAGGAAAGGCCACGAAAGGCGTTTCGTACTGACGAGGCCCATGGGAAGGAGGTTCCTATTTGTTGGTGTGGAACCGATTGCACTGTTAAGAAATCCCAAGACTACTTATCCGATAGTTGGGGAAAGAAGTTCTTCATGTGTGCCAACTACAATCGCTCTCCCGAGTGTAGCCGCAACCCATAAGACAAGCCACGGGTATGCTCAAAGATTTTTAGTTCTTCATGTGTCCCAAACTATTCCATAGCATATCCTCTAACATGCACTATTTTCTTGTAGTATCCCCCTCCGGTATGCAGGTACTACACTTGGATAGACCTTGAGCAACCTCAATCCAACAAGGCTATCCAAGAGATCGATTTTGCCATAAGAAGAAGTCGCTACCAAGAACAGCTGTCTGACGAGGACATGGCGAGGAAGCGCAAGGAACGTAATGACGAGATCTGCAGGAAAGAGGAGGAAGAGGAGCGCCAAGCTAAGGAGGCTCGTGCTGCGGAGAGGGAAATGCTTCGTCAAGCGGCGTGGCGTTCCATGGAGGAAGAGGAAGAGAAGAAGAGGAAGGGCAAAGGACCTATGCTTTAGATTATGTAACTGGGAGCTCGCGTATGAACGATGGATGATGTGTGTGAACTTAGTGTGATGTCGAACTATTAGTATGTAAAGCCCCTTAAGGGCATGAACACCATGTTTGAGATGCTTCTATTTGAGTATGTCATGAACTGCTATCCCTCATCTTTTATTTGCCTTGTGTAATGTTTGTCATGTTAAAGTCTCAGAATAGGGAAATGTTTGGTCTGAACACAGTTTCAAGGCATAGCGCCTAGCAGAACGGCGCTACACAAGCATAGCGCCTGTCTGCTAGGCGCTATGCTAGCAGATTTCGTCTGCCCCGAAACTAACAGAGAGCAAATTGGGAGTTGGCTGGCGGGGGAAAACTCTAAGTCAGAGTGTAGCGCTGTGACTTAGAGTTTCCCCACAACTCCCAATTTCCTCTGTTTCTTTCGAGCGAATCTGCCTGCTAGGCGCTAGCAGAGATTCGTCTGCTCCAAAACTAACAGGAGCATACAGAGAGCAAACCGAGAGTTGGCTGGCGGGGAAAACTCTAAGTCAGAGTGTAGCGCCTGTCTGATAGGCGCTATGCTCTGAGGTGTAGCGCTTATCAGACAGGCGCTACACTCCTGAACTGGCCTAGTTTCAAATAACATGTACTCAAACAACACTTGTTATACTAGTTTCAAACAACATATACTCAAACTGCACATATACTCAAATAACATCAACATAATCTCAAACAACATGAACAAATTGTCATACATCAACATAGTATCAAACAAGATCAACGTAGTGCCATACATGAACATAGTCTTAAACAACATCAACATAGTGCCATACATCAACCCATACATAGTATCCAACCTAGTGCATCATCATCAACATTGTGCCATACATGACCTACTTCCGTCCACGCGTCCTTGGGCCTCGGCCCCTCCTTGGAGGTATCTTCTTTGTCACCTCCTCTTCTTGCCACTCATCTTCATCATCATACTGTAGGCCTCTCATCCTCCTAGTCGCTCTTGACCTCCGTGGCGGCTCGTCCTCGACAATATTGGCCTTTCCCTTGTTACGGAAGTCGTCCGGCGTCCAGCGATTGAACTGTTTCCTTGGCTTTAGTTGGTATGCGGAACGAATCCGGTACTACTCCTCAGTCTCATTCTCCATATGAGGCAGCTACATGTAAGATTGTATGGCTATGAGAAATGCATGGGAAATAGAAAGCACTAAATGCATGTAAGGTTGTCCCATACCTCATCTTCCGAACGAATCGCCGAAGTGGTGTCATCCTCAACATCATCCTGAAGATGGGCCGACGGATCAGTAGTCGACTTGGACCTAGAACCGGACGGGGTTGTGTACTCGGGTTCGAGGCAACCTAGCACGTTAGATAAGCGACGCATCTTTTGGGCCGAGCGCTGTAACAAATAACAACATAAGTCAAAACAAGAACATGCCTATCTTGAGGAAGTCTCGCATCCATACCTTAAGGAAGTCTCGTATCATGCCTTCTCCCTTTTTCCCCTTAGGGGCAGCAAAAAGAATCGCCTCGGCATCGTTGGCATATTTCTTTACCTCCGTTCTCTACAGAGTCAAGAACAAGAACATGTTAGGCAAGAAAGAGATGAGAGTGCAAGGAAAGTAATTCGAAGGCAACGATAACTTTACCGCAAAGTTGAGTGAGGAAGAAAGCGGGATGTCGGTCCCCTTCCTGACCTGCCGGTTGTACTGAGTGTAGGCAAGTTTATCGAACTGGACTGACTCCTCCAATATTTCTTCCTCGTAGGACGGCGGGCAAATGGAGACACGGGTACTACCAAGAAACCAATGGATGTAGTTGTTAAATGCAACTGGGCAATGTGCTCTTCCACTATTCCATTCCGTTCGTCGAGCATTCTCCACACAAATGAAGAAATCCATGACGTGCCTCCTATGATGGTGATCCCAATTCTTGATCTTCCTCTGCCTCTTTCTGTCCAACCTGAACAACAACAAAGAACCATGTTAGTACCATCCAAAGCAATTGAGCACAAGTTCTCATGCTAACTAACCGATGAAGCTCCTTGTCGGTGTCCTTCCACACGGTAGGGTTGCACTGAAACAACTCGAACTACCTCATCACCCGTTGTGGCATATGAAACTCAACCGCCCAATTGCAAATCAATGGGCAGCACATGAGCCAGAGACATTGTTCCTCCAAGCACTTCGGGTTAATATCAAACCCGGGAGCAATACCAAACTCATCCCCACAACCATAAGGCTCCCACTCCACCTGCAACATATCACAAGAACATGTTTGGTATCGATTTTGACTCGTGAAGTAAATATTATGGATAGTGATGTATAGATAAACATCTACCTGCTCGGGTGTAATCGCATCAAACTTGTTCGTGTACTTGAGGTACATGGCATCAACATCGCTTATCATCTCCGATACCACGTCCCACTTGTAAGCCCAAGTCGGCTGGCGTAGAGGGTTTCTATTATACGCTGGCCAAGGATGGTGGCCCACCTCTTTGGGACGACCAACTGGTAAGCGTTCCCAGCTCCATATCGAGAGAAGAACCATAGCACCACCTATTCCGGCATTTTCGCCTGCCCTACGACAGGCATCGTCCAACTGCAAGTGAACAAAAACGAGGTCAGTATAGCATATGTGTGGACTCGACATATACAAATGAATGTAGAGTGCACAGGTGATTACCTGCCGGTACAAGTAGGCAAGAGTCGCCGAACCCCATCTGATATTGTTATCCTAGTTTGCTAGTGCCTTGAGCCACATCCACTAAGCGGTCCTACATCCGCTGTCAGCAAACAGAGTCCTAGAAAGGACATACCACACGTACACACGAGCATGTGTCTCGATCACCTCAACCTCGGCGGGGTTCGGGCATTGCCTAAAGTTCTCCACGATCCACGCATATGTCACGCCTGATGGGACTCTATCTTTGCTCTTATCTTCAAGTTCTTCAGGAGCCATGCCAATAAGTAGCTCCATCGCATTGCGCCACCCATCGGAATCTGTGCTCATACAGAGAGGCTCCCCCGCGATAGGAAGTCCAAAGATCATGGAAACATCCTGAAGAGTAGGAGTGATCTCGCCGGTCCGGAGGTGGAAAGTGTGCGTCTCCGGCCTCCACCGGTCGACAAGTGCGGTGATAGCAGCCGCGTTGAGGTTCGGCGTCGACCGGCTCACAAGCGTGATGAAAGGGAGGAGGCCTAGCCGCTTGATGTACTCGGTGTACCGCTCGTCGTACGGCATGTCATTCGAAGACGCGCCATGAGACCGAATCTTGAGGGGACGAAGCCTCTGCATACATACAAGATCGAACATTATGCTTTTTCCAACACAATTGAATCAATAGAAAAATAAAAGCAAAGAAGTTCAACCATGGTTTTATTACCATATGCTTCTCCGCCATCAAGTATGCCCGGTGTTGATGATCATAGTAATCCTCAAGTAGCCACACCATCCTACATATATATTCCAAACATCAATAAAATGTGTGTGGTATGTAGAATCCATATATGGTAGCATATTATTCAAACATCCATACAAATCCATATACAACCATCATATACAATGCAAATCAACAACACACTTCCATTCACCATAAAATACAACTAATATATAACTACAAGTAACCAAAAACATGCACAAACATGCCATCTTATGAATCCAACTAAACCTAGGGTTTGAGGATAATGTGCAAGATTGATTGGATGAAAGAGAGGGAAAAGGAGGGGAATACCTTGAGGGAGGGATGGGGAAGCAAATCCACGGTGAAATCTATCAGATCTGATGGATTTGAGGAGTGGATTTGAGAGAGAGGGTTGGAGGGGAACCGCCGGCGTCCCTATCTTTTCTAGCTTGCTGGGAGTGAATGGGGAGGGGTGGGGAGGGGGGCTGCGCCCGACAGGCTATGTCTCAGGGTGTAGCGCCTTTCTGCTAGGCTCTACACATTAAAGTGTAGCGCCTATCAGATAGGCGCTACACCCTGGGCATAGCGCCTGGGCGTTAGTCGCCCAGCATAGCGCCACACGGCGGGGTGGGTCCAGGAGGGGCCAGCGGTGCCATAGCGCTAGCTTATACTTAGAGTGTAGCGCCTAGCCGTTAGGCGCTACAAAAAGGGTTAGTCCAGTGAAATAGTTTTTCAGATGGGTCATTTCGTAAAAACCTTTCAAATTTGGGTTATTTTTGTCCATTCTGCCTCCGCTTGGTAGCGTCATCCGACCACCAAAGGAGGCAGACGGACCCCTTCATATCCTCTACGAGCAGAGAGGCAGCGCTTCGGAGGGTCAAAAACAGAAGAGGTGTAGGGTGAGAATCTCAGAGAGAGAAACAAAAATCTTCTTTGTACTTCTACTTTAGAGTTGAAGTATACAGTTTTGCATTTTTAGAGAAACAAAAATGAAAAAAAATTCTTAAGAATGGTTCATCTGAATTACGAACCATTTTTACCTCACGTTTTGGGTAAAAATCTTCAAAGCTAGATCCATCTTGATAGGTTTTGATGTATTTTTGTACTTCTACTTTATACTCTCTTCGTTTAAAAAATATAAGATGTTTTAGCTTTTTCTCTGAAATACATGTATGTAGACGTCTCCTAGTACATAGTTTCACTCATTTTGCTCTGAATTTATACATTAAAAAGCGTCTAGATATATGCATATTTTAGAAAAAGACTAAACCATTTCATAATTTAGAACGGGGTAAGAGGAAGAAGTCTCAGTGAGGAGCTAGCGGATGCAACATCAAAAATAACACCAGAGAACAGCAACGAAACAGCTATGCGGCCGACGTACAATACAGCAGCAGCTAACCTGCGAGCCGCAGAAGCAGCACTGGCATAGCTACCCCATTTGACGGGTGAAGTGAAGAAAAGACAACAAGACCGAGTCAATGAATTGGTAAGAGCGGCTAGCATGCTGAATGAAGCCTACTGTAGGGCGAACCGGGTATAGCAGGGAGGTCACAGTTAGTTCATTCGACAACTCCTATCCTGGCACGGTTAGCAGGCCATACGGCATCCTCACCCGGAGCGGCGCCAAGACAGAGAAAAGAAAAGAGTGTGGACTCAGGGAGGAACAAGCAAATGATCACGTATGACCCGACAATGGCTCAGGGAAAC